>JAWWLV010000121.1:28937762-28952648 GCA_035041135.1 Platyrinchus mystaceus | reverse complement strand
CCGGGGGACCCGGGATTCAAACCTGCGGCCTTGGCGCTGAGAGACCAGTGTCTTAACCGCTAGGCCACCAGGGGTCCCCAGCAGTGGAATTAGGCAAGTTGAAAATAAGCATTTGAAAACACTAGACTAAGCAAAGAAGGAGATGAGTCCTCTGTTTAGGCAAAAATACTTTGTCTCGTTTTGTTGAAAAATGTGTGTTGAGATGAGTGAGGATGAATTGTTGAAATGACAGGATGAATTGACATGATAGAACAGTCTTCACTTCCAGTCAGATATCCCAGTAAGTCCTTTGTTGTCTGTTCACACTATTGCTCCAGCACTATTTAACTCCACTCCTCTGCAGGGGATTTCCTGTGAGGACTGAACCTCAGGAAAAAGCAATGAGCTTGGATAGTTAACAACTTGTTCTCTACAATACAGTTGGGATTTTTCTGACCATAGGATAGAGTGTGAGGGAAGGCAAAAGTTGCTGCAATTACTTGTGTTGCCTGCGGGTATTTTATTTCTTCTGAAGATCTTTATATTTGTAAGTTTGAGTGTTGTTTTTTTTAACTTGTGTTCCACCGAATAATAACCAAATAATCCTTGGTGGTTAGTGGAGATGTTCAAACAGACCCAACTTTGGCTTTCATGAATTATTCAGCAGATAAGTTCAGTAAGAATTCCAAATACTGCCTTTTTCATTTGTAGTTAGCACCTTTACAGGTTGAAAGGTGACAAATGCTTCCTTTGCATTCTTCAGCCTTTTAAGGAAATGTTTTCTTCTTTACTTTGCAATCTCTCCTTTTTATTTCTATCTTTATATGCCATTTCACAGCCATTCAATAGGTGCAATATGCCTACCCTTATTTCTACAACACAGTCAGCTTTCAAGGCAGGACAATAGGTTGAAGAAAAAAAAAAATCAAAAGTTTACTACTTGGAGTAGGTTATCAAGAAAGAAGTTGCTTCACTTAGCACAGACAGCAGTCAGTAAATTATGAAGGCAAGATGAATTCCCACCATTAACAAGTTGTGAAATGTCCTGGCACAGCCATAAAGGTTCTCAGAGCCAATACTGCTGAAAGCTAGATGGGGGGATGAGGGGAAGTTTAGAGGAAAAACAGACTTGGTATCAAAGGATTCAGGAGCATAAACACTGAAAATCTTGTCTCTTTTTAAACTTGAACTTTATCAGCTGCTGAAGACCTGTAGCAGGATTGTCTGAGTGTTCCATCTTTTGGGAATTGCCAGTCTGTAATGGTTTAGGAATGGTATTCCACAATTTAGTCTCCCACTAAAAAGACCACCAGCAGCTCCCCTTCCCCACACTCTCCAGTGGGAGACAAAAAAGGAAGAGATCACAGGTTGAGATAATAACTATTTACTGGAAACAGAAATGAGATAAGAAAACAAACAGTAACAGAAACCATATTAATAACAAAAGTATACAAAAGAGAGGGTGAATCACATGCAAAAATGCTCACCACTGTGCCCTGGGCAACAATGAAGACATGGTAGACAGCTTTCCTCCTTCTGCCAATGCTTTTTTTGAAGCCCTGGCCTCCTTCTTGGAAGCCAGAGTCCCTTATCCCTACCCCTGGCAATGTGAAGTGATATAGAATAAGATATTACTGGCTATGCCCACAGAGCTCCAGGATCCATTGTCTCATGGCTACTGCAAAAAATTACCTCTGTTCTGGACAGAACCAGGACACACATTGTAAGAGCTGCATGAATCACAGGTTTTCAGAAAGGAACAGAGTTTAATGTGCAATGTCTGTTTCCATGGTGAAAAGGAAACAACGTTGCCTTTTTCTTCTCATCTGAAGGGCATATCTAGAGTTATGACTGGTCACAGTGTCATAACCAGAGTTATATTCTGGTTTGGGCATACAAGGGGAGATGTTGAAGATGGTCATGTGTATTGATCAACTGAATTGGAAACCATTCCTCAATGTGTATATGTTTGGGAGTAGTAGGTGGGTCTAAACGTGAATAGAAACTCTGTTAAAGGAACAGCTTGCTTGATAAAACTCTTAAATTATTATATTTGAGAAGTTCATCCCCTTCTTTAGTAAAATGAGATATCTTTTTGCCTAAGAAGTATGCGGCATTATGAGTACCCTTGAAAACCACTAATCATTATGTTCTCCAGCTGTAGAAATCTTTTTAACAGTTCTTTGTACAATAAAGTGGCCTTTCTCTCTCCTTCATTCCCTCTGGTTTTTTTCAGAATGACTTAATAGTATGTATGAATCAAAGTTTTTCAGAGAGGTGCCTTAATTTAGGCTTTAGTTAGACTTGTTCCCTCAATAAGATGCGGCATTTTTTTAGAACCAATTTTATATACTACACTGCAGGTTCCCAAGCCAACATCTTAAATGAGCTGTTCCTATCCTTCTCTTCCCAAGGATGGACAAATAGCCATGAGGACAAGTGCACTGGCTGCTGTGTCACAACCTTTGATGTTGGGCACTGGGGAAAGGTCTTCTACCTTGCTGGGTGCTTTTGGAAAACGAGACCTGGAATAATACATAAACCAGGTAATTAGTGAGATACTGTGGACTACACGATCTTCAAAATACCTCTGTATTTTCCAAGGCAATCTGCATCAGTTACTTGGCTAACTTGGGCTTTTTAAATCAACTGGGGAAAGGTGTTACTCCACCTCCTCTTCTGGATACCATTAGATATGTGTCAGCCTTCCCCTTTGTCATCTATTTGGAAAATACTATCTAGAAGAAAATTAGGGTGCCTGTGACAGCAGAGGCGGAGAAGTGCAGAAAAAACCTCATATTGGGATGTGGCATTCATTTTTGTTTTCCTGGAGACCTAGCTGATAATGTAAGGGAATAAAGATTATATGAATGGAATTATCTATTTTTCTGGGGTTTGTTTTAGCATTTTTTTTTAATTTGTTTTGTGTTTTTGTTGCTTCTCTTCTGACTTGCCTGTGAAGCTCTGCCCATTCTGCAGAGCTCACTCTGCACATGTTTCTGAGCAGAAATGAGAGTGAATGAGAGGAAGTCATGGCATTATGTATTTACAACATCTCTGTTAAATGCCAGTGCCTTGTAGGCAGATGTGTTCACTTGAACTGCATCTTCCTGTCACCACAGCTATCAGAGCTTTGTGATATGGAAATGTGAGAAAAACAACAACAACAACAACAAAAATCTTAAGGATGCAGTGGAGTGATTTAGATGTTGATAGAGACAGAACTGGTTTTGTGTTTATATGAAGTCCCCAGAGTAAACAGACATGTGACTCAATTCTACCATATCCCTTGCTTGAATAGTATTTGTTTCTTTGCTAATGTCTGACATTAAATTGTGTGCTCATTCTTTCTCTCTCTCTCTCTCTTTATTCCTCGGTACTAATAATACAGCCCCTAGAAGTTCATTAATGCTGGCATGTCTCTTTGCTTCACTTTTGTAATGCATGAGAACACAAGACTTAAATAAAATCTTTGTGAAGTACTTGCACTTATCTGAAGATAAAAAGCATGTTCCTACATTTGCATTACAAAGAAGCCCATATAAGCATCTTCTTTCTCTGGCACTCTCCTTCCTCTGGGCTTGTATCTGATGGAAAATGCAATTTCCAGCTAATCATTCTGAAAGCCTGTCATTTGTGTCTGTAATGAGAGGAAAGAGTTTTTACTGTTGATTTTTAGTGGGCATTAGGCAGTGGTATTTGTCGCAGTTCTACAAGACAGTGCAATGCACAGAAGCACTACTAGGACCTCTAAATTCTCTGCTCTGTGCAAGCATTTCTGTTCCACTGGGTGACAATGAATAGCTCAGGATTTCTAGGAGGGGGAAAACAGTTCTGAGAATGGGGAGGATTTTATATAACCTGTTCTAATGTAGTTTGTTTCCAACCATGTTAGTAGAAAACTGGCATCATCCTCCTTATGACAGGGGAGTGACTTCAGATTACTCAGGGGTAACTTGTCACCCAACTACTGCTGGGTAGCCTGCTGTAGGTGACTCTGCTTGAGCAGGAGGCCAGACAATATGACCTCCAGAAGTCCCTTCCAACCTCAGGTGTTCTGTGAAGCATGTCAGAGTTGTCTGGAGCAATTCATCTCCCTTTGCAGCAGGCATTTAGTGACATTTCAAACCATATGTGTTAACAAGCCTGGGATGCAGCTGCCCATTTCATAAAAGGGGAAGTTTTTCCTTTGACACTGTGTCAAATCCCTGTCTGTTGTGCCAATACTTGGTCTAAAATGGGACTGTAAGAGCTCCCAAATATCAGGAAATCAGACAGCAGTCTTATGCTAGCACACACACACACACACGTATCACATCAATATTAAGTTTGGGTGGGAGAAGTGAGTAAAGCATACTACAGCATGAACTCTTGCTTACTGTCCAGAACAACATAAAGTATGCTCTGGTATGCATGAAGAGCATCCACCTGGCATATCCTAAGTCAGAGATAGCCCTCGGAACACTGAAGCTGCACTCAAGTGCTTCCACCTTTAAAGAAACTGCCAAGGGGATCAGCTGTGCTTTGAGATATGTGATTTTCAAGATTAAGACAGATTTTTATCTCCACAGAGCAGAGGAATGCAGTTTGGCTGGGAGAAGGGCTGTCAAGGTCATAGCATTTCCCAAGACTGCAGCACAATCCGGCTGTGTTTGTTTTAGATCATTCAATTTACCAAAACAGCAGTCGATTAGTTTAGTCCTCCTGGCTGCAGAAAACCCTGCAGTGCCCAGAGGCTGCAGCCAGCAGTAATAAAACTCCCTGAATGCATCTTTCAAGGTGTGCAGCCAGATAGTCCTTGAAAGGTGCCCATGTACTGTATCATAGCACAACTCATGTTCTTCATATTTAATAATTTCATTACTAATTAATATGGTCATTACCACAGTGTGAAAAGATTGTTATTAAAGGTTAATGTCATTGCTGCTAATATCGTGCCTTGAATTGTTACAATGTTTTCCTAGATTTTTAATTAAAATTATAATAACAATAGAGTTATATTTAATAATGTATGTGTAACTATGCTTATTTGTCCCTCTGTGAGGCCAGTGAGAGAGAGAGAGAGAGAGAGAGAGAGAGAGAGAGAGAGAGAGATTAAATCCAGAGTGGTTTTGTTTTCATTCTGCATGCTCATCTGCTTTCTGCTTCTCTCATGCTGGATTGGCCTAGAGGTGAAGCTCCAAAGACACATGAACATGATGAAAAGCTTGGGATATATTTATGAGTCAAAAATATTGCTTAGGTGTAGTGATAGCCTTGCTTAAGGACTGAGGAAGTTCCTTTAATATATTTTTCCCCAACTATATCAACTATAGAATGAATTTCAGTCAGGATTTCAAAACACTTCAAACTTAGGAAAACTTATGGAATTAATTGTAAACCAAGGGGCTGTTGTACTTTTTTGGCCCTAACAAAATTAACTGTTGCTGAACTGACACGAAGTGACAATGTCACAAGTAAATCAACTCTCTCTGTGTTCTCTGGCTGTGGACTGCACTCCATGCCTGGACCAAAAAAAACTAGTTGATTAGCTGCTAATCTACTCTTAGGCATAGCTGAGATCTAGATTAAAGATGGTATTAAAGAAACCCAGATTCAAGTCTTCCTATTAGTAATGCAGCTACGACACAGATGGTAAACATAAAAACCTGTTTTCAGCATCTTCTCACTCCTAAGGCCTAAAGTAATGTCATGGGATCAGCGCTGGAAAAACAGGCCAGTTCTGCTCTCCTTTCAAGAAAGGAGAGATACCACATCTAACTCTGATACCTGAGCTGGAGGTGTTTTGAGAATTGTGCAGACAAACCATATTGAAACAAACACAAATATGTTGATCAAAAATCAACAACATGTATGCGGAGAGAATGGCAGGATCTAACCTACACAAGCCAGTATTTCACATCTAGACACAGGTACTCTCTACAGTGCAAGTACTAAAAGCACACTAAAATTTGAGCCAGGCAACAAAAAAAAGACCATGCTGGTATGTGGGTGCATGCTCAATATGGATGTTTTTGAGTGTGGAATCAGGACTACACAGTAGCATCTCGTAGATCTCTTGTTGCTACAGCTGTGAGCATTGTTTGGAGTTAAATGACTGGAGATATTGTTTTGGACACATAATAGCAAACATTACACTACAGCTGGCCAAAGAACAGTTAACAAGATTTTGATTGAATATTTATGCTAATAATTTGTACCTATAGGATTTAGTTCATCTGTGTTAACACTGCACTGGAGATCATAGATTGTAAATTTCTCTGGGTTTGTATGCTAAAGTGTTAAGATTCACTGCTGTAATTACTCCAATATTAAAATTCTCTATAGTATATGAAGTAAGGAATTAAGACTCATGTAATACCTGAATAGAAGTCATACAAGCTGATAGAAATACCTTAATGCTTTACACAGAGCTGCGGATAAAATTGTATTGCATGAAGCCACTTGCCATGTAGGAAGCTCCTCCTCTCAGGACAATTTAGAACTGGAAGAAGCTTTGGAGAGCAAGGACAATGTATATGCAGTGGCACTGTACATACAGCTGTCTCCAAGGAAACCTTTTTGAAATTTTGTCAAGAGTGATTGGAGCTCCAGAAGATTAGAAATGGGCAGAGATGGATCCTTCCTTAGAAAGGGTAGGAAAGAGCTACCGGCATGTTTAAGTTTCAATGTCTGCAGAAATACTGGAATATCAATCTATTGTCAAACCTTTAAGGCCTGAGAAATAACCAGTAAGTCTTTGTCAGGAACAAGTCATATACAGCTACATTGTGTGACAGATAAGAGAGTTTCTAGATTGAGAAGTAGGTACTGTATATCTTCAGGTTATTGACACTGTCTTCAACAACATTCATGTAAAGCAAGGCTAGAGAAAATAGCTCTGCAAGCAAGGGTAACAATTAGTGGGCCACAAGTAAACTGAAAAGATACTATCAGGTGGTATCCCTTGTGGTTTGTTTTTTTTTTGTCTAATATTAGCCATTTTCCTGAACTAATAGGAAAATAAAATAGACAGTCCTGTTACTTCTCTTGTATTTAACTTCTGTTTAGAGAAGGGACATATTGAAAGCACACTGAAAAGCACATTTAGAATTTTTAAAAAATCTTGATAATTTGCATTAACGAGTTAAAATAAATAGGGTACACCTTAATAAGAACAAGAATGAATGATGTGCTTCAGTAAGAATTCCCAGCTACACAAAAGTGAACTGGAGAATAACTGGCATTGAGGCAAGAAAAATGGCAAAATGAAAGTAATCCAACATAGTCTACTGAGGTGAAAATAGCACATTCAATATAAGGATGTATAATCATGAATGTCATGTCCAAAATTTTCAAAGTAATCCCCTCAAAGTGCACAGTACTAGGCTGGACTGCATTGTGTTCACTTTTATTCATAACGTTTTAGGAGGGATGTGGACTGTTGGGAGAAGATCTAGAAGGGAGCAATACTGAATAATACATGAGAGTCATGATCTTGGAGAATAGACTGTAAACACTGGATTAGGAACACAGTAGGTCAGCGTCTTTCTGGGATGGTATTTGTAGTTTTATCCTAATTTGGGGCCTATTTTCGAATAGGTGAATTCCTCTGTATTTTCTGTATCTTTCTGAACACCTTCTATATTTTCTATGATCTTAAATCTGTGACAGGTTGAATTGTATGTAAGATTGACAGAGTTGGGTACAACCATACATGTGTGTTCTTTTGTCTTTTGTGACATGGGAGAGCCTTCATACTACTACAAAAATTCAGCAATGACAATTCTATCAATTCTGCTATCTCACTTCTTTTATGTATATCAGGGAAACAGAAACATCTTCAGAAACAATAAATGAAAAAAAAAAGAGAAGGAAGGTAGGAAATCTCTTCCTGTTTGTTCAGAGAAAGTATAAGTTTATGCAAAAAAAAAAAGGAGGAAAGTTTCATTTTTACTAACTGACATGTTGTGATGAAAAATAATGTTTCATCAAAAATTACCAATCTTGGTTTGCATTGGAAGGTAGAGGATGGAATGAACCTTCACAATAAATGTCTTCTATGACAGTAAACCATAATTAAAAAGAAAATTAAAAAACCCCTGCAAGTCAAATTGCAGGAGACAGATTGCTCACAGTTTCCTTTCCAGGAGATTTTAATTTTTCGATTCCTGCTGAGAGAGATGAGGAATCATGAAGAACTAACTATGTTGAATGTCTCTTTTAGCTGATTGAGTTGCAAAAAGGTTAAGAATACAGACCATGTGGCAATTCTGAAATAATTTTATTAGTTTGCCCTCCTCAAGGTATTCCAGGGAGCCCTGTGGCATTTCATGATCAGTGGAGAGAGAAAAAGAGGAACTCCAGTCTGAACTGGAGCGAGCAGATGCCTTCCCTCTGGTCTTAAATTTAATTAATTGATGTTTGTTGAAATAAAGCCAATTAACCTGGCTTGTCTCTTTATCAATCATGCTTCTGCTTCCATTATTCAACTGGAAAAATGGCATAGTGTCTTTTATGGCAGACAGAAGGAACAATTAAAACCAACCTGTGCTGCATTGCCTGCAGCAGGCTTTTCAAGGGAAGTCAAAACAGATGTTGTGGTGTAAGATAAAGCCAACAGGCTTTTTACTTTAACTATTTTCTGCCTCTGGATCCCTTTAATTCTCTTCCGTAAAAGGGTGAGAAGTAGCTGGGACATCATACAGTCAGCAGTCTTGCTTAGGGTCACAGTGAGCTAAACCCGATTTCTGGACTTCTTGATCTCAGATGCCTGTTGTCAATAGAAGAGAGAAGATCATAATCCAGTGACAGGAGCCATCAAAGATGATGTACTCTGAGATCAGCTGCACCTATCTGCAAATATCAAAGAAGTCACTAATCAAGTTGCATTGACAGATGCAAAAGAAGTGCACATTGCTGATCATGGAACCTGGTATGAGGTACTCTTTTATCTTTAATCAGTTGCATCCTACAAAAGTTTTTTCTTTCTTGTGCCTCATTTAGATATCCTGAGGAATGTAGATTCAGAAAAAAAAAAATCCATTATGTAGAAGGAGAATCAAAATTATTAAAATCTAACTTTACCTCAATTTAATATCATTATGGCTACTTAGGTGTCTTATGCTGCACTTCATGTGTGTTGGGATTGAATGGGGTTCTGCCTTTTAGGTTTGGTTTGTGTCTGGAGGTTTTACTGCTTGTTAACCCAGGCTGTCAAAAGAGTACCACACAGACACTTGCTCACTCCCCTCGCCCACCTACTGGAAAGAAGAATTGGAGAGAAAAGGTAAACCTTGTGGACTGAGAGAACAATTTAATAATTTAAGCAAAATGTAATAACAACAACAATGATAATGGTAGTGATAATGATAGTAGTGGTAAGGAGAGGGATAGAGAGAATAACAGAACCCAAGAGAAACAAGTGATGCACAATGCAATTGTTCATCACCCACTGACTGATATCCAGCCCATTCCTGAACCATGATCAGCCCCCTTCTTGGTAACTTCCCCAGCTTATACACTGGGCATGGCAGTCTATGGTATGGAATATCTATTTGGCCAGTTTGGATCATCTATCCTGGCCGTGCTCTCTCCCAGCTTTTTGTGTTCCTCCTCATGATGGCAGATCATGAGACACTGAAAAGTCCTTTACTTAGGGTAAACACTACTGAGCAATAGCCAAAACATCAGTGTTATTATCAACATTATTCTCATACTAAATCCAAAACAAAGTACTGTACCAGCTGCTAGGAAGAAAATTAACTCTGTCCCAGATGAAAACAGGACACTGTTTCAAGGAAGATTTTCACAGTCTTCAAATTTTCCAGGGTGATAATGACCTAAGAGGAAAGTCAGTCAGTGCTATCCAGAAATACTGATGGCAGTAGGATGGTCAACAAGTCCAAGTGCAAGCTGCTGCCCCTGGGTTGGGGCAATCCCAGACATGAGCACACACTGAGAGAAGAGCTCATTCAGAGCAGTCCAGAGCTGTGTCCAGAGGACAGCCATGAAGATAATCAGAAGGCTAGAGCACCTCTGCTGTGAAGACAAGCTGAGAGAGCTGGGGTTGTTCAGCCTGGAGAAGAGAAGGCTTTGGCCTTCCAGTACCTAAAGGGAGCTTATAAAAAGGAGGAAGAGGGCCTTTTTATATTGGCAGACAGTGACAGGACAGGGGAAAATGGTTTTAAACTGAAAGAGGGCAGGTTTAGATTAGATGTTAAGAAGAAATTTTTCCTGTAAGGGTGGTGAAGCACTGGAACAAGTTGCCAAGATCTGTGGATGCCCCATCCCAGGAAGTGTCCAAGGCCAGGTTGGATGGGGCCCGGAGCAACCTGATCTAGTGACTGGCATCCCTGCCCATGGCAGGGAAGTTGGAACTGGATGATCTTTATGGTCCTTGCCAACTCAAACCATTCTATGATACTATGATAGATCTGAAGGAGAGGTGGGAAGAGGGACACACCACTTTCTTGCCCATATTTAAAGCAACTGCAACTCTCATGTGACAAAACTTTCTATATTTGTGTATTTAGAGCATATTTTGGTGATTTTTGTACTTACTAGTCCTGATAGCAGCTACTTGCTCCAGAAACTTCATTGCATAATTGTTATGGCTGATTCATGACAATCTTGAATTGCACAACAATATTGATACCTACAGAGTAACCATTTACTAATACTGAAAAAAACACTAACTCCCACTTAAAAAAAAAATCCCTCTGTTCCCAACCTATCCCTAAACATTTGTTTTCTGGTCATGAATGATGTACACGGTTATCTGTGCCTCTCCAGAATGTTCCTTTAATAAAGCTTGTCAAAACAGGAAGCCCTTGTTTTTTGCTCAGACATAATACAACACTATGGTTTTGGTCCATTAAAATAGTTCTGGATTAGTAATCTGTTTTGCATGACATTGTTTTTTTGCTCTGACTGGACACCTTGAAATTTTTGAGAAAGAATACTAAGCAAGGAAGAAAAAACAAAGAGCAAATAACTTCTGCCAGTTAATGTAATTTTAGATGATTTAAGATTGCTTATCATCATATCACCAACATTCACTGTTTTCATCTTTATGCTAATTTTCATATAAAAAGATGAAACAAAGTCTTTTTTATGTGTTTGACTTTTTTTTAAGTTTACCATTGTTAGGGATGTGTTTAGGAATAGTCCACAACTTGTGCAATTTCCATAAAGCACTCGTATATAGATTAAAAGCATAAATCAGTTAGCACCTTTTTCAGGAATTCATTGCTAGCATACCAAATATGTCAGTTAAATTAAAGCTGATCTTCTAGGTTTTCTGTGAAAAATTGTTGAGGGCCTTAAAATATTGCTATAATCTTCTGCAATTTCTCATATTAGTTATAGAAGCTTTGTTTAGAAATGACCATTATGACATTTTGTAGGTTGTTTTTATTAAGGTTTTTAAAGAAAAATTTGTAAGAACAAAAATTATATACCTGAATAGCACAGGTTCAATGAACGATTAATATTCTTTTGCACAGCAAATTGAATATATTGATCTCCACCCCAAGGGATAATTTCACTTTGTATTTCCTGCTTCCTTTGAATACAAGGAAGCTGAAAATGAAGTCAAGAGCAAATTCCACTGGATAAAGGTGTAATGCACATCTTTTTATGTATTGGCTATCTGAGAAAAAGTGAAGAAGATGTGCAACTCAAAATCAGTGCCTTCTGCACAGAAGCACAGACCCTGAGTCAGAATATCTGTGGGCAATGAGTGAAATAGGTTGCTATGGGAAATTGTCATTTAGTTTGCTGGATGGTGTAAGAGAGTCTATTAGTAAAAACCTGTTTATTTTTTCTTTGAGGGTGGCTTTTGTGTAAAATCAACAAACTTCAAAAGTAATATTCTTATATGAAATCCTCCCTTTTGTAGTCTGCATCACAATTGGACAAGCTGCTGCACAAATCCTTTAGTGCAAGTTGTTGAAATTATTTATTAATGCCTACTAGTAGATCTTGTTAAGCATGATGAACATTGTATTTCATCTGTTTTTTAAGACAGAGCTGTGTTTCAATCATATGAATGTTATCACAATTTTCGTAACATGCACAGAAAGTATTTCAAGTTTTTTCACTGCAGGTTCCTGGGAGAATGTGATGATACGTTTGTCTTCAGAAAGATAAAAATCAAATGAACATGTACATTCACCCAGAAAAGGGAACATTTTGTGACTGGATGTTGGTTTTTGATACACTTCATACAAGGAAAAAAGAATTATACAGAGCCACAAATCTACCCTGAAGAGTTTTGAAGTATAAACTGCATAAAAAGTGATTTCACAGATTTCAGGAATTGCAGCAAGAGATTAGCAGTACATGGTACAATGGAATAATTATATATCTCATAAAAGAGAGAAGTGAACATGGTTGATAGACAGAATGGCAGAACACGAAGCTGAAGTATTGAATAGAGAATCTATACCATCCCCCATCCTGATACCAACTGTGAGATTATCCTCTGTGTGGAGGTGTTTAATCTTAACTCCATTTGGTGATGATGGGGTTTCAACATCCACCATCAGAAAATCACTGTATTTTTCCACTGGCAAAATATGGAAATTCTCTTCTCATTTCTCTCATTAATATCACCTTCAGAAACTTATTGTGTTTTTCCTACTGGCAATTATATCTCTGTCTGTCTTACACTTTCACACACCCATCTTGTTCTTCATTCTTTCACATCCCGTTCTCCATTCTTTAAATCAAGTATTACACATCAGAAATGCTGCTCTGGCTACTTGCTTTTTAATATTGACTTGATGATAGATTGTGTTCTCACTGCAGTCAGTGCTAAGGTTCCAGCTGACTCTGAAAGTGAAACCGAGCCTTCTAAACGAGTTATATTCAGATTGATTTAAAGACCAATTTTCAGCAGTCTAGGTTCCCTAGCTGAACAATATTTTCATGGAAAGCCCAGTGCTGTACTTTTCTGAGATCTTAATATTAAGTGTTACATTACAAGTGACTGGACTTTGTGCATTTGGTAAGATATGGCTATACCTGAACATATCAGTGTTATCTGATTTACTTTAAAAGAGTATCTGAAAATGTTTTATAGGAATGTCTGTCTGTTGACCATATAGATATGCAAACTTGCCTTTTGTTCTTGGTGAATTGAAAGTGTGGCTGTAGCAAAGGAGCAGCTTTTAAAGTCCTAAAAGTTCTTGAAAGAACAGCTTGCTGCTGGCCACTAGATTATTTCTCATAGAGGTTTGTACAGAAGCAGGCGCCTGTCAGAGTACTTTTAGAATGCATGTCCACAGGTATCAGATTTACTACTGAAGCAATTGAAACAGAGTGCAACAGGGCAATGATCTCACAGAGAGAATGGAGGGAGATTATCACTGCTCATGCCTCCACATCATCTTATCCATCAGAAGGCTCATGCTGTCTTACTAAGCAATATTGGTTTCCATTTCAGGTGTGAGTAACCTTGGATGTTATCCCTGGAAGATAAGTATGGTAGTTCTAACTATCAGAAAGTCCTCAGAATATAGAAATTCCCTGATGATCAGATCTGGCTTTCAATTATTAATGGTAACTTCATTATCTAACCTATTAATAGCACAATTTAACTGCTTCTTAAAATTACTAGTTCTGCCCCTATTATTCCTATGGAAAGACTGTTTCAGAATATAATTGGAAATGATATTCTAAATGGATATGGAAATTTTTGATTTAGCCAATTTAGATCCCTTTTTTGTGCTTTAATTTAAAATGTTAACTTGTTGCTTTAACAGAAATAGCTTCTCTCCTTCATGAATATTTACTTTGTGTATTTTTAGCTCTCCTCAGACTCTCAAACAGAGGAAACCAAGGCTAGAAGATGCCATGACCGGTCATTCAATTCATCCTCCTGTTTAGTGAGGCTAAAGGAGCTGAGATCATCTTATCATTCTCAATTTGTCCTAGTAGCTCTTTTCAGACTGGCCTTTGATCTCAGCTTCCTTGTATATATGTCAAGGACTGTATCTGGGTCTCCTATGTCCACATTGTGATGATGTCTTGTAGTCCTATTATAAATAACTAAAGCATCCACTTCTTTCTCCTTTTTGCACACTGACACCTTGTTTACAGCAGAAACTCTTTTACTCTGAGGACATGGCATGCAGTGAGGGCTGTTTCATTTTCTACCTAAAAATGTCATTTATCCTAACTCCTCCTATTTCTCACCTCTTCTGTGATTACAATGCCTTTCAAATACAACCCAGTAAGAGTGGCTCAACCTAGTGGCTAGGAACAAAGATTTCCGGGATCTGGGTTCAGCTTTATTATTATCACATTGAATGTCTTCAGGCAAAAGGGATGCTGTCACATTCATTTGCTACTCTTTCAAAAGTGTTTCTGACTATTTGGCATGAACCTCTTAAATGTAAATTGGTATTGAAGGAATATCAACTTGATCATGTGGGTATTATTTTCTTCAACTAGGTATAATGATAAATTAAATTACTGCAACCATTTTGTCACAGGAATCTGTAGAGGTAGATAGTATTAAGATGTTCAATTAGACATTAAACAAATTCATGGGCCCCAGATTAATAAAAAAGGTTTTAAAATGGGATTGACAGGGTTATGTCTTCTATTATTTTTAATAAAACAATTGTGTACACTGGGATATACAAAGAGAATGGATGAAAGGAAAAGCCCAGGCTCCCTTGCTCTCTTAGTATTTAGCCAGATGCAGCAGTGGTCTGATCAATAGAGATATTCTTATGTTCTCAGATTGACTTACAAAATTATACAATAAGAACTGTCAATACAGTTATTCTTAGACAATTGCTAAGAGTTGTCTGTCATGCCAATTTTTTCAGTAAAGAACTGTCATGGTTTTGCTTGTTCTGGGAAACTAAGCAGGAATTTTCCCTTCTCCCTGCCCACTGTGTGAAAGGGATGTTG
>JAWWLV010000121.1:28919799-28937662 GCA_035041135.1 Platyrinchus mystaceus | reverse complement strand
TGTTGAATGGGCAGGTTGGCTGTGCCTTGGGCAATGGACTAACACAAAAGAAGTGGCTAGCAGAGCCACATTCCAAGCTGATGGCCCTCAAGAGTCTGTGGGGAGGGGTGAGGAGTTTTTTGGGTTTTTTACATTTTTTTTTCTTCTGGGAAACAGCACAGACTTCATGGTTGCCTGAGCTGGGACAAGGTCTGGGTGGCGGGAGCTCCAAGGTGGCTTTGTTCTCAGGTGAGCTGCCCGGCAGGTTTTGGTTTTTTCTTTTCCTCTCCTGGCCCCAGTTCTCCTGCACCGTTTTCTACCCAGCCCAGAACCTGCTTGGATTTTCATCGGAGAGGAACTATTCGGGAAGGAGATCACCTTCTTCCCCTCGTTGGTTCTTGTGTTTTTTTTTGGCAGCGGTTCTTGTGCACATCAAAGGGGAGGGGTAGCCACGCTACACTTCCAGCCGCAGACTGAATTCCTGTTGCGAAGAACTTTTTTTTCTTTCCCTCCTTTTTCCCCTTTCCTGGTGAGGGGGAGGGAAGATCTCCATTTTCAGCTTCTCCAGCACACCTGGGACTCCCCCATGTGGCGACCACCAGTGATCCAACAGTGCCCCCTGTTTACTGTGGTTAGAATTGTGCCAAAGAGTGCAAACTGAATTCTTTATCTTTTTTTGTTTGTTTGTTTTGAAGGGGATTATTTTTGGGTATAGGATTATTGTTTGGTTGTTTTGTTTGTGTTCTTTCGTTGTTCTGCCAATACACATATATCTTTTAATAATGGGCTGTTTTGTTTGTTTGTTTGTTTTTTTCCTTTTTCCACACTTTCTCAATTGGAGCCTCTTAATTTCGGATTTACAATTGCTTAGAGGGAGGAGTTTGGGTCTTCCTCATAACTCATCCTCAGCAAAACACTTGTGTCTCGTTAAACTGAGACAAGAACCAAGATTACACATATTTTCTACACTAAAAGGATGAAAAATAGAAATGGAGATGTGATGTATTGTCTGTAGGGACATGGATACATACAGTTCACATATGGAAAGTTACATGTGGAAAGAGAAGCATGTGCCAAAACTTATGTTGAGTACACTGACTTAGGTGGGCTTTTTGGTTTTTAGGTTTGGGGTTTCTTTTAATTACTTCTCATCCTAAATATTTTAGAGTAGCAATTCATCACCATCTCTGTGACCAAGACATAGACTTTTCTGTCTTGAACTGCAACTTTAGCTACAGATGGAAATCTAGTTTTAGGAGCTTCCAAAAACTTTATATTTTTGAAGATAGTGAGTCAGTCATTCTGCTTGGAAGCAATACGCTTATGCAAAACTCCATCAGTGTTTTTATTATCCATGAAATTGCCTGTTCCTGCATAATTCAGCAATATTTGACTGGATGACCTCTAGCAGCCGAGCTAGGTCTGGTGCACCTGTTTTAACTGTGCTCCTTCACACAAATCAAAAGATGCTCTGACTTAATTCACATCTTCCTGTTCTATTATTTAATACTATCTTCCCCTTCCCTTGACATAATTAACCTTTCATCTCCAAAAGTTAGAGAAGATTGCTGCTTCCAGCTAAGTTAACAAGTCTGCTTGCCCATGTATTTTTTAATATAGATAAATAAAAATATATTAAAATCTAAGGTAAGAAATACTAAAATTAATTTCACTTAATATGAGAAATAAGTTGAAAAGTTATTACTCTGTGAAATTGTAGTGGGCACCTGCAGACATTTAGTAATACTAAAAACATCAGTTCTAGTACCATGTGAAAAAGTCATGAGTAATGGATTCAAGAAAAGCGCTTACAAAGAAGTACTTAATTTAAAATAAAGCAAAACACTTATGAGTTAAACACTGATCATGAAAAAGCGCTAATTAAGATGTACTAATGATACAAAACTTAATTCTCATGCAATTTATGCACAATTACTCCTGAACAAATATTTAATTAAATTCCCTCTAATACCCTAAAACAATCTCCCCTCCTCTCTCACACTGTGTCTCTTTTTATTTCTAGTTGTTAGATCGGAATATGTGAGCTCTTAATTGGCACAGAGTAAGAATGACAGGTATTAAGGGAATTGAACACAGTTGTATATTTAGTTCTTAAAAGTTAAAAGGGAAATGCTTTACAAGTGGGTGACTTGAGGAGTGTGTAGTGTTTTTATAGACTAATTGTATTAATTAATTGAATTAATTAGCAGACATTTTCAAAGAGCTTTTAAGATAGAGGTTGCAATGTAAGCACTGTGTCGATATTATTATTATTGAGTTCTGCAGACGCTTCACTCCAGAAGTTGGGCTGGCAAAAACCTTCAGCAGAAGTGGTAATGGTTCATAACAAACCTAGAGAGAAATTCAGGTTTCTTACTTCAAGACTGATTTCTAAAGCCAAACAAATGTAGACTATTTGCTCTGTGTTTGTATGTGAAGTCTAGTGATCTGATAGAGGTGAGGCTGTCACAGCTCCACATTCCATAGCTGTACATGGTTTCCCAGTAGGCACACACAGAGAAACACACATATAGAATACATATATAGACAAGTGGACACACAGATCAGCACAGGCAGGCTAACTCAGCACTGACACAAACATAAAAAGCCTCAGCACTCTCATGTTAAACCCCTGCATGGCTGACCAGGAGGAAAGTCCATGAGTGGGAAATTTATATATGAATACATGTGAATATTTGTACTATGTGTATCCCTCAAGCAGCTGGCCTTAGGCAGTACCTGCCCTCTGCATCTCAGTGTCCCCAGTTTCTGGCACCTGGACATATGAAACCCAGCAGTCCAGAGCCTCACTCCAGCTGCTGGTAAAGGCACCTTGCTCACATATGCACACATACACATGCACACACAGAGAGGCCATAACTGCTGGCCAAGGCTTTCTTGGTCCCTCTGGTAGCCAGCTCCTTGCGCAGCTTCACTCAGAGACAAAAGCACAACTGATTCCCAGGTCATTTCACCAGCAAGCCTGGCTTGCTGATTTGCTGGAGCTCACATACTCACACACTTGCACTCCCTCCAGTTTCTTGTACCACAGACACAAGGGCCTCTGACCCTTGATCTCACTCCAGTTGTTGGCATTTACACCTCACACACACACACACATACACACATAATAGAAAAATACTTAGAACAGGAATTTAATAAGATAAGGCAGACTCTGCTCAGCACCGTGCACAGTCATAGAAGTGTACTGATCAGCAACCTGGATACAGGAAACCAGCCCCTTTATCTACTTTTCCCTCTATTTCCCCATGTTTGTTCCCAAAATCACTTAGATCCACCCCTTTCCTCATCTTTGGTTCTTCACCTAAGCATCCCATAATGAGTCTTGTGAAGTCCTGAAATGCTTCTCCCCTGCATCCTGGGATATGTGTCCATATCACTAAACAGTCACCTCCTCAGTATGAAAGGTGATCCAGAGAGATGGGAGAGCACCCATTAACTCATATTGAGGGGTGTAACCCCTGGAACGTAGCTGACCAGCATCTGAGGCCACCCTGACAAGGGTCTTGAGAGGTGCCTCTTCCTCTGAATGTGTAATTTGGGTTCCCTAGCCAAGCCTGCAATGCACCAAAATTCCTGTGGTTTATAAAAAGGCATTTTTGATTAAGAGTGCTGGAGAATGTCTTTAACTCAGAGGTTTGTGAAATTTTCAGAGGAACTTTCTGAAGGACATCAAATTATTAATCTATATGCAATGTGCCTGAACTCAGCTGGGCATTTCTCATTCTTGGGCATCCAAGGGATTTTTCTTTCATGTTTTTTTATGCATCAGTATTAATGCAAAAGAATCCAAATTATGCACTTGGATTAGAAAACTTTTTCACTTCCAAGGGTGGCAGATTGTTTGGATTTCTCAGAAATATCTACCACATCCTTACACTTCAGCTCAGTGGTTGAAGTCTCAGATCACTTATTGCCAAAACTTGCTGTCCTCTGGAAGCTTTGTAACCTATGAGAGATAAGCTGCAGAACCGGAGGCAGTTCTGACTTGGACAAATGCACGTACTGGTCACTTAGTTGTCCTACATAATAAAGAACTCAGAGTTACAGAAATGACCTTGAGGAGAAGGCTGAAAATTAAGCATCATGGTAGACACATTCAGATTGACCTCTAGGAATGAGAAATGTGCTGGGACCCACCGCACAGACGTGAATTGCTTGGACAATAACAATATGTAACAATTTTATACAGTGAGAATAACAATTTTATATTTTCTCCTCAACAGAATTTTTTTCTTTTTCAGTAGAACTGCAAAAGTAATTCTCAGATAAATTGAATAATACTTTTATGCATATATTTTTATATATACATACATATATATTCATATATGGATAAACAGAGAAGGGATGAAGGTTTTTATTTTTTTCCAAAAGCATGAGAATAAGCTTTGATCTGTAACTGTGACTTCAAAAAAAAAAAAAGAAGATATGAAAGAGAAAGAAGAAAAAAAATCTCCTTCTTGTGTGGGAGGAAGCATTTATATATGGCAAAGCATATCAGAAAGGGCAGAAGAAGCAGCAGACTTTGGGATTCTGCTCTTCCCAGCAGGGGAATTCAAACAGGTGGTGTAGTATCTTGGAAACTAAGATTAATTTTTTCCCTCTGAGACAGTGTTTT
Source organism: Platyrinchus mystaceus (assembly GCA_035041135.1). Taxonomy (NCBI): domain Eukaryota; kingdom Metazoa; phylum Chordata; class Aves; order Passeriformes; family Tyrannidae; genus Platyrinchus; species Platyrinchus mystaceus. Next base: position 28,933,044 of record JAWWLV010000121.1, on the reverse strand, counting down.
GCATTGTTAATACATTTATTCTTATGCAGACCCAAGCTATGCCTATATATCCCTGGAGCAATAATTACATAGGATGGTCCTCTAATTTTAATATTCCACCAGTCCTGAAGAAGCTCAATGGAGACCTTAATATTATTCAAAAGAATTAATCCTGCAGTGCAGCAAATGCCCTACAGAAAGAATTTAAATGGAATTTCTGAAGGTCCAAGTGTCCTAGAGATAACTTTGAAAATCTCCATCCTAATGACTCTAGTGCTGGACAGACAACAGTTCTGTAGCAGATGCTTTCCTGAGACAATAGAAGTCTCAGGAAAGTGAGAAATAAATTAAGGGCTTTTGCTATCTGTTAGCTGTTTTGCAAAACAATAGCATTTAAGAAAGTAAAGTACCGAATCAAATTGCAATGAAATATTTCACCTGGATTTTTGCATCTCAGCTTCTGAATATGATGCATTCAATGAGGGAAAAAGAATAGTTGTTTGGTTTTAACTTCAGCTCAGGACTAAGCTCATGTGTGGTGCTATAAGTGGCAAACCTTTCAGTCATTTTATACTTTAGTATCCTGTCAGGAAGATATGGGGGGTTTTTGTCTGTGAAAAGACTGCTCACGAAAATATATCCTTGACCTCTGTTCCAGGAGATGCCCATGTCCTGCAGAATATGATGGCTGTATGTGTTCACACAAGGTAGGAGAGGGCAGATACCTGGAGAAGTTGCTTCCATTGACAACAATGGGATATGAAATAGACTTGGAAATGAAGTGTAAACAGAACAGAATTAAAGAAGGATTTTTCAGTCGGACCCTAGGGATAGGATTAGTCTGGACAAAAGTTAATGTTTGCAGTGTAGACATCTATAGCTGAGCTGTGTGTTGTAATTAATCTCCACAGTCACTTGTGTCCAGAGACTGTGAGGAGACTGTGGGGGAACTGTCTTCAGCGCAGCCATCTGTATTGTAGATGTTGAGCATTACATGAGTTGAATACTGCTGTAATTTAAGTCTCTCTGTGTAAAACTCTGATGCCAGGGCAGAGATATGGCATACAGAATCTCAAAATAACAAAAGACAAAATAAAGCACACCATAGTAAGTGAGGCCATCTGGGGAGGTGTAAGAGTGCCATGGACTGAAGTTGATTAAAGATAAGCTTTTTAATGAACAGAAAGGAGACCTGCTTGTGTTCCTTATTTAGCTTCAGGACTTTGCTGAGGAGTGTTCATTTTTGCTTCTTTTGCTCTTTAAGAGCAGAGCTTTATTAAACTCTGACAGCCAGGCATGAAAACTGACTAAACAGACCTCAGTCTAGATTCAGCTAGTTTTGGAAAACTCTTACGCTCTTGTACTTTGCTCACAGTAACGTTCTTCTCAGTCTGGGAGGTGACAAAGGGACAGAATTAAAAATCAAAAACCATAGAGCTGGAAATACTGTGGGCTTTCTATCAGTTGTTCTAAAATGCAATCTGTATCATCAACAAACTGACTTTCCAGGTTGTTTCGTTATGTGTATATTTTGGAAGGGAGAGAAGAGGATGAGGTGGTGGGGCTAAAAAGGATTCTTTAGAAAGTGTTTTCAGATGCTTGATTTCATGATGCATTTTGAAAATGGAGCATGTGGCAAAACAAACGTCATAATCTTAAAAAAATTGTTTTGTAAAGCAGTGTTTTGGGCTTTGGAACAATTATTTTATCTGTTCACATCTCAAAAATTCACATAGTATTTTTTTCTTTCCACACAGCTCTTTTAAATCTTTATATCACGTCCTTTGAAGTGCACTCTAAATATTTAACCACTTAATTTGAGAAGGAAATGTTTTTTTGGTAGCAAGACATCTGCTTTTCATCATCTTGCAAGCAGCTGATGCTAAAACATGAGGGGAAATATTTCTGCAGAAGGGCTTGCTTGTTCTTATGAAAATACACCCTTTTGATAAATTCAGTGGCCACTTGGTTATACAGATTTTGTAGATATGTTAATCCAAAATTGTTTGAGGTTCAATTCAGTGCTGTATCATTCTGTACACAAACTGCAAAACATAAGACTGAAATTCACAGTTAAGTACAAGGGCAAAATGAGTAACACAAAAGGAAAAGAGAATTTGAAAGGATGTTTTTCAGAAGCCAAAGAGAATCACTGAATATTCCTGACAGTCTTTATAGGCTTCTCCACATCAACATGACAAATCCCAATTATAACTTCCTTCCTGAGCAAGAGCTTGTAACTATGCGGTCTTATTTTTTTCCTACAATCAAAAAAAGAGCTTCAGAGAGTGTGGAAACCTGCACAGTCTTAGAAACACACATATTCAGATATGTGGTGCAGCTAAAGCTTAAGTCATCTGGCTATAGGGATCGATGGAATCAGTAAAGTCCCTGATATAAAACAAAAAAAAAAAAAAAAGGCAAGAAATTCTTCAGAGGTAGGGATAGGAATGATACAGAACCATGAATAAATTTAACTAGAATACTAGAATACTAGAGATGTATAAGTCTAGTTAACATATTTATATGAGATGATATCTTCCATGGTGAAATCGCTTCAGAGGAAATTTGCATTACATGGCATTAAAACGAAGTCAGCTCTGTGTGGAGCACTGCATCAGTGCAGTGTAAACGATGAAAGGCACTGGTTCAGTGCTGAAGCTGAATGAATAACATCAAATCACAAGCCCTTAAAAACCTTGATGGTAATATTTTCAAAGGAGATGTTTACTGTTGTAACTACTTCTCAGAAAACACATTTTATAAGAAGGACATCTCAAAGCAACCTGCTAAAATTCATTTCTGGCTAAGCTCAAAATAAAAGAAGGAAGTTCCCAAATAATGGTGATAGCAATGCCACATATTTTTTAAAACACAGTGTGTTTGCTTACATCAATGAGTTTTGCAGAAGGAGCATGGTTCTTTATCGATAATGTCCATACAGCTGAGGCAATTGTACTTAATTATGAGAAATCACTGGCCCTTTTCCAGTAAAACCCTAAAGAGAGATGGAGTTGTTCTGTTTTATGTACTCTAGAAATAGCTTTTCAGATAGAAACTCGTGTTGTGTTTGTTAATATCCTTTTTATTTGCTTTAAAAAGGAGAAACTACATATGCTCACTGCACACTCTGCATATATAATGTCCACCTGTATCTGATCACATAGGAGTGGTTTCTGGCTGGATTTAGAATTGGAGATTCTCCTCATGGGAAGAGTGTTTGTCATGCTGTGGAAGAAGGAGGTGCTGGTCTGATGGTATGGCTTTTCTTGGGTTTCTTGTATAAAAAATGGTCCCCTATATAGGCTGTCACTGAAGGCTGGCTTCTAGTAAAGTGCTTGGCATCATCCTATGACCGTTGTGAATTGGCAGGTTCACCCCATGGTGGTGTCTATCATTCTTTGGGACTTATCACAGGTAGTAGGGAAGGAAAGTTCTCACCAGAACAGGAAAATGAGGGAAGAGACAGCAGATGCAAAAGGCACAATTAGAAAATCAGGCTTCCCTTCTTAACTCTTCCGTTACTTGTGGTAAATAAACATGAATGAATTTTTCAGTTTTCATATGTGAAAACAGGATCACTAACACCCTATCATAGGGAAGATGCACTGTAAGGCTTCATCCATTTTTTTTCTAGGGGTTCAGATTATGCTACTGAGAAGGCAGTCTGAATTCTCAGTTACTGCTAAGTAGTAACCAAGCAGCTGTACAGGCAGCTCTGAGCCCAAAACTTCAGGAATTTCAGAGGGAAATGGTCATTGTGTGCACAGACACAGGACGGACCTGTAGATACTCTTAAGTGGGACCAGTGTGGGAGACTACTGTTTTTACCTATATAGACAAAGCAGGCAACGTGGCAATGGTCTAAGGAAATTAAGGTTCCCTAGTCTTACAGGATCCTCGTATCCAGGCAGACATGCAGCAACTTCACAAGGAAAGGCAAAGTACAATCTAGACAATATCAAATCAGCATCAGTAGCTGCATCAGTGACCTTACCAGCAAAGCTTGGGTATGACTGCTCTGGTGCATAATTCCTCACTAGATGGGGATAATCAAGGCAGATGACAAAAAGCATTTTCTGAAAGACAGTGTGGTTGATTTTCTGGAGGCCAAGCAATTTGTGTCAACACAGCTGCAGTGGGCTTATTTTCTGTCCCTCCTTCCACTTCATATGGATCCAGATGGAAAAGGGCTACAATTGTTGTGTTTAGAAAGTATCACTTCTTTGGAAGGTTGAGCTCACAGACAGTATTTTCACAGAAAAATTACAAAAATCCAGGAATGGTCAGTACAGGTCCCTAACTAACTTTCTTTATTCTTAAATAAAAATATTTGGGTAAGACAAACTGAACATAAATTTGGACAGTGTTAGAAGCATGCCTCACACCTGAGTTACCCAAAAGATTTCCAGCATACTAAAGTTGGACTTCTCAGTTGTAAGCAAGGATGAGTTTATTGTCTGAAGAGCACTGAAACTGGCACAGAAATAGGGTGGGATGTGTTATGGAAATTGCCAAAATCATGACTGTGAACTGTGCTTACCTCTGCCGTAAATATTACAACCTTTCTTCCTTCCACAATCGGATGTGCAGCACTTCTGAGATCTTTCATGCCATACATGTCCGAGGATGGTTTTATCTAAACCATTTGCTAAATCTATATTTCATAGTTTTTATAGTCAGTGTAGAATACTCTCATCTCCAGGTAAGGGTTTTGAAGCTGTAGCTGGAGCAAGATCTGATTGTAACCAGAGTCAGGCCAAGTAGTCTGAGCTGATGCCCAGAACTTCTGTTTAATGGGAGAAGCTGATGGTTGTGTAGGTGCAAGAGAACTGTCAGAGTGGAATAACATGAGGTATTCTGAAGTGTCTTCTTCACTGTGAATCTACTTTGTTCTTATACAGTCCCATCTTTCTCTTTATTTGCAAATCAGAAATTAATTTCACACTTTAATGCTCACTTAGTTCTGTGCTATAGTGTCTCTCTGTGCAAGGTAGAAGTAATCAAATAAGAAAAAGGCACTTTTTAACTCCCCCTGAGATGGGCCTATTTGTTACCTCCGTGCAACTACGGTATTCTCAGTGCATGGAGATAACACTCCAATAATGTGTTGATATGAGCTGAAGACAGTGCATACATGTCATGCCTACAAATTAGGTCTGTAATCTAGAAATCAGTATTATTTAAATAATGAGAGAATTCATTTGATCTTGGTCTCGTCTATCATACCACTCTACACTTTTCATCATAAATTATGGCTTTTCCTTTGTGCTTTAGTGGGTTGTATAGAGATACTGAAAATTATAGGACCACATGTTTAATTTTTTCCCTTGAGGACATGAATTCTTCTCAGTGATTTGCATTTGAAATGCCACTGGTCAAAAGATATCTTTTCCTAATGCAGTGGAGGATAAACAACAAAACAGAGCTTGCAAATGCTGGGCTTTGAAACAAACAGTGAAAAATTCCTGTTACTCTTAGGACTAAAAGCCCTTACAGCAGCCCAAAATATGGCATCAAACCACACTAAAACTCTTTACAGGGAAAGAATGCAGCTGCTGTCTGGCAGCAGAATGAGAAAATAGGCATATTACATCTGGCATTTTCAAAGCTGGAGAGGACAAGGATATTTAGTGCCGAATCTACAGTGCCGAAACTGCAGTGTGCAGGCACAACTGTGCTGGGTCAGACCTACATTTTTTTAAGTCCCTATCCCATCTCCAGCAGCACTGCATATCAGAATAGTGCTGGTATGGCTCACTTCCTGGAATACACCCACCCGAATGTCAATAAACTTTAAGGCTTGCTGAGTTGAACATTGTATCGAGACTGTGATGGTTAACAGACCCCAGATTACCCAGTTGAATAAATATGTTTCATTGCTTTTGAATAAACCTTTCTTTGATCCCTAGAATATCTTGCAACACAACATTCTACAGATTTATTTGGAGGTACGTGGTAAGTTCATTCTTTTGTTTGTATTAAATCGTATGTTTGGATGTTTTCTTGGGTGGACCTATTTCTTTTGCTACATAAATTATTGAAAAATCATCCCTTAATTCTTCACTTTATTGTTATGGACTTACTAGTGAAGACATTTGCAGTTATCTACATTTGTAAGTCTCAGACATGACAGGGCTAAATTCTATCCTAAGTGGCTCCTGTGCATCTCACTGGACTGCAGTGGATGTGTGCATTACACAAGCACACAGAGACTGGACTAGGCTTGGAAGCACCTCACATTAGGCATTCAGAGTAGATTAGCATGACTCATATCCTCAGGAACCAACAGCATAGCTATGCTTTTGAATGCCAAATCTTTCTGCATCCCTGAAGTTGTTCTGAGCTGAAGGGGGGAGTTGCTGAGGTAGTAATTGAAAATCACAATACAGAAGTGTTGAAAAGCTGAACATGTCCCATCATCCCAAGGCCAGAATTAGAACTAGGACACAGATGTCAATTGACATGCACGGAAAATGGAAATCACATTGGTTAAACCAAACAATGGTTTAACACTCACAAGTTATAGGCAGTTCCATCTATATTCCCTTCCCACTTACCAATACAGACTCAGAACAGATTTGCTCTGATTTTCCTCGATTTAAACCTCCCATCTTGTGGTTTAAAGCCACAAGATACTCCTCAAAAGCTTTTCAAACCTGGAAATATACAGGCTCAAAAAGAAGCCTGCAGTTCTCCATTTTGCTTTGCAAAAATTAACAGGAAAAAAATGTTACTTCCGTACATCCAAAGGAGGATCTCACTCCTTTGATCTAGGCAAAAAGTCAGTGACTGGGAGGAATTTGCAATAAAAATAGACATTTTTCCCTCCTCCTGCTAAGCAGAAAAAAATATTCTCAACAAGTCCTGTAGGACAGTCTTTCCAGTTGGCACTCTGTGTCCTGCTAATGCTTATTTCTAGATGCAGTCTGTGTTATCTTCTAGTTTCTAAGGAAGACAAAACCTACTGACTACTAAATTGCTCCTTCCACTCCTATGCAATGAGAACCACCTTCGAGCCCCTGTTTTTGCTGACAGCCCATTATATACTTAGTGGCCCTTTTATCTGCTCTGCAGATCATATGGATCCATAAGCTATATGGAAGTATAAGAATAAGCAGGATAAATTCTGCATAGTTTCGCATGCTTGCAGCAAACACCAGTGTATGAACAATCATTTCCACAGCAGCGGCACATTTCCCAGGGGAAACCTGCAAAGTGTGAAAGACTTCCCACTCATCCTGTTATCGATGCCCTTGTATTGATTCCTTCATCAGTGCTGCAGCTCTGAGCTACTTCACATGCAGCACAGAGTTGAATCATACTCTTCAGTTATATTTCTCTGACAAAGGAACCTATTTCAGACTGGCAGATTTAAACACTTATGGAAGCTGAAAGAAAGTGAAAAGAAGGAGCTCTGCTCTTTGTTTATCTGGTGTTTATCTCTGTAAAGTAAAACTATGGTCCGAACACTCCCTGTATACAGACTTGGGTCTTGATTTTCTAATGGCATTATTGTGTTCTCAGAGAACCCTAGAAAGAGAACAAAAGGCATGTGATCGAGAATGTCTCTTCAGGAGCCATAACGTATGTTAAAGTTTGTAACCACTTACCCATAAACTGTGAAAGCAGCTCGTATCTTTGACTCAGGAATTATGGTCTTTTAAATTAGTCAATTCTGTGAGCATATATATAACAGCAAGAATGGAGGAGAGCTAACTGTTTCACTGCTGTTGCAGTGGTTCCCTTATGCTTTAAAACATCAGACTGAATTCTATATAGATCCCCTGCTACTTGTGCTACTATTTTTATGACATCTCGAGCATTTTAAGACTCAATATTCATGCATCAGAGAGGATTAATTCTTCATTAATTTGGTGCGCTGTAGATACACATACCCATTTCTTCCTGTTCAAAAACATTAAACTGTCCATTTTCCAAGCCCCATTTTATTAAGAGAGGACAATACAGAAAGTGAGCTTGGGTAAATTTTCAGTAGATCACTTCCCTTCTTAGTACCACTGTTCCCTAGCCAAACCTAGTTTTCCATTTCTGCGTATGTCACTTGTCCTGCTCATGGAGTTTTGAGCCCTATTCTCAGCTTATGTGCCTCTGTACAGCCCCTTTGGCTCAGACCTATCAATTAAGCAGATCCCTGTTGAGGCTGCAGAAACTTCCTAATGTGATCTTCAGCCCTCAGCAGCAATTCCTGTGCCAGGTGAAAGGAGGGTCAGGCAAACCTTTCATTTGTTGTAATAACAAACCAAGTGAAAGTCCTGCAGAGGAGCCAGCACTTCGAGTGATTCATGGAGCAGCACTAATTGTACTGGCTACTCACTGATAAGTTGCACCCTTGGTGAGAGATTAGCCCATAAATCACTGTGGGGAGGTCATTTATTTGATGTAATCAGTTAGACCTGTCTGTTTTGGCAGCCTACCACTTCCTTTCTTTTCATTTCTTTTTTTTTTTTTGTCTCTTTTTTAATCTCACCAAAGGGAACAACCACATTGTATGTCTTCTCTCATTCCCTTCTCCTTCTTGTTTTTTTGCCCAGTTCCCAGAACTTTCCACTTCACAGCTTCTCAAGTTCTAGGTTCCAGTGAGTGAACCCTTCAGTTGAGTCTTTCATCCGTGGTCTTCTAAGCCATTTAAAAATACACAGAAGTTCAGGATCTAAACCCTTATGCCTGCCTCATTTTGTAGGTGGAGAAGCTAGGATATACATGGCTAAGCAAACAATTTGCCCAAGCTCAGGACGCTGGCAGTATTTTATACCACAGTCAGTGATGTGCTGGTAATTTTTACAGACTGGACTACTCTGCAGATGCTCTGGTTGCTGATTATCACAGATCTGTAGCAGAGTAAATGTTGCAGTTCTTTATGGGTCACCCTGTAGTTATTTGCCTACTCATTGTATTTATTTATATAGTGCCCAGAAACTGGACAGGAAAAGCTATTTCATATGTGAGATTTCACAGTAGCACACAAAGGTAAACACAATTCACTAGATGCAGTTTGAGAGCCAACTCTGAGCCAAAAGGTGCTCCTCCTGGGCTCTTAATACAGGCTGGAAGCAGAGACTGAGTGTACTCACAGGCATTGCAATCTCTTCTCTGATTTCCTTAGTGGCCTAGTTGCCTGTGTTTGAGGCCATCATGATCATATTTACTTTGCTCTTCTCCTTCAGATATGTCCTGGCCAGTGAAGCCACTGCACCCTCACAAAGAAACATGGGAGATCATATTGTGAGTCACTTCCAACCAGTCATAGAATGGATGCAACAGGAGTAACCTCTCTTAGACCAAAGAAGACAAAGTAATAGAGAATTTCTATTATGTAAAAAGCCTATTGTGGATTATATGAGTTATGATAAGCTATTTTCAAAATGTTTTGTATTTTTCTAGTCTCGACTTGCAAACTTTACAGAACATCACTTAAACCTTGCAAAATCCTGAGAAAAGGCTCAAAAGTCACACATCATTACCACAGGAGCTCAGCAGAGATCCTAAGGAGTTGAGATCCCTAGAGCTCTGGTTACAGGAATTCACTAAGCCACCGATAAATGATTTCTTCTGTGTCAAAACAAGTCTGTACACCTGATGACGGTGGATTTTCTGTACTTTAAATAGTGCATCTTGTAACCTCCATGACCCTCTTGAAAACTGGCAAAACTTCAGTAACCATGCAGATGCATCTTGCATTTTCCTATCTGTGATTGTTTCATGTGCTGGTTTAAAAGTAAACTGCCATAAGAAATGAACCTAACTCCAGAGAGATTACAAGTCACAGCTACAATTTACTGAAAAGATTGCAATAAATACAATGATACAGAGAAAAAAACAAACTGGTTTTAACCCACAAAAATGGATGTATAACCCCACACTCTGGGACAAGAACAGTGTTTGTTAGCCCCTGTGCTGAGTACCACGAGGCCCCCCTGGGTGCAAAGTAAAAGAAAAATTTGTTGATCTGCATGACAGTTGCAGTTCTGTCAAAGTAATGATTGCAGTCTTGTCAGGAGTGGCAGTCGTGGTCCTGTTGAATTTCTGGTACTCCTCTGGATCGGACGAGTGGTACTGAAAGTCCCAAAATCCTAAGATTAAATATGCTGAGGTTCAGGTGGGAATGCCCAGTACCTCTTCTCCCAGGGCAGGAAGTTTCACAATGGTTGATTTAACTCTGTGAATCATGGGATATTTTTTGAATATTAGATGCTCTGGGTTGTTGCAGCTGCCTATTATGCCAGTCCATTGTGGCCCATTAGCAACAATGACCCCTAAGGCTGGATGTGAAGGTGCTAATGACTTCCTGGAGGGGAGTTATCACAGCTGAATCATTGCTGTGAAGACAAAGCTACACTCCCCTGCCTCACAGCATTCTTTAACATCCAGCTTGTAGCCTGAGACATCAGGTGTGCCCTGGGCAGCTGCTGCAAATGATCCATTTATTAATCAGTCCATCAGAAATTACATAGAGGGTGTAGAATACACAGTTTTGGTTATACTCACATAGTGATAAAGTGGTCCTGGCTGCTGAAACTAGAACATTTCAAGAGGGAAAATGAGCAAAATCATAGCAAGAGTGTTTTTTGAGATTACAAGGGCTAAGGAAAGACTCTGTTTTGTTAGTTGTTTTTAAATGAAAGCTTAAATTCTGTGAATAATATTGGACCCCCAAAGTCAACAGCTGCATGATGTCCCATTAACTTTCTGCTCGATGAAATTCATGTTTGCCAAGCATCTCAACTTTTCTAAGGGAAAATTATAAGCAATGCCTCCCAACAGAAATTACATGCATGATAATTTTGCATGTAAAATCTAGCTGTGGAAAAATGGTACTTGTGGATGTAATAATATTTTTGCACATAAAAATGTGTATGTAGCTAAATAAGCACAAAAATTTCATTTAATTAGCTGTTTAGTTAGGGTGGTTTCAGTACCAGTTTACTACTGGTAAATCTTTATGTTATTCTGATATTGCACAAAAGGATAGCACAACTATTAGTCTATCTATGTTTCTACATAAACACTTATAAATAAGAAATAGAATTTCAATTCTGTTATTAAAAATACCAAGGAAAATAAGCTAGTAATTATATTAATTAAAGCTAGTATGTCACTTCATTAGCATGGCAAAAAGGCTTAGTATGAGATAAAAATCACTCAAACAAATAGAAGATTTGTACTTCTAGAGAAACCATTAATACTTCATAACAAAATGAATAGCAAGGGACCAAAATGAAGGTTTAAATATAAACTGAAAGATAGCTAGAAGGAAGATGAATTAAAAACACTATGAATAACCTCAGAGCTGTATCCTCCTTTCTGAAGCACTTTCATTCCACCTTCCCTGCAATATTGTGGGGTTAGAAACAGCTCCAAAGAAAGAGGAAGAGCTCTGGCTATTGTGAAAGGGCTTTTGAAAATTGTTATGAAATATTCTTTAAAAAAGCAAACAAACAAAAAACCCACCAAAAAAATAAGAAAAGAAGTCAGCAATTGCACAGCCTTATAATGGACAAAGTGAAAAGACACCATATAACCTATTTGTCTTGATTGCATCAGATCCTGACCAGGCAAATGCTGGCTGTACTGGGAGCCAGAGCCTAAATATCAGGACAACATTGCTTTGCCTTGGACTTTTCCCCGTCAATCTTGATTTGAAACTTCCCCATTTTATAGCTGGAGTCTGGAAGCTAACTTGAACTATGGTCATTGAAACTTACTACTCCGCTACATTTGTAAAGGGCACTAGTAGGCCTCTACGTGTTGAAAACTTTGGGAGCACATCATTAACTTTGTTTCTAGGGGACCTTTTAGCTTTGATTTGCAATGGCCAACCACTTCCAATACGTAAGAATAATCAAAAGCTACTACTGCTGATAGTAGTGGGTACCAAGAGCAAGCTGCATAGATGTACTTTTCTATTACCTGGTCTGATGATAAAAGCCATGGACAGGAGGTAGAGAAGATCACATTCACTCTCTGGGACCTTATGTGAGTCTAGTTCATGGCATCACCATCACCCCTCAACAAATATTGTTGCACAGACAAAACTTAGTTCCCTCATTGACTCAAGGTGTGGAAAGCTCTACAGGGTGTGACCGTCTCAAGATTAATAAATCTGAGAAAGTCATCCAGAGCAGCAAGCAGATTCTAACACAACCACACTCAATCCACAGCTCACTCTTCAGGGAACAGTCAAGAAAGCTTATATTCCACTCAATGTTTCTAAAATACTATCAAGAGAATTTGACCCTAATCTAAGTTTTCAAAAAGTCAAGGAGTTCAAAATGAAGGAGAATTCCCTGTTGCTGCAGATTCATCTTGTAATGCATTCTTGTAACATATATTCTCTTCATCATTTAGCACAGAAAGAAAATATAACATATTGATTAGGCAAATATACTGCAAACAGAAGATCTTGTTCATGATAGCTTTTTTATTTTTAGAAATGCACAAAGACATCATTTTCTACCCAGACATACACTGGGAATTCTGTTCACTATTGACATGCCTTTAATAGCTAGCAATGAGCAGAACTACCTTGTAAATTGCCTTCCAATCTTATTGAAATAGCCTGATACAAACTGCACCCTAATTGCTAAACTAGGACTGTGTTCTTGCTAAGCTAATTTCATTGCTAAATGGGCACGTGGTGTGGCTGTTAAGGGCTTTTTATCAGGTTATTACAATGAGGGATTATATAGTTTCAATGTAATTGAATTTTAACGAGAACAACTCTTAAGCAAATGCACCTCCATAAATGATGCAGCACTGATGCTATGCTAGGAAACTGAAGATGACAATTCAGTGGAGCCAGCAGGACCTGGGGTCCTCTTTAGCACTTTAATTAAAATCGGTGAGTACTCCTTTTATTTATTTTTTTTTTCAAACATTATTCTTAGCCAGTCTTTGTTCCTGACCCATCCACAGAGTCCAACAGAGATGAAGGAGATTCCTGCCTTCATTTCCAGTTATCTCAGAACTGCTGAATGGGACTCTCAGCTCTGATAGTCTGACTAGATTGCCGTTCCTTCTTTCTTAGATGGACTTAGTAACAAATGCAGCAATTAAGCAATTCACATTCAGCAATCTTATTGGCCAAAGCAGATAAAGAAACACATAGAATGCATTGCTTTAGTCTTGTCTATGTGTGATGGGAGTTGGCTGAATTCAATGCAGGCTAAATTCTAGTGTTGGGTTTCTGGTGCTAAAGCTTTCCTGGGGGAGCACTGTAAGACCCCAGCTCCTGATAAATAAGCT
>JAWWLV010000121.1:28884879-28911147 GCA_035041135.1 Platyrinchus mystaceus | reverse complement strand
TCAGTGTTATTTTCCCGAAGTAAGTAATAAGTAAACTCTGATGATCAAGGATTTTACAGAAACACCTGTGGGTATTCATTCTGCCTGTACATCAAGCATATCCTTGTGGATGCACCTTGAATTTGAGGTCAGCAGCCAGCCTTCTTCTGGGAAGTTTGGTTAATATGCCACAAGCACACTAGAGAACCCACTTAGATTTCAGCTGTGGTCTTTTGTTACTGCATCTTGAAAACAACTCCAAAGCTTTCAAAGTCTTGAGTTAAGCCTTCTGGAACTTTTTTCTCAACAGCTGCAATAGGAGAGCATGTAAACCTGTCAGATCAGAGTCCTGGGGTCTGCACGCTGCAGAATTGTAGAAGGGGGAAAGTAGCTTTTAGCTACCTTTCCTTCCTCTTCCTCATCCTTTCTGGTGTCCAAGTGTTGGAAAAATCCTTGCTTTCAATTTAAGAAAATGGCAAAAATAGCTGCAGAATGAGGAAAATTACAGGAGAAGATCTTTATTGCAACGCTGGGTGACATTCCAGCCCACATGGCCTGGAAAGCACACCACAGTTGGAAAAACGCGCCTTTTGTATATTCTTGGTTACATAAGCTGTTACGTATTCAGTAGGTATAGGTATTTTACCTTAATAGGTAATTTCTCGGACTCAGAAGGGGGTGTTACCCTCCCTTCTTGATTGATTTGTGACGTACCCCCCTGTTTTTTTTTTTGTGAGAGAGAAAATGTTTGAAAGCCAAAATGGTTTAGAAGGTCATTTCCTGGTGGCCAGCTCTAACAGTTTCCAGTCATCTGTCACACTGTTGTGTTTTCCTTTATTACAAATATTTATTTGTAAGTTTCTTTATGCTAAAAATTTTGAGTTGAACGGCCTTTTTAATGCAGGTAACAGTGTATCTCGTATCCATGTATGGGAAAACTCCAGTATGATAAGAGGTTGATAATTGTTCCTCATATAAGTAAATTCTATTTTTAACAGTTTAAAATACCTTTAAGTCAAAGAATTTTTTGAATCCAAACTTCCTGTCCATTTTCTTCTGGCCTGGGATCCAAAAAATGTCTGTAGATTCTTTATTATATTTGTAAGGGAACAAGTAGATGTTTGGTGAAGTCTGAATGTAACACGTGTAAAATTGCTGGAGTACTTGACCGCATCCTTTGTTTCTGGAGGATTTCTTCTGTCTTAGTTGGTATTGATTGTAGAATTTATACAAACTTATTTTTTTAATTAAAAAAAGTGTGTTGTTTTAGAAAAAGAAAAGATTCACTGCCAGTAAATTATCAGGAAGTGGAGAAGCATGTGCTTCCTGCCACAACTGATTAGTCTACTGGCTGTTTTGTGGCTCACATAAGCCTGTATTCTAATTATATGGAGACAGTGTCTGCCATGAAGCATTAACATCCAGCCACCAAAGTATATATGCAGTGCCACACACTTCATCTGCTGGGTCAGCTGTCAGAAAAAAAGATAGTCAAGATCCATGAAATCATCTTGTCCCATTTTCCTGGTTGACATTTCTTTTCTCACCTTTAAGGATTCTGTCCAGCCAGCACTTAACAGATAAGGAAGGGAAAAGGAACCTTTCACAGTGTCTAAGGGAAGAAGTGCATCTTAATTTGTGGGCCATGACCCTACAGCTATGCAGTTCATAGGCAGTTTATCAGTGCTGAAAACATTTTAATAATCCTGAGCAAAGAAAATAGAATATTCCACATAGAATTTGGGAGAGGCAAAGCTTTCCAAATATGAGATGAAATGTGGTGATGTTTGTTTCAGCCACACATATGCTGTCATGTTCTATTTTTTTTTTAATTATTTTTGAGCTAAACATAAGAGATTAGGAAAAAACAATCTATCTTTTTTATTTATACTTGACAAAGGTGATAAATGTGATGGGAAGTATTCTAAAAACTCTGCTACTACCTTTTGGCTGGTAACCTTTTCCCCTGCACAATTTTTCACCTACTAAAAAATTAGGAGGGGAGGCAGACCAGACCTGGCCCCTGATCCCCAAGATCTTGACTAGTCAGATGTGCCCTGAGTGACTACCGGACAGAGGAGCTTCCTGGAGCTAATTTTGGAGACTTGAGGCTCCCAGCTTTCACTTCAAAACAATCTGTGTTTTGCTGTCCTTTTATCTTTATACCTCCCTGCTTGGTCTGCAGTTTACAGTGAATACCTCTGCAAATCAATATCAGACAGCCAAAATTAGTTAATTTGACTGTTAAGATTATATAAATTCAAGACCCTAGAGTAAAATGTATCAATTTCTGAAGATAACATTAGGAAAGTTTTACCAGTGCCTTTCCCTAAATTAAAAGTCCATCTGTCATCTTCTTGCATTTCCTTTAGTAGACTGGAAGCTAAAGACGACAGCACTTAACCCTTTGGGGGAGTGAATACTAGAGCTGGGTGAGCAGGCAGCCTGATGGGATGGGCAGGGAGTATCGGTGTTGGCAGCAGGGATTTGAAGCCTGGGAGATGCATGACAAAATTTCAAATTTGCGCTGTAGCTTCACCCTGATGGGTTGGGCTTGGAGGAAGAATGTGCAGGCTGATTTAATCTGTGTGTAACTGCGGTACTCTCCAGTTGCATTTCATTCTGTCCCTCTGGCATATCAGTAGCAGGTTGCCATGAAAGACAGAAAGTCTGTTGTGTGCCCAGATGTAATTGACAAGATATTGGTATGTGGTGCTGGTGAATTTCTTGAGGGATCCAGTTCCCCAAGTTTAGAATGCACCTCTTCATTCATGGCTTTCACAAGTGAAAAAGATGCTTTTTTCTTTGAGGGGCTTGGGGGGGGACACACACATCAAGGACAACAGCACGTGGCAGTGCTTTACACTTCCAGAATGACCCAGCTGAGCAACATGTCTGACCCACAAAAGTCCTTTTAGCTTCCATTAAAATAATTTAGCTGTGTAATATACCTGAGACCATCATGAGAGGCTCAAGTGTTGACATTCAACATGTACCTTATGTTTGGAATTAATTGCCAGGAATAAGCCACACATTTGCTGAAATGGGATACAAAATAAGCTAAGAGCATTAATTCTTATTTCCCAGTGGAAGTGGCCTTCTCTTGAGAGCAGTCTGTAACTCCACATGCCATGCCCTCCCTTGACATACATCTTGCCAGACTGTAATTTTGATTACCGGAACACGTGTTTTACCAAATCACTACAGTGAGCATCTTTACTTTGAAGGGAACTCATGAAATGTTAGACAAGAGATTTAAATTATGTCAAATATAGTTCCTAAAAGGGTGACTAGTCAGGAGATAAGAACTGGACACAGATGAAAAACAGGTTTCTGAGAAGGCATGTTTTCTGCTCCGTCCCTTCATTACATATCAGTCATGGCACCAATCATCAAAGCTCTTAATCACGTAAAGAGTTCTCAGACAGTTAGTAAAGCAGTGTTTTGAATGTGGGAGTTAGCTTTAATGTTTCCCTCTGTTTCCCAGGTATAAAGTTAGGGTAGTAGAACATTTTTGCTTTGTCTCTCTGCCCAGTGAACTTAGAGGGTGTATGGGTGAACTTAAAGGTGTGTGTGTGTCTGCTGCAGAGGGCTATCAAGCTAACAACAATTGTAGTTAGTATTTATTCATTGAACTGCAAACTAAGGGGAAAACAACAGCCAAGGTTGGGCACCACAGGGACATCATGTTGTCACATCTCCTCTATTTCTTAAAGATCTGACATCTGGAGGCATGTGACTGTGATTTCCCCACCGAAGAGAATCAAATAATCAAACAAAATACAGTTTTTGTCCAAGCTATATGAGAGGAAAATATGAAGTCAGGGCTTGTGTGCTGGCTAAAGGAACAGAAAGCATAAGTCAAAAGCAAATACATTTAGATATATTTTTAAGATCTCACAGACTTTAAGTTAGTATTATGATTTCAAAGCAGGTAAAGAGCAGTCTTAAATCTTAGGGTCTGGGAGACTGATTATAATAAAAATAAAATGAATTTAAGTTTAAGACCCCCAAAGTTAAACAAGCAAATGGAAAGTTTAAAAGTAATTACATTTTGCTTCTTGATAGAGGCTGGATTATGCTGGCTTTCTTCATCCTCTCATTTTACTTTTTCGCTAATCCTGACTGCAGGGCTCAGTATCCATCTTCCAAGCTGACACCATTTTGTCAACCAGATAAACAAGACATGAAGTGTTTTGGGAGGCAGAGAGGAATTATTCTTGTAAATACAGAACACAATGGCTAAACTATTTTTCCAAAGCAAGCACATTTTGTCCCACCTGGTAAACTAGGAAAAACCAACTACCCCAAACAAATGAAAAATGCTCACTTTGCTTCAAATAGCACTAGTCTGTAGAGCTACTGGCTGTAATGGTAATCTTTCCTGCCTGTAATTTTGGCAACTGGTAAAGCATTTAAGGAAAGGAGCTGGCATAAGATTCAGATTGATTTTTTATTGCCTTTCAACTAGAATGAGTGGCTGTGCACTTATTGCATGCTGGATACTCTTACTCTGGGCATATCAGTTCCAAAGAACAGCTGAAGTTGGTGCAATTAACATAGCAGTCCTTATGGGTCACCTGGTGTCAGTCCTCTCTCTAGGTGTCACAGAGCTTTTTCTTTGATATATTCTTATTGATGTCATATTTAACCTCTTGAATGTCTGTAATGAGGATTTCTTGGTCATTTATCTGGAAAATATAATGAGCTTCTGACTTAATTCTGACTGTTAAGAGCCTTTACCTGATGCCCATGCTGATCATAGAATCATGGAATGGATTGGGTCTGAAGGGACCTATAAAGGTCATATAGTTCCAACACCCTTCCATGGGCAAAGATACCCTTCGCTAGACCCGGTTGTTCCAAGTCCTGTCCAGCCTGGCCCTGAGCACTTCCGAGGATAGGGCATCAACTGCTTCACTGGGCAGGCTGTTCTGGAGTCCCACCACCATTGTAAGGAAGAATTTCTTTGTAATGTCTAATCTTAACCTACCCCTTTTTCTGTTTAAAGACATTGACCCTTGTCCTGTCACTACATGTCCTTTTAAAAAGTTCCTCCCCAGCCATCTTGTAGACCCCTTTAGGTACTGGAAGGTGCTGTAAGGTCCCCTCAGAGCCTTCTTTTCTCTGGGCTGAACAACCCCAACTCTCTCAGCCTGTCTTCATAGAAGAGGTGCTCCAGCTCCCTGAGCATCTTCATGGCTGGCCCCTGGACTCACTCCAGCAAGTCCATGTCTTGTTGTTGGGGGCCAAAGAACTCTACCTTACTTAATTTCTGGCTATTTCTCTTCTACTATCTTCTTCATCTGTCACTTAATTTCCTTCCTTGACCAATTATAGTTTTTATGATATTGGACTCTAATCTTATTCTCTTTTGGCTTATTTTTAATTCTTGACTTGCAGCTTGTGTTCTGGTTCTTATATAACTTCATGGTTGCCTTTGGTCTTTATCTCTTTCCATTCTTCACATTTTTTTCTAAATTTAGAAGGGGATATGGAAGTGTTCAATTCTGAAGCCTCAGTTGCTTTGTAACTGTATAGATTGGCATTTTCAACTCCCTGCTTTGCTGCGTGTTGTTCTTTTTTTGGTGCACCTGAGAATAATCCAGGAGTATACAGCTGATACTCCAAATCTTCTGTCAGCTGTGCCAGGAAAACAAAAATGAGGAGCGAATGAAAAATAAAACCCTTGAAGCCTCTGCGGTTGCCTTTACTTTTATTCTGAAGATTTTTAAAAGAGAGAAATAAAGCAGAGATCTCAAGGGTAGATCAGAAAGGCAGTTTTAAATCAGAAAAGGAAATACAAACTTAGTGATACAATCTTCTGCTAAAGGTCTTAGCAGTGACTGGTAGTTTTCTTGGAGAAAGTTGGCTGGATGATAGATTTGACTAGAGCACTGACTGATCTGTTTCATTCATAATATTTTTGAAGTACTTAAGGGAATTGTATCTAATGTTTAGTCCTTCAGAGAGAGTTCAAGTAGCCCTAAAATTAGTCAAATCTACTTAATACCATTGTGAGCTATAAATCCAATGAATATTTGTGTGTAATTGCTGTATAATGTGTCTGTTTAAATAGCATGCTTGTCATTTAAGTTTTGACAGTGGGTCTGAGTCTGAATGCTTAGTCAAGTATTCCCACACTAAGGAGTTTGGAATTGGAAGTCTCTAACTTTTTAGGTTAGTATGAGTGAGCGTATTTTTATTTCTAAAAAGTGTCCTGTCAAAAGGTAGTTTGCACAGATCTAATGAGACAAGAGCAGGGCCAGAGGTCATTACTTTGGGAACCACACAGCAATGGGAGGGAAACACAGGTCCTTTGGCATCAAACCCATGTATTTTTGTTAACATATCATTTTACTTCATAGGAAAAACTGATATGCAAGTACCTTGTGGGATCTTAAGTGGAGTGTTGGGGCGGGATGGTGGTTCTTCTTTGGCAATAGTTGAATTTTTGATATTGGAAGAGCAGAGGTCTAGCACACAGTCAGCTTCAGTATGCTGACCCAGCTATTTTTAAGCAGGCAAGTAATTTCAACAGATATATCAATTTAGGAGGCCATCCTTTCCTGAATCTTTCACGATTTCTGTTACTGCTTCCCATTTCAGCTAATGAGAGCTCTCCACAACTTATCCACAGCAAGGTCAGGCAGGTTAAGTTACTTCTCATTTGCCTCAGAAGCAAACTCTGAATAGCTGTGTGCACAGTAATAAATTCAACGTGCTTGGGAAAGTTTGCAGGCACGGAGTTCAGCTGGCAGGGAATGACTTCTAGCCACACTGACATGGGCTGCTGGATTGCCTGTGCAGGGGCATATATTGGGCGTGATCTCTCAGATTCTGAAGGGGCTGATCAAAATTTGGGCTCCATATGTGAAAGAGCTAATTAGCATGGGGCAGCAGTGTGCCAGGGACTGTTCCCACAGATTACTAATGAATGATATAACAGTATTCAGCTTGGAAAGGTCAGCTGGATTGTAGAGGGTACCCCTTAAATGTTATTAACCTTGAGGCTATCATTCATGGAACAATTTCTATTTATTATGGCATTTAAACAAATGCTTACCCATGTTCACATGCTAAACTCCCACTAAATCCATGGACTTTGAATAAGACTCAGTTACTAATAATTCCCTGACTGTAACATAAAGTTGATTTAGTAAGTATTCTCTCTGCAGCATATGCACATCACAATGGAAATGACTGAAGCAGGACCACTTGGCACAGTTGTTCTCAGGCCACTATGAATTCCTTTTAAAACAGGTTATTTATCATTAGCATCCTCTTTTCTCACCCTTCCTTACCCCCCTTTACTTTTCCTTTTATTTTGTTTAGTGTTTAGGCTTTGGAACAGGCTGCCAGGGCTAATGAGAAACATGTGGGCAAGTAATTTACCTGCCATCCAGAGCTCTTTTATGCTGACTTGGAACAGGCTCACTAGCCAGGAATAGTTGTCACTGCAGGATGCAACACGAAACAGGTGTTGCTATAAGAAGGGGAAAACAATATCTGCTGTAAATAAAACCACATTAAAGATTAATGTTGTTAGGCCACTTATTCTGATCCCTAGGCAGTTTTTACACATTGTTCTGCTGAACTTTACTTTTTGTAGATTTTAGAGATTGAATTAAATTTGTCACTCAGGCTATCCTTAGGGGGAAGATTAAGGTTATTTTCTGCAATATTCTTAAATCCTGTCCACTCTTGTTCTTGGAGAAGTTCAAACTCCCCAAGGGAGCTGAAGCACAACCAAATATTTCAATATTAATTGTAGGAATTGCTATGCATGGTTTCATTCACATTTATCTACTTACATTGCTGGTGTCTTTGGACAGAGAGTCTGTCAAAATGGTAAAATAGATAAAGCTGTCCTGTTTGTGATACGAGTGAGGAAGGACTTAGTCAATTTGCAGATTCCCTGATGAACAGGAGTGCATGAGTCAGCTGATGACCAATTCAGCACTTTTCTACAGAAAAGTTCTTTGCTGCTGGAAACTGTCACGATGTTAGTGGGTTCATTTCAGTGTGATTTCCTGAACAAATGAATGCTTTACTGGAACTGTCACTGGGGAGACATGAAAGATGAAAAATCAAAGGGAAATGGGAATGGGGGAGCAGGGGAAGGAAAAGAAGAAACATCATAGCTGTGTAGAGCTTCTTTCAAATTCTATACTTTCTCAAAAATTAGACCTATTTTTGCTTGTTGGTTGGATTCAGACCCGTATTTAAAATCAATTTTGAAGCTCTTTTCAAAGACATCTGAAGGTTCTAGTTGCTTGAAATTAGTCAAAATAGAGACACGTTGCTTCTAATTTTACCTTCTAGGGTTTACTGAAGAGGTATTTGCAGACACAAACACACAAGGATCAGATTGGGACCATGAATCTAGACTTTCTCACTTGAACTGCCCAGGGGACAGTAGTTTTCAAAATGCGAATTCTGACTTGAGTCATATCATTAGAATATATTCTATTCTAACTGATCAAACAGTATTTAAGAAGTAACTTTTATCTCATGTACATGCACTTGAATTTAGACCGAGTACAGTCTATGCTGTGTACTCTTGCTCCAATAGGATAAAATGGGTTTTTAGAGTGAAAGATGAAATTGACAGCATAACATACAGTCCTATTAGTGAAGAAAATAGTCTACTGCTTCAAGGTTTCATGCTTGATCACCTCAGTGTACCAGAGATTGTGTTTATAGTTGTTTCAGCTGCCTTTTGCATCCCTTCATGCAAGTACAACTCTAAATGCAACTGTCACCTGTTGGTGTCACCATGACAGGTCTGTAAGGAAAACATCCACCATGCTGCTGCTATATGTGTAGCTATTGTATGTATCTGTGCATCATAAGACTAAAATGCAGCTCAGCCTTTGAACTACTGGTGCTAATGTGCTGTTAAAACCGTGCAGCTTGCCTTGTTGTTCAGATTTGGTAGTTTAATGATACAGTTGTAGCTATCTTTAAGGGAAAAAAAATAAAGCAAGACATTGGATGTGTGATTTCTCTCTACTAATGTTATGATTGTTAGGGTTTTCTCCCTCAAAGAACTGCTTTAAATCACATTTAAAAAACCAGTCTCCTGAGTCAGTAGATGGCCCAATAGGCTGGTAGTACCACATGGTGGCTTACTGCATAGGGTCAGCAGTTCAAGTCCACCCCAGCTCGTTGTCTAAACACATTAAAGAAAACGTGGTATGTCCGCTCTGCCAGCCAACTCATAAAATATGCATCCACCTTACTACAGCTGCTAATTGTCTCTCTCCTAGTTGTCAAACTCAGTAGAGAGGCCAAGAGGTGAGGGAGACTATGAAAAATGAATTACTCTCCCTGCTTGTAACAATCCCATTAAAGCACATTAGCCAGAAAATAGATGTGTGTAGGAAAGTGCAATCCGTCACCATTGTTGCCTTTACACCAACAGCCAATATTGGTCTCCTGATTTGTCAGACTAGGTTGCCTATAGGTGTACTATGTTAAATAAATATAAATATATTTATTTTCCTATGGAAAAGGACTAGTTAATGGGAATAACTGAATGGTGGTGAATTGAGATCCAGCATAAATAGCATATGTTTGTCCGTACGACTGAGCAGTGGAGCAGATTTTGGAGTCTTCTGCTCAGTGTGGGTGGGGAGACCACTCAGAGGCAAATATTCAGGTTAATGGTGGGGGAAGAGACAAGGAGAACTTGGCCTTAATACATCTTCTTTGTGTCACTCCTAATTTATGTATTGTATCCCTCCCAGGCCATTTCTTTTCCAAGACTGACAGTCCTTTAGAGAGAAATTTTGACAGATTTAAGCAGACCTCAGATCCTGTTTGATTTTTGTCTCATGCATTCTTTGCTGCATACTGTCTGTGCTCATCTGCCTTTTTATGACTGCATCCTGTGAGACTGTTTGAAGCACATGCATCAAATATGAAACCTTGACTTTTGCTTCACCACTGAGGGTTAAAAACTATTGAATATCTACTAAGCAGCCTTTACTGAATGCTTTTCTCCCTGGGGTAGATTGGTTATTCCATTAGCATTCCAGACAGGCTAGAATTTTTTCCTAACCGGACCTCTGCATGCATTTCCATAATCAAATAGTTACAGGCACTGGTTTGGAAGGCAGAGCCTTCAGATCCTGATGTGACTGCTAAGCTAAGCAGAAGTGAGCTGACACTGAGATTCCTGAGCTTTCAGTCACAAGCAGGTTTCTGTAGCTTGGCACTGGGGAAACCAATGAGAAGAATGCTAAAGGTTTGGGGACACTGGAGGCAGTCAGGTCTCCTGCCTACTGCAGTATGAAACAGCTCAGATGAAACCATCTCTGGCAGAAGCTTTGCAGAAAAAAATAGTTTTTTTTTCTTCCTGAATGATGAAGAAAAGCAGGAGAATGGGAGTCAAGGTGCTTCATTTCTTTTGTTACTTTTTGCCATTGCCTTGAGCAACTTGGGACAGATCACTTCCCTCCTCTCTATACCTTATTTTCTGCGTCTAGTTGATGCATATTTATAAACATATAGAGCTTTTACATCAGTTCAGTGATAGACAAGCAGAAAACCACAGGTACCAGATCGCTAAGCAAAATGAGAAAATTGAATAGTTAGATGCAGAGCACCTATATGTTCGGTGTCCTGTCCTTGATGTTTCTTGGCTGCTGTATAGGGTTATCTTTTGTCTTAAATGGAAATAAAGGATAGATCATGACAGAGACTAGAGAGAAATTTCTGTTTATTAAAAGAAATGTCAAAGAAATTAAAAAAAGTTATTTATTTCCAAGAAATTAAAACTGCTGCTTATTCCCTGCTCTGATATCAGGACTTATGTGCTAGGCCTAGATAGAGAGGGATAAGGATGATTCAATTCAGCATAGTTTGTATCCTGATATTTTGTGTATTTACATTTATGAGAAGAAATAGGAGAAGGAAAGAGAGAACTGAGACCTATCAGAGCTATGTTTAATCAAGGCAAGAAATGAGTTACAGGAATCAATCTCCTCATGCAAAACATCTGCAACCTATTTTGAACTGACATTTTGATGGGTGACTTTCTGAATAAAACTATTACAGTGATGCTTCAGGAAAACTGTAGGTGTGAAAAGTAGTTAGGATTCAGGCTCTAAGAATGGAGAGAAAATTGCCCAGAATGTGGGATAGTCTTTAGCACGTCCCATTTCTGTCCTCCCTCACACTGGAGAAAAGGGTCTTCAGGGGACCTATATCCCACCAGCCTAAAAACATCCCAGCTGGAAGTATCTTGGCTTTGCTGTTATTGCAGAACGATGATCTGGTAAAAAAAAAGCTTTTAATTCTCTGCAGTTTATCCTAGGGGAAAGATCAGGTGCTGCTTAGCTTTCTGTGTTTATTTAAAGAATTGTGGCAAAATAGTCAGCCTTTTAATTTGACTGCAAAATGGCAAATCTATGCTTGCTGAAGGAAGCAAGAAGCTCTGGCATTACTGTTTGAATTCATAATAATGCTTCACCTTATATTTTTTTCCTCTTAACCACTAGAGAAGACCTCCTATGCTGCAGTCTGGTGCTGTTCTAGCCAGAAAAGGTGATTTCCTCCATAAATCCTCAGATAGAAATTGAAGTGTAGAACTTAAAAACTCTTTGAATACCCTTAGTTTTGGAGAGGCATCTCTGCTTCTTGACAGGCATTAGCAGTGAAGTGGGTGGAAACACCTCTATATTTTTTTTAATTCAGCCCCCTTTTCCCAATCTAGAAGTGAGCAGCACAGTGAGTGAAACTTAGTGAATCTGCTACACTCTCTGCCAACTGGCAGCAGACCCAGAAGACTTATGCAATTAGTGGAGTTTCTTCTGAGTCACCTCCTCTGCTCTCACATCCCCAGCACCTGGTGTCTGTTTTGCAAGTTACTGCAGACATAAGGCCAGTCTGGGATCATCTGGGCAGGCTGAGGAAGAGCCAAAGTTTGAAACCAGTAAGATTTGGTTATGCCTCCCATCTATACCTGTGCACTCAGTCTCCATGATTGCATGGACAGCTGCGTTATCCTGTGCATATGAAAACTTGGCAGCTACGTGCCCTGTTGAAGCAACTGAACCGGTAAATCCTTGGACACTTGAAACACTAGAAAATGCACGTAGCAGAGAAACTCCATTCAGCCATGCACAATGTGCTGATGACTGTCGACTTGTATTTTCTAAGTATGACAAGTATAGCAGGTTAATAGACTAGAAAGTAAAATAATTTCCTGAAGATATTGCTGTGTAAAATTCTAGCTAATTTTCATCTAATTTCTCCATTAGAATATAGAATTTTTCTGTGATTTGCATGAAGTTATGACTTTTTAGATCCAATAGCAATCATCAAAAGTTTCCCTTAATTAGCTTTCTAGACCAAATACCTATGCTCTTTGTGTCATTTGCTCAAGTGTGTTGCCTAAGGCTAAGTTACCTTGCCTGAAAGGGATTTTTAAGAGATGGGAAATAAGTAAGAAGGAATGCAAAAAAACCCAAACAGCCTTGAAGTGTTGAATAAGGCAGGGAGAGTAAAATGAAAGGGCACTTAAGAAACTGTTTGCTTATATTTGGCAGTGTGTCCATTATCCAGATACTTCACAAATAACATCAAACAAAGAATGGATCAGAAGACAATATTGTCTGTGCTCAGACCAACAAGGACCTGTTTTTACAAGGATGAGTTGCTTGCAGGGAGCTGCCAAATGGCTTGCTGATTCAAATTAGATTAAATGGTTCAAATTCCTATGACTACTGAACCTCCCTTGAAAAACTGAAGGAGCCACTTAAAATGTTCTCAAGGGCCGTCCTTGCCCTGAGTCTTTAAATTTCCTTTCAATCCATGTCCAGTCCTTTGGTATTATAGGGTAATATAAAACAATGCAGCTGATGTAAACCATATATGTTGAAGGTTTCAGGTTTTGGAGGTCTGTGTTTGAATGTGTAAGGTGTCTTCTAATAAGGTCTTCCCTTGAAAAGAGGAGTCCACAGTTTGAGTTTAGATGGCATTATGCAGACACTTTGGGGAATAAGAAGAACCAGAACAGCCTCAGGAGCAGTTCTGCATGGCTATATAAAAAAAATTACTTAGTTAGCAACTGACTATATCAGGAGAGGGCTGCACACAAACAAAATCAAATCCACCTTTTGTTTTTTAACATTTTTACTTAGTGTGGTCTTGATTTATCCAGAAACAGTTCAGGCACTGATGGTTTTTTCGCTTTTTGTTTCCTTGGAGGGCTTTTTCACTGATTGAGGTTTAATACCACTATATTTCTGCATAAAATGTGCCATAAAAATATTTATATATCAGTACCAACTACATATGCAGTTCAAGTCTTTCTTTTATAACTTCCACTGCAAGTAACCTCTAGGCACTGAGCAGTGCCTGCAAGCTATAGCTATCAAACTGAAAGAAATGCATTTGGCTTCACCTCTCATCTCTTATCAAAGCAGTAGGAATTTAAAGGCCATCTTATTACTGTTTTCAAGGTTCAGTAGACATGTAGCAAGAATAAAGATCAGTTTTTTTAAAACAATCTAATTTTCCACCTGATTGCTCTTCATGCTTGATTTGTGCACACAGCATAATAACGTTATTAAGAGTAATCAGAACTGCCATTGTTATTCAGGCAAAGAAAGGCTACTGCACTATTGAACAACTCTTCACATAGGAATCCTGTGAAACAATACAGCTCACAGAGCATTCTTGTGC
Source organism: Platyrinchus mystaceus (assembly GCA_035041135.1). Taxonomy (NCBI): domain Eukaryota; kingdom Metazoa; phylum Chordata; class Aves; order Passeriformes; family Tyrannidae; genus Platyrinchus; species Platyrinchus mystaceus. The sequence continues at coordinate 28,897,473 of JAWWLV010000121.1, read as the reverse complement.
TATTACAAATACCTATGAAAAGCTCAGGTCAAAACTGCTAGGATCTGCCAGAACACACAATTATTAATCATAAGGTGTGGTACATAATGCCATGAGAAACACCTTTATGAGAATCCAGTGCCTTGTGTCAGGATCTAATTTTCCAATAATTGATACTGCATGTGCCTGGCATATGCCAATACAGGTACTGATTTAACATGTAAAAGTGAGATGAGATAGCAAAGTAAATCTCTTGGGAATGAAGGACCTTGTGAAAAAACTTATAAGTAATGTAATTTATTTGTCATATAGTGCTTTCTGTCTGCATTGATAACACTAGAATACACAGCAGAGACAATGTAGGTAAATAACACTAACAGAATAGGTAAAAATGCTCGTTTTTCATTTGAAGTTTTGCAAGAATTTTACTTTTCAAATTGACCCAGTAATATTGCAATATTTAATTTTAGAAACAAGCCCAGGAAACTGTAGAGAGAAAAATGTTTTCTTCTGAAGATTTCAGTTTGCTCTGTATTTTAATCAAATTTCGTTTTAATTTTTTGTCATTCAAAAAACTTCAATGGAATTGAAAATAATTATAACCATTCTAAATTTTAAAAATGTTTAGCTAAAAAGAAAATGTAGTCATTACCTATATAATATATAAACTGGGGGACAAAAATTTGCAAAGTAAACAGAAATATGACACTTGACAAAATACACCTCTCCTGTGACTTGTGATAAGAGTTTAGCTGTAGAATGCAAGCTGTGGCAGACCAGCAAATCTTACAGCTAAATAACAATGCCCAGTCTTTATTTACTGGTATTATCAAAGCAAGGGGGACTAAGGGTAGTATTCAAGCCTCCTTACTACTGGTGTTTTATATGGCAAAGATATTTAAAATTATTTAATTTGGTAATTCTAAAATTTGTTTTAAGGAAAACTTTTTTTTTCCACACATTCTAATTGTGAGAAGAGGTTAAAAATCATACCAGATATGTATTTTTATGGATAGGCTCAGTCAGCCTGTCCTCTGTTGACTTTAAACTGAGAAGTTTTAGGTAGGTAATCATCAGAGACTACTCTCCCCATCATTACGATTGTTTGCTAATCAAACCTTTCTGATGGTGAGTTTTGCAGTCTTTGGCTCTGAAGGGCTGCTACAGCCAAACTCACTCATGCATGAACTCTTGTTTCCAGATCTTCACAAAGTGAAATAACAGCCCCTAAAAACAGTACCTAGTTATCCATGCATGGCTTTGCAATGATCCTGCCTCATCTGTACTGCATATTCATCAGATCTCAAAGATCTGGATGGACAGCTACCTATCTGAGCACCTGGGGGCATTTCATCCCTCTCTGATCTTCCAGCTGAGGTGGGAGTGAGGCAGGGCAAGAAGGATGCCTTAGTGAGATACCTGGTCAAAATGCAGCTGTTTAGCAGCTGACATTATAAACCCTGCTGTAAGAGTTAACTGTGCACAGCAGAGGATGTTAGTCCTACAGAGTTTATATGTGGTAACTGAGGTTGAAATGTAAACCCTGGAACAAAAAATTCATGAACAGTATAATAATTGATTGTTCATAAATACAATGTCTCTACTGTAGATTGCAAGATCAGAGAAAAGTGCATCTCCCCAGTGAGGGACCCACAAGCAATTTGGATTTGCGTGAAAGAGGGTTTGATGAGAGTTATTAGGCTGATTTCATGTTTATTTACTGAAGATAAATGTGGTCAGACTGTTCATCAGAACAATCTAGAAACTCTCTCTGAAGTGGCAGGGCACAACTGACAAGCCGCTACATGGTAAGTATGCCAGAAATCCTGCCTGATAAGTTTGGACCTTTTTATATGGGCTCCCTGTGTAAGCATTAAAGTCAAGCAAAGAGCAGATAATGCACTGGTCCTGGTACCTGCAGTGCTAGGATGGATTTGAAAAAAAAAGTAAATAAATACCTAAAGACAAAACAAAAAATAAAGTACTATTCCTAACAAGCTACAGTATCCCCGAAGGAAACAAAAATCAATATGCCCATTAAGCAGTCACAAGCTTAGTGGCATTATTAAAGAGGAAAAAGAACCCTGAATTTCTTATAATTTGTGATTACTGAATAAGACACTATATCAGGAAAGTGATGTCTCCACAAGCCAAAAGGCTGCACTGTCATTTCATGGCTGCAGTGCCATGTTTGCTGCTCAGCTATGTCTGATAATTTAGGGCAAAAAACTGTCAGATCTCTGTCTTAGTTCAGTTGATGTGTCCTCAACCATTCCTCCTCTGAGCTCAGGTGGTGGGACTGCCACTTGTGGCCCAGGATGTTTCTGCTGGGCTTCTTTTTCTGGCTTTAGGGGCCAGAGTGTCAAGGGCTTGATGCCATGAAGGGGTTTAAATTTTCTCTTCTCAAGGAATAGGCTAGGGCTCCACATCATTTCCCCCCAGGCTCTTCAGATTCTGGGTTTCTCTCAAAGCTGAGTACTTGACCTGAGGCCTGGATCATCCAGGTTGAATCTAAATTTCTCACAAATCTGCAAGTTTGATTCTGTTAAGTGTTGCAAAACTGTACCTTATTGTCAGAGATACATGCACTGTGCAAGCTCACAGAGTCATCAATTGTTTTACATGTCTGCCATATGGCTCTGCTCGACTGGGGAATGATGTAAGCATTCATGTGTTGTATATCTAGAAACACGAAGCACCAACCTAAACAAGGTCTCTACAGTACTACATGTAGTGTAAACATGGTAAGAAACTTTTTATCCCTGTTGTGGTTACAACATTCATAGCAAGAGAACAAATGGAGGAAGAGGAGGAACAGAGACTAAAAATTACTTGGTTTCACACAAAAAGTCTCTTTCTGGCAGTACAAATTTTCAAGGTCAGAGACCAATAGGTACTTGCCCTCCACTTCTCATGAGGATGTTGAAGACTGCAAGTAGTTCTCCCCTCAGTCCCCTCCAGGCTGAACAAACAAATTGATTCCACTGAATTTGTTTGTGAATCATTCTGTAGAGACTCACAGCTCTCCTTGGTGTGTTGGAACAAATAGGAAGTTTTCTGAGAGCAGCCTGACCTCAAATTCCAACTGTTTTTTGGGGAAGCCATTGTTTTGGCTCATGGTTGTCTTTTCCTATTTTTCCTCTCATCAAGCAGAGCATCATCATCCCTCTACTTTCTTCTTCGTCCTCCTCCTCACCAAAACCTGTCATCAACACCTTAGTCTATAAAAGTGGTAATGCCCAAAGAATTCCTCCCAAGTCCTCAGAAGTGAGTTACAAGATCTCTCTGCACTGTATATTTCTTGCTACAGCACAGTTTAGAACCCATTGTTAGTATTTCTGTCTGAAGTAAAGGAGTTGAAGGGTGGAGGTGGATGTGTCCATGAAAGTTCAAAAAGAACAAGTTGAAATATGAACATAATAGGAAACGGTAATTTTGGAGACAATCATGAGGTAGTGTGCTAGGAGTCTGAAGTGATGTGCCCAGTGGGAACAATCTGAGCTTATTTGTTTGAGTTCAAAGTATTCTATTTGGACATCAGCTGTCTTCAATGGCAAGCACACCGACTGATTATCTGGTATAAATCTGCATAATTTGCCATCATACATAATGTATTTAATTTACTTCAGGCTAAAACTTTCGATCTATTCACATTAACACATTTTACAAAGAGCACAAGGAGGGCGTTTGGGCTATATGTGCACACCCCTTCCACACCGCTGAGTTCCTGTGCCTCTGGGTAAAAACTCTTAGCTGACAGAATGTCCTGGGGATGTGGGAAAGTATTTAGTATACAGCCAAACCATCTGCTGCTGCTGCTTTGCAGTCTGCAGGTAGAATATTGCTACAGGATTCAATATTTTAACTTCTGGGGTGTATGTGAATGCAGACAGGATTTTAGCAAGAGAATTAGCATAGCTAGGATGTATCCAGCTACAGTCCCATTCAGGACATGCAAAACATGTGTATATTGTTCTAATCATCTCATGTATCTGACATATTTTAGATTTTAATTTTAATTTCAAAATGAATCTCTAGTCCTACTTATTCATTTATCATTACTCAGTCTTGTGAAAGTATGAGTGAGAAAAAATGCTGTCTTTGGATTAACAGTAGTTATTATATCAGTTAGCAAGAATAGATAATCCCTCATAACAGTTATGGATGAAGAATAAAAGTCAGTGAGGTGTTCATGACAAGAGCAGAGACAAAAAAATCTGCCTGCCTGCCCACAGAATTTTTTCCCCTTTTGGTAGGAATAAACCAAGATATTTCCAGTGAACCTTTTGGAGGAGGGAGAAGGAAAAATTGAAACAAAATTTAAAAAAAGACAGGAAAAACTCCATGGAGAAAACATATATGTGTGTGTGTGTGTGTGTGTGTACACACAGGCATCTGTATGTAGTCAATACCAATCAAAGAGACTCATTTGTGATTAAAGGTTTGCCTGAGCATAAGGAATTCCAAACTCATATTTGTTTCTCTGCTTGATGCTAGTCTATGGATCTCTTCAGTAAGCTGACATGAGTCTTTTTTCGAGAAGTTGAATAAAGGTGTAGGGAAGAAAAAACAAAAACAAAACTTTTTTTCCTAAAGTTTATATTTTGACTAACTACTTGTGTGAGGGTGAAAGCACTACTGGAAAAAATATTCAAACCTACCGTTGTTCCAACAGCCGTACTTCAATACATGCTTGATATTCTTTCACAATAGAAGCTGACTTGGATTTTATTTGAAATATCTTTCATGTACATTTTTTTCACCCATTTTCTATGATCTTCAGTATTTTTCATAGGTGACAGGACATCTTTAAATTCTGATACAGCTCTGATGCTGACAATACATAGGCTCTAAGAACAGTAAGGTCTGGTCCTATTTTCTGTTGCTGAAAATATGCTGCACTTTGTAATTCACATTCGTTAGGTAACTGTTCAAAAAAATAGGAGCTAAGAAAAATGCCTAGATCCTCATTCTAAATCAGTAACTAAAGTTCTGTCATGAGGATTGTCATCAACAAATCCATGTTTAATTCACAGGACCATATAGGGCAGAAACCAAGTTCCAGGTTCAGTGTCAAGGAAATTGCACTAATTATGGTGAAAATATTGACAGTCACCATGATGGAAGTGTTATGTAGCCTAATTTTTCAGGTTCAGAAAAGTTAACTTGGCAGATCAATTAGGTTTACTTCAAATGATAGCTAGATAGAGCAGAAAACTGTAGGAAGAAGAAAAGAATTGAAAGCAGCCTACAGCATAAGCAGGGTCACCAATGTAACATAACAGGCTAGAAAAGGTTAAGAATGAAATTGGAAAGACTGTACCATGATAAACATCTTCTCTCTAGAACCATGGTATGGTTTTCAGTTTGGTATTTTCATTTTTGTTTATTTGGCATTATTGCTTTTTGTGGGCTGTTAGACCATCAGGGATGTGGCAGAACTTGGGAGATACTGGTTGAATTCCTGGTTTTCTTCGAACTTTCAGTGGGAACTTTCGAGTGTGATTTTTGTATCTCCAATTCCTGAATGCAATCAAAATGAAATTTCTCTGCTTCCTCATGACACTGAGGTTAAAATACGTATAATAGCTTTGGCATCCTCAGGTATGTAGGTGGTGATAACCATGTCAATGTCTATCAGAGACAACTAGACAAATCTCAGTTACCTCAGTTCACCCCTCCTGAAATTTAATTCAGCTGGCTGATTTTTTGAGTTTTATTACATCATGATGCAAAAAGGTAAGAATGGTTCATTTGTCCTCTTTTCCTAATGGATGTTCCTGCCTGATAAATTAATTTACCAGTCATGACTCTTATCAGTTTCAACAACTGCTAAAGCAAATGCCTTGTTTCAATCAGTGCAAAATAAAACTGACCTCCCCACCCTTTTTACTGGATCTTCCTGGAGATGGAAGAGCAATTTGCATTTTTATATCCTTTTCTTGCCATGCTTTGATTTGAGACCAAGATTACTCATTAAATATAACCTGGCTTGTACTGTCAAATGTCTCTGGTCTAGGATTAAATCCAACAAAGTCACATAAAGAGGAAAAAAACCCGCAAACCTTTAAATAATTTAAACTCATTATTCTACTAATCCCTCCATTCTCCTAGGCTCCCTGGAGGTGTATTAGGAGGTAATTGAAAACACTTTAATACACTGAAAAGACATCTGAGACTAATGTAGGCAGCCCTTGGTAACTCTCTACTTCTTTGGCTGTTTAGTAATAAGGAAGAGCAGCTCAGTAATGGGCAAAAAACCCTCAACATATTAAAACAAAACAAAAGCACCCAGAGACAACAATGTATGTTTACTGCCAATAAGCAGTAAAAAAACTTCACAGTGTCTTCATTATAATGGAGAATTTGCTAAGCATTAAGAATACATGTAGGGTGTGGGAGTGTGATATCTGATGCCTGATGCAGGGCACTGATATAGGGGTGCCCCAGGGATCCAGTCTCCAGCTCTGCTGCCCTGTGAACAACCCTGTGTGATAGGTCTGGGAGTCTGTCTGATTGAACCTTGTGTGGAAAAAATGGTTACTACCTCTTTTCCTCATGTAGCTTTAATTAATTACAGCTTTTAAATTACTCTGAAATCCTTGGATAAATTTGCCATAGAAGTTGAAAGTGTTGTTATTGCTCCAAAATCCTACAGTCAGAAAGGTGTTTAAATGTCCATTCTAATAGGTAGTGTATTGGTACAGGATTGAATTATGCCTGTAAAGCACTTGTTCGTATTAAGGACAGCATAAAGCTTAACTTCCCCAAAGAGAATTTAAGGAGGAATTATTTCAGTTTTTACTTCCATTTAATAATATATTTAGCACTTGGCAGCTGTGTTTGGGTGTTCTTTGAAGCATCATTGGACACTATACTGTGTGAGAACTGTGATTTTCTGATTGCAGTCAACTTATGATTCAAAGAGATAGCTTCATACTACCTATAAATTTATTCCCATGGTTGTGCTGCTTCTACCAATTCACTGGTGAAGTTTGATCCAGGACAGTTGAGCTGCTTCCTGTTTTGAAAGCAATACTTGTGTAAATAAAACTTTCCTATTTTATTGAAAATTCTGAGCCAAGGCACTGAGCAAGGAGTCGGTGGTGAATTAGAGAGGCTTTGGCTTCTAGATCATGTGATTTTTAGACCTTGCCTTGTAGAGTAGCACTCAAAATAATTGTTCTGATGGAAAGACTGGCCAGTGGCTTACTCAAAAGGAGTGCACTGGCTTTGCCTCAGTCCCAGAACATTACTGTGGCCAGGATCTGTGGGCTGTCCTCGCAAACCTGCAAGGACTACAAAATTTTTCAGGTGCAGGTCTCACTTTTCATCCAAAGGTGGCCAGTTGGTACAGCAGGCCAGCTAAGAGCACGGAGTAATTTATCTCCATATACATCCTTTTATCTTCATCACTAATTAACTATGACAGTTTTAAAACTGTGCCACTTACTGTTGCATAAGGCAAATAAACTGAGTTATATACAGTGACAGGCTTAGAAATTTATTTATATTGGGTCTCTCTTGTGTCACTTGTTATTTACAGATGTTAATACATTTAAATATTACTACATATTGAAGTAGGATTATGGTGAGCATTCAAATGACTGAACATCTCTGTGAAATTAGGTGATGCTCCCAATTCATGACTTGGATTTTGGAAAGCTAGATTCTCCTATACAAGGGGAAGAGAAGTCAAATTCTGTTTTTTTTCAGAACAGAACTGTATTCAATTGAAGAAGCGTAGAAATATGGAGCTGTTAACCCACTCTGGCCATCACTCCTTTCCTTCTTCCATCCAGCTCTGTGCCCATTGATTCTCAGTCAGTTTACTTCTGCTTTACCCACATTGTGCCCTGTAGCAAGGGAACAAAAATGCAAACCTGATAGACTTGGTTCTGCCCTGGCCCTTGCAGTGGTGCCTCTTACTGCAAGGAGAGAACTAGTACCCACCTTTGTCAACTAGGTGGGCATAAATATCTATAGGGGAAAGATACATAAGATTTAGATGTAGTCAGTGAGCAGACAACAGGGCCCAATAGGTGATTTTCATTGATTTTCCTTAATGATTAATTTCCTTTTATAATCAGTCATGAGGCTGCTTACCTGAAACACTTTGGTGCATTTAGAGCTTCATTCATGCAACTCTTCATTGTAAGGAAGAGCGTACAGCACAGTGTAGGTCCCCAGCATGTTGCAGCTGCAGCCAGCTCTGTGTAACATCTCTGAGGCAATCACAGCAATCTCTGAAAATTTAAATAATAGTTATTTTGAAATGTTATTTAATAGCTGTTAGATAAGTAAGATATTAGTCTTTGCAATTCATTTACTCTCTGTAAGCTCCCCATCTCCTAATAAAATTGCCCACTATGGCAATTAAGGAGCTTTCATGTTGTAAGTGCAGGCTCCCACATAATATAATAGTTTTATTCCTGTTATGATTTCAATAGCATTAACAAGTTTTATGCCACATGAGGACCTACCCTCTGCATTGTAATGCCAATGCAAGCAGATCATATTTCTCTACTGCAATTTCAACAACTGTAAAAAAAGAAAGTAATAATAATTATATTGACTTGTGTACCTTAGAGCGATTTTGAGGGGATTAGTAGTGTTTATAATGTGCTCTGAAATTGATGCTCTAAGGGCTATTAGGAAGCTGCCTTCTGACAGCTTGACATATTTTCAGAGAGTAGCAGAGCAGCTGTGTTAAGCAATTGAACAAGTAACCCCATATAAAACATCTAAATAATAGAATTTACAAAAAAAAACTCATCAAAAGCCCCTCGCCTTTTTGTGATACACTGAAATCCATTTTATGTGTCTAAATACATCATTCATTGGTCTGGACTTCCAGCTGGGATGTACTGGTGAAGAGCTGAGCTATTGGCCTCCCTGCTGTGCCAGTGCTGGGTACTGTTGCTATGCACAGTAATGGTAGTGGTGAGACCCTGGCAGGTAGTCCTCTGCAGAAAAAGGTTGGCCTAATACAGCTTTTCCTTGCTCTGTGTTAATCTTTGGTAGCATTATGAAAATGAAGAAAGATAGTATCCTTTGCATCAGTGTGACTGAGACATGACCCAGATTCCTGAATTAGCTTTGCAAAGATTGGATAATAATGCAAGTGTCCATGTTCATGGCTAGTGAGGAACTGCCTTGTCATGACAGGAAGAATGGCAGGGAGGTGAAAATTCATGAATTCTAAACAATGTACCAGGCGACTGAGTTTGCAGTTACCAGCAAAGAGCTATCCTATGCCATTGTACAGCAGACCACAAAATTCCTTTGTCCCTGGAGTCATGACACTGTTTAATTTCAAAATTTGTGTATAGTTCCCATCAAAGAAATAAAAAAGCTGAACTTCTACTTTAAATATCTTAAGTTTAGCTGATAACCTGAAGATTGCACACAGTCATTTGAGACTGAGTTTAAAAACTTTCACTACTTTAAAATTTTTTATAATTATAAACTGCAGTCAAAATTGTAGATGCAATATTACTCTTAATTTAAAAATGCAGTAGAAGATAAAAATTAAAAATCAGAATTTTTTCCTATTTTGCTTCTAGGTACTCTTGAGTTGATGTCTCAATTAAAATGACATAAATTTATGAAATACCTCATTTTTGAAATATATTGTATTTAGGCATTTTCACTCCCTCTTTGGCTAAAAATCAATTAGTTCAGATCTATTGTAGGAATTCTATAACCTCAGCTACTCTAATTTCTACTTGGGCTAGGCAGCCAGGAACAGAGAGATGTAGTTGGCTGATGTCAGTCCCTGAGTGTGTTGTTTCTTCCTCACACTAAGTCAGTATCTGATGCTGAGGAAAGAAAAAGCCTATTTATAAATAAATAAATAAATAAATAAATAAATAAATAAAACCTTTTGCTGTAAATGTCTGATTTTTTAACTTTTTCATTGATTTTGTTAGAGGTACTCCAGAGAAGACTGTCAGACTCTTAAAGTGATAAATTTCTATCGTGGAGAACTGTGCTGCTCTGAGCATTTCTTCTGCAGAAAGAAGCTGGCTAGAAGCCATTGTTTCACTGGCCTTGTGTAGATGTGAGCTGTACTGTAGAGGGTACAGAACTGTGTAGGTGGTCTCTGACAATGGACATTTTAGCAAGATGTGTGAATTGCTTAACCTATTCAATTAGAGATTATTGCTTTAATAATGTATTCTTATTCCATAACACCCATGCTGCAGGATGCCCATGCAAAAATATTAGCTAGTGCATGGAATAGCTGTAACCTTCTGCTCAGTTTCACATGCCGTGGGGAACACACTATAAGTCAATTCCATATACGGTGTTACCTGCCAACCAATTTCTGAATGTGTTTCTGGGACCTGCATAGTATATATGAGAAGCTGAGACCTGGCTGCCTTGGAAGTGGCTTTTTTTATCCCCATCTCCACCAGGGTAGTCATGCAGGATGTTCTTTTTGGCTTGTTCAGGAGCTGACATTTGAAGTACCTTGGAACAACAGGGTTTTTTGTCAATACGTGATGCTACTTTGGATTTTCACTTGAGTCTTGTCTCTTGTCTCGGGGCTGGTCTCTCAGAGACAGTGGTGTTTGGCTGTCCAGGCATATTGCAAAACTCTGTAAGGATTTTACTGAAATTCATGATAAGGTCAGAAAATGCTATTTTTGTCTTTTGAAGTATATATGTAAAAGGTAGATTCTAGTTTTCTGGAAGAATGCCTCAAAATACATGACCAAATAGGCAAATGAAGAGAGCTGGGTAAAAGGTATGTAAAAAACAAATCAGGGAAACATGAATGTACTCAATGTTTCTCAAACTTTACAGAAGTTGCCAATGTGTTTTTGGTTTTTTTTAGTAACAACTTGTAAATATATGATTCTAATATGATGGCAATAGTAATTAAAAATGTAATGGAGACCTTTATTTGTGGGACAAAAAGGAATTTTTAAGTTATGATTGTTTTACTATATACAGTTTTCCTGAAAAGTGATTTCTCTCTGCAAAATGAAAATTTTATTAGTTGTTCTAACAGTTAAATACTGTTAGAATTTTGTTTTGCTTTTACAGAATCCCTGTTGACATCAGAGCATTTAAATCTTTTCCTGTCAATGGGAGGATTGTATGTGCTACTTAAAATTTATTTGTGCTATTTGAAGTGCAAAAAAGTTTTCACCATTATTACAGTAGTATTGTATGTATTTCAAGTCTAAAGATAAAAGGCACACACCAGTATTGTCACTGTATTTTTGAGAATCAGATCATGCAACTTCTCTTATCCGAAGGGGGCTAAATTAGGAGTAATTAAGAGCATAAACAATGAAAAGCAAAAATTAAATTAATTAACACTGCTTAAAAACCTGAGCTAAGGATTTTATCGCTATTTTAAATGAAAGTGTTATGGAGATAAAATCCTATGATGCTGGAGTATGTGGTTATGTACTTCAGGAAAAAATTGTGCTTTGGCAACAGGAATGGGCCAGATGAGTTTTTTTTAATAGGTTTTATACAGTAATGACTTAAATATAGAGCATCCCAATTAATTTCTCCTGTTTGGAGTCAAAATAAATAAATAAAAAATCCCCTTGTTCACCCGAGTTTTCTATTTTTTATTTATCTTTTGGTTCCAAACTTATAACTGGGAAATGATAGCCCTTGATATAAAGCACCAGTTAACTTTGATAGATAGTAGAATTTTTCATTTAATATACAGAAAATCTGGAATCATGATGTGCAACAGCTAAGGTTGGCTGCAAATGAAGAACAAATTTTTTCCCTCCACAAATGTCCATTCCCTTGTGTTTTCTCATACAGCTGTGTAGATGAACATGATGGCAGTATATTCTCCAAGAACATCTGCCTTTCTTGGGATGCTATGCCAGATGCTATTGGGTACTACGAGTGAAATGTCACAGTGAATACTCTGAAAGATCTACTTTTTGCTTCAATGGCATTCATCTCTCAGTAGGGAACACTGGTTCCTGTTTCTGTTGTCTTATTTTGATATTTTTGGATAAAAGCCTTGGTGTTAATACTTAATGCTGGTAGTAATACCACTTTCAAGTGTGTACCAAGATGTTTTACATTATACAGGAGACTTCTGATGGGCAGTAGTCAACCTCAGAGCTGTGAATGAATTATCAATGCACAACAAAGGCTATCATAATAGTGATATCCATCATGTCCCCTAACTTTGTATAGTATGTGTTAGTTCTGACTTTGCATTGCAAAGGAGTATGTGTATGGGGACTTAGTTTAGGTAGTTGTTTATATGCTTCTCTTCAAAGTGGCATGCACAGACAGATGAAAATAAAGATAAGTTTCTTAGTTTTGTTAACATTCTCTCCCTGTACTTAATGTGCTGAAAAATCCCATCAACCCAACGGGAAGTCTGGTGCAGCAGGGCCAGTTCAGTGGATTGAGAGAGCTGCTGCCGCTGATCTTGTGTTTATATAATGTAAAGTTTAAGGGGTGCAGGTCAGACTAAAATTAGTATGGTATATACCCGCTACATCAAGGGTTTGGAGCTGTTTTCATTCACTGTCTATGTCCATATCAGATTTGGATCTGACCTTCTGGTTCAGTTTCTTCTGAATGAGTCTCATTTGTTTTACCAAATAAGCTCTGTGT
>JAWWLV010000121.1:28860307-28884779 GCA_035041135.1 Platyrinchus mystaceus | reverse complement strand
TATCAGATTTGGATCTGACCTTCTGGTTCAGTTTCTTCTGAATGAGTCTCATTTGTTTTACCAAATAAGCTCTGTGTACCTGAGCATATGGGTACATAGCAGATGGGTACACTGAGAAGAGTCATCAAAATGCCCCGAATCCTAATGCTAATATTAATGTAAGTACAGCCTATGATTCCTTTGCTCTCCTACAAGGAGTCTAAACTGATGGTAGGAAATTATAACTGCACACCAGTTTGAGCCTTTTAATTAATTCTCTGTAGATGCCAAAAGGCCAGAGGTATACTTGTGCTAATAACCATTCATAACAGCTAAGATGGTTCTGATCTCTACTGATAATGCAGAGGGAAATATCTATATTAGATTTTACTACTTCAGTGAGCCATTCAGCGCTCTGTTCAGCCAAGTTCCCAATAAAATAATAATTAAGAAATAAAGGTAAGTTGTTACTAGAGTTTTAATTAAAGTTCTCAGCAAATTTCAATGTGCAACTTTGGGTCCTCATAACAACAGATCTAGTCTAATTACTGTCATACTAGGTGGCCTGCTTTACATCTAATTGCTTCCCTGGAGCCTGACAAGTGCCTGACTTGAAAAGTCAACTCTGTTTCCAGTAGAATATGATTTTATTGTAGATAAGAAAAGAAGGACAGAAATAAAGACTGCTTCCCTTGCAGGTACATGCTTAGCTAGCTGTCATGCCTTGACTGTGCTCCGAAGCTCCCTGTTGGAATTTTGAATGAAATCATTAAACATACGACTTCATGTATTATTATCTTTTCTAACTCATTCATTCCAAACTTGTACACAAGTTTTATGGGAAGATGACCTGGGAAGTTAGTTCAGAAAGAAGTTGTGATAAGTAGTGTTTAAGTTAAGACAGTAGGAAGAGGGAGGGGATAGGTGATGTTAAATTTAGTGCTGATTCAAAAATACCTGTTCATATTTGCTACCTGGGACAAAACTCAAATATTCTTGATTGAAAGCATAAAAGGAAGGCTTTCAGCAATACATGAATTAGGTGCAGTATCTTCTGTGCCACTTTCTTCTTTTAAACAAGTAGGATGAAACTGTCTTCTGATTGCACATGTGGAAAGCTTTAATTCACACATCCATATGGGGTTGCAGGGTTATTTTGTAGAAAAGGTTTGGACATGTAGGAAAGGGTGTTAAAGCAGAGAAGAAAGCTTTGGCACTGATCAACAGTACTTGGAAGCAAAAGGATTTGTAAGTGCTGAAGGCAACCACTTATTTTCCCATTTTCTAGGATGTTGAGCTTGTATAAAGAACATTAATTTAGTTTTTGAGAGTGTCAGGAATGATGCATTGTAGGGCTGGACATAAAACACAGTTACATCAAAAGGTACAGTTACATCAAAAGAAACAAGTGCAGTGCTTTAAAAGGCTTTGGATCAAGTCCAAGCTCACTGAGTCAGTGGACTTGTTCCATTAGATTTTTCAATAATTGATGAATTATTAGACCTCAAACAGGTATATTGTGTGAATGAAAAAGAAAATCTTACTACTTCACTGCCATCTCTTAATATTTTTGCTGTAGGGAAATCAGGGAAATAACCTTTATTCTCTCCTTTTTTTTTGGTAGTGCTATTAGTTGGACTTCATCTTCACAACCCGCTTGGTGTTCTGCTCGAGGAAATGCAATTGTGAACCATTTTTGGATTGGGATATAGTGAATTTAAGCAGCAAGCTTGATGTTAATTTTCAGTGATTCAATAGATTTCTAATGGTGTATTTTGAAAGAGGGATTGAATAAAAGACTAATAGAGGTCAACTGTAATCTTACAGCTGCCACTAAAATGTGAATATTTAATATTTTTTTACATTATCGCTAAGGAGTAAACAATTATTCTTTAAGATGCAGAGTCTGAGGGCAGAATATGTTTATACCACTTGAAAACCAATGGCAATACATTTAGTTCCTGTTAGGCTATCTGAGCACAAAGGTCTTTGTAATAAACTTTCCTTCTTCCCAACCACATCTTTTCAGATCAAACACATGCTTTAAAACTGTTTCTTTTTTAGCTTGGAGGAAGAAAACAACAGATATGCTAAAAATGCAGTGGGAAAAATAGCTGAATAATTACGCAAAGAAAAGGTCTTCTTGGCAGTTTCCAAAATACATTATTCAGGGCATTATATAGACAAGTGAAAAAAAATAACCACATAGCATTACATTGGAACATATGTGTACATAGAATATGTTCATAGGGAGGTGGAAAAGCTTGGATTCACTGGAAAAAAACTAGTTTGAATCATGTTGTCTCAGAGGACCACCCAGTGAGAGCACTGCTTCCTGGGACTGGAGCCAGCACTATTTTGACACTCCAGCCTGGGAGCAGTCCCACACTGCTGGGACCAGCACCTCCCTGGGAACAGGCTGAGGCTGGGCTGGGACTTCAGCCCATGGGTTGGTGTCAGGATCAATGAAGCTGTGTCTGGGCAGGGAAAGCCCTTTCCCAGAAGAAGGGACAGTCCCCACTGAGCCCCTTCAGAGCTGCTGCCTTAAGTAGCTCTCCCCAGCAGCATCAACCCAGTGTTGGCCATGAACCAAGCAGAGAAACCTCCAGGGAGTGGAGCAAAATTGTTCAAGGCTCTGACATAACTTAACAGTGATAGAATCACTAAGGCTGGAAAAAACCTCCAAGAATGAGTCTAACCTGTGACCAAAAACCATGTCAACTAAATCACAGCATCAAGTGCCATGTCCAGTGGTTTCTTAAACACTTCCAGGGGCAGTGATTCTACCATCTCCTTGGGCAGTCTGCTCCAATGCTTGATAACCTTTTCGACAAAAAAATTCTTCCTGATGTCCAGTCTGAATCTCCCCTGGTGCCGCTTAAGACTGTGTCCTGTCATCCTGTCACTAGTTGCCTGGGAGAAGAGGCTAACCCCCACCTGGCTACAATCTCCTTTCAGGTAATTGTAGAGTGATAAAGTCTTCCCTGAGCCTCCTTTTTCTCCAGAGGAAACAACCCTAGTTCCCTCAGCTGCTCCTCATCAGACTTGTGCTCCAGACCCTTCACCAGCTCCATTGACCTTCTCTAGACTTGTTCCAGTATCTCAGTGTCTTTCTTGTGTCGAGGGGCCCAGAACTGAATGCAGGACTCATGATACAGCCTTGTGAGTACAGGGGGACAGTCACTGCCCTAGTTCCTTCCGGCCACACTATTTTTGATATAGGCCAGGATGCCACTGGTCTGCTTGACCACCTGGGCACATTTCTGGCTCATATTCAGCTGGCTATTGACCAGTAGTCCCAGGTTCTTTTCTGGTGGGATGCATTCTCTATTTATGCTAAGTAGATTTCTAAGTGGCCTGTGTGATTCCAGGGCATAGTTTTTTGTTTGTTTGTTTTTGTGTGGGTTTTGTTGTTGCTATTATTTATTTTATTTTATTTTGCTCTGGCTTTGTACAAGAGCAAGATAAGCAATCTGTAAAAGAAGATACAAAAAGGGTAAATTAAAATGAATTTTAAGCTGAGGATCTTAAGAGTGGGGAGAATGACCAAAGCTTTTTTCCCAATGTTTAGTACAAACAAGACACAGTGGCAAATTTAGAAAATGCTCTTTGGTCTCTATGCTGTTATGGTGAGCCTCCAGCTTTTAGGTCAGGTTGCATGCTAAAATAGAGATTCTTCAGCACTGAAGTCAGCTGCATCGAAAAAAGCTCTTTTTTGTCCTAGAGATGAAACCACCTCTTCCTGTTAGCCTCTTGTCTTGGAGTTAGTTTTGAAAAGCACACATTTCACCAAACCCTAGATAGCTGAACTAGCCTCACCACAGATGGACTGCCTGAAATATGACCGTCGCTGATGTCAGTGGCTAAATGTGTAGGGCTGGCTGTTCAGGCAGGGAATAAAGTACAGGGTACTGGGTAGGGTACCAGAAATGTGTTCCCATTCTAGCTCTGGATTTTCTGGGAGATGTTCAGCAGCCTTCTGGTTTGTATTCTTCATGTTTCTAGTGTTGGCAGTTTGACTGGTTTGTGCTCATACTCTTGTTTGAATAAGTAATGTATTACTTTATTGTCATTGTCTATTGTTAAAAATGATTAACTGAATCATATTTTTGATAGCTTTTTTCTTTGATTCATCACATTTTTATTCCTTTATCTGATTAGAAACTAATTAATATAAACAGATACCTCTTATCTGTGCAATAGCCCTGAATTCATAAACACTATTGCATCAGTAGTGTTCCTCCTTAGCAAGGCAGTAGCTGACTGGACGGAAATGCTGAAAGAAATCATAATGCAAAGAGAAATGCAGGTTAATATGCTCATTAGCAGGCAATGATTAGAAACACTACTCGCTTGAAAGGAAGACAGGTCCCTGCTTAGGAATAAAGCTGGACACTTCCTTTCAGATGCGAAATTTCAGCTTAGCAGTGGTATAATAACTGGCTAAAAACACCCTTGACTAATACAAAAACAAGAATTATTGCTTTTTAAAGTTTTATTTTTATGTGGATTTTTTTGTCCTGATAGTAGAGCATCTGCAGTAACTAGAAAAAGTTAGGGAGGATCCTTTACCAGGTTTTGAATTGTCTGCATAAATATTTTGGTGTTTTTCTTTACTTGAGAAACTGCTTGTCTACATCAGGAGCCATATTCTGAGGACTGAATACAAAAGTGGGAAGATTAAGATTAGAAATAATTCCCTGTGGAAATTGAACAGTAAAAATAATAAAAAAAAATGCAAATGGAGAAGTAGTGTTCTTTCTTGGGGGAAACTTCTTGAAGGCATCCGTGGCAGTCAATTGCTGACATGAGCACAGTATTTCCAGGCTATCCTACTGTTAGAGATTTTCTAGGATCTTCCAGCTGCCATCAGGCACAAGTGGAGAGCTGACAATTTTCTTAACCTAGAGTATATATTTTTTTAACAGCATGTGACTGTTATATTACCAGACCTATCTCGCTGTATAATACACCACAAACTAACCAGAAATAAAATATTTGCAGGCTAATGCAATATTAAGGAAAAGCGGCCTGTGAAGCCCAACACTCTGCTACTGGTGTAATGTAAAGTGGCTCAGAATGTCAGTGTTTCTGTTAATATACAAGATGCACATGTTTCTAAATGTACTGGTGGCATTTGAGGGCTTTGCCTCATACAAAAAAAAAAAAAAAGTTTTATAACTTTTAAGGCTTATAATTCGCCAACATGAAAATTGTGCTTATTTTTTCTTCTTGGGAGATCATTCCAGGAGATTTCTTCTAAATTTATTTTGTTTGATATTTGGGTCCGTATTTATTCTGATTTTTTTTTTTCTGAGTGTGCATTGCAAGAACATTCCATGCTCTACATTTTTTCATATATTTCTTGTAGGTCATGTGCTTGTTGTCATCAGCAATGCTCCATAGTGGGACTGGAAAAGGTTGTGGTGAGAGGACATTAGAGTCTGTGTCACAGACTTGTGTGCATATGCAAAACCTTTGAGGTATAGGGGAGTATTGATGTCTTTAGATTTATTGCAAAAGCTTGTATTGTTCAGTTATTTATTTTTTTTTCTGGTAAGAACATTTTTGTATTATGCCATCCCTCAGATCAAGGACCATACCTGCATAAGTGCCTACATGTATCTATTTGTTAATTATGAATTTAAGAAAACAGTTCTTGTAAGTGAAGGTAGCATTTAGATCTAATTTCGTTAAAGAAGATTTATCTATGATGCACACAGATTAATGCTTTCTATAACATAGAACTTTAGCAGGCGTGTATGAAGATACCTTCTTAAAATCAATGTACTTATCCTGATTTAAACTTGTCTGGGGCGATCCATCTCTTCTTATATCAGCAAGCAATTTTTGGAGGCTATTTATTTTAGCAATGTATTTTCAATGGTGTGAAGATCTTAATACACACATTTAGTACAGTTTGCTTTTGAATTTATGAGCAAATAAATGAACATGTCATGTGAGGAGACAGTTTATTATTTTTGAAGAAATTGAGACAATGTAAATAGAAAGTGTTACAGGAGAAGGCTATCAGCAGAATATAGGCCCTGATTCTGATTGGGTCAGAAAGAAACTATTCCTAAAGTTTCTTCAACAGATGTCATGAAGAAACTGCAATGAAATTGAAAATGAATGACAGCAAGGATGTCCATGGCACTCTCACTGATGACATAGATTTCTTTGAATTACACACTTAACCTCCCCATCCAGGCTCTTGTGGAATTCTGTCACTCAAGGTGGCTTTGCAATGTAACAAATCTGCTATCACTGCTGGGCACCATAAACTTTAAATGAAAAGAACAGAAGAATTTTCCTGCTGAAGATTACATGCAAATGCTTGATGAGCATTTAACAGTGTCTGATGGGTTAATAAATAGTGCATGCCATGTAATTGCAATAACTATGAATTGTTTAAAGCAAGGCAGAAAAAAAAGGTTGTCCCTACCTCCACATTACTAAATCTAACTGATATATAGCCCTGACATGCTTTGTATTACTTTAAAAGCATGGGAAATGATAATGGAGTTGTTATCACATTGTTCCCAGGGGCATATACTTTGTACACAAATTGAACAAAAAAAACAGACAGTGTAGGCTGCAGAAATCTTGTCTTCCGAACACTATCTACAGGTAGTTAAAGGAAAGGTAGTAAGAATGTGGAGCTCTAGCTTCTACCTCTGCCACTGATATTTCGTATTACTTTGTAAGAGTAATTTCACCAGTCTTAACTCTGTTATAGGACCTAGAAATGGCCAAGAAAATGTGCTAGAATTTTTCTAAGGCCATATGTTTCACTTTCTTTGCTTCAATTTCCCATCAGTGAAATAGAGAGAATATTACATACAAAACAAAGCATAGTTCAGAGGTTCTGTTAAATGAAAAATTCAGCAGCTCTGTTAATATGGACTGTGATGTTCCCTGAGTTTTCATAATATGCCTCAATTTTACATTCTGATGTAATGTAATTGGTGTGGTCACTGAATTAGAGCAGCATGGTGTCTGAGACATCATGAGTGTAAATTATGTTGCCAAGTAAAATAAATTTACAGTGGGGAAAACTGGAGAGGAATTGTACTTTACATCAGGGTCTTGCTTTTTCACTGTTTGTACTTTATGATGGAGCAAGCTTTAATTGTACACCTCCTTGTCCTTCAGAATCTTCTGGGAATACTGGCAGGAATCCATATCTCAGTCAATACTGAAGTTAAACTGGTGGCTATTTGTCACTTCTCATTCAAGCTGCAGACTTACCGCTGCCATCAAAACCACATGTGAGACAGATGTGTTTTTTTCATAAATTATCTAGACTTTTATAGTCCTGGTCAGCCATTATGTGAATCGTCAGTCTTAGAAGATATTAGACTTGATTCATGTCTCTATAAAAATTATTTTCCTCCATTTTGGTTGGTGTGGTGGGAGCTAAAATTAAGCAAAAGTTGTAGTTTTCTCTTTTCAGATATTTTTTGTCTTTTTTAAGATAATTTTTGGGGAGTTTTTTTGTGCTCTTCATTATTTATCTTTTATTTTGGACACTCTGACATTTCCTGGAAGATCAGAGGGCAGCAGAGCAAGATGGGACAGATAAGCTGTCCTAAGCTACTCAGGGAACTCTTACATGACTACTAATATCCTGTACCATGGAGGATCTATGGTTGCAGCAAATCTCTTTGGTGATTAACTGATTTGCCAGATACATAATTTTTACATCAGTAGAAACTGTTTCACAGCATTGGCTGGTATTCCTCTTTATTTACTTCCTGTCTGCACACATTCTCTCCTGATGAGAATAAAAGTGTGCAGAACATCCCCCAGTACAGCTGAAAAAGATAAAGGCAGTGAATGTTTCTTGCTAGTGTCCCCAATGTTTTTAATTCTGGAAGATGTTGAACACACAAACACACAAATGGAAAAAATCCTCCCTCCATGTAAAATTAAATGGACATAAATGGTTCTTTTCTAAGATGGCCCGCTCCAGACCTTCAGGAGTATCTGTCAAATGTGAGGGTGTTGTTCAGTCTCTCTCATCTGTTACATACTGTTATGTTACATACTGGGACAACTAGAGAATAGCATTTATGTGATATTTACAGCACCTGCTTTTTCCATGAGATTTTCCTTGTGCTGATAGACTGATTAGAAATATTACCTTTTCCATAGATATTTCCCAACCTGATGGTGACTAGGAGCTGGTGGCAGAAAGCATCTTGCTTGTTGTCCAGAACCATTACTATACAACAATGTAGTAGCCACATAAGGTATTGATCCAGGATGTCAGAAATAACCTCTCTGAGGAGAGGTTTAATGATACCAAAGGCAAGAGTAATTCTTCCTTATCAGTAAGATGACAGCTTGCACATGACACCAACCAAACATCAGTGAATCAGCAGGAGAACAGACTTCTGAATGATTTCTCCTAAATGTATTTTCCTTGGAGTTTTCCTTGGGGCTTTCCTATCCAGAGACCAACTTCAGCTCAGTTTAGGTTTAAGAAGGATGTGGCTATTGTGTGAAATGATAGCACTCCAGTTTGGAGTTTTTCACAGCCATGTTTTAAACAGCTTTTAAGAGAATTGTCATTCCTTTTCACTGGATTTTTATCAGCAGTATTTAACAAAACAAGAATGTGCTAGTGGCTTCTAATGGGTCCCAGAGGAAGCTTTAAAGGAGGAACTTTAACCTAGAAAAAAAGGTAAAATCCAGGGCAATGTTAAGTCCTCACATATATTGGGGTTGTTTGACTATTCTGCTTAGTCCAGAGGACATATATAGGAGTCTTTTACTATGTCCCTGTGTATTCTATGTAGATGTGAGCTTTATTTTTAGATAGATATATATGAATTATCTATTATGTCCTGTTCTGCATTGCTCACCACATCTCCTTCATTTTTCTTATGTTATGACTCCACCCTTCCTAGAGCTATTCTCCTTTCTTTGCACAGATTTATTCCTGACAGGTCTGGTTGCATGTGAGACTGGAAAATGTTTTTCAACGTTTTCCTAATACAAGTGGTTGGGCAGCATTTATTGAAAACGAAATCACATGTAGCTGTTAGTCACAACCTATTAGGCTCTACATATGCTTCTACCTGCGATACACCAGAGTCTTGGATAACTCACCTGATATAATAATCTTTAACAGGAATAAGAATGAATGATTAAACAAATAATTTGTTGCATTCCATAATATTGCTTTAATGAGAGATGGAATTTTTCACGCTTAATGATTGTATAAGTATAATTCTTCCACTACTGGTAGAGACTGAGGTAGAGAATTATGAAAATTTAATAGGAAAAAAATTGACTGTCACCCACATCCTCCCTTTTTAGAACAAGAACCCTAGAAAAAAAAGAAGTTGATTAGTTTTCAGTTTACCTTTTCTTTAACATAACAAACTTCCATTTGAGGTTTAATGGGGACTGTTGTAGCATGCAACAAAAAGTTAGTGGAAGATAAAAGGGCATAGCAGGAAAAAATATTCAAAGTGAATAATTTAAGATCACATCCATAATTAATGGCATTTGGAAAGTTTCCTCTAGTGCTCTAATCATATCTCAAAATGTGCTAATTAGAGCAGTTTGCTACAAAACAGGGTGTGCAGGTGTTGAACAGCCTTTTCTGTTCTTTTTTGAGAAATGTAGTGGTAACTGGGTCTCCTGTCATTAGCACTCATATTTAATAAATGTTTCACCATATAACATATATTTGACAGCTGCAGAGCATGCACATAACTATTATCTTGTTAGAATAGGTTTGATCAAGAATACAGAAAAAAATCAGGTATTTTTAGTACAGCAACTTAAGATTGTAGTAAACGGTGGAGCATCCTATAATGTCCTATGGGGATATAACTAGCAAAAAGTTGAAACTGATGGAAAAAGAAGCACCTTGAAAAGGACAAAGCATCTACATTCATCTACTTGAAATTAATGTTATCTAAAAGCAGTTCTGATACTTCAAAAACCTAATATTTTGCTAACTGCTTGGAGTCTATTTAAGTGTTGTTATCTTTTGCCTGAGAAGGATTTTGCTGCTGAGTTCTTCATTTATCTTGGAAATCAATGACAACTGACATCACAGGTCCTTCTCTCTAACCCCTCTGCAAAACTAATCAATATGACGCAGAAAGAAATGAGCTATACATTTGGTTCTCTGTGTGTATACATTTGGGCATACATTACTGCTCTGCCACATTGAAACAGCAAAATCTGAGGAGATGCTTAATGCCCAATTTAGTTGGAATGAACCTGACAGCTCTGCACTACTGAAACAGGATCTGGTTCTCTGGGACTGCAGTGTTCAACATGCAGGTGTGAGAACACTGCAAATAGATAAGTCTGAAGAGCACAGGTTGTATTTGAAATGAATATATCATGACTCTGCAGGATTTGCTTTATGCAATTATTCTAACACAATGTTTTATTTTATTGAGGTTCTACAAAATTTCAGAGAATGAAACAAATAGTTCCATAACCATGTATTATTAATGACTTATTTCCTTTAAAGTTGAGAGCAGAGTTATTATGTTAGATGCTGGAGATTCATTTTAAGATACTTTATTGGAGAGCTTGTGGTCTGAAATATTAATCTTACAAAATCGAAAACATGGGCTTAAACCTAAGATACATCCAATTTTTCAAGAGGCTCAGCATTGCCTAGTTCCATTTTTCCCAAACAGTCAGTAGACTTACTGCCATCTATGAATTAGCTTTATTTCTATGCTGTATTCTTGTTATTCCTACCCATTAGCATTCAACTCTCCTCTGTCTTCTGCATCTAGATGAATTATTCCCTGAGAACAATTCATTTGACAGTGGAATTTGCCCTTTTTGCATTTGTTATTTCTCCATGAACACATCACAATTTGCATTAATTAGTTTATTATTTGAAATTGTTTGATGAATAGTTTGTTCCAACCCATTTCACTCATGTAGCTAATATTAATTTGAGTGTTTCATCCCAGTGATTTACCATTCATGCTACTATATCACGTGGTGATTGTTCCTGCTCCTGCTCTGGATGACATAACCTGAGTCAATCAAAAGCAGAAATATGGTTCATGAAAAGTTTGCAAAGAAAAGTTTAGTTTTATTCTCTTACTATTCTCCACAGTTATTTTTATCCCTGAGTAAACCCTCTACATATTTACTTTTCTATTTTATCTCTTTTTCTCAGTTTCAAAACTGAAAAAAGGGGATTTTTGTATTCCCTGTTCAAGGACATAAAGTGAATTGGAGTTTTATTTTCTCCTATAATAAATATTTTTTCAGTTAAGGACAGTTTTTCATCAAAACATGCTCTTTACTATAAAAATATTTTTGATTGGTCCGAGTTATACATTGTATAACTGGTTTCTGCTTTCCCATGAGGTATGATTGACCAATAAACCCATAATTTGCTGTATAAAGTAAAATTCTAATGGCATTCAAGTGTTCTTCCACTGCCTATATCTATATGAGGAAAAAAAATGCCATCAGGAAAACTAGATGTATGTACAAAAGACAGTAAAATAAGGTTTCAACATCCACAGGGACGACCATGAACTCTTTCTTTCTTCTCAGTGTGGAATTCTAGGCCCTTGCTCTAAAATGCTAATGAACTTTGGAGTAGAATTGCCTTATTTCTGCTAAAATAGGCATTATATCTCTGTATAGATCCAGTCTGAAAAACATCATCTTAGGATGCACAAAAATCTATGATGTTCCATCTGTACTCAGAGATATATACTACTGCAAAAGAAGCAGAATGCTGTAGTAATATTTTGGTAATTAGAGTAATGATGAAATCCTCCATAGTTTAATGTTATTCATAAAGGCTGTTGAAAAACCAGCAGCTGACTACTTTTCTTTAAATAAAAGGAAAAGAATGGGTAAAGAACTCCCTTAGACATGGATTTTTTTTTAAATTAATCTTGGAAAAAGTGGGAATGTCCTAGTGATTTACGTTAGATATTAGAATAAGATTCTTTACCCGGAGTGTGGTTGGGTTTGGGTACTGGGACAGGCTCTACAGGGAAGTGGTCACAGCACCAAGGCTGACAGGGTTCCTGATATGTTTGGATGATACTCTCAGGCACTGGGTGTGACTCTTGGGGATGGTCCTGTGCAGGACTAAAGGATGGACTTGATGATCTTTGTCAGTCCCTTCCAACTCGGCATCTTCTGTGATTCTGTGAACTGTACGTATTCTAATCCCTTAAAGAATTCAGCAGATTTTCCTAGGAAACCATGAAGCATCTACTCACAGCAAAATCAAGAAAAGGCAATGATGGGACACAAATGGAAGAGCAGAAGAGAATGGCAGTATAATTAATGCCATCAGAATGTTTTTATAGAAAATAGATTCTGTCAAGCATAGTGCCATTTTTGAGATCTCAGATATGTTCAGTGAAGGTATCTCTGATATAATAAATCCAAGGCATTTTTAGGACAGGTAATATACTGACACAGTATTTTAATAAGAAAATTACTACTAAACAAAATCAAGAGAGCCCGCAGAAGCAGGGTAGGGACTGAGAGTAAATTTAAAGTTCAAATCACAACACTAATGATTTGTTTCTGAGCAGATGATGTCGCTGTTTATTCTTTACTTCGTCTAATCTAGGAGGACTGTAAATACCATATTTGTATTTCTGATGACACAGAATTAATAAATGAATAACAATGATATATTGCATATGGGAAATAGAAGTTCTGGATCATTTAGAGAAGTAAAGTGCAAGTACTTTAACATAAATGTGTTTGTGTCCTCATCTTACACAGTTGTATTTCCAGATATGCCAAAAGTGTGTCTTCCTTAGGAAACTGGAGCTTCATCTTTGAAATCAATAACTAAAGAGCACTAGAGCAGTGAAACTGAACATGACTGGGCAGTCTGATGTAGTTAAGGTTTAATACAACTTCTTTAGAACTGATTGGGAAATATCATATATGAACTACGGAGTACTACTATTTTGGTTGTCATGGCATGAAGAAGGAATAGCATGTTTCTTTCTAGCTGTTTCAATTGTTTAAGTGAGAGTTATAACTGCTGTTCTGAGTCATGAATCTCTGGCACTAATGATACACGTTTTGTTTTGAGTTCTAATAGTCATCCTTCAAAAAAATTATAAAGGATTGAAAAGGATTGAGAAAAGAATAATAGAAAAATACATTTTTCTAGGGAGAAGCCAAGAAAATTTTATCTTTTTAGTGCATCAAAGAGAAATTTAAGAGGTGATCGTGGGAAGAGATGGCTTCTTGTAGGTGGTATTTCTGTCAGAAAGATGAATCCATGAGATTCAGAGCTGGAAGCTAGACTAAGGTAACAGCGGAACAACTTTCCTCCAGTTATGATGGATTCTCTGTCACTGACAGCTTCTAAATCAAGTCTCAATGTCTCTACAAAAGATATCTTAAGGCTCAAAATAAGATAAAGCTCTCTAGAAGTCATTTGCATGAGGTTTTTGGCCTACTGTGTAAAGGAAAAGAGGATAAAGAACTCCATTCTTAAAATATGTCCATGGAACTTTCATTTGTAGCTCACACATGCTCTTGATATTGAAGTCTTTCAAATAATTTTGAGATATGTGTACAAAATGCACTGCTGTCCGTGTTACTAAAAGGAATTTGAAGTGAATCTCACAAAATGATAGATGTGATCATGCCCCTGAGTGCTTTGCCAACAGAGCTCCATGTTCAGCAATTCAGCATCGAGTCTTTCTGGAGCATCAACAAATCAAAGAACCTGAGTGTTGACAGCCGTAATCTAAACAGTTTTATCAGTATATTCAATATTATCTGAGAACTGTGGACCTCGTGGAAGTCTTTCCTTGTTGGCAGTGAGGCAAAAAGCAGAAGAATTGCCTTGTTAAAGGAAGTTTGTCTTTATGGTGGATATTTCTGTGCTGAAATGCCACAGTGGGATTTTTTTTTTTGTATAGATAAGAAAATACAGCTACTTCTGATAAAAGTAATGGCTCAACACTGCGTGCTTTATCATAAACCCCTTTGGTTAATACTTTTTTCTCCTGGTCTGGAGTTTAGCATTTTAGCATCTTTCTGTAATTGCATGTTGCTTTAGTTGAAAATGTTGGTAGAAATCAAGAAGTCCAGCCTCCAACAACAGTGTACTTAGGGATGACTTGAAAATACTCAGGAGAAATCTGTTCATGTTCAGAAAAAAGAGAATGGGCAAGCCTAGCTGTGCCAGCAGGCACATCTATTCACCTCCATTTCTCAGCCCTGTCAGAACCAGAAAAAAAAGGAGGCTAAGGGTGTTACCAACTAACATGGTTTTCTGGACTATTGTTGTACATGTGATATCTAAGCAGTGCACCCTGAGGGACAGTATGAAATCTAGTTAGGAAATCACCTTGAGTTTGGCTGTTAATCTATGGCACTGGCTTAGGTTTTGTGAAAAAAATGAGCTGGAAAGAAGCAGCAGAATAAGTGGGGTAAAGTGATAAAGTGCAACTAGTTCTCATGGCAAAAAAAGACAAAACCTCTACTTTTACTCACTTTCTGCCTTGACTGTGGTGTCTACAGCTGTGATATTCTTTTCTTTTCATTGTTCCTTTAATTAAAAGAAACCTCACTGCCTCTCTGGGGCACATCCCTGAGGAGAGATTGGTTTTGGATGAGAAGCATATTCTGCTCTTTCATCCTTTTCAAAATCCAGAGTTTATTTTCCTTCTGTTTATCAATCAGCATGAAAAAGCTTTTTTAGCTCTTAGTGCACCGGAAACAAATATGAAAAAAATTATAGAATGCTTCAGGCAGTTTTGATGTGGGGGAACGCAATGCTGATGTAATGCTGCAGCAGATGTACAGCTTAATTAGATGTTAATGAATAGAAGATGCATATAAGTGAGCAGCTCTGGGGGTGTGGAAGGAAGCAGAAATATGGGGCAGTAAACACTTTGATGTTGCCTGGGTAAAGGTACATTTCCACATTTCTTTGCTTGCTGCTGTTTCTTGTATCCAGACTGTATTTTCCTATCACTATGTGGCAGCAAATCATTTTGTTTCTTGTTGGTACAATGAGAGAAACTGAAACACAAGCTTTCCTTCCTGAATCCATGCTTTGAATTGCTTCAGTTCTCCAACTCTAGGGAAGAGTTTGCAAAACTGAAGTGGCAGAGGTCATGTGGGAATATTTTTGGCAAATCTTTGGTGTCAGAAATGTGAAGAAAATTAAGGGAGAAAATAGAAGGTGCTCCAGACTTGGAAGGGGCAGGTAAAAAGTACAAGCAGAGATGAGAAGGGCACAAAACAAGATGCAGAGACAGGAATAACAAGAAATTATTTCAATCAGTGAGATCACAAATCAACTTGGACCATAAAGGAAAATAAAACCAAATACTATCAGCACTAAACCAGCAGAGAGACAAATAACATGGTAATAAAAGGGATAGTAGCTTTAAACTCTTGCTATGCTGCTTTTTGAGAGGAATATTATTCAGTGCATATAAATCTCCTTGGATGTATTTTTTGAGGGTAGTTTAATATCTGAAATGAGGCCATTTTCATTGTATGTCCTCAGTGAGGCATTACAAATCTTATTTATAGATTAAAAGGAGCTATAGGCTCTGCAGTATTCCTAACTAAAGGCCTTTTCTCTCCTGGAGTTTATGCAGCTGATGAAGACCACAGGGCTGATGTACGGTATATCTCCAAACCCCTGTAGAAACTGTGTAACCTCCCAAGGCCAAGGTAGTGAGAGTAGTCTTGGAGGAGAGAGATGGAGAGGACACTAAACTTTTCTTCATAGAGAATTGAGGTCTGTTCGGGGGGGGAGGGAGGTGTGCTCCCTTTCCTCAGATGTGCAATAGGAAGCATTGTGTGCACCCTTCACAGTTTGCACCAATGGACCTTACTGTTGATGAGGGATCTAGAGACTGAAGTCCAGTCTTGGATGAGGATTGCAAGCAGAGATGGCTCCTGATCCTGTACTTCTAGGAATGCATGCTGATCATGTGAGAGTATTCTTTGTACATTGATTTCTTTGGAAATATATGTGGATTAACTTCTGTGGAAGTATATTCTAGTTGAGTTCTAAGCATTTGGACTGATAGACAGGCAGGTCAGCCTGCCTTTCTGTGTATCTGCTTGCCTGTCTCTCTATCTGTCTTTTGATCCATCTAAACTTATTTTTTAGTCTCCCAGTGCACAGACAGCATGTCTCCTCTGCTAAACTGGGACTCCCCTTCTTAATAGCCTATTTGCTTGAAGCCAGCATAACTTCAGTATGACAAAGGAGTTTTATTCCTGATAATAAAATAACATTTTTTATACTTTACAATGCTTGAATGTCTCCTTGCCCCTTTTAAAATCCATTATCTCCAATTCACCTTTCCCTGCCCCTTCCACTGAATTAGCACCTGCTTATGGTGCTAGAACCACCTTGTTAATTTTGAAGCAGAGAGTACCTCTGCATATTCTGAAGCCAACTTAAAGTCTTTCATGGGGAAGAGGAAGATCCTGGGTCTTGTGCCTGGGTCTAGTGCAAGATATTTATTCCTGGTATTGGGCTCAGATAAGCCAGGGGGCCTAGGGAGAGTCAAGAACTGCCTGGCAAATCAGGGCTGTGTGCCTGACCCTGTAGCACTGACACACACCGGTCTTCCTCACTCCTGACTGCCTGTGGTAGATGCTCTTATCCTGCATCTCACAAATACTGGCTTGCTGCAGGGCTGGCTCAGTGTGGAAGCTGAAGAGCAGTGTCAGGTGATGGAGGGCTGAGGACATGTGGAAGATGCTGACTTGCAGGCATAAATTGGAGTTACAGGGGATTTTGAGGCACATTGTTTTTTTACTGAAGTAAAAATATCAGTAGGATGGTGTGATCTTGGACATGACAAATATGTCACAGCAAATACATTGCATACAAGAAGAATATAGCTAGTATACTTAGCTAAGATATTAACATAGTGTTCATGTTGTATATGTTATCATGCCTAACCTTGTTCATGTAGAACACCCCAAGAACTACTAATGAGTCAAAAAAAGTTTACTACAGCCTACATTTCTGTGTTACTATTTTCTTCTTTGTAAATGCTACTTATTTTTTCTAGATCTTTTTTATGAATTTGCAGCATCTGATATGACTAACAGACTAGTAATAAACATACCATTTGCAGGCACAAATAAAACACTTTTTAAAAAAAAAAGTCCTGTGAGAGGTGGGAGAGGGAGTTGGAGATGTTTAGCCTAGAGAAGAGGAAGCTCAGGGTAACCTAATCACTCTCTACCTGAAAGGAGACTGCATGTGGGCATCGGCCTCTTCTCCCAGACAAATAGTGATAGGACAGGGAAGGTTTGGATTGCATGTTAGGAGGAATTTCTTCACAGAAAGGGTGATTAAACATTGGAATGGACTGCCCAGGAAGGCGGGGTCACTGTCCCTGAATGTGTTTAAGAACAGACTGGATGTGGCACTTAGTGCCATGCTCTAGTTGACATGATGGTGATCAGTCAGAGGTTGGACTCGATGATCTCAGGGGCCTTTTCCAATGTAATTAATTCTGTGACCCTGTGATTCTGTGAAAAGGGCAGGAATTCCAATATATCAGTTACTGCCAAGCAAGCTGAGTCATTAATGTTTATTAAGTCTGCGGATTCTGTTATTATCACTCATTTTTCAAGAGAGTATGGAAAAAATCATCTAATCTTCTGTTCATAGTAGGTAATACGAAACAAAATCACACTGTTTAAAATAAATTTCCCATCTCTTTCATCCCTAAATCTTTTATCAGATGTGCAGGCAAGAAACCAAGAGATAAGCATTAAGTTAATTTATTGCTATATCATTTTTCCTCCTCCTTTCTCTCCAGAATTTTCACAGCTGATTCATGCCTAATGGTAATGTACCTGTGTTATTTTCTTATCGGAGAAACAGAGTGAGAATTGTAGAAGTAATGCATTTTGTCTGTAGGGGCAATAAAATCTATAACAATTTAAAGAATCTGGCAGAAGAAAAAGAACAAGCTGGGATCCTTCTAGGAACCTCTTATTCAGCCAGGAGAATTTGTGTTCTATTTCAAAATGCAGAAGGAGCATTGATGTCTCGTGTTTGTTCCAGTATTTTACTAGAGATTTAATGGTCCGCAATTCAATTTGAAGTGAAAGTATCCCCCCAAATGACTCTTTATAAAGTCTTTTGGAGACCAAAGTCAATATCTATGGGCCTTTGGAGATACAGCAATTGATTACCTGTCCAAGTCAATGAGCATTAAAACCCAAAGAGATTCAGAAGCGCATTTCACTGTTGCAAAACCTCACCTCTGATACCAGTGATGCACAATAACTGGTCCACACTGAAGTTCAGTATGTAAGTAAAACAGCTTGTTCTGAGACCTAATTGAAATTTTGTAACATCTAGAAAACTAGAAGTTAATACATTTTGCTGTAGTGCTGGTATGCCGGAATTTGTAGCTTGAGTACATGTCTTGGTGCATAATGGACATAAAGTATATCAGATTTTGGAGCTGCTTACTCCTTTGTCTGCTAACACTGTCATCCTTTGTCCCCTTGGCTTGTAGAATAACATCACCCTGTCTTCTCAAAGCTCTTTTCAACCTTAAGACCTCTGCCAGCAGTATACAATAATCTCTTCATCCCCTCTAAAATGAAGTGAATTGAGCAATTACTTTGTGATTCTCAGAAAGTCAGGAGCTGTTTAAGAGAGCCAACAGTTTGTGACTGAAAAAGAGGGAGAACTGAGTGTCCAGCTGTAGCTGCATATGACAAATAAACTGCAAGTGACAGAAACTGAGACTCAGTAGAGGAAATAGTTGATTCAATCTTTTGGAAAATAAAAACACTCCTCTGGGGAAATTGCTAACTTCATGAATTTAAGATCTAGGTTTTACAACTTACCTGAAACACATCATTTATCAGCACTGACTTGGGGGATTGTTGAGCTAACTGAAATGGAAGTGGGTAAATTTTTTGGAAATCCAGTGTCATGACTTTAATTTCCTTTTCTGCTGAATCTGATGTCTTAGTTCTGATGATTAAGAGATATTTCATTGGAGGGGAACTCAATAGGTCTTTTAATTCTGAACTTTAATTCAATGTCTATTGTACCTTACCTGAATGTATTCAGCATTCCCGAGAGGCATTTGACTGACTTTTTTCTATTAAAATCCCTTAAAAGATGGAGATTCCACAGTCCTGGATGACAATATGATGGACATCCTGACAAGATGTTCCTATCATGTTCCCTTCTGTAATTTCATATCTGCAGTGTGTATGACCTCTGTGGCACATGCCAATGAATGTCATGCCTACAGAATGTCCTGTCCATAAACTGTGTGAGATGCACTGTTTCTCAAAATCACACTTTAAAAGTCCTGTGTTTCAGAGAAGTATCAGGCTTTCTGCACATTACTGGCACATACTCAACTGTTTCTTATTTCTACTTAGCTCTTAGCAGTAATATGCATATACTAGTAATTGCTCTTGTTTCTTGAGAGATTTGGCTAAGTTTTGTTTGTTTCTATAAAGGTTGTTGATACGAACAAATAAGTGTTATAATGGCTAATTTCAATACAAAAACATAAAGTATTCTAGTTCAATGAGGAAAAAAACCCACCAGGTAACTTTGTAGTGCACCAGTGTGTGAATTTGGAAATCTAAAGTGGGTAGTTGAGATCCTGCCCATCTTTTAATAAAGGTGACAAGGACAGTTTGGGCTATAGGCCAGACGGCTGGCCTTCAGTCTCCAAAAGGCTGTAGCCCATGTCCTAATGGAAGCTGTTTCTAGGCACATAAAGTGCTAGAAACTAATTTGAAGAAGCCAGCATGGATTTACCAGGCTCAAATTTGTGCCTTCTGTGATGGAATGACTGATGTTGCGGATGAAGGGAGAGGAGTTTGCTGTTTGCAGAATGTGTCATTTAGCACAGCTTTCTACACACTGTTCTGTAGCATCCTGCTAGCCAAACTGAAGATATGTGGACTAAGAGGTGTTCTACAAGGCAGTTGATGAGAAATGATTTAGAAATACACATGGAAATATGCATGAAATGCACATGAAAGTATTAAATGTGACATACTGTCTTTCTCCCAAGTAGTTACTAACATCTGTCCTTTACTTTCTGTCTACTATGTCAGAGAAATGTGAATTTAGACAAATAAGGGCTTTGCTTTATTAGAACAATCCCTTGATTCATAATATAAAAGAGAATTGAAGAATATATGTTGATTTTATTCTTGAAATATATGATATTCCTATGGGGCTTGTTACATTTTTTGTGTTTACAGAGCTGTTTATTGTTTTTCTTTTTAGTTATTTTGATGAGGCAATCAACAAATGTGTCATAAGTGGACTTATACTATAAGTCTTGAGAGGTTAAATACAGCAGCAATCCAGCTTCAGAAATCACTTTTATGAATATAAAATTAAGACAAAGAAGACTTTTTTCTTTAATTAAATAGATGAATTTAAAAAAAATACTGAAAAACAAGGGAGAGGAAAAGAAAATGCAGTGCTTCAGAAACATATTTTGAGTTTTGTTGTTTTTTTTTTTTCTTGGATTGTTGTTCCTTATCTTTCCCAGACAGTTAGTGCAGGAACTCTGTTGTTTTCCAGAGTGAATTTTACCTGAAGGCTTTAAATGCTGAGCCATCCCTTTCATGCTGATTCCTCCATTTTTTTAAAACCAAGAAAACTACAACAAACCAGATCCATTTTTGCATATGTCCTGATTTGGTGATTATATATTGCTAAACCAGGTGTATCCTGTGTTGCAAAGTTTTAAGCTGCTGTTTCAGCTGGGAGAAGTTTGGGAATTCCAGTGTCCCACAAATACTGCTGTAGACACATAGGTCTGGGTCAGCCTGCTGGAATTTTACTGATTTGACAACAATCAAAGACTTCTAGTAGGCAAAGGAAGGACGTCAACCATCTCTAAATACTTTCATTGTTCATAACTTCTTACAGCCCAGTGAAAAATGTAAGTTTTATTTTAGTTTTGGCAGTTAACCTATCAGAGAGCAGAGAGAAAAATAATTTTTTTTTTTTAGATTGGAAATAATTTCAAAAATATTTTTACTTATTTAATATTTTGATGTGGAACAGGGAAAGCTCATGATCAAATCAGGCCCTCAGTCTCATAATCTGATGACATTTATTTTCTCTAGACACACTCAGAACTTTTCATATGAAACTATTTGTTCATGGTGGGGAGATAGCAGGTGGCAGTGGAAATGAAATGAGGTTTACTTAGGAAAATATTTTAAGCACAGAAGAGGAACTTCTGTTGAGAAATAAGAACTTTAACTCATTATCTGACTACCAAAGGATGGATGTTTTCCTCTGGTTTGTTCTGTTTTGTTTGTTGAGGAAAAGGAATGTTAAGTACTTGTCATTACATTTATGGTTTATCAGCCAAACTTTTGTCTTTGGAAAGCACCCACAGAAAGCAAGATTAACTGATTTCTAAGGGAAAAATAAAAGTATAGATATGAGGCATGATATATTATTAAAATTTCTGGGAGGTATGGGTAGCTGATCAGGGAATTTCACATAATACTCTTTCCTGAAACTAAATCAAGAAAGTCAATGAAGTTTAACAGAGTAGATAATTTTTGATTTCTGGAGGTGGAAAGGACTCAAGAAATACTTGTCTTTTTGATACACAAATTATTTGTACTCAACACAAAAAATAAAAAATATTAACTAAAGAGGAACAACAGAGCCAAGAGTGCTTTCTATGTGACAGCTGTGTAACTGAATGCTTACAGACAAATACTTTTTTTTTGTTTTGGAAAAAAAATGTGAGGATTTTGGCTATTTGGGATTTTGGGAAGCCTCATGTCAAAGAGACATAGCTGTTCTGGCAGAAAGGTGGATTTCTGCAATGGTGAAAGGCTGCACTTTTTGGTCTTAGGGGCACTGTTGCTCTTAAAGAGAGAGTAGGTTTAGTGAGAAGTTGAGTAGATAGCTCAATTTACATTTTTTCCATGCAAGCTTTTTTGGTTGCACAAGCAACAGAAATGACTGTTCCTCCTGCCATGCTTTAAGAGCTCTAAATCTTCATATACACATCAATCATGAACTGATGAGAAAGAGCCCGAAGGATGAAGGGGAATTTTAGTGCTTTTAGTCAATTATATCTTTGCTATTGCTGTCAGCAAAAGAGGAAAAAGCTGAAAATGCTCATAAGTGACTTCTTTTTTTTCAAAAAAAAAACCAAAAACGTTTAACTTCTTTGAGAGAAATGTATCCTAGCTATTCCTGTGCGCCTCAGAAACTTCAGATTTTTTGTCACCACCCATCCCAGGAGTAAGGAACTCTTATTTATCCTTGTTTTACTGATTAAGACACATAAAGTCTAAATGATTTCACCAGTGATGCACAAGGAAATTTGGGATAGAATGTACCATTAAATCCAGTATCCATATCTCAGACTATCCTGCTTACCTGTAAACAGTTGTTCCTTAGTGAATGGATTCCAAACTCTAGGAAATAAACATGTATCTCTGCAATTACATCCACTGATAACGAGGGATACTTTTGCAAAAACATCCAGTTTGCTCTGTCTTGAGCAGGGACTCAAGACTCTGTGACTCCGCTTGTCACAGGATTGGCTCTTCACCACAAACCCTGTTTGCTACTGTCGTAAATGTGTGACACACAAGAACAGGGTGAGAATGACCTGAATTTCCTCTCCCTGACCTCCTAACTTAGTCAATGGGATGAAAGTTAATTAAAACCGCTGTCACTTAAATGAGGTCAGTATGTAATAGCTTCCCTAGCTAATATTAAACACACCTGAAAAAACCCCCCATAAATTGGAGAGTTAGTAATCCACATTAGCTGGGGGTTTATTTTACTTCTGGGAGAAGAAAGGAAAGACCAAAAGGCAATAAGAGAGCCTCTGTGAAGTGCAAGTCTGTTACAATGACTGGAAAATCTCTTGTATCTCCCAGCTGAACTGTGGGGTGACTAGTGGGGAGCTGAGATAAGGTTTGACTGTGCAGTATCCCAGTTCTCTGAGCACTGGGGTCTTGCTCAAAGAAGTACACAAACAACCTGGTCCTTATTAAAAGCGAGTGTCCAGAATAGGAAGGTGGCACTTTATAACAAAATGCCAAAGCTGGAAAAAGATGGGGATACTGCAGGCAATGCAAACTGAAAACCAAACTCAGCTGTTTGCTACAGGGAGAGAACTTCTCATTCAAATCACTGTGGATAATTTTGCCCCAACTTGGATCTGTTACTAGTTAAGTAGAACAAACTTCCTTCAGTAGAAGATTAAATATAAGATTACATCCTGATATGAAGATTATTGCAATGTTATCAGGGTCAGTTTCTACATTACCACATGCTGCTTGACCATGCTTCCTCAATAGTCAGATTTCTCCTTCACTAGCTTCACAGCTTTTAACCTCTCTTATTCTTAACCTTCTTCACAATTCCTACTTAAATAATGTAATTCTGGAAAGCATTTTGAAATATAAAATTAAGCCTAAGTTATGCAAATCAATTAAAATTAAAGACTCCTGTCATTTTGCAAATCTAGTAATTAAGTAACTAAGGCTTTTTTTTTTCTCCCTCAGTATTTGAAACTCTGTGCAAAAGTTTGAGTCAGTGCAGATCCAGGGGCTTTCAGGGAAATAAAAATTCTTAGGAAGGAGCATTTAATGGAGTTTCCTTCTCTGTCTTCCTCTCAGATCCCAGAAGAGACAGATCCATTCAGAACTGCATTCATCAGCTCTGGAATGAAACAATTTGTGGTAGTTAGCTGTTCTAGAGCCATAGGAGAGGAATGGTACTCTTCTTCTTGCTGCAGGATGGGCTACCTTTCATTCACCTGAGAGAATGAGACCCTGGGAGTTTTTCTGAAAGCCAAAAATGTTTTGCCATGATGACAACTTCTAAAAGAAGAGAAAGTTAAATGTTCTCACAAGTATGTCAAAAAGAGTTTGCATGTCTCCAAACAGAGTTGAGGAGTGATTTTATTGACTTTTCTGTTCTATGTATGCTTTTCTCATGTTTTTTCTCTGAAGTGATCAATACAGACTTTTAACAAAGTGAACTAGAAATCACAAAATTATTTTCTACAGTATTCAGAAAAGGAAAAAAAAGAAACTCTTACATGTGTAGGCAAATGACAAATCACAGTTGTCTAAAGCCTTAGGGGTTTGAAGGCTCGGTCTAATTTGCATTTGAAAAATTTCCACAAACATATGGTTAGAGAAGTACAAATTATTTAAGATGGCAGAAATGTCAGCAGTTATCCACATGACAAGGAAATGGCTGCATATCCAGTTGGGACTATAGTCAAGTTGTAAATTCTTCTTAACAAAGTCAAGAACTTAACTAAGTGATTCAGGATGGGGCCTAACATACAGATTTAGTAGCTTTTTCCATCTCTTCTTCAACAATATGTTGCTTATTTGAAAATCTGTCTATATTCATATGATGTTCTTTTTACTGTGAAGTCTGAGTGTTTCATAGTGTGTTAGTCTCAGTTCATTCTTCTTAATCTCTGCTCGCATCTGCTGA
>JAWWLV010000121.1:28817703-28845575 GCA_035041135.1 Platyrinchus mystaceus | reverse complement strand
CACTGAGACCATTTGCAAGGAGTTCACTGCAAATTTCTTGTTCTGCCTTCAGACTGTGCTGGCATTGCCATAACTGTTTATATTCACTTGCCATCTAGTAGAATTTATGAAGTTTGGGTAAAAAGACAAGCAATCATTTTTGTTGTATTATGGCCACACATTATTTGATTTGTCTAAGACTCTACTGCTTAAGGCAGGACACCAAATCATCTGTATATTTTGCTGATAGAAAGGATTCACAGGATTTGGTGATTTTATGATAACTTGGTTCTCTCTCTTTCTTTGCACATTTGATATATACTGGGTTACTTATTGGGGTATGTGTCTTATCTCAGGTGGTAGGTACTAGCAATTAGCTTTCCCTTGGCTGAGATCATTGCCCTTAGAAATGGAACAGTGCAATTCACTGAGCAGGGGAAAAATAAGTTTGCTGACAGCAGGTTTTGGTTTTGATAACTACAGACGAGACAGAGGTGCACCAGTGCAATTACAAGGTAATTTGCTTCAGGTCTTATAGCTTCCTGGGTTTTTCAAATGTCAAAGAAAAGTGAGGAAAAAAGCTGCCTTAGTCCTAAAAGCATGAAGTTATTGGGATTGCTAGTGTTGCTACTGCTGTGTGCTGTTAGTTAGGTGGATACGGACACACTTATGCCATGCCCTCTGGTCACAATCAATCTGCATCTTTTACAGCATTCTGCTCTTAGGAGTTTCTGCATGATTGTGGAAGATTAAGCCACCTCTTTTTTTTCATAAATGGTAGTCTGAAGATATGTGCCAGGGTATACTGCTGGTGCAATGCCAAGAATAAGTGCTTCTGCATGAACAGACCTTCTCCATGTAACAGATCCGTGGGACTCCTTGCCAATGGATGTTGCAGGTACAAGGAATTTACATGGGCTCAATGGAAGATGGGAGAGGAGCTTGGTGGAGATATTCATTGGTGGTTGCTACATAAGCAAAACACAAAATGCTCAAGAAATCCATGGACAAATGTTGGATTAGAAAGTAATCATACTTTCTTATCCTGGTCTCACTTTTCTTAGATTTCCACAAGTGACCACAGCTGAAGACAGAAGTCTGGGCTAAGTGTGCTCTGAAGGCAGGATGTAGCCTTATGTTTCTTCTAGCTCCCACCTGCCCTGTCCTGTCATGCTCAATACTCCAGTCTTGCTCCGTCCAGTCTGTATTTTAGAGTTCTGCAACTTTTC
Organism: Platyrinchus mystaceus; assembly: GCA_035041135.1. Lineage (NCBI taxonomy): Eukaryota > Metazoa > Chordata > Aves > Passeriformes > Tyrannidae > Platyrinchus > Platyrinchus mystaceus. The sequence goes on along the minus strand of JAWWLV010000121.1, from coordinate 28,844,367 downwards.
TAGCATATAAATTTCCTAAGCTTTTCTTGTAATTTGTAATGTTTAATTCCAGTTGTTCCAAGCACCATACAAGGAGAGCCTTGAATATCCACTGGGGCTCTCATTATCAATTTTATATTGCACTTTGTTTGATGGTGGGACCTTTCTTATCCTTCCTCCTCCTGTTTCAACCATTCTTATCCATATGCCACTGTTTTGTGTTTTATCCACCCATATAGTGTCTTCTCTTTAGTAATTTTTTCCCCTTTATTTTGGGAATTCTCTAATAACTTGCTGTTGTTACTTCACAAATTGAACATCAAACACTATTATTTTCCCCATAGTTACAAATTCCAAATTTTGTCTTGAATCTATTGTTAACTCATATGTTTTTTAATGATTTTGGAAAAAAAAACAATTTGAGAAAAAAATGGTAAATTGCTCTGTCATAAATACACTTGATCAGTTTGGGCACTTGTAAGTCACTGATTGCCTTCAAATTGCAAGCACACTGATAGAGCTGCAATGGCTAGAAGTTAATATTCTAGACAGACTTTGTACAGGAGTGAGTGTTGTAGACAGACTTTGTACAGGAGAGTAGGATTACATATATTATGTGTTCAGATTGAGGCACCTGAGCAAGTTAAAAGAATACGGTTGGTATCATGGAATCATTTAGGCTGGAAAAGACCTCTGAGATCGAGTCCAACCTTTGACTGATCACCACCTTGTTATTCAGACCATGGCACTAAGTGCCATGTTCAGTCATTTGTTGAATGCATCCAGTGATGGTGACTCTACCACCTACCTGTGTAGTCTATTCCAGTGTTTAACAGCCCTTTTGGTAAAGAAATTCCTCCTGATGTCCAGCCGGAATCTCCCCTGGCACAGTTTGAGGCTCTGTCCTCTTGTTCTATCACTTATAACCTGGATGAAGAGGTTGGCCCCCACCTGGCTACAGCCTCCTTTCAGTTTGTTGTAAACAATGATAAGGTCACCCTTAAGCCTCCTTTTCTCCAGGCTAAACAAGCCCAGATCTCTCAGCTGCTCCTCACAGGACTTGTGCTCCAGACCCTTCACCAGCTTTGTTGCCCTTCTCTGGACATGCTTCAGCATCTCAATGTCTTTCTTGGAGTGAGGGGCCACTGGACACATGACTTGAGATGGCCTCACCAGTGCCAAGTAAAGCAGGACAATCATATCCTTGGTCCTGCTGGTCACACCATCAAGCCAGGATGCCCTTGACCTTCTTGGCCACCAGGGCACACGCTGATTCGTATTTAGTTGCTGGCACCATCACCCCCAGATTCTTTTCTGCTGGGCCACTTTCCAGACACTCTTCCCCCAGACTGTAGCATGGGTTATTGCTGAGGTGCAGGACACAGTACTTGGCCTTGTTGAACCTCATGCCAAGGGTCTTGACCCACCTATCCAGACTGCTCTGAGGAACTTTCTTATATTCCAGGAGAACAACACTCAACAATACTCAATAACAGCAACTTGGTATCATCCACAAATTTACTGAGGAATCATTCAATCCCCTCACCTAGATCACCAATATTAAACAGGACTGAGCCCAGTGATCAATAGTGATAAGATTCAGGTACTGGGTCAACCCATAGGAGTGACTGGGCCAGTTTGATGCTATAGGGATATAGAGTCTGATTATTTTATTTTTCAGGATAAACATTTTTCCTGAGTGTGACTGTTTTATATCAAAGTAATTCTCAGCATAGGTAAGAGGGCAGAATGATATTTCTTGCCTGGCCTGGAATATGCAGCTCTAACACTGGTGAATATTTGGACCATGGAAGTAATCACATTGATGTCGGTAGCTCTTCAAAATGAATAAGGTCGGACAGATCAGTTCTTAGACTCAGAACAGCCTCCCAGTGTGCTGCTTACATCCTCTATACTTAAAACTTCACCTTTGCCTGTGGCCTGCTGGGTCCATCAAAGTAGTGAGCTGAAGCAAATACACCTGAAGCCAAAGGTCTAGAAGAGAAAGGACTGAGAAGAAAAACATTTGAAGACAAGGGAGGAGGTTAGTTCTACCTCCTGAAGAGTTCATCCTAACTTGATGAATCTAACTTCCCTTAATGGGTTCAAGGTCTAAAGTCCCATTTGCAGCACACTGTTGAGCATGTTCTGAGGAATCAGTCTGTGGCTGTAAAGCATCTCTCCTGTCATCTCCAAACTGGATCTTCACACTCATCTTATACACATATTTATATCTGCCACATGTCCACAACAGTTTTCCTACCTACACAGACCTTTATTTATAAAGACTTATAGCTGAGCCATGTGTTTAGGTGTAGAGGCTCCTTAAAAATATCCCAGGTGAAGTTGCATGTTCCAGCACTTAGTGGCAGGATAGAGAAAACGGGAAAAGTGCAGCTGGGCTGTTGGGGAAGAATGATTTGTGGCAGCTTGAGTTGTTAACTATAAATGTGCATGCAACATTTTTATTTATTATATCTATATATTATACGTGGATAATACATTTGGTTTTCCACTTATACGAGAAAAAATGAAAGGAAAAATTATATACATGAGATGGCATAAGAGAGAGGTAGAAAAAATTAAAATAATAAATTACACACTTTGTAAAACACTTTGTTTTTAGGTTGCTGTCAGGAGACAGAAATCATTGCCCAGAGCCAATAAATAGCAGGTAGCAAGGATCACATCTGTTTTGCATTCTAATTAAAATTTCAAACAAGCAGCTGAGATTCATGCTTTCTGTAACCAACTGGCTGTGGTGTTTTGAGAGCTCTCTGATGAGCTGAAAACTGTAAGGATCAAAGGGAGGTCATCTGAATTTTACCATCAGCAGCCTGTCCTATCAGTCATTGGTATTATCAATTATTTTTTGTGTGGAGGTATCACATTAAACCCATAATTTTAATAGGAGCTCTGTAGGTATTCCTGACTTCACGAAACAACCTTTGTCCCAGAGAGTTTACAGTGTGAATGCACAATCAGAAGAAGAGAGAGAAAATAAGCACAAGGAGTTGCAATTATCTGAGGCAATGATATTTTCAGTGCTAGTCAGAGAGATATGAATGGAATCTTAGTCATATGCCTTAGGTATTAAGAGAACACACTGTGTTGGTACACAGTGCATGCTCATGATAGTGTTACTTTTGTGAAAGTGTTTTCACAAGCAGTGATAATTTGAAAGACAACAGAGAAAACCCTAAGTATGCTCCCTGGCCGACCCTGGGAAGCTTCAAAATTACATCTGCCGTGTACATGTATAAACTGTTTTTCTCAGTGTTGAGTTTTGCTCTTGCCTAGTAAGGCTTAGATGGAGGCAGAGAGATTTACCTGGTTTATGCAATAATGAAGATAGGCAGTAAGGCTCATCCTCCACAAGAAAAGCCAATATTAAACAGCCTATGTTGAAAATAAACATTTTAAAATCAAGAGGCTAAGATAATTTCTGCAAGAGTAGTAAATAAGCTATGAAGCTGTGTAAACAGCTTATGTTAATATCTAATATCTCTTGAAAAAAGGAAAAAAATCCAAATTGTAATCTATATTGCTGGAGGGCTGCCATTTATATAATTAATATATGTTAAAAGAGAAAAAGGAAATAGAGCAGTAAACAGCAGACCACTCAGGCTGATTCAGTGATGGATAAATTAATGTAACAATTAATCTGGGACTTTATTAATCATAGATTGGAAAATAAAAATATAAATAATATCAGGCAACTTACTTTTGGGGAATGTAAGCATTGTCAAAAAAACTTTTAATCTTTTTTTGGCAAGATTATAAGTCAGGTTAATAAAAACAACTTTGTTGATAAAATAGATTTTCTAGATTTCCCATGGGAATTTGATTTAGTACCACATGGCATCTTGACAGAAAAAAAATAGATGCAATGGACATAGCACACTTTAGGTGGATTAAAACTCTTTCAGCAGCAGAGATGAAAAGGCAGTAGTAAATACAGATTATCAGCAAGCAAAATCTTTACTTGTAAGATAACTTATAGATGGAACTCTACTCCTGGTTGGTTGTTCTGGTGTATTTTCTTCATAAAATTCACCAATGCTATAAGGCTTTCATAATGGCAAAATTCTGAGGATGTTCTTAAATTTCATAACTCTTCTGAATTACACTAACATGACACAGAGGATGAGATTCAGTTTTTAAATATATATATATATATTTATACATAAACAGGCACCTTTTTAACTATCCTAAGGTCATATCTGCCTGGGAGATATGACACAGAGAAACCCAAATGTTTCAGAAGAGCAGCTGGAGCCATTTGGGATATTTCCTAGCAATCTAAGCAGGACTACACCCCCACGTTTAGGCAAGCAGATCCTACCACAACTAACATCTGTCAGCTGGAGGTTTCTCTCCAGCAACCATGGCTCCTACTTACAGCTTCTAATACAGCAGTCTAACAGGTGTACATCACTAGCACACAGGAATGCCTGAGCCAGACTCTTGAAATTTTCAATATGCCCAGTGTTAATTTTGCTACTTGCTAGGAAGAGATTACTCAATGTTTGCCAGCCCCTTTGAAATAACTTTTAACTACACAACTTACATTTAAAGAGCAGCTAAAAAAAAGTAGGACTGGAAAAACTCTTTCCATGTGAACTTCAAGAATTAATTTATTCAGTTTATAAAAAAAAAAAAAGATTGAAGGATTACCTGATTATTTTATTGAAGTCCTTAGACATGGAAAGTTATGATAATGAGAAGATTTGCAGCCTTACAGACAGAGATATAATAAAATCCAATTTGTTGGAAATCAGAAAAATTCAAGCTTCAAATAAAACATAGTTTCGAACACTAAGGTTAATTAAAGATTGGAAGAATTTCCGTGGAGGAGGTGATAGATTTGCCATTTCCAAGAGTCTTTCAGACAAAACTTTAGTTTTGGACACGCTTTAGTCCAGTCTCTAGGAAAGAAAAACACCACCATAGCCTCTGTGTGGAAATTTTCAAACTAGATGATCATAATGGTCCTTTCTGACTACAGAGCGCACAAATTTGTGAACAGGTGGAAATGGGCCCTAATCTTCCAAGAAAGCCTATGCCACCGAAAAATTTTTCCCATCTGAGAAATGAGAAGTATTGGAACCACTATGACAAAATCATTCCTTGGAAGAATGTATGACTATTCTCTCAGAAGACATTTTTTGAGATTGCCTCCACAGGTGTCAGCATACTGCTCCTCCTCTTGAAAAGCATAAACTTGAACAGACAAGGTCATTTGAATTACAATTTTGGGCAATGGAATACAAGAATTTTTATCTCTGTATTTAATTGCATGCTTAAGTATCAGCTGACTGTTGATTTCTTGCTTTGTACGTTCTTATCACTGTCAACAACGTTGTTCAGAAAATGCGTTTTCCCCTCTTGGACAATTATCATAATTCCCAGGCATTCCTGCTGTCTCGAGAAATACAAAAAAATTAGCTGAGCATTTCAGTGATCCTTCATTCTTGAACAGTTGTCAGGGGAAATGTGCTTTGTCCCAGCAATCATGCTTATGTGAAGAATACATGTGCTCTATGGGTATAGGTCTGAGGCAGAGGCATTTGTTGCAAAGAAGAGGACTCAGGAGGGGATTCTGGATGGATGCCTGTGAGAAGCATTAGGGAGACTTACTGTGAAAAACGCAGAAGGATATGATGGGTGTGTTAAGTACGTGAAGGCACAAAAAGAGAGAAGAAGAATTTCTCTGTTGAAACACAGTCCTTGTTTATCTTATTATCCTTATCAGTTGATTCATTCTTGCTCCTTGGCCAGTAAGAAGACAAGAGAGGTGCAAGCTACACATTTGCATCTAGATTTGGATTTCAGATCAGGATTTGTATTTCAAGTTCTTTCCTGAGTTATGGGTATTCATCTGTAATGGTTCACTGTTCTGTATCACGGGGATGACTTATGAGTGAAATTTAGATTTAATTTTGGATCTCATACCTCTGCAGAAAATACGAAGCATATCTGATTTTGTATTTTAAACACCTCCCCTTTCACCACATGCATTTGATAGAAAACCGAGTTTTACGAATGTATGTACAGAACTTCTTTAAATGTGCTAAAGGAAATTGATAATGAAGGGCTGGAGAACCTGTTAGGTAGACAATAGACAGTGCAACAGAGATTGATAAAGAGTAGTTCTGGAAATTATATTGTTTGTTTAGTTTTGATCTAGGAACATACTGATTCAATTTAAGGGAAATGATTCTTCATCACATTCACAGAAATGTGTTTCTGGAGCAGCATCTAGATTTTAGCTGCTTTTAGGTTCAGATAGTACATCTGTGAGTGTTCACTGCACTGTTTTAGGTCCTTTATCAGGATTTGTTAGCCCTATACTGGTGCTGTGATCCTCATGCTCTAAAAGACTGTTTCACCAAAAAAGTCTACTTTCACACAACTTTTCTGTGTTTGATGTTAGCCAGCTGCCCATCATCAGTACTACTCTTTCCAACAGTGATTGCCCTTGTATCCTAGCATGTCTTCAAGCAGAGATCTGTACACTGCTTAACTGTGTGTCCTAAGTCTTGGATTACATCCTTTTTGCCATCAATAGCTCTCTACTAGCCCTATGTCACCTCACTTAGCAAATTAATATTAAGGAAGCTTTTAACATCACTGAGGTTTCCCTTTGTAAACAGAGAGGAGAGATCAGCTGGAAACTGTTTGTCACACTGCACAGAATTGAGGATTGTATCACTTAATACATGACATTTTAGCCCACAGACCTCAGTCAAACTGCCCTGGTATTCACAGCTTTCTCTGGCAGTGAATATAAGAGAGGAAGAGCGGTCAGAACTTTCAGTATTGCAAGGCACTTTGGTTTCTTATGATGAATGCTTCTTTACATGAATAAATGGGGGAACACAGTAGATGTATATGGTATGAATGGATGGATAGCTAAAAGGATTATGTAAATCAATGGATGAATAGATGGATGTATACTGCTGCAAATACTGAGAAAAAGTGATGGCTAAAAAACCATGTAAGGAAAAAGAAGGAAGTATCTCATGAAGTGATCTGAGGTTCTGCCCTTTGTGTCAGCTTAACAAAAACAAGATACGTAAAGGAGATATCTCAATCAAAGGCGACAGCAGGAAGGACATGTTCTGATTTCAGTAAAAGTACCTGTAATACCTCCCCATGTGGAGGAGGGTTTTGGCATGATTCCTTCAATCTCTGGATAGCAATTGCCAGCAAACTTTGCATCTGCACAGAAAGATAAAATAAAATGTAGTTTAAACTTGTAAAAAATACATTGTTCTTCTTATTTTTTATGCTTAATAAGAGTGCTGACACGTATGGAGCATCACAGAGAAAAGTCATCATCAGTGCTATGTGGCTGTGCTTTTTATTTGCATTTCCTTCATTCAGTTCTTCCTTTTCCTTGCAAAAGACTAAATTGATTACTAACTTTGTGTCAATGACTTCCATCTTTCCTTAAAAAATCAAGATAGTAGCTCATGTCATGATTTTAAATAAATTTTTGCTGCAAGTGTGGATTATCACTCTTCTTTGGTAGAGCTTTCAATTTTTACTTTAATGACATATGTCGTGTTATTTCAGAGGTGAAGAAAAATCAGTCCTAATTATATCCAGGCATGCTGGGCCCACAGATGAAAAATAGGAGCTTTGGCCAGACTTGTGAATTCCACTGAAAACTTGCTAACTTATTTATACTCTGTCACATTCAAACTTTAGAGTAAAATTTCAGTCTTTTGCACTGAGTTATGTCCTATAAAACTTTTAAATTGTTTTGTCTTTCTTAAACATTATTATTTCTTCTATATGTCTAGAAACTTAATTTATTTTTAGTGTAAAAGGTTAATTTCTAATGTTTTCAGGTAATTCAATCCTGGTAAAAATTTCATAGAATCGCAGAGTGGTCGAGGATGGAAAGGACTTCTGGAGGTCATCTTGTTCAACTCCCCCAGTCAAGCAGGGCCACCTAGTGCAGGTTGTCTTGGACTGTGCCCAGACGGTTTTTGAATATCTCTAAGGACTGAGACTCCACCACCACCCTGGACAACCCGTGCTAGTGCTTTATCACCCTCATAGTGAGAATGTTTCCTGATGTTCAGAAGGAGCCTCCTAAGTTTCAGTTTGTGCCCATTTCCTTGTGCCTTGCCCATCCTCGTTGTACCCTTCCTTCATGTATTTATATACATTGATAAGAGTCCCCCCTGATCCTTCTCTTCTCCAGGTCGAGCAGTCCCAGCTCTCTCAGCCTCTCTCATAGGAGAGGTGCTGCAGCCCTTTAATCACATTTGTGATCCTTTGCAGGACAGCAGTTTGGGCCCCTTCACTCTGGCCTTGGCTCTTTCTACTGCATATGTTCTTTCAGTGTTACCTCTTCAGGACTTCCATGCCCACGTTCCCATGCTCCTCTTATGCCACGTTCCATCTCACATGTGCCTGACATCATGGTATAAAAACCCCAAACATTTGCGTGCGATGATGTTTCAGGCACTTTGGATTGATAAATCACACATGTAGACAGTCATTATCCCAAGGGTGCCTACTGCATCCTCATGATTATATGGGGCTCATAGAAGGTGGTAAAAACAAGCTTGAGTTTCATCAGAAGCTGGCACTATGGTGCAATCTGGATACAAGCCACTCTGTAGTACTATGCCTTGCTGCTCTTGATAGCTCCCTGAGACAGATGTGAGCATAGCTTGAATGCGAAAAGCAATCTTCAGGGATGTTAGATTGGAGCACGACCTTTCAGCAGATGGCACATTTTTTACAGCTGAGCTCTGGGTCACAAAGGAGTAGGAAAATTCCTTGTGCTGAGAACTGATGAAGTTACGATGTAAAAGAGCCCCTCCATGGTAGTGTAAGTGAAGGTCAGATTTCTGTATTCTGTCATCTCTGGAAAAAGGTCATAGTTATCACAGTTACATACCTGTGCTACTGAATTTTTCATGGCACAACGCCAATATTTGGAATTCCTACATAAGCCAGGCCACAGAAAGTTGAAATAAACTTGCAGAAGCTAAAGTGTATATTAAAATGTAAATAGGAAGAGAGAACAGTTTGTGTAAGATTAGGGTGAGAAATATATATGTGATGATTATAAAACCTGATGCAATGGAACATGACAGGGTGGGGCCCTAGGGCTGAAATAAACTAGATTCCACTCTTAAAACTACATTATGCAAGAGTGAAGATATATAAATTGGGAAAAGCAATGCAGTAATAAAAATGTTTTGGAAAGTGAGACAGAGTGAACCAACAGAGTTGTTAACCCCACATGAATCTCCTGCCAATATCTTTGAATATGAGTTTTATCTTGGCCTTGTTTATTTCAATAGTATTTAAATTTTGAAAGGATTTGTAGTTTATTTTTTTCTTTTAAACATGTTGAATATGTAAATAACCTCAACAAAGAAGAAATTATCATTAGCTAAAGCGGAGCTGGAGAATTTGTACTACAATGTGATCTGAGTGCTTGCATTCTCCTCAAGTCCCTTTGCAATCCATCCACGGATAAATGTGCACCCTCCTGCACAGTCATACAGACATATTTCTTCTTAGATTTTTCAGGGACAGATGCAGCAGAAATCTGATAGCAAGGAAAGAAATGCAAAGGTGTGGCCTCACATGGGACAAGGAGGTATTTGCTACTCCTGACAGGGCTTACCTCCACCACTTACTGCAGTCCCTCCACCTCACCGCTCCTTTCTGCTTCACTCTATGAACTTACGCTTTTGTGATCACAGATGTGTTGTATCTATGATGGATCTGCTTACAGGCATGGCTATGTTTATTATACAGCCACAATTTACTGCCTTGGAAGGGACTTAAAAGCTGCTCTGGCCTACAGCCTGGTAATGAGCTGCATCAATCAGTTTCAATAACACTCTGGAATTGAATACATGGATCTCAGCATGTATGGCCAGCATTGAAGTGTTTACACACCCATGAAAGAGGTACAGGCCTTTCCATTTTATTGACTGGGAAACTAAGTCAAAAGGCATCAGCAGCCTGGTTCTGTTGCCATGGAAGTTGATAGCAAAAATCCCTTTTACAGTCACAGAAAATGAAAGATTGACTGAGAATTGATACATCTCAGTAGAAATGCCAAATCTGTTGGCTTCTAATGTTTTGGTAGCCCAACTTTTGTTTTGTTCTCTTATTTGTGCACCAGGGATCTATGATGATAGGTACTTCTTCTCTGTTGCACATCTGGAATGCTTCTGGAGAAAGTGACTTTCTTATCTGTAATAAACTGATACAGATTTCCAACCCTGTATTCTGGAGGAAAGGAGACACAAGTGGTCTTCTTTAGTTGTCAGAGTTTACCCCAGAGGGAGAATTTGCGTTTCCTCGGTATACTCATGCATTATTTGATATGTATTATTGGTGGTAGTGGTAGAGATATTAAACTTTGAAAATCCCACATGGTGTATTGGATATGTCTTCAGTTACTAATTTAGCACAAGAGGTCAGACAGCTCTCTGTGGAAAAATGTACCTTCCTTGGATTAGAGTACTGTTCTTTAATATCTTTAAATCACACATTACTCATAAATAATAAGTAAAATCAAGGGAGTGAAAAGTCATCACTCTGCAATATTTCTTTCATGAACAAGTTGCCTTCTGAACATAAAAGGATGCTGCCATGTCAGAGCAGATTAAATCCTTTGCTCTTTTTCCTCTTTGTTTGGAGTATGGCATCGGTACCGTGCATCCAGCTGTTTGAACAGAGAAGATTAACCTTCTCCTGGGGCCAATTATACAGCCCAGCTGTCTGCTGTCATTGCAGAGCTGCCCAGGAGCCCAGCCAGGGACACACATGGGAGGGTCCTGCTGTAACGAGAGTCCATGTTTCAGATGAGGGCTCCTGGCACTTCCCAAGATGTGTTTTCTGGTATCTCAGAGACCTGGCTATTCTGCTCTCATGGTGATTTCTGGCTGCAGAGGCTCACACTTGGTCAGTCTGCAGTGGCAGCCTGTATGAGTGAGCCACAGATCCAGATGTGGTGAGGTCAGCCTGTATTTCACTAGGCTGTGTGCATTAACCTCATTATGGGTCAAGAGATGTGCACATGAACTCTGCTAATTGAGATTCTACCAAAATCTTGGACATTGCTGGGGCCCTGGATCTTCAGTCTCTGCACCTAACTTTGGGATCTTGAACACTGGTGCTCTAAAGGGCTCCAAAAACCCGTGGTATGAGCCCCAGCTTGAACATGATAATTATCCACATCACACTTCCTATGTCAGTAGTAGAAACATGATAACAGTAAAGAAAGAAAAATTACAGACACTGTTGTAATCTCTGTATGTCTGATCCAAATTCTTCCTATTTGTGCAAAGCACTAAAATACATTAATATGGAAAATCTGAAAGAATGTTTACTAGACTAGCCACAGGTAAAATGGCAAGCAAGAAATTTTGAGCTGTTTGGGAAGCCATCCCTACCTGACAAATACATGGAGAGGAAGTGGGCAGGTTTCTTGTCTGCAGAGAATCTCCTAAGTCCATATAGAGTGGTTGAAAAAACAGTGAGAGGCAGTGAACAATGTCTTCCTTTCTCCCCATCCCTCCAGCTGAGCACACCAAGATCATGAGTCATAAGTTTTTAAAAAAATCAAAGTACTTTCTTTCTGTTGGCTGCAGATGGACATTTTTTTAAAATTGAACATCTATTCTTTCACTTCTTACTTTTGAGTGTCGAGGGAGGGTGGAGAGTGAGAGAAGGGCAAAGGAAACAGTGCACTGAAAAATGTCTATTTCATTGTGGGAAGAAGTTCTTGAAAATTAAGAGGCTATTTTGGAAGTGGTTGATTTTAGGAAAATGATCTTTTAACTTTGGAAATATTTTCCAGCTGGATTTTTTATTGTATAAGGATATGGTGAAGTTTGACTACAATACAAGTTTGTGAATAATACCTTGAATAGCAGCCACAGCTGTAACAGTGTATCCTAACACCTTTTGAAAAGGATATTAAACTTTAAGCCTATTTGTTACCATTAGAGAGCAATCTGAAACATAACAGAAGACTGTCTCTAACTCTGTTTTCAGTGAATTGCTTCTACAGCTTCCACTGACTCCTCTGTTAGGAGGAAAATTTGCATAGGATTTAGTTCTTCTCATCTTCTTAATTATGGCAGTGATTGGAAAAGTCACTTTAAGATATTAGGAATGATATACATGTTTACACTTGAAGCCCAAAGGACTGTTTTTCCACGAGCACAAGCCTTGCTGACCCAGATTTCCATCTTTCAATGTTTTCTCCATGCATAGTAATAACAGGATATTCATGTTTGTTTCTGGCATGTTTGAAAACTAGGAGAGTCTGGTTCACAATGTTCTAAACATAATGGAGCTGTCAACTGGGTTTTTGCAGCCATTTCTCTTAACACTGTGAGATAGAGTATGAAATACCCCACTGACAATATGGAGATTGTATGTATCAGTGTCCATAAAATATTATGATTATTTTCCCAGTAAGGAAGAGAAGTAAGGAAGAGAACTGCATGAGAGTATTTTAAATGCATCCCATTTCAGTTTCCTTACAATCATAAATTAAGAGTATGGATACCATGAAAGGTTAAATCAATCTGTTGACCAAAAGTAGTTGATAAGTAGGTTGGGGGTAACTGTTATTTCTTTACACCTGAAAGCTGTTATGTATCTAGTGATGAAAGCAGGGTTATGTAAAAAGAAAAGGCAAATAGAAAAAAAAAAAAAAAAAAAAGAGATGAAGGGAAACCAAAACACATATGACCAATCTTCTGAAACTTATGGGAATATTGCCTTTCCAACACTTGAATTATGCATTATGAATACTTCATCTGATGCATTTAGCCCACACTCCCATTTTTAATTTGTGAATCAGTGACAAAAAAGTGTCAGATTTTATATTATTCATTGATAACTTAAAAACACAGTATTGAAGTTGTGCTAGAAGCTTCTAAACTTCTGAATCTTTCCACTGCTAATAACTCCACTATCAGCATACACATCCAGAACGAAGAAGAGGATCTTTTCTTCTTGTGCCAGGCATCCAAGCAATTAAATTCACTAAGGATTATCTCACATGTATCCACTGGCCTGTGGAACATGACTGAGAAAGTACTTTCACATAAAGCCCTTGCCTGTGGTTCTGTTAGACTGCCTACGAGGTGTTATAATTAGACAACTACACGACTTTCTATAGTCTATTTCCTCAACTGTTTCATTACCTATATAAAATGGTGATAATAGAAGAATACTCGCAGCTGTTACAAAAGTGTTCTCCATGGCATGACAATGGAATCTGCTTCATGAAAACTAGGTACATCCCTCTGCCAAGCTCTGGTCCAGAAGAAGTAATGAATCATGCCAGTGACACAGATGGGTCTGGGTAAATTGAGAATGTGAATGGATGGTACCTTGTAACTTAGAATTGTTTAATGCCAGTATCACATGAATAGCCACACAGACCAGAATAGAATTATCACATCCCACATTTGTGAGGTCTGACTCCTAAACCTATAATAAAATAATGCTGATTGAAATTTTTATGTGGAGTTCCCAAATACTTGCCTGGAATATGACTGTCACATTACTGTTTCATTTTTCTCTTCTTAAGGTTCTTTGCTGTACATTGGATGAGTACCAGGTAGATAGTGCTTCTCTGGCAATGACACGTTTGAAGAAAAAAAAAAAAAAGGATTAAGTTTTTAACATGATTAGATTTTTTCTGCATTTTCTGAGTGAACCAAATATCATGGTAGAATCCTTGTAGCAGTTGTCCTTCTTCTGGCTTACAGCAGAAAACAGAAGGTCCCACAGCTGCGTGTGGGAAATAGGATGTTTCCATACCTCATTGTCATTGCCTTTGCTAACAGTGCTGCCTTAGACTATCGGGACCTAAGTAGACAAAGGACCCAGAGATACCCATTAATACCAAATAAGGCAACAGAATATAAATGCATGCCTGCAGTTTTGTGTGGATTTATGTGCCCTACTGAACTTACTTTTGATTTACAAATGGAATCCCTATCCCTCTTTTGCTTTTGTTGTACTCAGTGGGATTCCAGAGAAGTGTCTATTGATTATGTTTTAAAATCACCATGATATTATGAAGAGAAAATAATAAGATGGAGTAATAATCATAATATAAATCTATTTTTTCCTTGACCCTGCTTAATTTAAATGCATTGGAGCTATGCAGATCTCAGTTGGCTCTAATATTTTGTATTAAGTTTTAGTGGCAGATCTAGGATTTCATACAAGTACTTAAAAACTTAAGAGAACACAATTACCATGTGATTGTTCTGTGTTCTAGAGGCAGTTGGGCCAATTACTCTGTTTTGAGTTTGTAACTAAGCACAGTAAAAACAAACTGCATTGAAGGCAGTTCTTTTTAGCAGTTAATTTACTTTGTAGAAGTAAAAAACAGTCCTCAAATTTAGTACAAACCAAAAATGACATGTATTGTGATGGAATGAATTGAAAATGCGGGAAGTCTATCGGGTCTGCAAGGACTTGTGGATGACGTGGTCTCTTCTCCCAGGTAACAAAAGACATGATGAGAGGAAGTGGCCTCAAGTTGCACTGGGGCTGATTTAGATTGGGTATTAGGAAAAATTCTTCCCTGAAAGGGTGATCAAGCATTGAAACAGGCTGCCCAGGAAAGTGGTAGAATCACCATCCCTGGAAGTGTTCAAAAGGCATGTGGATGCTAGGTCATGTAGTTTACTGATGAACATGGTGGTGCTGAGTTAATATTTTGACTCAATAATCTTAGAAGTAATTTCCAGCCTTTCCTACCCTATTTGAGGTGAGATGCTAGCAGAAATCCCCTCTCTACACATACATTTTTGTATATTATGCATGTGTGTTTTTACAATGAATGTATATACATTACCTATACACATACATACAAATGTTTATAGGTGTATATTTTGAGATTTTGTCTTCAAGCATTTTATGCTTTGCTGATTTACTCCACTGAGTTAAAAAAAAAAAAAAAAAAAAAAAGCAGAAGTGGGGCAGGAAGAAGCAGATTTATTTCAATGCACCCTGATTTCTGTGCAGTTTCTTATGTCTGTGAATACAGTCAGCAGAACTAAAATCCGTCTGAATTCATGACATACATTGCTGCTGACTGCAGCAAAAAACAGCCCTTGAGTGACTGCCAGCCAGACAAAGCACAGGATGAGCTTCCTACCTGTACCTACAGGTTATCAAGAGAGATATTGAAAGGTTTTCATATCAAATGTCTTCTTTTAATTAAAACAAGGGCAGAGAGGAAAAGGTCTAACTAGTAAAGTAACTGTGACACCTGGGCTTCCATCAAGCCCAGCTGCTCGCACAGACAAGCATAAATTCCAAACCAATTTTTCATTAACTAAATTTTCCATTCCAGTTCCACTGATGTAGAGGTTTCCACTTTCAGGCCCCTTGCTGTGTTGCAGAGCTTGTTATTAGTTATAATTCATCTGTCCTCAATTCAGTGATCAGATCTGTCTGTTGCTGCTTTAGGAGGCAGAGATTCTAGCCAAACTTACTGAGGGAAAAATATAAATCAGGCAAACATAACCATTGCATGAAATGCTTTTTCTGTGGTCTGCCAATGTCAGCCTGACATCATGTAGATCAGGAATAATTTTCAATCAACAAAGAAAAGGCCATTGCAGATGAGACAAATAGAACAAAAAGTCATGCTGTCCTCATTCTCAGCAGAGCTGATCCTGAACATTTCTCAGGGATGCGGGTGACTGCAAAGTACCACCTCATCAGAATTCCCACTAACATCCTTCATAATTTTTCCTCTCACAGTGGAAGCAGCTAAGAAGGTGCAGGAAGGAATATTAAGCTCTATTTCTGAGGGACAGTTCCAGAGGGAAATTGTTCCAGCAACCACTAATTCCTAGTGTGGAAAAGTCAGTGACTGCTGATTACACTGAGAAAGAAGGAAAAAATAGAGAGACATAAGGCAGTCTTGCATCTTCATATATACTGCTTCCAGCTGAGTATGGTTCACAATGAAGAGGAAAGATCATTCCTCATGCAGGTAATTTCTGTGCAGCGTTATAGGGCTTGAATAAGCCTGGATCCATGTGTCTACTGATTCTGCTACAGAGATTACTTTTTGTGGAAATCAAAACAACAAGCCTGAGGTGCAAGTGGTGACAGAAGTGTGACGTACAACTGCCTTTAGGAGGATGTTTCCAAGGCACCTGCCTGACCTTCAGAACAGGTTCACCTCTGCTCCACTTTTTCTCTTCTTCCTGGGGAGCTGTTCAAAACACCCCACGTGAAACAGCGTGGCTTCCAAGGAAGCCAGCTGGAAAACTGGATGGCAATTTGAAATAGGAGCTATTTGCAGGTGACACATGCTGAGATAAGGTCCTCTTGTATAATCTGGCTTATCCAGCAGTGCCCATGCAAATTGCAAATGCGCCCTGCTTGAACTGCCTCTATCTGTATGCTTTGTGATCCACAAGTGCAGAGATCTGGCATTAATAACAGCAGAATTTGACCCTCGGTTTACATCTGGATAAAACCAGAGGGAGATAGATGAGTAAAAGTATCCTTGTGTCACTGGATGATTAGGTTACTGAAATGCAAACAGAAGTTTTATGTTTTTGAATGCCTAAAAAATTTCTAGTTAAATATTTATTTTTCCATAAAATCACCAAGAGCAGAGAGTTGTACTGAATATCAAAAGTAAAATTAATCAGAGGTAATGGTGCATCAGCATGGGCTAGGGACTGACGGGCTGGAAAGCAGCTCTGTGGAGAAGGACCTGAGGGTTCTGCTGAACAACAAGCCACCCATGAGTCAGCAGTGTGTCCTCATGGCTAAGAAGGCAAATGGTGTCCTGGGGTGCCTTAGGAAGAGCCTTGCCAGCAGGTTGAGGGAATTGATCCTGCCCCTCTACTCAGCCCTGGTGAGGCCACATTTGGATTTCTGTGTCCAGTTCTGGGCTCCTCAGTGCAAGAGAGACATGGAGCTCCTGGATCAGGTCCAGTGGAGAGCAACAAAGATGACTAAGGGACTGGAGCATTGCTCTTATGAGAAAAGGCTGAGGGAACTGGGCTTGTTCAGGCTCAAAAAGACAACTGAGAGGAGACCTCATCAGTGTATACAAGTATCTGAAGGGATGGTGTCAGGAGTATGGAGCCAGGCTCTTCTCAGTGATGCCAAGTCAATAGGGCAAGAGGCAATGGGCAGAAACAGATGCACAGGAAGTTCCACCTGAATATGAGGAAGATCTTTACTGTGCAGCTGACTGCACACTGAAACAGGTTGCCCAGAGAGGTTGTGGAGTCTCCCTCACTGGAGATATTTAAGAACCATCTGGATGTAAAACTATGCAGTGTGCTCTAGGATGACCCTGCTTGAGCAAGGAGGTTGGACCAGGTGACCCACTGTGGTACCTTCCAACCTAACCAGGTAACTCAACCTAACAGGTAACTCACAGTAAGTAGTGGACATCATTAGTTTGCATTTTTTTTTGGCTTGACAAGAGCTACCCAAACCAGACAAAGACATCCTTTTGAGCACATTAATAAGTTTTAGTGTATCAGATATGGATCGGTGATCACAACCATGTTGATCTGTGTTGGCTCCCACATCACCATTAATCAACCTTACTATTCATTTATTGGATTACAAAATAACTTAGAAACTTAAATCCTTCATTCATTTCTGGAACTCTTGGCTGGAAATGGTATCTAACAAAGCCAGGATATGTTGAAAGAAGGACAACAGGAATGACTGAAGGGATGGCATGGCTGCAGTAATGAAAAGTACTAACAACTGAGCCTGGAAACAGTGAGTACAAACCTCCAGAACAACCCCTCATATTTATGACATGTACCCATGTCTCAGTTCTACTGAAAGCCTTAGTACCTGGCTCAGCATGCCTCATTTTAAATGTATAAAGAAACTTCCAACAAAGTTCAAATGCACGGCCTGAAATGCCTTGTCATGAGGAACTGAGCAGAAAAACCCAGGCAAAAGCTCCTGTACGTGGGAGGTAGATATGAAAGTAAAACTCTGCTGTTTTCAGCCAAGGGAGAGCTGGGTACCTGCCACTTTGCAAACCCACAGATTTCTGAGATTATCCTCTGATAAGCAGACGTTTTCTTTAAATAGCATGCTGCAAATTAACAGTTCTCAGAAAACTCCTTTGACAAAGTCCCTGGCAAAGTTTCTTCGTTAACACTTAAGCTGCAACTAACGGAGTGACAGAAAAGGGAGGGCCTGATACAATGAATACCATTAGGGTTAATAACCTCATGTGGCAGTGTAAGAGTGGGAGATGGTGTGCTTGTGATGTGGGACACAGGGGATAGATTTTGAGCTCACAGGCATCTGGTTATAGCTATTTTCTCTGTTTCAAGGCAATTTTCAAGATGTTTTCGATTTTTTGTTGTCCTGAGTGATGATAAATACAACATATGTCTGTGAAATGAAAATCAGGACAAACTCTTGTTTTTCCTCCTCTTTCTCACAATGAATTCATTTAAATGTTAAAACAAAAAGGAATATTCAGTTATATAATTCGCAGAATCTCACATAATTTGACAAGTTTGTTTTTACTACCTGTTTTAAAATTCAGAATGGACCTTTTCTGGCAAACAAGAATTAGTATTTCCATATGAAAAATGTTTCATTGAAAACTGACTGATATGGTACAATGGAGGAGAGGCTAAAACTGCATTTTTTTTTAATGGAAGCATTTTTTATTCTTGCAAACCAAAGCACAGTACTGTCTTCCAGAGGAAGAGGCAAGACCTCGACAAGTAAATCAGTGTAATTCCATGTATTTCAATGAAGCAGTGTGAATAATGTTGGCAGCAAATCTTGTCCCTTGTGTCTAAAGCAGAATTTCCTGTCACAAATAGGTTGGAGCCTGGCTCTGTTAATACATCTTCTGTGTGTCCTTACACCTTTTCTTTATCAACCACTGTTATACATCTTTGTCTTGAACTGTAATAATCATAGATTTCATTACACTGATGCTGCTGATTCTTCTCAATGTGTCATAATACTTATCACTTTCTTTAATGAAACTTTCATTTAGCTTTAAAAAAAAAATAAATCCATGGGCACTTACTCTGTCTGAGGAAGATCCCTGCATCATCTTTTGAAGTGTTGCCACAATGCTTTTCATTTACAAATAAATACAAACTAAGCTAAGCTTTGTTCTTTTATTCCTTTTACTTCCTCCCATTTATTTGGCTTCCTTGCATAAGTGTGGGCTAGAGTGCCTTTGTTTTTTTATTTTTTTTTTCTCTGCCATCATCTCATGGACCACTTTCCAATGTCCATTCTCACAGAGTGCCACCAGTCCATAACCCGTAAGACAATAGTTACTGTTGTGTAACACTGCAGGGCTGTTATTCTTATACACAGTGGAATGTATTTTCTGTATTCTCTCTTTCATCAGGTTCATCTTCATAACAGTAAATCACCTATGTCCAACGTGTTTTGCCAGTGTTGTTCCACTGAGTTATGAAGGATTTTACTGCCACAAATGGGAGTGGAACACTATCCCTAATTGAAAGAGAGATGCAAGTCTACCTGTTCTCATAGAAAGGCAAATAGATGAAAAGCTGCTATCAAATAATGTGTACTGTACAAAGTCTGAGCTGTGGCAATAAAATCTGTTCTTCCACAGCTGTTTCCCTGATTTTTATCTCCAATGTTTCAACAAACACAGTAGCAGTAGAAAAATAATGCAAAAATAGCAGTTATTATGAGAAGAAAATACTTTTTCAAAGGAATACCTTCTTGTAGCATGAAGAACAGGAGGACCAGACTTTCTAAATGGGCTCTGCAGATGTCTCTGGCAGCTGGATTGTCGTAACCTCTGAGGGCCTCTTGGGTCTACAGGCTTCAAGATGCCCTTGAGAAATGTGCAGGTGGAGTAATTCAGGGCTGTAGGCTGCATAGGTGGAAGGGAGCAGAGGTGAGATCAGTCATTTGCCCAGGTACATTTCAGTCCAGGTGTCAGAGGTTATACTAATTATGCTATGCTGCCTCTTGTAAAAACAGCCCTTAAACATAAAAGTAGAAACTGAGGACTTCTGAGAACCTTGGAAATCTTTTGTTTTAGTACTTACCAAGATGCCGGTGGAATCCAGAGCCTTCATTTTTCTGGTTAAGTGATGGATATAGATATGGATATGGATATGGCTCCATTCCTCACAACACTTTTACATTTCAGCTCAGCTCCCAATCTCTTTTGTGCTAGCTTTTGTCTTCTTTCATATCTCCTGCTGTGAGAATCACTATCTATTGGTATATTTCCACTGCATTCCCTAATAGGAAGCTTCTTCATGTTATTTTCTGTGCCTTTTAAATGTAAGAGCTCGGATGAGGAAATTAACTCTGCAGTAAGGTGTACATTGGGGAGCTCTGGGGCAATCATAGTTATCATCTGAAATAAAAATAATCTGATGGAGAAAACCAGGAAGAAAATGGAAAACAAAAATTCTATACTCACTGTATTTAACATCAGTTGTACTGCAGCTGCAATTATCCCCACGTATACATTAGAAATCTTGGGATATTGAATTACAAATATATAATTCAGGCCCATTCTTGTAAGTAGGCCTCACTGTAATATTTGCATATTAATACTCCCAAATCTCATCACAGTTCCAGTTTATTGAAAATAGTTTGCTCTCAAGAAGCAAAACTAGATGATATTTCTATGTAAATATTTATTCCGAGACGTATGTCACTTATATAGAGACAATCAAACAAAGCAGCATTTACTGAATTCAGTAATAACAAAAAAAGAAGCAAAGGATTTGTCTTTTCCACTGAAATCAGAGTCATGGAAGCAGGACCTTTAGTGGGTACACCTCTCCAATGTCCAATGTTAATGGTTGTTAGCAGCAAAGTGTACATGGCTGCCACCCTCTTCTTACTCAGAAAGAATCACTGATTTAACACAATATCTGGAAAATACACTGCAATTAAATGGTGCTGAGGTATACCTTAGGCAAAAGCTTTTAAAAATACGCATCATCAGGGCCGCAAAGACCCACTTCACAGAACTTTCCTACAGTACCTAAAGAAAAACACGGACCCTTGCTTCCATCTCCATGGGAATGCAGGGTAGTGATGTTCTTGAAAGAAATGATACAGTGGTGGTCAATTTGTCATTAAGCCCAGGCTTCAGCTCCCCATTTACACCAGTGAGGCCAGAGTAAACAAGACACAATCAGTTCCACCATCAGCCTCCACCAGACCTCTTGTACATTATCTTTCAAAGTAATATAGAGAAATATGATCATCTAACATTATGTACCTTTGCTTGAATGAAGAGAACCTCAGAAAATTAATTTACCGCGGTACTTAAGATAGAACAGAGAAACTTTAGGTAGCACTAATTTTTTAATTTTAATTTATAGCACAAACTCAACTCAGTAACATGAAACACTGTCTGAGATCATTTTTTCGCCTGTTGATCTTCATCAGGCTCCAAAATGAGCCAGGTTTATAGGAACAGAAACAGTCTAAATATTTTTTATATAAAGTAATAATTTTTTTTATTGCTTTAATAACTCAAGGCCAGGTTGAATGGGGTCCCGAGTAACTCGATCTAATGGAAGGTGTCCCTACCCATGGCAAGGGGTTGAAACCAGATGATAAGAAGACCTAGGGAGATTTTGTTGTGAAGATCTTATTCTTTGGATGGCAGTCACGACAGACAAATGCAAAACTTTTCTGTCATGTGTAATCTCTCATTTTTTCTTAGGCTTTTGCCTATGCAACACAGTAGACCCTTATTTTGAAGGCTGATCTTTTATTACAAAGAACTGTATAAACTGAACAATAAATTGTCTAAAGTATTGTGCATGCAATTGCAAAACACTATTGCCAGGTACTCTAGTAGTAAGCTGAGAATGTGAAAGATATTAAAGATTTATTTCAAGTTCACTTGAAATCTGTATCCTTTGTCTGCAGTTGTTTCATCTCTTTAGCTCTAATTATGGAACTTTTTACTTTTAAAATGCTTCATTTTTTTTTATTCGTGTATACCACTTTGTATTAAATAGAAGAAAGCCAAGTTACACAGCAAATCTAGAGTGATTAGATTTATACTTGAGACATGTACACATTCACAAACAAACAACTGTTATTACAGTTGTAATAACAGAAAAAACACTGCATGCATTTAATTCTTTCATTTACGTGGGTAGCCCCCTTGATAACCTGAAATTTGTGCCCCATTACTCCTATTTAATATGATATTACAGTGGTTTTGACACATATTTTTCTCAGGGTGGCCACATAAAACCAATAAGGCAAATGAGTCTACATGCTTAAGAGCATTCCAGCTGAATCAAACACAGAGAAGTCTCCATACATGAGATACATCTCTGTGCTTCATTAAAGTTTACAAACGTGCATCTCTGTGGGGTAAAAAGAAAATGAGGGAGACAAGAGAGACAGTCAAACAAAGGAAAACAGAGACAAATGTTTCCATAGAATCTTAACGCATCAACGTTTGCAGGAAAAAGTCACCTTGCTTTAGCCTCCCTCGCTTTTTTTCCCTTTCTTGCTCTAAAATTAAACACATTCATTTCAAAGGAGCCATCTGGGCAATCCCAAGGAAAGCAAGAGAGACCAGACCTGACATTCTCTGAAGCTCAGTTAACCTTAGGAAAAAAAGTATTTTCTTTCTCCTTCCCTTTCTGATTTGAAGAATAAAGCAAAGCGAGTCAAGAGAAACTCCCATTGTGAAGCATAACAGAGAGTGTCATTTCAGCTTTTTCTCAGATGATTCAAGGAGCTTATTCTACCAGTGTGCATCTGCATTTGCTTTATAACAGAGAGTGCTAGCCAATAGTTTAAATGCTTAATATAAGGCTGTGATTCAGCAAGCAACCTCTATTCAGAAAAAATGCTGAAGCTTAAACTCTGCTATGCTTTTGCTTTCTCTGTTATGTGTACTCTCACCTCAAGTACTGTGTGCTACACGTCTAGTCCTGTGTGCAGTTTTGGGCATGGCAGTATACAAAAGATATAAAGCTATTAGAGAGCATCCAAAGGAGGGCCACAAAGATGTGGAAGGGTCTCTAGAGCAGAAGCCGCATGAGGAGCAGCTGAGGTCACTTGGCTTGTTCAGCCTGGAGAAGAGGAGACTGAGAGGAGACCTCATAATGGTCTGCAGCTTCCTCACAAGGGAAAGTGGAGAGGCAGGCACTGGTCTCTTCTCTCTGGTGACCAGTGGCAGAACCCGAGGAAATGGCCTGAAGGTGTGTCAGAGGGGGTTAGATTGGATATTAGAAAAAGGTTCTTCACCCAGAGGATGGTTGGGCACTGAAACAGGATCCCCAAGGAAGTGGTCACAGCACCAAGCCTGACAGTTCAAGAAGCATTTGGATGGTGTGACTCCTGGGGCTGTCCCGTACAGGGCTAAGAGTTGAAATCAATAATCCTTGTGGGTTCCTTGCAACTCAGGACAGTTATGATTCTATGTTTCTATTGTTTATGATCTCCTGGAGTCCTGGAGCCCCATACTGACTTTATTATACTTTTCACACACAAGTACAGGAATGACTTAACCATAGGCATCTTAGGTACAAAGGAATAGGTAAGGGAAATTATCCTGTTGTTGACAAATTTTAGCATATTTTTGTCCCAGGGCAATCTTTTGCTATGATACTTTTTCCTATTCACTCTTGCCTCTCCTATTTACATTGAAGAAAAACTTCCATGATGAGTGCCTTTAATTTCAGTGAGCAAACTGTGGAATAAAGTAACACTCCAACTGAGTTAAAGAAAGAAAACCAAACCCTCTAGAAAGAGTAAAAACTTGAATGGAGGATGACAGGCAGCTGCTGTGGAAAGCAATACACAGGCTGGATATCAGAGACCATATGTAGATGAGAGACATGTCAGACTTCCACAGGCACAGACAGGATAAGCAGGGAAGGGTTTTTGCTATATCCAATTGGTCAAACTACTTGAGAACAGAGTATACTATTCTTGAGATAGGAAATTTAACCAGAATGCACAGAAAGTATCCTAGTTGCTTTTTGTCCACCAAATACTGGTGCTCATGAAATGGTAAATTGGTGGTTTAGCTGGAATTTTGAAATGTAGGGTTTATACCTAACTACAGCAGTTTTGATGAAATGCTTGAGTAGGCTGTGTATTACATCACAAAAAACATATAAAATAATATGTTCTTGGTTATTCTCTCTTCCTGTTTTAAGACATCAAACACCCTCTTTGCACTCAGGCTTGCACAAGACATCTGTCTCATGCTTTCTCTAACCCAAGTAATTTTAACTGTGCTCAGCATCTAACTCTGATCTGCTTGTGCTGGCTCCACCATTTTTTTCTCCACTGGAGTAGCAGATTGCTGGGCTTAGAGACTGTCAGTGACTTTGATTTTTGCATTGTGTCAATTGTCAATATTTCCTGCTTATCCAAGATTAATTTAATCTGCCACCATGATGCCCAGAGTTCCAATGACTTTAAGCACAGCCGGGGAATTTCACAATCCTCTGCAGGCTATTATTAGTTGAAATAACTTAACCTTTTATCAGTTTTCAATAACTTGCTGTCTACCTCTTTTATGGACTTAGTAATGCATTAAAAAACACTGTTCCCAATATTGACCTCTCAGACACTTCTGTACTGACCATCTTTCAAGCTCACAAACATGGATTTTGTGGCTTCTTAGACTTTAACATACTACAAAGTTTCCAATATTATATATCCTTCTGAGACTATTAGAATTACCTTTTTTTAAAATCTATAAGATTTTTTTTTTTGGTGGATGATCATACTAAGTGTCTGAAAGGTCCTGAGCCAGTTTTATTTAGACGTAGTTTTTGACTAGCTAAATTAAAAACAAAGCAATAAAACTCATGGCATTGAAAAAAGGTGCTATCATTACTGGCAGGATTATCCTTTTTTTAATTTTTTTTTTCTGCTATTTATTACTTTGAATTATAAGATCACTAAATATTTTAAGAAAGAAAGATAATAACAAATCTCTGATGTGGAAACTGGTACACGGATTACCTAAAACTGCATAGTTAGTGCTAGAGCTCAGGGCTTCCAAATTCTGGTTGTCTCCCTGCCGAGGTGTGCTGCCTCTTATGCTGGCACATCACCATTCTCCCTGTTACAGAACCTTGCCTGTTGTGAGGTATAATTTCTCATGAATGCCTATGATCACTTTGCAATAGTGAGTGCTGAAATGTGATGTAAAGGCATGGTGTGATGCACACAGGGAAAAGGTAACTTTGTTGGCTTGGAAGGCACTTATCTCCTTTTATGCTGAGGCTGAGCAGGAAAGAGACACTAAAATTAATAGGAGCTGAAAGATGGGGTTTGCTTTTTTATATATGGGAAAAAAAAAGCAAAATGAAGTAATTTTATTTAACTTTGGGTTATAGTTTGATTTGGTATGAGTGGGAAAGAAAGTGAAATTATCTGGACTGTTAGAATGGATTTGTAAATGAATGAATAACCTCTGGAAGTAAGATTGTGATTCACACAAAACGAACATTTCCATTTTCTTTCATTTCAAAATATTTCCCATGATAGAATGTTTTGCAGAGAACAATAGCATTCAAGAAAATCTGTGTATCTTAAAAAAAAAAAGTGTGTAGAAAATGGGTGAAAGAAAAAGAAGCGTTCCTAGGAATGAAACATATTTATCTGTATAAAGAGCAACACACATAGGATCCTGTTTCAGTTTTTAGACACATCACATAGCTCACCAGGGCCACTTAGTATCCCACACACATACTTGTATCACCGTGGCTAGAGGAGGAGTGGTTGGTCCTAACTATAGGCAATGTGACATACGTTTAGGCAGTTCTGATTACAGGAGAGGCATATGATTTCTGTTCTGTTATCAATGTTTTTTTCCCCAATGACGTATGAGCATATCCTTCATTTGATTCTCAGGTGCAAATTGTGTTCCAAACTCCTAATTAATTCTGTAAGATGTTTTTGGTCTCTTTCGTTATTCCCACCCCCTCCTGCCAGCTGAGATTGCATGTTCAGAACCATGATAGTTCTCCAGAGATGAGGCTCATACTCATTGTTTTGTGAACTGGCCAGGATCCATGATGGCTAATAGAGACACAGGGTTATTCTAATGGCTTTTAAAGCCTAATTGTGGAGACAGGAATCACAAGATTTCCTGTTTATCTTGCTTTTTGTATTTTCATGCAAAATGAGTCACTGTCAGCTCTACTGGCTAAAACAGAGTGCTAGATGCCCTTTGAGGCTGTTGAAGAAAAAGATACTTGTTTTCCCCTGCAAAAAACGTAGGGGATATATCAGACCAGTGAAAAGATGTTAGGATAAACTTGCTATCATGTCTGCACTGCTGTGGCCTAACAAATATGGATGGTAAAATCGGAAATGATATAGCAATATGGGCTTCAAGGTGCGTCAACAGCAACATATGAATGCTTTGGGGGATTATGGTTAAACTCTGAGTTATACCTTGGGCTGACTTATATTTGCAACTATAAGACCGTCAATATTTTTATACAGGTATGTTATTGTGTGCTATTCTAAACCTACCCTCACTGTACTCTGGAGCAAACACACTGTGTTGGATCTCTCTGTACTTAGACATCAATAGATAGATGTCCACTTGTTAGGTAGTTACTCTGAATGTATGGTTATTCTGACCCATTTTAGCCAAATAGTTCGGGGGGGTAC
>JAWWLV010000121.1:28804626-28817603 GCA_035041135.1 Platyrinchus mystaceus | reverse complement strand
GATGTCCACTTGTTAGGTAGTTACTCTGAATGTATGGTTATTCTGACCCATTTTAGCCAAATAGTTCGGGGGGGTACGACAAGGGTACGAGGCTTCTTTTTGCAAGAAGAGTATACCTGGCTAGGTCATGTGTAAACACCTGTGTGGAAAACATCTGCATTTACTCATGGTTCTCAATTAAGCTCTTTCTTTAAAGACATATAGGGATATATTTTGTATAAAAATGAACAGTAATGTTTTTGTATGAACATATTTTTTAATACTGATTTCTAAGTTTACCTGAATTTTCAACATAGAGAGATCCAGACAAAGGTACCAGTGGAAACTCAGGCCAGAAGCAGTGCTCTCAGCACTTATTTTCTGTAGGATTAATTGACAGTAGTGCTGTCACCACCTTAAACATTAAACCTAATTTAGGTTGAATCTCCTTATTGTCTGCTGAGTCTTTGAAAAAAGAATGTCATGAAAATTTGAAAAAGAAGTTCCCTTTTATCTGTTCCTGCAGTAATTAGAAGCTTTTTCTACTCTTCTACCCCTTTTCTTTCACAAAGACACATAAAACTCCATTGGTTAGTTATTGTTCCTAGAGCAGGAATTTTTTTATTTAGATGTGTCTGTGCTGAATGTTGACTTGAAAATCTTTACTGGTGTTCATAGTCTTGTGAACTCTACTCCAGGCACATTTCATTACTGCAGAACTGTACTTGATGCTTGTTGGTGTTCCCTGCAGCCACTTGCAATTAAAGATCAGATATGAAGGACCGAGATTTCACACACAAGGGAAGACTGCCGGGGCTCTGCAAGGCTTTTCATGAAAATAAATTTGCCTCAGAGATGAAAGTGGCTAAGGTGGGCAGAGTGCTCTAATGAACTAAGAAAATAATTAAGACCTCATGGTGGTAATAAGACACCACCTGTAACTGGGTTAAGCATGGTGTGCACTAGTGCAATCCAGTAGGTATGTAGTTCTGATGGGGTAGCATGAGAATCTGGGTGCACAGAGCATCATGCCTTCTGAGCTGCTAAAAGAGTAAAGATGTTTTTGTGTAAGGTATCCCAACCACTGACTTCCTGTTGCTTCTGAATTCTTTTACTCTTGACTTTTAAATTTAACAGATCTGTGTGTCAAATTGCATAAATATGAGCTGACTTTCATAGCACAGATATCTAAGAAGTTTTGTAAGTTATAGGATTTGCACTGGAGCTAGAAAACCTTGTTAATGGTGTATTTGGGGGAAAATGTAGTCTTGGAAAGAACTGTAGACCTTGTCTCTTGGCACTTAAGACCAAAAGGGACTGATTAGCAAAACTTTCCCTTTTAATTATGCTATCTTTGCTTAGTCCTTTATGCTAGCCCCATTCTTCTCAAGTTATTTTTCAAACTTTTTCTGCAGACAAAGATAACAATAATTCATAGATTAACAGGAAAGGTCATTCCTGTTCTAAGACTTTTCTGTTGTCACATTATCCATCACAACTTTTGAATCAAGGCTCTGATCTCATTTGCTCTGATCTGCTCTGATCATTGCTAGTGTAAAATATGCATCTTTCCCAGGTGAACTTTCACATATCCATTATTCCTTCTGTGCAGCATGAAGATCAGTTCCTGGATGGACAGTGAAGACCTGAAAAATTCTGGTGTAGATATGAAAGGAATGGACAAAAAGGCAGTCAGTGTCAAGAGATCTTGCTTGTATCCTCTGCTTTCAGGAAAAAAAGTCATTGCCAAATTATGTGAGCTACAACATTAAAAATTATGGCTGTTGTACTTAATATCTCTCCAGTGAAATTGAGAAGAAGTGAAAGAACTCAAAATAACACAATGGCTCTTTAGAGCTCGGTGAGAAAAACATGGAGGTAGGAGGCTGTCTGAAATGTCTGAAGCCCACTTGTTTTGCCACTCATTGGATTGTGTGACTGTGTAAGAAAGTGAAGTTTAGCCCATTTCTAAAGCAATGAGATGTTAAGACTCTGGGCTGAGGCTGCCTATTAGAGTAGATTTGCATAGTAATAATGAGATGGTAGCAGTGTCTGGTTTGGAGTGCAGGATCAGAAGTGTGGTTAATTTGACATCGCCTAGGAGACCTGTTCCACTGAAGCAGAGAGGATACGCATTAGTGTGAAGCTGTAGGGTGAATCAGTGTTAAAAACATGCCTAAAACTCCTGCCTGTTCCTGGTCTGACTTTGAACAGTTTCCTATATTTTCATTTTCCTATATTTTCATTTTCCTATATTTTCATTTTTCCTCCTAGCTGAAAGAAAGTTGTAAGGGAGGGAAGGCAGCTGAAGATTGCTAAAAAGTAATTGCATGAAAACCCATTATCAGTATGGGATTCCATTCTAGGCAAAGGCACAGCTCAATTTATTCCTAAACTTCCCAGTAGATACTTTCTCTTGTACCTGCAAACCACCTGAATTTCTTAATCTCAATCTAAATAATGTGTGCATTCACCAAGAGAACGATAGTTGGAGAAAGACATTCCAGTGCTGCCCATGTTATTAAGAAAAATGTCATCACAAACCACCTAACTCATTCCTTGAATTACAAATACTAGATGTACACATCATCTAAAATGAATGAACCATTTTCTGTGTAAATGCTAGGAAATCCAAAAGAGATTAGCCTGAGTAATGGAGTTAAAATCAAGATAATTTGTTTGTGAGGTTATTGGCAAGTCAAAAATCTCCTTCACAGTTTTGTTAGGCAGAGGGGTAGAGAAAGTATGTGTGTTAAGCTCAGAGGCAATCAATGTAAATTTGTTTTTACTAATAAACCTGGTTCTGCTGAGCAAAATTAGTTATATTCCTGGCAGTGTGGCTAAACCTGAGTCAGTGCAACCAAAGGTCTGTAACAAAAAGATTTGTATCTGTGGAAGTATAAGATGGAAAAGAGTAAGGAGGGCTGTGAACAGCTCTGGAGCTGAATGAGGATACACTAAATATAGAAGGAAGAGCAGGATCCGCAGTGACTCTCTACTTTGTCTGCTTTGTGCCTGGCAAGCTAGGAAATTATGATCAGAATGGTGAGAAAATATCTATCCTCACTGTGGATTTTTTAATTTAAGCAAAATATTGTTTCTACATCTCCTTTTCTTGAGCTACCCATTTTGTGTCCTTTCTTACAAACTTCCCTTCCTTTCAGACACAAGTGCCCCTTCCTGTTTTCAGGCACTCTTGAAACATCTATTTCTTCATGCTCTTTCCACCCACTGCCTGTTTCCCATGACCAGTTCCATCTGTACCCATCTCTTCACTCTGCTATCCTAGCTGTCTTGTTCCTGCCCTTTCCTTCCTGACAGCTTAGGGCGGAGCACAAAATTGTTGAATTCTCCATCCCACGGAACCTTCTTGTAGCTTTTCTGTTGACTTCCATAGCTGTAAGTGGAAATAATTTGATGAGATACAGGACTGATTTTTCATCCTTCTTACCTCCTAGTAGATCTTCAGCTTCACACACAGCTAATAGGGTTTCCCACTTTAAATTTTGAAGTAGCGTGGAAGTTTGTTCTTCAAATGAAAATTCTGAAGCAACATACAGCTGATGGCAAAAAGGCACAAAAAAGAGTTAACAATGGTTCAGCTGGTATACCTTGTCCTGTTTGCTCTACCTGTTTTGCTAGAAGAGCATTTTAGGAGCACTGGTTAATATCATGTTCTGTTCTCACTGGACCAAAGTCCTTATTATAGAAAGAATAGGAGTAGTATACACAAGGTAATAAATTAGGTAAACTAGATGTTTGAATAAGATATAGAAGGCCCAGAGCCAGGATTTTGCAAGATTGAAGAATTCAGGTCACCTAACAAAGAAAATTGAAGAGGTCAAATTGAGGAAGACGTGCTTGGTGACCACCAGAGGGATGAGGGCTCGAGGAGAACATCCCCACAGTAGAAGACAACACATGTCCACAGAGAGAAAGACTCTGCCCAGAGACTAGCCTACTTATTAATATGCCTGTTAGATGATGTAACCATGTATCTAAAGTGTATTGAATGGCTTGCTTTTGCACTTTCAAGCTAAGCAAGTTTGTCCAGCATGAGCTGGCTTGCTCCCAGCGTTGAATAAACAAATACCTTGCTGCTTATAGATGAAAAGTCTCTGAGCAGTTAATCATTCTGAGGTTTTTCAGCATCACAACCTTCCTTTTATTTCAAGTGAAAATATATTACTAGTTATGGTTTTAACTGTTAAAAAGATGAAAAGTAAGGGTATATAATGGAGAATTAGACAGCTGGGAGAAGAGTTATCTGACCAGTAGTAGGTGTCTCTACTACATCTCCATTTGAGATAGTCTCTGTAGTCTCATACTGTAGACAGTGGAGAGAGACAGTAATTTTAAGATCATTACTGCTCTTAAAGTAGATATTTAAAATAGGTCAGATGAATCACACCTTTAATGTACCTATTTCTCTCCATTGACTATAAAGGAAATATGGAGTGACTAGCTCTGAGGTTGACACCTACACTATGGTTGTCTAAAGTTAGGCAAAGTGAATCCCACCCTAACTGTCATCTTAAACACTCATCATAACATGTAATTTCTTTCCTTTTTTAAAAAAATAAATTTCCAAAGCAAACCAACATTTTGAGGTAAAATGAAAAAATATTTCAGCTTGACACTTCAAAAAAAATCAATTTTTGTGTTGAATGTTATATTTCCCTTAAAAAAGTTCAGTTGTAACAAAAGAATCTTTTATGAAGAAAGTTATTTAATTGAAGAATGTGACCTGATTTTCCCTGGCACATACAAAGTACAGTGTTCCACCTTACTTTTCCTTGGGTGCTGGTGTTAACACAGCTTCATTGTGGCAAATTTGTGTCAGAAGTGGTGGTAATTTCCTGACCAAGTTACAAGATGCTGGCCTAAGAACTGCTAAGCAATTTCACCTGGATTCAGTTTTGTTGTCAGGTGGCAATAACTTCTGGTCACTACTGAAGTGAACTTTATTTGTACCAGTGGCCTAGCAGAGAAAATAGAATTTATTACCAGTTCTTTAATCCATCCAGTTCAACAAAATAGCCTTGTATCAAAATGTATCATTTATTTCTTTATACCAGCCTGGCAGGAGGGTAACTATAACAAACCACCCTCGACAGCAATAGGATGTAGTAGTGCTGAGCAATTTAAGCATAATGGAGCTCAGAGGTTTCCAGCATTTTGAGACGACAGGTTTTGGAAAGCAAGATATAAAGTGAGGAACAATCGCATGTCTTATCCCCAGCTAGCACTTACTGTGTGTAAACATCCATGTTTGCTGCATCAGGAGGGGATTTTCAAAGCACTTTGAAACCTGCATTAAAACTGTCTTAGACTTTGAAAAGGCCTAAGGTAATTTTCTTCTGCCTGCTGTGACTTTCTTTTCCAAGTCCTAAAACTGCATGACTGATAGGTGTGTAATTTCTGAATTTTAACCTACATCCTTCATCTTGGCCAGTAGCAAACCTGAAAAGCATATCCTGGTGTGGGGAGCAACTGCAGCCCTAGAAAATAGCCTATATGCTCCTTTTACACAGGTGTCGATTCAACATCTTTGCCATTTGTCTTTTCCAAGTCAGACTGAATGAGCTGAGAGAAATCAATGTCTCTTTGTAAGTGCTGAATATTTTTTCCCAGTAAACTACTTCTCTGAAATGTGGTTATGTTGAACAGCAGGGAAGTCAAGATTTGTCATCACTAAGGTCAATAGCAAACTCTCCACTGGATCAGTCATTCACTTTCTATCACTTTGCTTAGTATCAGCCCAGATGGTTTTTTCATTCATCTCTTTCATTTGTTTTTTCTCAACAGTTTGTCTCTGTCTGAAATTTTGTTTGCAGTCCTTTATGACTAAATGGTAATCCCAAATCAAGTTTAGATTTAGAAAATTCTGTATTTTTGTTTGTAGATTTTTGTAGAAGGGTTCAATCTCTTCAGTGAGCAACTGAAACAAGAATCTTAAACTCTTCCTGACCAGAGACAACGAAAATGCATTCAGCTCCTGTGCAACACCTAAATGCATGAAACATGGCAAAAAGTGCAACACACTCATCAGGCTGTTTAGTCCTGGGGAAGCCAATCCAATAGTAAATTTTGCACAAATTTGGCTGCCTAACAAGTGTAATTTAATTGCAGAGACTTCTGAGTCACTTCATTTTTTATAAATTTCTATTCCTCCAGAAAAATTGAAATTGACATCAACACGTCAGGATTTTCTTTAATGGCTTTATTTTATCTGGATAATTAAAAAAAAATCTGGATATTTCTTCATGCCTTTTGGATGCTCTATTGCAGGTGACTCAGTCAGGTTCTCTGATGCCTTAAGTTCAGAAATGTTTTCCAGAACTCAAGCCACAGACTTGAGGAGTGAAATGTTGTGTTTACTTTTTTTGTTTTGGACATTCAAGATGCAGCTTAAAATGGCCAGAAGTGTGCAGTGTGGAAAGCATCAGAGGGTGAGTTTTTCTGTGAGGAGGCAGCTCACAATCCCACTCACTGACACTCAGAAGATTTACAATGTACTTAGCAATATATAGAATTGTGGACTGATTTTGAACCCTTTGAAAATTAAGTTTACTACCCCATGCCATTGTCTCTCTCACAGGGAGGGGTCACAGAGACCCAGAGTGTATTTTGAGTCCGTCTCACAGAAGCACAGTATCCAGATCAGAGAAGCTATCTGTTAATTTTACAAGAAATAGCTTGTTCATAGATGCTGAGTGACGGGGGATGGCTGTAGGAACTCATTTCAGTGTTTTCAACAGTACTTCATCTGCTATATGTAAAAAGCTCAGGAACCCATCCTTTAAAAGCAGCAGGAGTTTCTAGCCCATATATTCTTTGCATAAAAGAATCACATTTCAGTTAATCTTTCCACAGGTACTGATGATAACAGATAATTTAATTGCTCCCTCCCTTGCTTATTTCCCGTTGTCAATGTTTTCCAACCCTTGAACGCTGCTAGGTGGGCTGATCTTCAGAGCTGAAGATAATATTGCAGAAATGCGGCTGATCGTGCTGACAATCACATTGGATTTTTCCCTCTTTTTAATTTTTTTTATAATTTGAAAGGTTAGTTGTTCTACTTAGTTCCTTATTTTATTTATTTCCTTAGTTTATTTACTTACTTTGGCTCTGAGCTGTTCTTGAAATTGAACTCATAACAACATAATGTGCAGACTGTCTGCTGTGTCAGACCAAGCTTTATAATATTTTCTGAGTATTGAAAGAGCATGCACACTGACAGTATAACTATGCACTGCCCCTGGGCCCATCTCCTGCTGTGTATTACAAATCTCAGAAATGGGGTCATTATGTTGTCTTAGATGCAAAATTACTTTTATTGAATTGCATTTAAGTTATCCTGTTATTTGCAGGGTTTTTTTAAAGAGTTTTTCCATGTTCTTTCACCTGTCTTTTCTCCTGTATTTGTGGAAATGTAATAATGCCATTTGATCCCCACCATGCTCTGTAGATGAATTTTCAGCCAATATTCACAATCTGTTATACACTGCACAATCTGTGCAAATGAAGAATTATACTTGCCCAACTATATTATGTGATTTATGCCAATGTTTGGTTAATACCTGATTCACAAACTTAGGTACATGTATTTCTATTGTGTTTGCAATTTGCATCTTTTCATTATTTAATGTGAATGAACCATTTGTAGCTTATAGGTGGTTGGTGGTACATTTCTTATGAAGATTTTTTGAATCACCAATTTGACCACACAACATACTGTTGTAGCATTGCTTATACTCCATTATTGACTGTTCCTTTGGATTTTGCTTACAGTATGGGAGAAATACAATATTAAAAGTGTATCTGGTGAAATTCTCTTGTACATAGAAAATTAGCCCAAACCTGTTTCTCATGCAATGAGATTTAAGTGATGGAAAAGTCTGTACCTACAGCTTAAGCATGAATTTTGTTGTTAAAAAGAAGCATTGAAGCAAACTCACTGGAAACAAACTCATTTCAGCTCAGTAAATCCTATTTTGAGAATTTTCTGGCATTCCATTTTGGATATGGCATCTTATTTGAACAATTATTCTAGATTATTACTATGTCCACTGTATGGCTGGTTTTAATTGTATCTTTAAAAAGATTGATTCTCATAATAAAACTAAATTGGAAAACTGAGATAGCACTCAGTAATTTTTAATCAAAAACAATTTGTTCCTAAATTTGACCCAAAAGAGTTATAGTTCAATTATTATACAAATAATACATCTTTCAACAGGCAAACTGCTTTTTTAATCTTCTCATTTGAAAAAGAAAACACAATTAATGAAAAAATCCTATTCTTAAAATAGAAAAGTTGAAATTTCAAGTCACAGTAGAAAGAGTTAGAAGGACTTTTCAGAGGATATATCACCTATGCTCTGACCCTGGTGAAATCAACTGGAATTATCTGAGGCAAGTTTGTCCTTCTTGTTCTTAAACATATCTCACAGTGGATATTCCACACCCACTTTGGTGATTCGTGAGCTCTACCACTAGAAGGGTTGTTTCAGTGTCTTACCTGTACCTCCCATATTGATTTTAAATCCCTTTACTTCTTGCCTTACTCTCGTGAACAAGGAATTGTAAAACTGACATTAATGTGTGTGTTTCTTAATGTCTGGAGCATAAGGGAGCTGCTACTAATAATATATCAAAGATCATAATTTTTCAGATTACCGTGATAGTAAATAAATATTTTCTGTGCCTTTGGCACTATTGAATTCATGGGTCTTCAAAGAGTTTCCTGGATTATAAATTTATTGACTGCAGCAAAATCCAAATAAACCAGAAGAGAGATTTTTTTCACTGAGTTAATGCACAGGACTTTGATTATGATATACTTTATATCAGGTTTAGACTCATATGACACGAGTAACATCATTACAGTTTTTCAGTGGTGTGAAAAGAACCTGAAATTCTGTTAATTTTAGGAACATCTCACCTGTGTTCTCACAGAACTTAGCAGTAAAAGATGATGGTGTCTGTATAACAGACAGCCTGTATTTTAGCCACTGAGTGGGCTAGTGGTGGATTAGCAGCAGAAATTTTTCCTTTTTATGAAAGAAAAAGAAATCAAGAAAACTATTTACACTTGAAATCATAAAAGTTCCTTCCATTCTCTGCTGTGTTTTCATAATCTTCATCTCTAGTTCTCTTCTGGTGCATCTTGTGTTTTTTTCTCATAAACACCTTGACAGTGGTTCTTGAAGAGGCAAAGGTCATAGCTTTGAAATGAAAAGAAGAACTCTAGTTTAGGCCCTCTTGCCATTCTAATCTGTATATAGTCCTTTTAATGAGACATACACAGCATCTGTGATTGTAATGGAGGGCTGCTGTACTTTGAACTCCTTTTTAAATGTATACTCATATGACTATGAATTTCAATTTGTTTGCAATTCTGTTCCCCTTCCCCAGTGTTTATGGGTCCTTGCTAGCTATTAAAAGCAAGAAGGGAGCATGAAAGTCAGCCAGTTAAATGCCTAGTGATTTAGTTGAACAGTATTTGTACTGTATTCAGTAGAATGGATTTTTTTGAGTGCTACAGGCACTTAATGTAGGACCCACTTGCCCGTGTTACAATATAAAATTAATTGTCTTTTCCTCCTGCAGTTGAAGTGGCTGAGACTTCCTGGGAATATTGTTAGTGGGATGTGTGGAGATCTAGTGAATAAATAGTGTGCCAAACACAGTTCATATGGCATGCCCCTTTTTGTCCTTCTGCTCACCCAGAGCAGACTCTCTTGGCCAGCTCTGCTCTTTTCTGCACTGTTTTTCCCACAGCCTGCTCCTGTTTCAGATTTCCTCTTGTAAATAAAACAAACTAGTATTGATAGAATCCATTTGGTTCATGTTCCAGGTTGCTGAGATGGACTTGTCCCTAAAGCACATGGTGGGGAAGACAATGAAGTCATGCCTTGTCATGATCTTGTACATTAGGCACTATAAATTCATTAGAAATGCATAAGAGGTATTTCTTCACTCTAACATGTGACTGCTTTTGAGGGCAGATTGCTTGGACTTAGGTGTGTTCTCCTGGACCAGCTGTGGTGTCAATAAGATACAAAGCCAGGCCTTGCCATCTGGCTTTTCTTTGCCTCTGGCAGTATGATGTAAAGAGCTATGCCTTCAATTCCACAGAATTATGACAAATTCTAACACAAAATTGAATGCATTTCTCCAGAAAACAAGAAGTGCTCTATGGTTCCCTGTGAGGGTAATTCACTTCTCACCAGTCATGGAGTAAGTGGAGATCTAGCGATTCAACTGGAGGTGACACAAGCCCCTACAACAGTGGTTACTTAACAAATGCAGTTTTCCTTTCTGATCCCCTAACTGCCTGTGGGCACACCTGATTAAAAAAAAAAGAAAAAAACCCCATTTTAAATGTTCTCCTTGGCTGCATTTCAAAGAAGCTTTTATCAGCTTTCCCCAATGAGTGCCAACACTGATCTGGGTAGAGTGGTTATTGTCATGTGGGACCCTGGACATCAGGTTCAGAGAGTTTACTTCAAACAGCTTTACTTCTTGTCTAGGTGATAATCTCTGCACTAGGGTGTCTCTCTGAGCCATAAAATGCTATGTGCATAATCTCTCACACACCCACACACTCTTTCTCCTCCTCTTGTTTTCACACATTTGTCTGGATAATAGATAAGCCCCTTCCTGTCACCCCACAGCACCTCTCAGTTGGAGACAACACTACTTAATTGTAAAAAAAAAAAAACGTAATAAATCCTGTTCTACAACATTTGTCTGGAAGGGAGGGCTTCTCAGTTCTCCACAGCTTCTTTAGCATATGCAGTGGAGTTAAAATGTTCATACTTTTAAAAAGCTTGCTCATTAGCAATTATTTTAATCTCCTGCCAGAAAGACTGCTCTCTCCTCTTAGGCTCATGCTTAATTTGCTGCTGTTTATTACCCACATTAGAGCTGACCCAAGGCTCACGATTTAGGCATAACTTGCACATATATCAGCTTAGCATATCATGTGAGGAGGAACTGTGTGCCTTTATGTTTTTTAATCACTTTTATTTAGTGCAATCTATATATTTTGCATAGATCTTATGTATATGATTTTCTAGGTTTCTATTATGGCTTTCTATTATGGCTATGTACCTGTGGTTTCTAGGTTTCTATTATGGCTATGTACCTGTGGCACATGACAAGGAGGACTTGGAGTAGAAAAAGGATGAGGCAGGCAAGTTGTGAATGAGTGGGTGGGAATAAAATGATTATAGAATGGAAAAATGACACTTGCTTCCAAGAATTAGACCTACATTTTTACACCTTAGAATCACTCTGTCTCCAAGACCATGTGAGTCAAAAAGTGTTTTGTCCTACTTTGTTTGAAGGAAATAGAAAAACAAGAAGCATGGTTTCACATTCATAAGAAACAAAGCTGAGTACTTGGCTAATGCATTGGCATCTAGACAGTGTTATGATTATGAGGAACTGCACAGGGAACATCATGTAGCTGATAGTTTGACTCAAATTCTCAAAAGTCCTAGTCCAAGTGTCCCACTCTTTTTCCCAGAAGTAAATAGGAAAATTCATCCAGACCTGGACTGTTAATCACTGTGCAGCATCTTTACATTTCTTTTTTTAGTAAAAGGCTCTTGAAATGGGCATGAACATGATTTAAGCCTTTTTTTTTGTCTATAGTTGCTCCTAAATGGGTATTCAGGAGTATTAGTATTTATTATTCATTACATTCAGACCTACTGACATAAATGTGAGGGAGTGTGAGGTTACTTTCCACAAAAAAGTTTTTTTTCCTACCTCTGTAAAGTTTGAGAGGATTTCACACACACAACCCCCCCCCGACAGACCAAGTTTGTTGTTATTTTTGTTATTCTGCTTCTTTTTTCCTGCTAAAAGAAAAGGCTCAGAATACTTCAATAAATGATAGGAGAGGGACCAACCTTCAGGCAAGAAAGACCTACCTCAAATGAAAAAGCCTCAGAAACATCATTTTGAAACAGATAGGAAGCATTACCTAATATCTCTTTGCCCTCTTCCTTAGTTTGCATGAAAAGAAAGAGAATAACCAATCTTTGGGGTTTTTTGTTCTCTCCTTTTTTTTTTAATAATTTTATAAGACAGTTTATCTGGAATGTTGAATCCAGTTTCATTTGTGGTTCTTTTATCTTCTCCAGATGGATTCATTAACACGTACTGCCAGCCTATAATTTTGTGCAGCCAGTGATGGGTACTAAGCTTAAGGTGTTTCTTGCATTAAATAGGATTTTTGTTAGAATTAAATGATCCTGGCTGCAGGCAACAACCACGTGAAGGACAGAACAGTCATCTCTGAAAAAATGTGTTTGATAAAATAAAGTGAAGCTTCAATAGGATGGAAGACAACCACCACAATTTCTTTGATTTGTCACAAATTTAGTGTTTTATGCACAGTCCAGGTGAGCAGTACAGAATGCAGCTTTAAGAATGAGAAGCACAAATTTCTATCCATTAACATATAAGTATTCAGTACTTTGGAACACTCTTCCACCTTCCTTTGCCACTTTCCCAGGTAGCACTTTGATATGCAATAAAGTAGTAATCACTACTTTAGTGAAGGAAAAGGAAATGCTAGGAAGCTGAGCTAAAATTCAGCAGGTGAGAAGCTGCAAACAAACTAACATTTTTGAATTTTGTATTGAACTCGTGCTTTACCATGATGGTAGCCAGCACATAGTTACTGGGGTATAAAGAAGAGGGGAGGAGCGGCCTTTGCTCTCTTCCCCTCTGCAGAGGTTTGGAGGCGGCCGGTCCCACTTCTGTGGAGGAGTGAGGCCCAGTGAGGCCTTGGAAGGTGGAGGGTGCCGGCAGTAGAGTTTGGTGATTGGGCCATCTCAAGGAAAGTATTAAGGTTTCCTTTGGCTAGTCCTTTATTGAGTGCGTATATCTGTTATCTACCCATCTAGATATACAGATATACACACTCCCCCGGGTAGATGGAGCTCGTCAGCCCCTAAGGCCATCCATCTAAGAGA
>JAWWLV010000121.1:28738329-28802122 GCA_035041135.1 Platyrinchus mystaceus | reverse complement strand
AAAATCCATTGCGCAGGCTTGAAAGGTAAAAACACCTTTCCCAGATCTTTGTTCGCGAAGACTGGCCACTTACTTATATCTGTTATCAGGTTTGGGGTTTTTTCTTTTTGTTTTATCCCCTTTTCCCTTTCCCCTTTTTTGTTTTTGGGTGTTGGGTTTGGTTTTGAGTTTTTTTATGTGTATATAGTTTTTGTAAATTGTATATAAATGTAACATAAGTGTAAATATATTTATTTAGATATATTGCTCTCTCTCTCTCTGTCTTATTTCAGTTCTCATGGGTTTTTTTTCCCCTTGGTTCTGGAAGAGAGGGGGAAGCCCTCACGGTGGTGTTTGGTGACTTGGCAGGGAGCCAGCTCCAAACCACCACACATATTTACTCAGAGTTGCAATGTCTTGGATTGCACAAAATCATTTTGGTTACCTCCATTCTTTCTGTGCTAGATGAGTTGTGGAGATAATAATTTACAAGTTAAAATATGCTCTTTCTAATAGATTTTCAACAAATGAACAGAGAGGGCCAGTAGAGCTACACAGGATGTTATTTGGTCCATGAGGAGCAATACACTTCATAATTAGTTTCATTTACATGTGTTCAGTGGCCACTGCAAAAGTAATTTTTTTTTATTGTTATCTCTTCTCAAATGACTCTCTGTAGATATGCAACACTGATGGAAATAGAATGATATGCAGTCAAGAACCTAATAAATTATTCCATCAAATAAGGAAATTGCAGAGACTGATAGGTTGCTGTGAATATTTTCTTCTTTGTATTAAATGCCCAACCTATTCAGAGATTCAAGGAAATAACGGGTTTTATAAGACAGTGTTTTAATTCTTGGCAACTAAAGCCATTTCCTAAACCATTCCCGTGCTGTCAATAGAAAGGGATGTGTTGATGAAATTGGAGACTTTTGTGCTCTGTGCGGTGCTCAGAGCTCAGCAGACCTACCACTCGTTTGATCAGGCTACCCATGAGTAGATACGGAACACTAAAATGAGAGTTAAAAAAGCCTGTAGAGAAATGAAACTCACTATAGTATTGCAAAAAAGCTGCAAAAAAGCTACAAAAATGTTTATCTTTTTCTCTCACATGCAAGCATATTCTTGACTTTTCTCTCTTCTACAGCCTTCCTTCTTCAGAAAGCCCCTGCATGGAAAAGTACTTGATTGGCCCATGGGTCCTTGGCTATGTTTGTCATTTGTACACCAGAAAGCACAGAGGAATTTTCATGTCCTGCTGAAGTCACTGAATGTATCCTAACATAGCCAAGGATTTACTTTTTGAGGGCAGACATTGTCATCCTATGTATCCTTTACAGTCTGAAACACAAAATGATCAATTTCTCAGCTGGCATTTAAGCATTACTGGAGTAAATGGAAAAAGCCACAACAATAAAATATTTTAATAAACCAGAATCAGTTACTTTTATTCATTTATTTTCTTACCATGGCGGTGAATCAAATCTTCCATTATTTGCATATCACAAGAAGTCTTTTTTGGAAGCTGGAAAAACTGCCATTAACATTGATTTCCCAATATTATTTTTTGCTGGAGAATAAACCTTTTGAATTACTATTCCCAGGACTGAGTTTGAGTGACAAGAGACATGTTCTGTTCTTGCAAAGATAGAATCCAGGGAAATCCAGACAGAGAGGAACATTTCAAAAGACAATCTTCCCCCAAGATACATTAAGTAGGATTTGTGCCTGTTTAAAATATTGTTCCATAGTTTGTGCAGTCTAAAAAAAAAAAAAAATCAAAAAACAAACTTACTCAAAAATTGCCGTTAGGGTGTAAATGGAGAAAATTAGTCAAATAGAAAAAAAGATAGCTGAAAGCTCAGGAGTCTCCCAATTTTTATATGAAATGGCAGAGAGAATAAGACACTGGCTAAAAAAATTTAAGTATGACTAGTGATATGAATGAAGACAAAGAGGATAGTTAATGGGAATGAGAAACTAAAATCAAAGTACTGAAAGGTCTCAAGTGAATTGAGTAGATCATCTCCAGCCCAGAATCCTGAAAGAACTGGCAATTGAAATCTTCATTCAAGAAGGAAATGTTTAAAATCTATACTTGAAGTTTGCAATGGCACAAAACTGGAAAGAGGAAAATGCAATGCCTTTATGAAGAAGAAGAGAAGAAAAGTGTACTGGAAAGCAAGAATTCCAGGAGTCAAACGTTGTAAGTATTTTAAAAATTGATAAAAAAAATAATTATTGAAGAGACTGAGGAATAGGATATTACAACAGCTTATTACATTTAGATGGTGTCAGAATAATCTG
Source organism: Platyrinchus mystaceus (assembly GCA_035041135.1). NCBI lineage: Eukaryota > Metazoa > Chordata > Aves > Passeriformes > Tyrannidae > Platyrinchus > Platyrinchus mystaceus. The sequence goes on along the minus strand of JAWWLV010000121.1, from coordinate 28,799,833 downwards.
ATTTCTTTCTGGTTTTGTTTGTTTGATTTTTTTTCCTATACAAAGGAAGATCATCTGATCTTTTTTAGCCAGAATTACATAATTTCAGTTATGAAGCCACGTGAGGAATTAAAGAATTACTAGTTCTGTGTAGGAAGATTTAAAAAAAAAAAGATGCAAAAAGCATGAGATAGTTAAAAAAGTCAGACCAAAAAAAAAGAATGGTACTGTTAGAAAAATAATTTTTTGGATTTAAAACAATCACTGGTGGATTTTCTCAAAAATTAATCTTAGGAGCAATATGGTATGTTGTTATTGTGAATGATCCTGATCCTGGAACAGAAAAAGAGAAACCAACAACACTAACACAAGAGATAGTAGCTATAGAAATCAGCTTTGAAATCTTACACATGAAGAATTAAATGTCAGATGATTCAGGGTAATAGGAACAGGGCAAAATGAGGTACTGTTTAACATCATGCATGGGGGCTAAATGAAAATAATTTCTGCGGTGCCCTGGTATCTCACGGCCTAGAGCAGAAATAGAAGGAAATTATTTGAATATACCTGTCAGTGCTAAAATGACTGTGAGCCACTGATATGATGTCATCATTAAAAAGTCAAATGTTCTGTTTGGATATATCAGGAGACATATGGGAGTGTTAATAGCATAGTTGTGGGGAGGTGTTTGGAACACTGTGAGTGAGTCTCTCCACCTGCAAGAAAGACAAATTCAGATGAGAGCAAAGGAAAAGGAAGACTGCTAATATGATTAAGAAAATGGAAATCCACCTGTGAAAGAAAGAGGGTAGGCTGCCCAGCCTAGCAAAATACAAGCTGAGAAGCCAGATGATTGCTATCTAAGAATGAAACAGAAGGATAAACACCAGAGAAGGAAGAGAGCTATTTAAACTACAAGACACTGTTGACAAAAGGATAAAATGGATATTCGTTTCCCACAATTAAATATATGCTGGGTGTGGGAAACTTTCAAATCATGACAGTAATTATGTTTTACAACACTAAAAATTCTGTAAAGCTATAGTCAAGAAAGACTAAATCATAAGATTAAAAAAAAGTGCAAAAAGGAACTACTAGATGAATAGTGGAATGTTTAATTTATTGCTCAAGAGACACTAGAAGAAAACTTGCCTTACCCAGGCCAGAAAAATAAAGATGGAGAGAGAATATTGCTGAAATGTGCCAAGGGAATAGAGATCAGGGAAGAAGAGCCATTTTAAGCTAAAAGAAACCATTGGTATGAGCATAAATAGATATGAGCAGTCTATGAATAACTTTAATCTTCAAATAACAGAAATGCTCCTAAAGGTTGAAGTAGCAGTGATAAGGAGCAAAATGAGGGAATTTATTAGTGAAATATAGTGAAATTACTGGGGGACACAAAAATTACTGCCGTTTGGTAGTTATAAGAGGTTGCTACTTCTGATAGCGTGGAGTTAGTGGCTTAGGTGACCTAAATGTACAACTTAAAAGAGTCAATTTTCAGCAAGTTCAGACAAAAAGGTCAAGGAGAAGAAAGTGTCATTCATTTAACATTCTTTTATACATCACATTTCCTTGATCTTCACTTGCCCTAAGTTCCTATTTTCATTTCTATTCCATATGCAGTCAGTAAATAATCAGCTGAGTCTCTCAACTCAGTTGATAATGGTAATGACAATGGTTTTGTACACAGGTCATGTATGTCGGTTTTACACAAACTTCATAGCCCCATCATATGTACTAGAAACTACATTGAATGTCCAAAGCAAATGTCTTTCCTTACTTTTCTAAATCCAGAGGGAGCAATAAATATTAGGTCTTCCAGTAACTTTTAGTTACTTTTAGTTCTTTTGCTGCATCATCTACTTTGGACATAAGGGTTTGAGCAAGGAGGGAAAGGAGGATAAGTGCCAAAACCAGCTTATGTTTTGTCACTTTCTTCTCTTCCAATGGTTTATGACACAAAGTGGTGCAAAAAATTATCAGATTCTTCATTTCTGATGCTGGCATAGTATTTAACTATGAACCTTGAGAAGTTCACAAATAAGTATAGATCTCTCTTTTATATTGTTGTAATATTTGCATGGCAAAAACTTCTCATATCAGGAAGGAGTTCCATCTTGAGATTGGATTCATGTACAGGAGCAGAGTGTTTCCATTCATTTATTGCATCTCTCTAGAAATATTCCTAAAATTGTCTTTCTCTGAGATTTCCAGACCTTTGTAGGTCAGCTCAAAGTATAAATAGAGATTTTTCTTCTGTGTTTGAGCACTTTATCTTTGTGGAAGCCAGAGCGACACATTAAAAATAACTGTGAAGAGAAAGAAACAAAAGTTTTCAATACTTTAAAATGAAATATTTTGATGCCATGTTGAATTTTCAGATAGAGGTTCATGCAGATCTCATTTTTGGCACTGATTTTCTCTCTATAGGCACAGTGGACATGATGATAAATTTATCTTTCAGTTGTTTCCAACTGCTATACTTTATTTACCTTAAGAAGCAATGGAAAAAGGCTGCTTCAAGAAAACGCAAAGCACATAACTCTGTTATTGCCAGCTGCTGGATGTGTAGAAAGGGACTTGAAGAGACAATCAAATAATGTCAGTGGCAGGATGATTCAGTGGGATCCAACGTTTTTTAAAGGTCAGGCACCAGCCTGATTTATTTCCCTTTTCTTGAGTGATAAGACAGAGCGAATAAACTGAATAGCAAACCATTGCTCTAATTGCTGTATAGGGAAACAATTGTTCATTGGGACCAAACTTCAGGCATAATTCTTTCTCTGATTGACCTTTTCCTGTATCTTTTCCTTTCCCCCCTCTGGTTTATTCTTCAATAATAGTAGCAAATTATAATTATCCCATTCAGATCACCTGCTTTTTTCCCTCCTGTCAATTCTCAGAAATTTCTATTGTTCTTTATCTTTTCTTTGTTTCAACAGGAATTTTGATTCTTTTGCTAGTACTTAGTTATATATGGGAGGATAGTCCAAGATATATCTTCCATTCTAAAAAATCCATGAACCCAAGAAATGGTTGCAGTCTTCTTACTCCTATGGGCAGGAATGAAAGGACAGTATCCATCCTACCTTCTACTTAAGGTCTATTGAGTATTGCTTTTTCTTCCCTTTTAAAATTCAACAGGGTTTTTTGTTTTGTTTTTCCCTCCACAAACTTTGATCTGCTTTTCATGCTACTTTTTGTCCTTTTCAGATTATTTTAGGGTGTTTCTTTCAAAACATCAGGCACCCTTGTTGTTGGCCTTTACTCTGAGCAGTCTAAAGTGGTTGTCTTATAATCACTAGAGCAGTGCAAGTTGGACTCAAGCTTTACATATCCTTTTAATCAGAGGTACACTGAACAAGAGCTGTTTGTATCATGACTTCTATTGGGACTTTCTCTGGAGAAAGCCTAGTGAATTCTGTCAAGTTCACCACAGTCTGTAGGTTTGCAATAGGAATAAAGTACACAAATTAGGATTTATGATGAAATGTGCTGCAAAATTGCTCCTAGCCTTTTCTTGTTGGAAATAAATGAGACTGGAGTGAAACAAAAATTGCATTCATCACTTGATTAAAGCCTTTCACAGCCCATGTATTCCAAATAGCTTTATGAATTACTGCCATTGGGAATGAGGTTTGGAGGAGGGATTACTAGAAATTAAAAAAAGTGAGAGAAAAAGAAAAAGAGAGAATCAATGGCAAATATAACACACACCAAAAAAAAAAAAAAAAAAAGTCAAGTTAGCATTGCACTAGTATTTAGTGAGATCAGGAACAGGGCTCTGAGCCCACAGAGCTCAGTCCTGTCCTGCAAGTATGACAGTATTTCCTGTTATTCACCCCACTGCTAAAAAATGTAGAAAAACTAAAAAATTATAAAAAAACCCAGAGATCTGTGAAAAAAACCCACAGAATCTTAATGCCATAATTACTAAGTCATACAGATTGGCCTTGACGCATATGCATTGATGTCTTCTTCTGATGCAGAGCATTTATTTTGCAGAGTAGGTACATTTCTGTCCCTTTCACATTTACAAACTGTGTGTATAATATAATTTACATTACAGAGATTTCTTTTTTCCTCCCTGAAATCTTTCACCTCTCATGAAATGCAATTTCATCTCCACACCAGAGACACTTTAATCTGTTGGCACATTTCTGAGTCAAGTATCACAGTCACCAGGTACTGAGAACCTTAGCTGATTGTTAGCCAACCTTCATATGATTTTGGCTATAAGCATATGGTACCTAACAAGACTTATTTTTTTAATGTGAAATCTAAGCCATGTTTTGAACCACACTGGTGTCCAATGACTCATGTCTTTTCATCAAGTGCTACACAGATTCTTGGCCATCGATATAAAAGCAAGCAGGAATTAGATTTCTTCTTTATATTTGGTAGTGTCTTAAGTTTTTGGGGTTAAGTGAATTAACACTGTCATTGATAACGGGAATAGACTAATTTCAAGAATCATTTTAGGACTTTGTCCTAATGAGAGATAAATGAGACTATGAAGCAGATGGTCTAGGTTATAGTGATGCTACTAACACTAATGTGTTGGGGAAGTCGCAAAACTTTCTCATGCTTCAGTTTTCTTTTTATAACATACCAGGGTTTCCTCCAAGTGTACTTCGAGAATCACCATTTCTGAAAAAATGGTTATTAATGGTTGGTTTATTATTTACAAGGTATTTTATTTTTAATAATCATCATCAGCTAGAAGAGTTTCTCCAGATGCCATGACAATAATTAAATAGCACAATACAATAAAGATAAAAACTTCTTTAATTATTTTTTAATAGGGCTTTGGTTGGATTACAGAATGTCACTGAAATAATAATAACATGAAATAAAAGATTTGTGTCTCTCTGTGATTTTCCAAAGCTAATGATCTGTAACGGCCTGTTAGCTGTTGCACAATCGTGTCTCTAGGTGTGCATTTAATACTTTTAATGTGCCCTTGATTATATGAAAGATTGATTATTCCAGCATCTTTCAGGTTCTGCATGATAATCAAGGCTGTGCTAGAAGGAGCTGATCTAATGCCAGCTGATGTCAAAGCCAAACTCAACACTAAATACTGCAGGCAATATTATAGGTCTTCTAAATCAGTGTTTCCCGAAGGGAAGTTGTGCAGCTCCAAATTGGACAGCAGTGGGCTTCTGTCACAGTTTTTCTTTGATGTTTTCCACTACATTGTAAAGAATTTCTTCAGCTTTTTGGCTGCAGTGAGCTATTTGGAATATTTAAAGCAGGTGTAACTGGCCTCATGACAGAAACAATCTGTTGAAACTTCCCCTTAGATCATTCCCACCGCTTCAGTTCTCAGTAATGACCTCATCTCCTCATGATTCACTTATCATATAGTCTGCAGGACAGAATCATGGGAGTTAGCACAAATACTCAGACTCAAGGTAACAGATAACATGAGAGATTCCTTAAAAATCCTCTGCATAGGGAAGTACATGTTGGAACTAGATAAATAAATAGATAGACAGTGGATGAATACATATAATCAAACAGTAACAAAGGTCTATTATGCCATCCTTAATTCCCTGCCAATGCAAAATAGATTTTGTTCCAGTACTTGCTAATGTTTCTGTCATTATTAATTTAAAATGCCAAGCAGAAGAATCTGGATGACAATTGTCATCAAGCACTATGTATTACTATGCCTAGTGTTTAATTATAATTTTCCAGTGCCCGAGGTACTTCTTTCATCTTGTGGACATCTACAGCATAAATGTCCCAGGTAAAATCTGAACTAATCCTACCAAGTTCCTTTTGTGGACAATGAGAGAACATCAGTCCTCTGATCTGAGTTAGACACCTGCTTTAGCACAGGTTGAATCACATTCTAGGAGTGACTATTTGTCCCCATTGTTTATAAAACTAAAGTAATCAGTGAAATGGTCACACTAGACATACACAGTCAGATGAGGTACATTCCATCCTTGTACGTTCCAGCTTTTGGAAAACTCAGTAGGAAAACTCAGTTTTACTAAACCTATATGGAAAACAAGGTTCATAGTACCTAATCCAACAATGGCAAATACTAAGATGTCTTAGTGCTTGTTCTTTATTTTTCAAATCTGATTTTGTAATCAAGATCCTATTGGAGGATCCTATATCCCCTTCCTCTACAATAAATGCTTTCAGTTAGTCATTAGTGTTCTGGGTGATTTTGAAATGTCACCTATTCCAGTCTCATCCTTTAAAACAGGAATAATAGTTTCCTCTCATTGTACTGTTGCGAGGGTGAAGACCATACATGAGTGTGAGGCACCAAACTGCGCAGTGTGAAGGAGTTATTAGCTCAGTTCCACATCTTGTGCTTCAGTATGGTCTTAGAGACAATTTCTAATCACATCTGCAACAAATCGATTTGAGCTGTAAGCATTTTGGAGTATTTTACACTGTAAATGGAAATCCTCCTATAGTGCCAAGCTGTAAAAGGCAGTTGCATCAAAAATTCTATTTGAAGTGGGGATTTTTCCTCAAATAATGGGAATCTGACATTGCTTCTGATTACTTCTCATCAAAGGCTCATCTTTATCTGAGGCCTCTGCTCCAGTTCCTTATTTTCTCCCCTTCTCCTCTGTCTCTGCATACATTTTAAAGTCTAATTTAGGTTTCCAATACCATACTAAGTGTTATCTGTTCCTTTAGATCCTTATTTAACTGTTCTTGTCTTAATTTCATCGCTTGCAATTGTAACTCATTATTCAGGTTATTTCTCACAAGATTGATTTGAGTATCAGGGGATCATTTACTTTTCCATTATAACCGCCACTTCAGGTTATAAATTCTGACTGTAAGGAGAAAATGTGCTTATCAGTTTTGTCAGCATTTGTGTGAAACAGGACTGGGCTTGTGCTGCACAGACTCTCATGACTGATACAATTTCTATCTTTGTATTTTTTGTGTCTAATCCTGCTGCTGCATCTTCTGCATGTTGAAGTGCAGAGGAAAACACTCAATTTTATTGCCGCTTTCTGATGTGAATTAAGTATATGCCTGAAGTAAAAGGATCTTCCAATCTCAGAACTGTGTTAAGAGCTGCTACTTGGGGGAGCAGATGGTTCAGGTGATAGCTATGGCTTATGCTGCTATTGTGGGGGATAATTATGGTTTTATTTTCTGTATGTTGCATCTTTAAATTTCCAAGTGTTTGCTGGACCTGCTGCCATTCTGTGTTCATTTCAGTAGCATATGTTGCAGAAGGTCCTCTGCTTTTCACCACAGTGGCTCTTGTTCTTCTTTTTTGTTTGGCTTTCCCTTCACACAAATCAAATTTCTGACAGAATGAAGTAGGAACTAATCTTTAGGCATGTAATGAGAATGTCTATGGACACTCCCAAGCTGGATTTCTGGGTCAAAATAAGCTAGATTTATAGCAAGCAGTAGCAAACACTAAATCTCCTTCCCAATTTGGAAATACAAACTCAGAAAATTATGATCTAAATTTCTTCCCTGCCCTTCATATGTCTTACCGGTTATTTTAGGAATCTCTTCAAGCAAAGCACTGAGTGTTGCTCAGGCATTCTTCCAAGCATTGCCAGAAAAGGTTTGCAGGGGTTTAGTTTGATATTAGTGTTGGATTTCAGGGAAAAGTTCCCAGTTACTCCATGATTACTATCATTGTAGCTGTTATTTGGTTGGGCCCTCTTGACTGAACTCAGGATACTTGCATTAATTTTTATGACCAAGAAAACACAAACTTTGGCCAAGCCACTACCAGGTATCATGCACTTGTCACAGTTTTGTGGCAGCACTGAGATGTTTACCTACCTGAGTTGTTTAAAGTCAGGGTCTTACTTATGCCTAGCCATGAATGACTTATTATAGAAGTCCTCCACACAGCTTCTGTCTATCTACCAGGCCCGTGGGGTACCACCAGCCTTACCTGCCCTTGCCCAGTACTCCAGGGCTTCCTCCTCCCAGTCCATGGCCCAGGACCCCATGGTAGTCCCCCAGGGCCACCAGCCCCTGCCCCAGTGACACCCAATAGGGCTGGGCTGCTCCCCAGAGCCCTGCCCTGCCTAGACCCACCAGCCCATGTCCCAGCCTTGCCTTGGCCTGCCCCATCCCCAGGGAGATGCTCAAAATGTCATGGACTGGGACTGTCCCTATGCCCCTCAGGATGTCCTACTCCCTCCCTGCCAGCCCAGGGATCCCTGCAGTTCCTGACAATCCTGGTCCTGGGGAGCTGCTGGCCTGCATGGTGCCATGGCACTGTCTACTCTATCCCTAACTGGAAAGCTTCTCAGTGCTTGCATGGTCTGCATTGGCTGCATCACCCAGCAGTCAGGTTTTAGTGCTAGTTTTAAATGAGTGATTGCTGGGGAACAGCTGGCACTCATAAAATGAAACACAGAAGATCTTGTTAATGACTTGTCACAATTTTTCTTTCTTGCCTTATGGGTCAGGGGAAAGAAAACAGCTTCCTAGGTCTGTGCAGAAATACCAGGCAGCCTTTCCCAGCAACTAGATGCCGAAATGACATTGATTAACCACAGTGCCTTAAACTGAAACCATGCAGAGTGCTCTTACACTGTGGGTGCACGTGGAAATCTACTGAGTAAGAAATGTGACATATCTGGAAGGGAATGGCAAAGTGACAGAAAAGTTAGCCAGCAAATGTCTCTCTTGCCAGCGATTTACCCGGGCTAATCCTGCTCGGAGCACAACTTGTCTGTGCAGCTCAAATTGCCAGCGGCAGCACACTGGCTCAAAGGGCTCCCTGTACTGCAGGTGCTGCAAGGCTTGGGCTGGTGTTATCGCTGGATGTAAATGCTTCAAAGTGTCCCTGAAGCAGAAAAAACAAAAAACAAGGGTTTCTGAAGCCACAGGTTTTCTTGTGCAGGCTCCAGATTAGCTGATTTGCTACTAAATTGCTGTTTTCTCAGATAAATCTCCTGTCCGTACTAAGCCACCTGATGTTGTACTGGAAATGCCAGATGCTTTAACATACAAGCTGAACATAATTCTCAGAATAAAAGTCCTTTACAGTTACGTCATATAAAATGAAAAGTAGGAAGAACTCACAGGCAGCTGTGGATAAAAAGGCTGAGCTGTAGGAGGCTGAGGAGGGCATCAGGTGTGACAGAGAGAAACCTAAACATTCTCTCAGTCCAATAAGAATATTAAGATATTGTAAAATCGCTGGATTGGCATCTCTAGGGGAAAGAAATCTATTTTTTCAGCAAGTGGAGGAAAAAGGAGAGTGCAAAGATTGCTTGCCTGGCTCAGCAGCAGTAGACTGAAGCACTGCAACACACACCACTGCCTATGGCATTTGGCATTTGACTACTACATTTGAACTGTTGCAGCAATGTCACTGAGATGATGTTCCTGAGATTGTTTCCACCCTGTGGCAAATGAGGGATATGCAGGTCTCTGAGCATAACTTCATCCTAGATTCAGAGATGTCTTCTGTTAAGCCAGTCTCTTTCACTCAGCAATTATCCCTTACACTCCCATTTGTACTGAGCCATAAGCTAATAAATACATGAACCTTGTTTGATGCAACAAAAGCACTGGTGAACAGGAAAACAAAGTACCTTTAAGAATATTCAAGTAAACTACCCATCAAATCTGTGGATGCTAAGCCTTGTCACAAAGCCAAATGGGCTCATTCAATGCTCTGTCAGCTGAGATGAACATTTAAGATACTGATATCTAATCCTTATCACCACCAGTGGAATTTAGCTACCTAATCAGGAATATCTATTACTGTTTTAGATACCCACCTGTATTCAAATCTATTGCACAACTGAAGGGCATGGAAGGTAAAATAGGCTTATTTTACCTTCCAGATGCCAATTCATGAAGGCCTGGCATCCCATTGGTTTCACATCTCATCTGCCAGCCCCATTCAAATAGTTGATATGCAACTGGGCATTCAGAACAGTTAGATGTCTCTGTTGTCTGAACTCCAAACTTTGGAAAATGCTATTGCTGCAGAAGAAAGGACAGAAAAAACATTTTTAATACCAACTCATAACAATCACCCATTTTCCTTTCTGGTCCCATGAACAGCGAATAAATGTCAAATCTGTAATGGTGGAAGAGCAGGGAAGGAGAGATGATGTGAATGATAGTTACAATTTCAGCATAACTAATAGCCCAGAAGTGGAGAGTTGTTTTCCAAAAACCTTGTGTCAGGTGTTGAAGGTCAGGAGAAGACTGGAATGTAAATCTTTTCTCAGAGCTTCTCAGTTGTTAGCTACAGAGAGATTCTTAATCCCTAAGATACCTGATGTTCTCCATGTGTCCCATAAACAGCCATATGTGGAGAAAAGCCAGATATTTGTGTCAACATGAGTTATAAAACATTTGACTTATAAGTTTTTAGCTATTTGATTCCAAGTTTCATGTTTGTTGAACTATTATTGAGTTATGTAGTGAATATTCATGTATAGTATGTACCTATGGTGTATATATTATGGTTTTATATATTCAGTGTGTATCTATAAATAAGATGCTCATATACTGTGTGTATAAAGAGGAAAAAAAGAGAAAGCTATGCAGCATTTATTGCGTATATACTAATGATTGGGTTATACCTCAGTTTAATTTGTATTCATTAACACATTCGTTTCTTAGCATGTGAGACAAATCAACTTTAATTTCCTTAGACTCCACAAGCAACATTCACAAGTCACAGAGCAAGGGTTTGGAAGGCAAAACATCATCTTAATTGAAGCTGTTTCTAAAACTCAGACCAAATTTCCATATCCTGCAATGTATCATTCCTGAAAGAAGGAATTCTTTTTAACGTCGATCTCATTACTTCTTCTTGATTTTGACATGATCAAAATCGTTCTTTTCACTTCCCATTTCTAGACAGTCCTGAGTAGGAACTATGTCAAAAGGTCAAGGACTTTGACAATTCAGTCTCCTCAGATATCTTCAGGGTCTTCATCTGATCTCAGAGCTTCATATTAGGTTCTCTAAAGTGGCTGGAATGATTTCCCAAATGGTACGTAAATTCATATATTTTGGTCTGTCTGGGGGCTACAGGGGTAGCTTCTGTTAGAAGCTGCTAGAAGCTTTTCCTGTCCTATGGAGTCAATGATAGCCAGCTCCAGGATGGACTTCCTGCTGCTGGCCAAGGCTGAGCCAATTAGGAGTAATAGTAATGCCTCTCTGAAAACATATTTAAGAATAGAGGAGTGTTGTGCAGAAGAAAATTCCAGCCAGGGAAGAGCAGAGTGAGAACATGGGATAACAACGCAGACACCAAGGTCAGTGCAGGAGGAAGGAGAGGAGGGACCCCAGGAGAGCAGGGGAAGGACTTAGAGCTGAGGCCCCTGAAGCCCATGAAGGACCATTGGGGTGCAGAGACCCCCCCTGCAGCCCATGGAGGAGCCCATGCTGGAGCAGATGGATGCATGAAGGAGGCTGTGACCCCGTGGGAGGCTCAGGATGGAGTGGGGTCCTGCAGGAGAACTGTGGCCCGTGCAGAGGGAAACCCACGCTGGAGCAGGCTTTTCCTGGGTAGGACTCGTGGCCCTGTGGAGGACCCATGTCTGTACAGCTCATCTGTGAAGGACTGCACCCCATGGAGGAGTGACCCACGGGACAGCAGATTAGGAAGAACTGCTGCCCGAGGAGTAGACTCATGTTGGAGAGATCCATCTAAGACTGTGTCTTATGGGAGGGACCCCATGGGAGAGGAGGAAGGACTTCTCCCCTGAGCAGCGGCAGAAACACCAACTGACTGCAACCCCCATTCCCTGTCCCCCTGCACTGCTGCGGGTTGGAGGAGGGAGAACATAGAATAAAGGAGGGGTGGGGGAAAGGTGTTTTTAAGACTGTTTTATTTCTCACTCTTTGGCTCTTATCCTGTTAGTAAAAAATTTAAGTATTATCCTCACTTTCAGTCTGTTTTGCCCATGGAGGTAATCAGTAAGTGACCTCTCCCGGCTCTTATATCTACTCAGGAATTCTTAGCTGGCTTTATTTTCTCTCTCTCCTCTGTCTAGTTGCAGAGGGAGGGTGATAGAGCAGCTTTAGTGGGTGCCTGGCATTTGGCCAGGGTCAACCCACTACACTTCCATAACTTTAAAAATCTTAGCCCGATGTCTAAAAACTGAGGTGTCGGTCATATAAAGACCTCTTATTTTCAGTCCTTCTGATATTTACTTTCCAACAGCCCTGAGAATATCAATGCACTTGAAATTTACCATGCCGCAATCAAGGGCAACCATTGGCTTCGTTTTTTTGGAAGTATCTGTGGACAGTATCCTTTGGTTGTGAGTAAGACACTTGTGATGTGAACTAAGATAACTGCAAAGAAGTCTACAAAGCTTCTTTTGAACTTCTTGTTTGGAGGAAATATTTCTATCATTGCTTTTCAATGCATGGAATATGACACTTTCACCAGCTTAGTCCAAAAGGCATTAGGCTGCTAAATTGGGCGGCGAGACTGGGTTTCCATCTGGTTAACCAGATTTGTTTGTCTAATGGAGAGGCTAGATATAGGATCCATGGAATTGAAACCTATGACAGGTTTAAGTGTTTCTGTGTATGTATTTGTGTGTTTGGGGAGTTTCTTTGGCTTTGTTTTGTTTTGTGGTGTTACGTGTTTTTTTTAGAAAATCAGACTAGAGGAACCCTGATGTTTCCTTTTGTCTCTAAAAACTGTCTACTTATTCCTTCCTGTCTTTTTAGCAGATATCTGTAATATTTACCTTTCTTCCAGTAATTAGACACCTCCCCCACCTGCCACAACTCTTTAAAGAGTGACCTTGCACTGCCAGCTCCTTCAGCACTCTAATGATGTTCATTAGTAACAAATCAATGAAAGGAATCCCTGTCAGAGTAGCAAGGGTATGTGATTGGCTGCTTCAATTTACACATACTTCTTGAACGTTGAGTATCTTTACTCCACAGTTTATGAGGATCTGTGGGTGAAACATCAGTGCTTTCTTGGAATGTCAAACTCAGTAAAAGAAGGTTAGCATAAATCATATATTAATATTTAAATGAAACAATTTGAGGTGTTATGTGGTTTACCGACCTCAAAGAAGTGATGTCAATGCACTTGGCATGGTGCAAGGTCCACAGCAAACCCTGGCCTAGTTTAAAGATGTATTGAGATGTGCACTGAAGAGGACTACTAAGGGCAAGACTGATTCCTTCGCCCAGGACCTGTGACCGGGATTAGTTAAAATTAAGGACGTAGATTTTAGCTATTTGGGGGAGAGATGTCCAGTGTTGTTAGATTAAAATACACTGATGTGACCACATGTGTTCTCAGTGTGCTGAAAATATTAATCACTGCTCTAGTTAACAGTGTGGTCCAAAGCAAGAAATTGGCTGGCATTCAGTGCATCCCTGTTTGCACATATCATGAGTGAGATAAATATGATCTTTAGAGGAGCTGGCCTCAGTTGTGTTCCAGATGTATCTCTCTCTCTCTCCATCTCCTTCCCCTTCCTTCACTGACAGTTTTCACTTAGCTTTCTTATTTAAATCTGAAAATTAAGTGGGATAAGTCCAGACTTGTGTCATTATGGAGAGTTATCAGGGTTATGTTCTCTTCTCAGCTGCTGTGTGTCTCTGGGTGCTCTGTTTTCCCATCTGTGAAATGAAAGTAGTACTTGCACAGCTTCTGATGCGTTTGATGCTCTGCAGGTGAAGAGTGCAGTGCTGTGAAATGCTGTGACTGTACAGTAACATTTATGCTTGTGGAACAATGACTATATAAAAATTTAGAGCCTTACCATCACCACACAAGGTAATATGTATGAAGCACTGTGAATATAAACCACTCATTTGGCTGCCTGATAGAATCCTTGCTAAGGTAACAATTTACATAATCTAAATATTCTCTTTGGGCAGATACCAAGGATACTTAGTTTAACACATTTTTATTTTTTCAGAAATGAACACTGGACCATTAAAATAATTGATTTTTATGAAATCTGATGTTTTGTTGGTTTTGGCTTTTTGATTTTTTTTTTTAAAGAAAAACTGAAGGAATAAGCATGTGTTCTACTGATTTCTAGTTTTTCTTATTATTTTGTTCATAGTTTAACTAGGCTGACAAAAGGAAAGAACCGAAAAATGACCTTATGAATAAGTTATGGTCTGAGAAGGTTTCAACCTTAGCAGGACTCAGTGAATCAACTACACCTGTTTACCTAAAAAAATAAGGCTAACCAGTATTTGAATATTTCACATGCATACAAAAAAATTAAGCATCTATTAATCTTCCAAAAGCTTTCTGATATTTCTCAATTAGAACACTTAAAATTGCAAAGTTTTATATTATCATAATCATTATTTATGGTGAAGAAATTCTTCAGTTTTAGATCTTCTTGTTCCTGTGAGTCTTCTCTAGTTTTGGTTGCCCCTAAATTTCCTGAACACAGGGAGGCTGGTCTGTGAATGTTTTATGAATACCAACAGTTCCTCAACTGTTGTGATGCAAATAAATCCCAGGTTATTCTGATATCATACATGTGACTATCTCTCTGTAGTGTGCACTTTTTTTTCATTTCTAGGAGTTTGTTATCTATTGGAGGAAGTGACATTTTATGTTCATTTTAAGATGTAGAACGTTACAGAGGAGAGACATGTACTTTGCCTTTTCATATGAGATTTGTTTTCTTGTCTCCTCATTTTATTGTTTTTTTTCTTTTTGCCTTACCCCATAAGAGCCATTTAGGATATGAAAAGAAAAAGACAATTCTTTCTTTATAGCAAACATAGCTTTAATGTGTATTTTTCCCCTTGTATTTTCCTTCTGATCTTCCAGTGTGCAGAGCAATTTGCCTGCTAATTCATTTACAGATTCTTTTGTGAGCCTGTCTGAACACCCAGTAGAATAGGAAAATCTGCAAGCATAAACATGCAGAAATGTTTCCTACACTAGCCATTTGGAATGATAAAGTCAGCATCTCCAGCATAAGGCTGAAATTCATGTGTAGCATTGTGACAGTGACTGAGCAAAGGGCTCATAGGTTACTCTTGCTGCTCAGAGGTGAAGAGGGCAAGATCACATGTGCCCTTTTGGCTGGACCAGATCACCTGGAGATACCCTTTGTTCTACATTAAAACCTTAACCTTTCTGTCTTTCCATCACCTCTTGCAGCTATCTGATGAGTTACTGGGAGCAAATTTCTAACCTCTTCTAGTCAAAGTGACTATTTCTATGGCAGCCATCACAGCTGGTGATGATCCATGGGGTGAAGAGTCTGTTCATCTAATATACCTGACAAGCGAGGAGAATGACTGAGCAAGCTGCTGCCATGGGGCAGAGACTCATCATACAAACTGATACTGAGCCCTCAGCATGGTCATGACCCAAATCATGATACCTGACCCTGCAACATGCCAAGCATCCACTAAGAGGCATTGGTTTGCACTGCATTTTCTAGGATGTAATACACCTATGTGCTATCAGCATAAGACATGACCTTACAGATGAATAGGACTTCTCTGTTGCTGCACTCTGGGTGTAGAGATAAATTCTGCTTAATTTGGTACTCATATGCTTGCAGGCACTTCTCATTCACCTGCTGTCTTGATGGTTTCTCCACAGTTTTATTTTGCCTGTTACTCCAGGCAAGTGTGATTGATTCATAAAGCACAGAGTTGTGCTTAGCAAGGTTATTTCCGTGTGCACAGTTTATAATCTCAACCAACTTATTTTAAACATTGAAGACAGAGGGATACGCAGCCTGTTAATTGGAAATCTCTAGGTCTCTTGTCATTGTTGTTGCTATGGTTGTTGTTGGGGTGTGGGTTTTTTTGTGGTTTGTTTTTTTTTTTTTTTTTTAATGCATTACTGAAAAGCAAGCATTCTTCCTTGTATAAATGGAGAGGCAAGTTTTATTTGCATTGTGTTTTCACAATGAATTCTGGCCAGTTAAGCTGAGTCATGATTGATGATGACTGAAAGTTTCTTGTAGGAGCTGAAACCCAGTTAAGGTCTTCTCCTCACACTCAGAGCCCAGTAAAATAAATTGGGAATACATGGTTGAAAGGCCAGAATGTTTGTGAATAAACATGGACAGATAGCTGTTCTGGAAATGTGTGATCTTGTGTCTGAGGCATGGAATGGTTTTCATCTCTCAGTGAACAGAGTTTAACTGACAAAGTGTACATGTAATGTAATCTATGCAAACATCAGGGGACTCACTTGTGCCATTGAATTTAGGATGGACAAAGTGGAATTTCTCGTGCTGTGAAGTATACAATAACTTAATTATTCATTTAAGGTCAGCATTATGTGATTCAGTTGTGATTTTCTGACCTACTAACCAATGGCCACCTCTGTCTTCTCTATCTTGGATATTCTAGGGAGAAAATCTGAAATGTTCAGGGGAAGAATAGTGCACCTTTGCCACTTAGTTTCTAAAAAAAGACAGTGGATCTGGTGACCCTGGCTCTGTACTGAGTGAGAAGGAATTTTATTCTTGTGAGCCAAAAGATTGCATTTGGCAGAGTAGTCCTCAGGCAGAGTAGACAGTCTGCTCAGATGTCTCGTGGCAACTACAAGGTTTTGAAAGATCCCTATCTCCATTACACAGGTAGATAGCCCTTTTTGAAATATGTATTCCAAGTTTTCCCTTGGACATGTTGCAAAAGAGATGAAGTGGGTGAGAGTGCAACAAAGAAAGGGAAGGGAACTTGACAAAAAGATAGTGAATGGAAGAAGGAGAACATTATCAGAAGAAAAAGGATAGCATAGTAAAAACCAGGATGTATATATGTGAAGGTGCAAGTTATTCTCCAAAGGTCTAATAGAGGTGGTTAAAGGGAAGCATGAAGTGAAAAATGTGCAAGTGAGAAAGGCAAAAGGCTATGTAGAATAAGGTTCAAAATGGTGTTGTAATATTTACACATTATATCAATTCCCTCTACAGAAAATGTTGTTTCATTAAAACTGATTTCAGCTTCATGATTTGATTTTTAAGTGTGGAAGTGAAAACTTCCATTTTTCCAGGTTTCATTTTACTTTAAACAAATAGAAAGTGTTGTAAAAATACACTTAGAATTTAATTTTGAGGGAAAGACAATATGACACTTTTGTCAGTTTAATTTAATTGAAAATATAAACACTGGATGTTTGGAAGCCCTGAAAGCCAGATTCCTGCATTTTCCAGAATTTTGGAATACATGTTTTTGGTATGGTGGGGTTTTGTCTCTTTTTTATCCAGCTGTAAAGAAAATAATTCTGGAACATGGAATTCTCCAGCCAAAAGACACTTTATTCTTGCACAGTGCCTTAGGTGTTGCAATCATTGTGAAGCTGAGTACTTTCCATTTGCTGTCCGTGCAACCTGCCTTTGCACAAAGTTCACTGTAACTATTCACCTGGGCTCCAGTGGCAGGGCTTTTTCTGAGCTGCCAGGGCATTATTTTCTCTTGTTTTGTTCTGTTAGTCTCATGGTTTCCCTCATGGCCTTATACCCACAAGCCCATACACCAATCATATAGACGATTGTTACAGGATACAATTGCCATGGAGAATGACCCTTCCTGCCACCTTCCTACAGCTCATCTTATGACTTTCAGTTTCTGTTAAGGAAACACAAAACTCAGAGCATAGCAAAGTAGGCAGTGGTCATCTATAAACCTGGTCAGGATTATCCAATGAAATACATGCAAAAAATCTTAGTGCTAATCTGTATGCAACGCCTGTGTCCAACTAAGCATGCTAGAGTCAGCATGAAGAGCATCATGAATGGGAACAGCTCATAGGATCTGGAGCATGTCCTGATGTAAGGTATGAAGTGATGGGGGACAAGGATGTTGATGGCTACTATCATTATCATAACTGCTGTTAAGAGGGAGACTGCAATGGGAATGCTTGCCTGGCAATGACTCCCAGCTGGTCAGGGAGAAACTTTCATTTATCTTTTGGCCCCCTCTCTCTCTCTATTTTCATTGTTTTTAATGCCTTCAGTAACTTTGGAGTATTTGTCTTCACCTCCAGATCCCACTAATAAAACTTCCTGCATTAAGCCTGTCTCAATATCCTTCATGCAGCATTTATTTAAATTCAGTGCTATTCAGTAAAGGCTGACTTAGAAAATGTGATTTGTTGCAAGGTTGGATTCCTTGGAACAAGTCAAATATATCTTTGTCAAATTCTTCCAGACTTGACCAAAATCAGAGTTTTCATCTCACAGGATGTAATAGGCACACAAGAGTTTATCTATTTCTTAGGTGGATTCTGTGTCATTCTTGTTGTTTTCTCCCCACACAGAGTGGATTTCATCTTGAGAGGAGGATTGGACAAAACTGTACATTCACATCATCAAGTGCCAATAGGTAGATTGCCAGGAAAGAATAAAGCTGTAGTGTAGAGCCAAAAAAGAAAGATGTTTCTTACTCACCTATCATCATTGCTTGCTTGCCCCCATGCAATTTCCACAGTACCTTCAGGTTTAAACATCTTTTTGCATAAAATAGTCCATCTGAGTCCTCTGAGAGTATTAATACTACGGACTTACACTATTATGGACTAATATATAACCAGCTAAAGGCAATGGAAAGAATATTGTGCTTGTTAACTAGAGTCAGATTTTGGGTCATGTCCAAAAGGATTTCACCATCTTGGTTGCTGGTGGCTGTCCAGAGGGTTTATATGACCTGTTTATGGAAGACTCCTTCATCCTAATTCTGTTGAAGACACCCTATATACTGCTGGTGGAGCAGAAAGGATTGATCAGCCTCTTGAAGTGCATCCCTCCCTCTGCAGAGGGAGCCTAAATGACTAATACATGCTAGGCACTAAAGTTTTAGATGGCTAAAAGTAGGTAAATTAATCCCCATCTAAGTGCCACACTTTTCTCCTAATTGGGTACACCTCATTAGGTCCACAACAGACTTTGGCTGAGCTTCTGCCAGGGCAAGTGGTAGTGGCAATGGTACTGTTTTGCCACATAGCAGTTAGCATTGGCAGGAACAGCCAGATCAGAGGAACACACAGGAGGAGTGAATCAAAAAGATTACAGAGGTGTCATGAGATTAGTTATTAAGTAAGGCCTCTAGAAGGGTGTGTCTTAATTTTGTTAAGAACCGATGAGGACAATCATCTGTCTTAAGTAACAGATGACTGAGCATGTAATTGTGAAGTGCCAGTTAACAGAATTAGTAGTGTACCACAGAAACTTCCAATATTGGTAAACAGAGCTAAATACAAGAGGCAAACTGATCTTCCCTTTAATTTCCTTCTATATATCAGCCAGAAAGACTTGGATGTGTGGAATTTTTTTACCATTGTAAATAAACTTGAGTGAGCTGCTCACTGATGTGTGGCGGGTTGACCCTGGTTGGATGCCAGGTGCCCACTAAAGCTGCTCTGTCACTCCCCTCCTCTGCTGGACAAAGGAGAGAAAATAAAAATGAAAGGCTCATGGGCTGAAATAAGGGCAGGGAGAGAGCAGTCACCAGTTACTCTCACAGACAAAACAGACTTGACTTGGGGAAAATTTATTTACCAACCCAATCAGAGAAGGATAATGAAAAATAAAACCGAATCATAAAACACCTTCCCCCCATCTCTCTCTTCTTCCTGGGCTTAACTTTTTTCTCTCCCTCCTCCCCCTACAGTTGCAGAGGGGGACAAGGTGTGGGGGCTGTGGTCAGTTCATCACAGGTTATCTCTACCTCTGCTTCCTCCTCAGTGGGAGGACTCCACACACTCTTCCTTTGCTCCAACATGGTGTCCCATCCATGGGACAAAGTCCTCCACAAACTTCTCCAATGTGAGTCCTTCCCATAGGCTGCACATCTTCATGAACTGCTCCAGCATGCGTCTCTTCCATGGCGTGCAGTCCTTCAGGACCAGGCCGCTTCAGCGTGAGTCCATCACAGGGTCAAAAGTTCTGCCAGCAAACCTGCTTCAGCATGGGCTCTTCTCTCCATGGGTCCTGCCGGGATCCTGCTCCAGCGTGGGCTTCCCACAGGAGGACCCGTCTGCAACTGTGCAGGTTTTTTCCCCTTCTTAAGTATGTTATCCCATAGGCACTGCCACTGTCACTGATGGTCTCGGCCTTGGCCAGCGGTGGGTCTGTCTTGGAGCCAACTGGCATTGGCTCTGTCAGACATGGTGGAAGCTTCTGGCATGTTCTCACACAAGACTGCCATGGAGCCCCCTCACCACCAAAACCTTGCCACAAAAGTCCAGTATATGGTGGCTTCACCCAGGCCGATAGACCTGTTGGATAGAGGTTATTGTGAAACCAGTGAAGGGGCCTGTGTTTTGCTCACAATAACAGACCTCTTGTGTAGCTGCTGTTAAAATTGTCACAGATGACACAGCGAGGCTAGGTTGACATTTCCATAATCTGGACTGATGTCTGCTGTATTCTGTAAGCAATCTTATTTGACCTTATTATGCCACTCAACATATGATCTTGGTGGCAATTAAAATATCACAATAGGCAAATTGTTCACTTCTTTCAGTAAAATATGGCAAATTTTCTCAAAAACATTTTAGTAAAGAGGCCAAGTATGAACAGAATTCAGGAATATTTTGATTTTTTCCAGGTTTATTCTAAGAATTTGGCTGGGATTTGACAACAGTATTTTCTCCAAATTTCATAAAACAATACAGTTAGCTGAATTATATTGCAGTAATGTGCAGGAAAACCTGCATAATACCGCTGCTACTAGATCCCATTCAGAAGTGAAGCAGAAGACAGTGCCCATCACAAGAATCATAAAACCTGAGTATCATACTTAAAGGATTTGCCTGCAAAAACTTTTACTAGTTTAATTATATTATATACAGAGCTGTTCAAACAATGTGTGGACCAACCAAAACATATGCTAAATATATAGTTTCAATTATGTTTTGCAGCATAATCAAACCACATATCACAGTACACTGTCTGCAAAGAGCTGTCATATGGCTGATACAGTCTTAAGGGACATATAATATTAGAGCTTTTGGAAGTATAACATTTTTTTATGTCAAAGATGATGGCATTGAAACAAATAAGATTGATTAGTCATGTGGATTTTTTATTAATACTTCATGGGAAGTAGATTTCTTATTCTGTGAAAATTTAATACTGAATAAAAGCATTTATTTCAAACAAATACAAATGAAAACCATTCCTTCATTTATTTTTCATTGTTGAATTGTATTTTGGTTCATTTCATAATAGAAAAAAACCCATTTTAAATGGAAAACTATGCCTTTTATTTGTGAAATGTAAGTGTATTGTCCTCTCTCAATAGTACTGCTATGTTTTCCTGAAATACTGTGCAAAATAAACCTCCAAAGCAATGGCCTACTCACATAAATATTTTTTTTTATTAATCAGTAATTTCTGACAAGAAATGTCAAAAAAACCCTTTTCAGCTGTAGTCAATATAATGTATAATTCCATTCATACTAATTGCTTTTAATTTTCACTCTTGTAAAAGAGTTCACTATGTCTCAAAATTTCCTTGAAACTGTGTAAATCCTTCCACCTTCCTGATATAACAGTGATGTTTCTTCTCTTATGAAGGTCTATTTTTGCTCAGGATCTGGAAAGAAAAAGCATTTTTTCTCCTTTGTATGACATTTTTCGAATCTTTAGTCTCTGCCTTTATCTATAGTATTTCTGTTCTCTCTTTTTATTTGCATTTGTTCCAACCTTGCTTCAGTCTCTTGCATGGCACTGGATTCATCACTCCCTCTTCTTTGCTTCCAAATATTATAAAGGCAAGGAGAGCTTTAATTTTAAAACGATTGAACTGTGGGTGCAAGTAACACAGAAAAGCACGTTCTAGTTTGTATATTATTTATAGAGGCAGTAACAGGGCTTGACTTCATTTGGAACTGTATTTTTTTTAGTTTCTCTAAACTAAACATAGAGACCAGCACCTTTGTTAATACTGCTTTATTGTTCCCTTATGTTTTCCAGTGTGCTTCATTCACAAGGAAAAGTGGACATGTTTAAGGCAGAGCCAGCAGCTGTTTAGAAAAGAAGCAAGCAAAGTTTAATCCGGCCAAAGGGCCATTATATAGGTGTATAAATTGCAAGTAAGCACAATTACTACCTCACAAACTTGAGTGCTGGGCAGCCACAGTGGATCATAACAACGGGGGTCACAACAGTCTCTCAGAGAGCAAGATGTATGCAGAAACAAAGCAAAATGGTGAACTGGATAAAAAGTATAGGTCCCTGAAACCCTGACATTAGGCTTGTTCTGCAGCTCTTCTTTTTTTGTTTTGTTGCTCTCATGCCAAGACAACCACCTACGAAAGCCAAGAATGAAATGGATATTTGTCTTCTTTAGATATGTGATGGGAATGGTGCTTAAGGACATATTGCCTCAGATTTGTCCATTCCTCTTATGTTCCCTCCCTCTCTATAAAATGGTTATGAATCCACTGCTATTCGTACTGACTGCTTTGTCTGACTGTGTCTTTCCTTGCCTGCAGAGGATCTTGTATTGAGCTTTTGGTACTTGTCCTCATTTTTTTTTTTTTACTTTGTGCTGGGACTATCAAAACAAAGAATGCCTGCCAAAGTGCCATCTCTTATTTAGGGGAGGTGTTTATTTTACATGGCTGTAGAAGCTCCTCTTGTTCACTGCCTCTCCCTAGCAGGTGAGAGAGGCAGCCCTTTCCTCTAAGCCATATTTCACATGGGATAAATCTATGTCACACAAACAGCAAGAAGGGATTTGCCTATGCTGTGTTTTTAATCCAGTCTAATTCAAAGCAGATGGCTCAGAGAGCTGTACATGTGGCCACTTGCAGTACAAGCCTCACCATCCCCTTGCCAGCGCCAGCACCTGCTCCCCCTTGGCTTGGCAGTCTTCACCCACCCTGGAGGGGCAGGAGGCTCCTCTGCCTATGTCCCCTGCTTGCAGGAGTCCACAGTATCTTTTCACAATGCTGCATCATCTTATTATTTGTAATCATCTGAAAGAGGTTAGTTAATCTTAAACCTTATTCTCTACCTTAAAATCCCATGACCCGGAGGATGTGGAGGAGGACTGCTATCCAGTTAATGGCTTAGCGTGCAAGGAGGCTGGAGCCCTCAGTGAGGCAAGTTGCTGCAGGTGCAATTGTGTGATGCTCATCTGAGAGGTGACCTTGAACTGACAGTGAGAAGTGAGGGGTTAACTTACAGTTTTCCTCCTGTAGGATTGGATTAAACACACCCTTGGAAAAGCTGATGATGGGTTTCCCTAGCAGGCCCTGAGAAGGAATGACTGCTCTAGTGGGTCTCTTGGAATCTCTAGTTTCAATGCCCTATAGCTGGCAGTCAGCTCTGCTAGATGCTGTAAAAGGCAAAGTCAATGGGGTGCACATAAAGTGGGCTTTATTCTGAAGGAGGGAAGGATGTGGTTTCCTTCAGACCCAGTCTGACAAAATGGATGAATGGCCTTAAGTTTTCAAAAGTCATGAGCAAGATTCACTCCAACACAATCACAAGAAATTATCGTGCTAAAATAATAAATTCGGCATTTGAATTACCTTCTGGTTTCAAAATTTGTCAAGAAGGTTTTTTTGCCACAGTCAGGAAGGCTAAAAGCTTATTTTTTTAATGGAAGCTGACAATCTGTCAGAATAATGTAAGTATAGGACCTCTGTGAAAGACACCAAATACAACAGCGTAATGATAAAAATCACTGACATTGGGTCCATTTTTGCCCTGAAGCATACAGAGTGACAGTCCTTAAAATTTTTATACAAGCAAGAATAGTTGAAGATCCTATCCTTATTTATCTAAATGAAACACATAGCCCTTTTACTGAAACATTTTCAGCTAGAAATCAGCCCTAATAATGTTGTGGATTCAGACCAAGTACTTACTCTGCTCCCATCAATCCAGTATCTGAATGGCTCATAGAATTAAAATATACTAAGAATTTCAAACTCAATGTCTGTTCACAGTAATTAAAGCAGTCTCTCTTTTTCTTTTTTTTTTCTTTCTTTTTTTTCTTCTCTATATATGATTCTACGCTTGATTTTGCATGTTGTCTGTCAGTGCTTGAAAATCATGGGGTGATCATGCTCAAAGAGATAAGATTTGAACCTGAAATCAGGCTAGTTTGTGATTTTGGACATGGATTGTTCAATGTAAGGTCATCTATTCAAAAAAAGTTGTGTGTTTTTGATCTCTGTGTTGGAGGGAAAAAAAATCCATTGCTCCAATAGAACAGAAATGCTAACAGTGGTCAAAGACTAAGGATGCAAGACAGAGTTTTAAGTCTCCTATTCATGTAGCATTGAGGACATGATAAATAAGACCAGGAGACAGATGCACATGACAATGAGATGTCTTAAGTGTTAAATAAATACTTAATGGGTCACCTCCTTTGTATATGGATTTGGAGGTTTGAAAAGCAATCAGACTCAATAATCTAGATACTTTTTTAAATCTTATTATTTTTTATTAGGTGGCCTATATATCTTTGAAGGCTCTCTCTGTTCTAACAAGAATGTGAACATAATGCAGAATTGACAAAAACACGAACAAGGATTGATTAGAGATTCCTTCTATTAAGAGTGACTGTTCTTGATTCATACACCAGGTCCAGCTTTTCAGATAGGTCTAAACAGACTGGATTCAGTACTATGGGACCACAAATATGACACAATATTATCCAAAACCTCATTATCCGAAAAGACAGGAGACAGTTTTCTAGGTAATAAGGGTTTTTTGATACTCTGGACAAATAAATCTTGACATTTCTGCATAAATGCTGTGTTAAATAGAAGCTGTAAATGTATATCCTCTGTCACTAGTGTACTGCAGTGCTGAGCATGGGTCATCATACTGAGTTTGTTCTCTTTTCTCCATGAGATAACTACTCTTATGATGCTGTAGACTGTAGCAGGAAAACTAACTGCATCTTCTGTCCCCTCTACCAGATTCCCATCCCTTAGGGTAACCCAAATATCACTGTGTTCAACTGCTGACCCAGCAATGGCAAAGGGAGTTTGTGCCTAATGTGTTAACAAGAAAACATATTCAATTTCCTGAAGACGTGGCAAATCCACCTTTCTCTACTCCAGGATTCAATCTCCACTGATGTCCTGGGAGGTAATTTGCAAGTGATTGTGTTGTGCAAATCTGCTGTGTTTCCCTTGATTCGGAGATCAAAGTTGGGAGTACAGTTCTTTGGTATTTAATATATAAATCCCTCTTGTTTCAGAGCATCCACTTAAAAGAATACATTGGTAATATATATGTATGAGTACATACACATATCCCACATAGCAGACAGAATGAAGAGCAGAATACCATGTTAAAAGGTTGTCTCAGAAAAGGATAAACTCAGTAATTAAATATTCAAACTCCAATGCACCAGGTGAGGATGAAATTAGAGATTCAACACTGATGCAATACATTTATTGCTGTTGAGTTTAATTTCACTCTTTTACTCCACAGTGTGGAAGGGCAGAAAATCATGGGAAAATCTCATGTAAACCAAGCCTGATACACAAGCATATTCTTACTCATACCTCTGTAAAATACTCTCTAAAGCTGAAAAGAGTGTAACCTGAATATGTGCTTCATGGCTGATTAGCAGAAGAGCTATTAGGGAGCAGCTTTCCTAAAAGACATCCCTGATTCTCAAGTCATTACATTTTAGTTGAATATAGAGAAATTCCCCATTACCTCCTGTCAACATCTTGAATACTGGAGGGAGTTGAGGCAAGAAGCCCAACAGAAGCACTACCACCTGCAGGTATCTGATGATGTGGTAACTTGGATGTATGAGATGTGAAGGTGAGGATACCTATGCATAGTGCCATTGCTGCACCCACAAGTCAATAAGCTCACTTCTCCTGCTCCATCTTGCTGTATTCTCATTTTCCTGTCTCATATTGATCTGATTCACAGTGGTCTTGCAGCAAAATCATGTATCCTAATCCCTGAAACTTTTTAGGTGCCCACTCATCATAGAAACGAAGAAGGAAAACATACCTAAAGGGGCAGTGTCTAAAGTTCTTGTCTCATTTAAAAAGAGGCATCCACCAGGGGGGAATGAAGTGTAATATAGTCCCTGACATTTAGTGAGGAAGGATTAGTGTGATCAGCACTAGAAACCAACAGCTGTTAGTGCAGTGTGTTCACATTCGACCTCTCAGCTAGCACACTGTCCCCTTGTGTGACCTGAGCCATTTTACGTTTCTTTGGTGAGAAAAGTGAAAATTCCATGGAAATACTTTAAAAGTCTGTCCCTGAAGTCTGGCAGAATTATTATATAGATGTGTCTATATAGGTATTTATATACGTACATATGAATAAACACACAGTTCTATTTCATAGAATCATAAAATGTTTTAGGTTGAGCTGGACCTTAAAGATCGTCTTGTTGCAACCCCACTGCAAACAGCAGGGATACTTTCCATGAGACCAGGTTGCACAGAACCCATCCAACATGGCCTTGAACACTTCCAGGGATGGAGTATCCACAGCTTCCCTGGGCAACCTGTTTCAGTGCCTCACCACTCTCACTGTAAAGAATTTTTCAGTGCTGTTTTTTTCCCATACATTTCCAAAGTGCCTGTATATTTTCATAGGCTTAGTGAAAGAAAGAAAAGAAAAGAAAACAAAACCCTGCACATATGTTTTTTATTTCACACCAAACCTACAAAAAGGGTATCCTAAAAGGAAAGGGGTGGTTTGAAATCTCCCTTGGAAATAGTAGAATACTTGCACTGCCAGTATGTGGATCAATATAGACCTGTGTGGTGTCTGAGCTTTCAGTTTCAGACAGAGAATATATAGTCTTATAAACATATCTACCAGAGGTAAGAAGCACAGTAAATTGAAACAGAAAATTTGTGTGTGTGCGAAAGAAAAGGGAAGAGATATCAATGAAGAGGCAAGGGCATGCTTCATTTCTGTCAGTTTTTACTCTGAGGAAATCAGCTGGAGCATTCCTGTTGCTGCCAGTGGTCACAGGACCATGTCTTTAGATAGTTTCAGAACTGCGCAATGGTCAGATAGGAATGGAGACACTGGCACTCTCTACTTGCACCTTGGTGCCTGAGATTTATACACTCTTTCAGGCACTGACTTTTTGATGTGCTGAATGGGTATCACATATGAAGACTATTGAAGAAACATATTTTTGTAGAAGTTCAAAATCTTGTGCCATGTAGAGGACTGCAAAAAAACTAAGCCCCCACACATGGAGAAATTTCCATATGCTCTCCAGGATTTTCTGCTAAGTTCAGTACTGCCAGGCCATTGACACCCTGATATTATGGTGGCAGGGACCTACAAGAATCAAAGAGAACTGTAAGAAATTCAAATTATCTCCCAGAAACCTGGGTGACCTCTTCTTTCTGAGAACAGTAAAGAGTCCTAGCGAAATTTATGGAGTTTGAATTCACTCTAAAAGCTCCCATTTGAGTCATATTTCTCTAAGTGTTGTAGGCTGTCTGAAGCTTAAGAGAACTCAAAACTTTTTTAATAGGACACTAGGTCAGTATACGTCTAGTGATTTGTTTTTTGTCTGCTCACTGGAGAAAATGAGATTTTCTGGGTCAGCAACTTTATTCAGAGGCACCCCAGGCCAGATTCTTCAGTTTGAATAAATTGACAGAAGTGTCCTTGAGATTATATCCATATATAAAAACTGAGAAGTGGCCCTGATGCCTCTAGCATTTCTTCACAATGTTCTAAGAGAAGTCTGCCTTTGAGGGAGAGGGCAATACAGTCAGAAAAAAAAGTGAGAGTGAAGTAAAACTTGAATACAGACTAATTTGGATGTTTTTATAAAGTCTTGAAGACTTCTCTCCACAAACCATTAAGTCCTAATTGCCACACTAATGTTATTTTATATTGTAAGTGCAGCTCCTGAGTCCTGGTATTATGTCACCCAGAGGAATTAAAGCAGGCACTTCGCTTTACCACCTTCTCTGCTGTAACCTTTTCAATCCGTGATTATTATTCTGTCAACGCACACTTGTTCATTATTACTTAAAGGTGTCGTCCCTTCCACCAGGATGTGTAAATTAGGGCCATAACTAACCTGGTTCAGTGCTGAAGCAAGCGCCTTTCTTCTGACAAGCCATGAATTAAGGGCTTCTTTCCTCCCAGAGGAAGGAGCCTCTCTCCTTCACTCCTAATAAGGGCAATGCTGAGGTGGATTTAAAAGGCTCCTTTCTGTTAAGGGAGTTTGATCTGTGATAATCCTCTATAATCTGGATACTAGGGGCAAACCGAGTATTAGGTCTGGATTGCAAATCCACTCTCAGCCTTTTTGAAAATAATTATTTTTATCGAAACTCATTTGAGTACATTACCTTCCTTTTCCCTTCCATCAGGGACTTTAAGAAAATGCCTTTCAAATTAGGATACAAATTTCATTAACTATTATTAGTTAATCCCAGTTCTGGAAACCTCCTTCAGGAGTTGCATAAACCTTTTAGAAATTATACAGTCTTGGGGTGCAAACTGCACGCTATAACTCTATGTCAGCCTTACAACTGACTTTCTTACTCTGACTGTATACGGAGTAGATGCTGTGCAGTTTAGGAAACATCATCATTTCCATTTTTAATCACCATTAAAGCTCTTAGGCTTATATTTTCCAAATAAATAATCTAATGAATTTGATCTATTTCATTTCTGTTGTGTTTTCATTTGTGAATTGTTTCTGATCATGCCTAATGGTAGCAAATCTTAGTCTCATTTTCACATATTTTTGCAGAAGGACATTTTATTTTAGGATTTATGGTTATATTGCTGATTTTAACTGCTACCTTCTCTGTACAGCTATTTGTGGTGAAACAAATGTTATTACTTCTAGTCCCTTGCTGGATGAGGATAAATTCTTCTATGGTCAAGTAATGGAGAGGACATGACGAATAGCAAATAACAAAAGGAGAATGCCTGTACTCATGTGGGAGTACCATACACTAATACAGGCAGTTGTAGAAGGACCATTCCCCATGCAGTCATATCAATGAAAAATAAATGACATAAATATTTATGAATTGAAGATAACATGTGATGAGCAAACCCCACACATTTTGACTCTGACTGGGTTTTCACCAACAGAGGTGGTACAGAGAGCATCATTCTGTCATCCACTGCTTTGTATCAAGCAAAATATAATGGGACAAAACATCCAAGGGAGACTTACCATTGTGGGAAAAGATTATCCCCCAGCTCTTTTGGGAAGGGCTACTAAATAAATCCTGCTCTATGAGATAAGGATGACAGAAAAGGAGACAGAAGTTTAGACCTGTAGCACTGCTGTAATTTATGCAGGTCTCTAGCACTGATTAGGTTACACTGGGGGGTGTGAGGGAGATTAAGACCAGAAGGATTCAGACCCACCTCTGTTCAGAATTTTGGCTTTGATATTTTATGCAGAAAGCTTATGTAAATATTTCTGTCGTTATTTCATATTTAGCACTAATTTTTAAACTAAAGTTTGTGTTTGGGATATAAGAGTGGATATTTAGTCTAGATTGATTTGGGGAGCTATGTGATCTAATGCACAGGATTTCATTCTGAACAGCAGTATGACCTGTCTATATATGCCACAAGTAGTATGGATAATGGCAACATGCCATACTGCATTATATATTTATGGGAATGAAGTTATGTAGATATATAAAATAAATATATACAGTAATCATCTTATTAAACATATAGAACAGATACTCAGAAAGATTCAGGAGAGGATAAGGCACCTGAAGGGTTGAAGATCCTTTCCTCACTAAAATGAGATCCAGGTCACCTGTCCTAGAGATTAATTCTGAAGCTCTTCACCTGGTATCATCCATATTAATGCCAGACACATTTTAAACATAGTGGCATTAATAACAAATCTAACATACCTGACACAGTAATGCCTTTTACCTGTTTGAAAACTAGGTCGCCAGTTTGATATTCCTAAGGGCTATACTTCATATCCTGCTGGAACAATGACAAACCAATGGGTCTGTTTAGTCAGTGTATATATGGTCAATAAATGTGTTTGCTTTGTGATTGTTCTGAAAAAAATCATCCTGAAATGACCACCCCAAAAATACTAATCAGGAGTGAAAAGGTAGAGAGGCCCCCAATATTGAACTGTGTTCTTGTACCTATTGAGAGAACACTAGAGGATGATGGCAGATACCTCTCAGGAAATTTGAGTCTTCATTTTGTGAGTGATGAAGGATATCAGTTCATCTGGTTGTCTTGTTACATTGAATAATTCAAACAACTGTAATTGTAATCATCAGTCACTGCAGTCAGCAGCAAAGCTGCAGCAGAGTAACTGAGAAAAGAGTATGGTCAGGAAGCAAATCAGCCATGTTAATTCTCCTGCAGTATACACTTACTTCCTAGAACTAGCTGGACTGACGTGTATGGTAGATAAAATATCCTTTTGCCTGAAATCAAATGATAAGTCATTAAAGAAAAGGAACAGAGGAGGAATGAAACCTTGTGGGGGGCTGGAGGGGTGGAAGAGACAGAGGTGATGGGTTCCAGAAGGCCAGGCTAGAGATATATGTTCCTTCTCTCTCAAATAAACTCAAGCTGTCACAGGCTGATCTGGGTGGCAGAAATGGGGTCCTCCTTCCAGACTGAGATCTTGGAGAGATCTATAACCCAAATTCCCCAAGGAGGGAAATATTCCTTAACCTCATTCAATATTGTGCTTGGTAGTCTCTGTGAAGGAAATCCAACCCAAATGGCTTGCCCCTCAGACTCTGGGTGGCCAAGGCTGGCGGAAACACAGTGATTTGGGCACCCAGCAGGTGCAGATAATCGTAGCCCAGAAGTTACAGCCAAAGCTGTATTGGTCTCCTCTGTATTCATCACTTCTAACCGGTGCTGACCATTAGTCAACACTCAGCCTATTATGGGCAGCTATATTTAAATTGTTTGAATCTGTGTCATCATTTTGGATGGGTTTGTGTAGCAAGCTGAGGCTCTCTGGCAGCTGTTAAAAGCATTTGTAATAGTGGCCCCAGGCCTGTTTGCATTTTTATACACCTACTGAGCTTAGCACCAGCCTCACAACTCAACTTTAAAGGTCCACAACCCCCCAGGGGTTTCTTCAGTAGAAAACCATCATTTATAGCCTTGTATTAAACAAGGAAAAAAAAAAAAAGACAACATTTTATACTGACCTTAAATTTTGGAGCATCAATTTCTTAGGATCAAATTGACGCTATACTGAGTGTTTCTTATCTCATCTCCAAATATTATTGCACATTGTATGCAATGGTGTGTTAGACTATGAAATATTTTCTATACGAATTTTGTATTATATGTATATCCAGAGGCATATCTGAAAGCATGAACAAATATCTTGCCTTTTTTTCTCAGAACCATGTGAGAAAGTCACTATTTGAGGTGGAAAGTTTTTTTGTTGTTGTTTGTTGGGGGTTTTTTTGCATTATGGCAAAAGTTTCATATTTGATAAAGTAGCTATGGGTTTTAATGTTATTGCTGTTGCTGTGCACTTTGGTCTGTGTTTAGCTACAGTGAGGCACACAGGAGGTGCACTCTGGTCTTTTTGCAAATGAGGAATATTCTCATCATCTCTGCAAATACTCACCTGTCCTTTTACAAGTGCCTCAAGCAACCCAGTCTCAGATGACAAGGACTGTTTTTTTTAAAGTCAGGTTTGACAGACTCAGAGGCAGGAACTCCAAAACAAGAGGAGTCATTCAGAGCTTGTTTTTTTAATTTCTGTCACAGTTTTAATTGTGTTTTATTATTGGGGGGGGGGGGGGGAATTTTGGAAGAAATTCTTTGCTTCCTTATGGAGAATAGGATAAAGACTTCCAGCCCACCAGGCTTTGGGACAGAGCTCTCTAAAGTTTTCCTAAAGGTGCTTTCTCTGAAATAACTTGTATTGAACACTGTCACAGTATACTAGGATAAGAACAATTTATTGGACTAGCCAGGTCTAACCTGTTTGTATATCACCAAGCCTCCCATCATGCTGTGACCTGTGAGGTGATCCTCTCCTGAAGATCCTGCTTCACCAGCCTTTGTGCATGACACCAGTTCCTACTGATGACCAGCATGCAGCTCTCTGCTGCAGCAACACTCGGATCACATCTGTCCAACAAGAGCCATTTTTCTGTATATAATACATCAGAACTGTGAGCCTAATTATTTTAAGTTTCACATCTCTGAGTCATGTTCAAAAGAAGGAAGATTAACACATCCACTCTTCAGATTTTTGTTGAAGTCTTAGTAAGTCTCAGGGTATAATGTAGACATTTTGCTTCATGCAGCCTTGCCTTTGCATTCTCAGATACTACATTTCATGCTGGTGTACCAGTAATATTGTCCAAGAGGAACAACTTCCATGGAACAGCAATCTCTTTTTCCTGTTCAGACACCCATCTTTGAATCATAAACAGTACAGGTGGTATTTAACATCTCAGTATTAAAATATTCCTCCACTATTCATTGCAGAGAAGAGGAGTATTAATTCTTTTAAAATAGAGTAGTCACACACAAGAAACCTGAAAAGTGTCATGAAAATATCGATTCAATTTCTCATTGCATGAAAAATATTATGGGCAAACTTTAATCATAAGTTGATGCCCACCTCTGTAACTGTACAAGTAACTAATGGATCATTTTCCTCTCCTATTTACAAACCAAGAACTATGGATTTTAAAGTCAGGATTTATTTTCTCCTAATACAGGACATTGATTTTCAATGTTTCTCTTTCCCATCAGTTTCTCTAGCCTTGTGTCCAGGCTCCACTTATGACTGAGTATAACATGTAATGCTGCCCTCTCCCAAGAAACAATCTAACTAACAAATTAAAGCACAACATTGTCAGCACATTTAAGATCACAAACAGGGACAGTATATGCAGAACAGCTCCCTATGGCTGCTTGTCTCCCTGCAAAACACGAGTCTTCATTGACAGGAGGACTATCTACAGCATGTGATGGGAGTATCAGCTGGATAAATGCGCTAACATGGGAGTTGAGCCTTCCCTGTGGTCATAGGAAATGAATGAATTCTTTCACCTCCAATTAAGTTCATTTGAAGCACTGATCTCTCCCAGCTGGGATGAGATGCAGATTATCTACTAATCTGCTTCTTATAAAGGGGAAGTTTCTGTTCTCCCTCCCTTCCTCCCATTAGTACTTCATGAAAAAGGTAAATGTTCCTTTATTACCAAACTAGGAAATCTGTACACCATAAACCATACAGATTAAGAGCACAACATATACCTGTGTGCATGTGAACATATATGCATGAATAGAAATGAATAGAAATTCATGCATTGGCTGATATATCTGTATCTGGGTATATATTTATATCTCTGACATTTGCCATCTGTTGAGAGTGTAATATTGGGAATAAGCATCTGGCACTGTTTTGTATAGTAGGGCCCTTTGACAGCTGCTAAGGAATGCTGTACCTTTGGGGATTAAGGAGTAATTAATTAGAACAGGAAAACATACTGCAGAACATAAAATTTCTATATAGAAAGTGAAGTTTTCGAGGTACTCTTTGATTTGGTTTTTATCTGGCCTACAGCCTAAAACCAAACCTAATGTTTTCGGAGGGATCCACTCATCATGTTTTGGGAAATTTAAAGGTGAAACGTGCAAGATGTTAATAATGTCCCTTGATAATTCCACACACAGAATATTGTTGCATATCCAGAATTGCCCAAGTATTAAATTACAAACACTGAACACAGTTACTTGGAAAAGGTGCCAGAGAAATAGGCTGCAAGAGGTAGAAAGATGTGCTGTGTGCACCATATGGTGTACTGTGGGTTACCCGGGGCTTAATGGATGCAGAGTATTGCAAACAGATGTGACATTCAAGCTGTTCAAAGACTTAAATATTTTCTTGGTTATCAGGTAGAATTATTCCTTGCCCTCCAGGTTAGAAAGTGCTTAAATTGTTGCTGCATTTATTGCACTCAGAAATCTGCAAGACCTCTTTTGGTCACTGTCTTTGCAACCCTTTGCTGGGTGAAGAGTGAGAAATGAAACAAGCAGAGTCTTCTGGAATATTATTTTCTTCTGTTTCCAGAGCAGATCAACCCCATGGTCTGGGATAGAAACAGGTTTAGCAAAGGAAAAGATACCACCTTTTCAATCTTGCATCATGCAGGGCAAAGGTACCTCTCTTTCCTTTGTTATGCATTGCTCTACAAGTGATTTAATCCAAATTGTAAGCAAGTACAGGGTGTAGTTTGAGGACATATAGAAGAGGTTATCTTCATCTAAGAAAGTTTGCTGTTCTCTAGAGCTGGCAAACTCAGAGAGGACATTTGAAACCTGAAATCACAGAATATGCTGAGTTGGAGGGGACCCACAAGGATTATAGAGTCCAATCCTTAGCCCTGCACAGTACATAATTCCTATTCATGAAATCTTCTAGGATATAAATGTAAGGAAACGGTATGGGCTGCTTTCCTATTAATGCGTATACACACACACGCTTTATTTTCATTTCATAAACCAGTTGGTTCCTAGCAGACATCAAATGAAATCCCTATAATCACTACTTTCAGAAATTTCCATTTCATCATCTTGTTTAATATTCTCTGGGATAATATTTTGGGGATTTGGGTTGGGTTTTTTGTCAGGACTGTGTGCAGAATTTCACAGTGGAATCATATCCTGTTCTTTCAAGTCAATAGCATATATTTTTAGGAAAAAAGACAGTTCCACTATTATAAAACACGCCAAAAAACTAACAGGGGTTACATATGCATACTCAGATGTCTTTATTTATTCCCATGGGCTTTACTTTAAATTCTCTAACACCTTTAATTTCCCAGACTTCTTTTTTTTTTAGAAGCCTCTTGGTGATCTCTTTTTTGTTTTTGTTGTTTTCCTTACTATCTGCTCTACCTGATGCTTGCCCCTAAAGCACAGTTGGTGCAGCTGCACATCACACTAC
The DNA here is from genome assembly GCA_035041135.1 of Platyrinchus mystaceus. Lineage (NCBI taxonomy): Eukaryota > Metazoa > Chordata > Aves > Passeriformes > Tyrannidae > Platyrinchus > Platyrinchus mystaceus. The sequence continues at coordinate 28,764,997 of JAWWLV010000121.1, read as the reverse complement.
CACGTATTAACTTGTGAGACACTGTATAAATTTCTCAGCGTAGGTTTCTGCGATAAGAGGACTAGGCCATTGGAGACAGCTCAGCTCCTCAATGATGTGTGAAAATATTTATTACACCCAGATAAGTGGGTATCTATAAATCATTTCACCAGTCACTGATGTGCAGTTGTGCTCAGAAGTGAAACAAGGAAGAATCTCTACCATGCAGCAGCACTACAGAAGAATAATCAGGCAGGGCTGGCCACTTGCTGACTTGATCTGGGGCTCCCTCCTTCACCTATAGGTCCTGAGTTCTCTTCCTCCCAAACGCTGGGAGCACCAAAGGTAATTGCTGGGTGCAATTTCATTTTGCTCAGTATTTGCAAATCAGCTAAATGTGGATTCAGCCTCATTCATGAAAGACAAATGAATTAAAATCTGATTGACAGTAATAAATGCAGCTGTTAGAATGTGGAATTTATTACCTTGTTTTTTTGGCAACTATACCTTATTTTAGAACTTCATCTGTTGGCTTACTTCCTTTAATCTTGTATGAGAAAGTGAAAAAGAAGTATTCAACTCTGAGAAAGAAAACAGTATAGTATATACTTTGAAAATTCATGGTTTCATATGCTACTATTATTGAAGATGAACTTAATGACTAAATTAAAAACAGCCCAGATGTCATGTTCAGAGCGAAGCAGCAACCTAACAAAAGAGCCCAACCACACCGCAATGGGAAAAGGAAAAGAAAATAACTAACTACATGAACGTCTGTAAGAGTTTTCAGTGCAACATAAATGTATATGTTATTAATGGTTAATATGAAGGTGCCATCTGGATAGTTGGATTATGTAGATTCTGGCACTAGAGGTGTCATTCATCATGGAAAGTGTGAGAAGACCAGAGTTTGAAAAATGTTTCAAGCAAAGTTTGACAGGATATCTTTTGAATCTATTAATGTATTGATGAACAGTAATCTGAGCAAAAACCTACAGAAAGTCAGGACCTTAGTCAAAAAAGGCTACCTCTTACTTCTGCAGATTTTGTATCAGGGTTTAAAATACATTAGTAATATAGATCTGTATAAATGTAACAACAGAAAAAGAGGTGATATGTTTTTTACAAGATCTTTACTAATGCATTTTAAAAAGTTATGAATTTCTCGATTGCTATTTTATACCTAAAATCCTAAAGTGAAAGACAGTTTGTGAAAAGAGAAAGCAAGCATCTAAATTTTCAAGATAATTTAAAAAATAATTTCTTCTCCTTACTTAGGTTTCAAAGCAGACCACAGAACAACAAATAAATGAAAAGAAGGTACTTTTTTTCCCCAGGTATGTTTTTTACTGTACATTTTGTAGCAAAAAAAAAGAAATGAAAGGAAAAAATATTCTGATCACAGGGATGTCATTATCTAAAACTCCAAGTAGGAAACATGACGAATACAAGATCAAGTACACAGCCATGTCACAATATATCTCTGAACCTTTAAAAAAAATATACATAAAGATTTTTTCATGTGTTATTTTCTCTTTGCCTTGCACCCTTTCTCCACATCTTTTACAAAATCGATGTAAATAATAGCAACAATGTGCAATTTCAGAATGGTTCCCAACAGTTGATCATTGGGAGCCAACAAATTCATGAACAAATGATAGGACAGTTGCAGTAGCCACCAGAATGCTAGAAATCACAGTAAAATTGTTAAGGACAATCAATTTAGCTGGATTTGCCATGTGTATTTCTACAGCCACAGCAACACTCACCAAAAACGAATTTGAGAATCAGTTTACAAGACCTAAAGAGCTCCTGTTATTAGTTAGCAAGTATCTTCCTGAGGATGAGAGACAGGGAAGCAGGACCACATCAGGGACTGGGCAAGGGCTGTATGTAATGCAGGGGACACATGGGAGACCCTCTGCTCGGATAAACCCAAATCTAACTCAATTGCTGTGGCTAACTTAGAATATACCCAATCCCCTGAAATACACAAAAATTTAATTTTCTTGTGATGCTACTGGTACAGTCAAGCTGTGTCATGGTGACTGTACGGACAAGGAGCTTTTTTCACAATAGGTTTGGTGTTTTCTTTAGCAGTTAACAGAGTGGCAGTGTGACCTTCACCAGAAGCCGTTAGTATTCATAATGTGGGACTACTTTTGTTTTCCCTTTCTTTATCCTTTGATAGCAAATCTTGATAACTATTTTTCCCATCTCTGATAGCAACACCCTTACAGATACCAATAGCTGCTGCAATCTGCCTTGAGCAGAGACTATGAAGAAGATGGAAGGAAGAGGATATTTTTTATTTATTTATTTGTCCCTAGATTTAGTTTTTTCTAGGACAGAAAGGGATGGTATTGGGGGTGGATTATACAGTACATCAGAAATTTGACCTTTGTACATACCTCCTTTTAATCTGGGGGATTTGATGAGACCAAAAACAAAATGAAAAAATGCATGGAAACATACTTTCTATTCTGGGGAACAAGCAACTCAAAAACCGTAAAAAATCAAAACATAACAGAAGTAATTAAATCCCAACCAAAAACCCACTCAACAACAAATATTGTTGCCCAGATGTCACAGTTAACACCATGAGATTATGCTGAACAATTTGCTCTGATCTGTCCCTGTGGGTGCCATGCCTGCACTTTTGAGAAAATCATTTGCAATAACAACCAGATATATCCTAGCACCAATCATATTCACAGAACTGTATTTCTGTGGTTAAAAGAAAAGAAAGAGGTGCCCTTTAAAAAAAAAAAAAGAAACCCTGTAAAATTGAATTTCTCCTGTTAAACCCCTTTTTATATTCCTTGTTTAATCTCGTGTGATGGTTCACCAAGAGTCTAAGTATCTTTTGGAAAGTAATGCTAAATACAACTAGCAAATTCCTTGAAACATTCAGGCATGGTTTAGTTGGGGCCAGACAGGAATGGCGCCATACGTGCCTATTCACATTTCACGACCTTCTTGCTCTTTTAGTATCCCTGTTACTTACTTGCTTACCTATCTTTTTGGCCAGTACAACTGAAAACGTTTCCTCCCCTCTCTTTCCAATTGCATGGCCCTGAAGCAAACCACGCTTTATAACATATGAAGGGAGAAGAGGAGGGGGGAGACACTGATATTTACACCGTGCTTTCCATTACCCACTCTGAGCTCCCGAAAGTCCCTTTTGCCCCTGTTAGGTCATTGTCATCATACTGCAAAAGCATGCCGTTGACCGAGAGGCTCCTCTTTGTCCAAATGTTTGTTATCTTTTTTGGGTAGGTGCAACACTGAGATGTAGCAAAGTCCCCCATGTCAAAAGAATGGCTACGTTTTGTTTTGCCCTCTAGGGGCAACATGAGGAAGCTGCGTAATTTTGACTCCGTCTGGCCCAGCAGTGGCTCTTTGTCCGAGTGGCGGGCCACTGTGGAAGTTCTGGAGTCTGTCATTTCCTCCTTTTTCTGACATTTCAGTTCCAGGGAGGCAAAAGCTCCCATTAGCCGGTCAATATTGTGTTTTGACCTGGAAGGAGGCCTCCATTTACTGGACAATGTGCCCTGTTCACTTTGGAGGCTATAGTTGTCACAGTCACGACTATTTGCAGAGCTGGAGGAAGAGGAGATGCTGCTCCGTGCAGACTGACAGTTAAACTCCATAAGTTCATTCCTCACCACCACTTTGGGATTGACTTGGGGCAGGACTCCGTTCTGAACTGGTTGTGCTCCATTTGTCTGTGAGTAGACATTGCTGACATTAGACATCTTCCCTTGGGAATTGTTGCAGACCTTATAGCGGACCATGAGTATTACAATGAATACCAATAGAGTTGCCACAATGATGCCTCCAATTATCAGAATCATGGTCCCACCCAGGAACTGACTGTGCATCGACTGGCACTGAGGGTAGTCTTCTTTGGTGAAGAACTGGGCGCATCCCACAATATTGGTGGCAGTAAGGGTCGTGGCCGTGTCATCCCACATTGCCAGGACGCAGAGGTCATAGCCTGTTCCAGAAACAAGGTTGGTTACAACAAAGGCCTTGTTTGTAGCTGGTATCATCCTTAAAAGAAAAAAAGAAAGAAAAAAAGAATTGGTTACTCTTGACACAAAGGTAAAAGTGAGAATAGACATAAGAACAACGTTGTGTTTACTATTCTGGGTACTGGCAAAGAGGAGTCAGAGCCATAAAATTCAAACAAGCATTCAAGCATCCCAGCTCCTGTGGGTTCAACATCCCAGCGTTCAATAACACGCAAGTTTTGAGGGCCAGCTCTCAAATGTTCAATAAAGGGAGTAAGAAAAATCAGACCAAACTAGTCTGTTTTGGGTTTTTTTCCCTCCTCACTTCCATCTGTCCTATTTTGAAGTATATTCAAACCTGAACAGATAACTCAGAATAAAAATATGTGCTTACAAAGAGCAGTTCTTTCTGAGTGTGCAAATGGCCCTCGTACTTGCTGAGCCTCAACCTGGCAGTTGTCACATTGCTTCACGGGTGCCTGAACATTTCCTGTCTAACATCAGCAGGTTACTTACCTTGTGAAGACAAGGGTCTACATTCAGTTTTCTCATTGACTGAGAAGGTAAGGCAGGCAACCACTTCTATCTTTTTCTCCACTCTCCCACCTACTTTCCCTATCCTCCTACTCCACACTGTGGAAAATATCTCCTAAAATGCAGCTATCATCTTTGCCAGAAATTTCTCCCAGCAACCACATTCCCCTCTGTGAGTGAAAAAGAAATACTGGCACCGGCAATATAGGCTGTGGAAGTGTGAGGAGAGGTAGGAAGAGGCAGGGATGGAAATAAGAATGTTTCTTTAAAATAAAAAAATTCTACTCAAGTAGAAATCCATTCCCAAAAAACAAATAGCTAGGCCTGCTTCCAAAAACCAAATAACTAGGCTTAAGCTGTGCTCTAAGTTGGGACATTTATGGACATTATTCTTTGCTGCCACAAAACTTAAGCAGTCATTTGAACTCATGCAATATTAGAGCATCACTAGCATTCAAAATTAGCAGATGGAAATGAATATGGTCCACCTCCACTTCAAACCAATGAAAATTGCACAGTGGAGAATCCAAGATTTGGCACCTGGTGGGTAGCCAAGAATAAAACCAAAGAGATACCCCATGCATGTTTCTCGTTACTGCTACATTACATTACAGGCTTGGGTGAGAAAAAAAAGCTGAAATTAAAAACAGCCCATTATGACATAGATCTGCAGGTTTTTTGCACCAGCAACAAGGGAGCCCTACAGGCACTTACAACACACAGTGAGCTGGTTTGACTGTATTTGGGACGGTAAGGCATACTCCTCGTGGGAGTGCCAGGCTTCCTTAGTCTCAAATCATCACCACAGCTAGCACAAACTGCAGCTCTGCAGAGGACCTTCTGTACAGTGGGAGGGAACAGACCTGCACTGAGAAGCGGCAATGTCAAGGCACTGCAAAGATGAGCTTCTGATCATCTTTGCATTTATGCATTCACGCCACTTACACAACCCTTCAGTCTGGCCACAGGCGAGGATGTGGCTCCTTTTTAAAAAACACACTCACAAAAAAAAATCTGTAAGGAAAAGAAATATCGGTGAGAGACACTTGAGAAATAGCGTTGAGAAACATCATCGGGCAGGTTTACTCAATGTTGTATTTTGAGATTCTAGCCACATTTATCATCCTAATGGAGCTGTTTGACACAGGTATAAATGAGGTATTCAGAATGAGTCGAGAGGTCACAAAGAAGCCCTAACGAAAAACTCCAGATACTGTTGCTAAAATGGTTTCCAAAAGCTGAAATATTTGATCTCAAGTTATTCCTAATTGTTCTTCTCTCCCTGTGACTCTGCGAACAAAACACCACTGCCCACAGCAGACTGCTCTCTGTTGAATTGTTCAAGGAGTTGCATATGCACACAGCAAGGATGATATATGGAATAACAGAATACTATTGTTCTTCAAACATTTGATTTTAAACTCTTGAACAGTTTCACCAGTTGCTTCCTATGTCCTTCTGTAGCGCTATACTCCACTTTTCACCATCATTTCCACCTATGTGCTTAAAAAAATCTGCAGTGTGTTAAGTCATTCAGAAATTATTTCACTGTGAAACCTCATTATAAACAAGCAGCACTGTTAGCAGAAAGAGTAGTCAGCCCTATAAACTTGGTCTTGGATTTGGGCCATAACTCTTGGAAAAACACAACTATAACACTATCTGTTAGAGTGGTTCCTTTTGCTTTGCAATAATTAAACATGGAGAGACAAGAGAAACCATTCTCTCCAAGCAAACAACTGAGTTTGCATACTATATAACTTTGCACATATCTGATCATCTTTGCATTTATGTATTCACACCACTTACTTAACCCTTCAGTCTGGCCACAGGTGAGTATGTATTTCTCCTGTTTAGAAAGCAAACAAACATACAAAAATAGAAATGCAGTCTTTCAGCCTCACTCACTAATGCCCGATTTATATAGAGTGAACACCGATAGCCTAAATAATTTACAACTTGCTTTTTTTCAAACACAATTACACACAAGCTTCCAAGGAAATGTAACTGCCTGGCATATTTCAAGGACTAGCAGGTAGTAAAACGTAAAAAATGTAAAGCCAATCCATTTTTAAATGTACAACAGTGAGGCCATAACTAGTTCTAAAGCTTGGCCAGGTTAACTCTGTTGAAACTTCTATAAAAGTTCATCTTAGCCTTTAAAAGAAACTGAGTAATTTCTAAATTCAGTCCATGCTGGCAGCTACAACTGTGTTAATATTGGGACAAATAATAGCTTTATAAAAATCACAGTTGCAATCCCAATTAAGGAAAAAACAATCAACTCTCCATATGCATCTAAAATTAAGAATTTTGGATGTTTCTGTAAAAAAAATTTAAATGTTCTTGTAAAATATTTAAATTAATGTAGCTGTTAAAGAACAGCTGAGCAGAGGAATGAACAACAATTTCAAGAGTACTAGGGATGAAGTAATTACTTTAAACTTTGTTTTCTATCTTACAGGGAAGACAGTCTTGTTTTCACGAACTTGCCAAATTTTAAAAGTATTTTGGCATTCCTCTGTGCTTTGTTCTACCCTTCCCAAACATACTGCCAGTGAGCTGTGATGAATGACATCTCTTAACATTTCTCACACCTTAAATCGATGTAGACTCTTTTTCATTCTGGGATATAGATGACTCTTTCTTTGATTGTCCCCAGCACAGGTAGCTGCAAGGTGCCACTTCAGTCTTTGCTTTGCAGCCTGACAGGGTGTGTCTCTTCATGGCTGTTCTGTACATGTAATGCCACTAATCATGCACCACCATGCCCTGCCATTGGGATTCAATAGCTTGGAGCTGCCATAAAACTAAAAGGGGCCATTAAAACTGGGTCTAGGCAGGGATCTTGCTGGGCTTTGTTCAGTCCAGTTAAACACAGAAAGCTGTTTTCAGACAGCAAGGATTTGGTTCATGGGAGATCAAAAAGAGCTTTTGAAAGTTGTTAGCTTTAGGAACTCAGAAGATCCTGATGTTCACTTGCTAGCCCTCAGACAGCAAACATGCTTAAAAGTTGCAGTATCTTGAAGCAACAAGCATGATACTGTCCACCTGCTCTTCAGGGCAGTGTGATCTTGCTTAGATGCTTCTTATCACAAAAGAGGAATAGAGATCTAAATTTGGTATGAGCCTTTCTTTAGAAAAAAAAAATAGCAGATGACTAACTGCAAGAGAAGATCAACTAGCAAAAGACTTGCATATAGGTTATGAAAGGTTTTAATGTGTACAGTTTAAGGAATCTGGGAGCAATGGGCTGGGGGAACAAACAAATACAGAAATATGTCAACAGTGAAAGGGTAAATGTAGTCCTAGCTAGGTCAATGCAAATTTTGAAAATCTTATGGAAATTTCACCATCCAGACACATAAGACACAGTAATTTCTGTCTTTCTCCTCTGATTTATTCTCCTTGGAGTAGGAGGAGCTGGCAAATCTCCACATTCGTGCCAGGATTTTTTTATCTGATTCTTAATTTCATCCCTGAATCCTATTTGAAGATCAAAATGCCCCAAGGAAAACTATTCATACAAGAACACAGTTCTGACGTCTCTGGAAAATCTTGCCTTTAAGGAAAGAAATGAGCATAGAGATCTTACAGCTGACCTTCTTAATTGACAAAAAGAGCCCTCTTCTCTCACCTTTGGTACAATAGCATCACTTATTGGAAGAGAAAGAGACCTATGGCCAGGTTGGGCATAGCATAACCATCTGAAATAGAATAGCAATAGAAAGATGCTCCCAGGAGAATTGATGTGTGATGAAGAGCTATGAAGCTGAGATGAAAGTTTGCAGGGCTTTTTTAAACAATACATTCTGTTCAATACATGAGAATTTATGTCTCATTTAGTTAAAGTACTAAAATGAGACCATGAGACTCTTTTTTTTTTAAAAAAGGAAAGATAGTGCTAGAACTCTGCTTTGAAGTGAACTTTATTTTGTACCACCATCACCACTAAAATATCTTGTTATGTCCTTGTGGACACAACATAGAGAAATCAAGCAATTTTCTAATTATTTACTTTAGTGTTTGGTGATATTAAGAAAATTAGAAAATAAATTACTTAGAAATACAGGGGAAAAAATGTTTGCTGCAGATTTCACTTGTAATCCCAGATGCAAGTGAGCACTGAAGCTTGCAGTGAGTGAACTGTGCTGAGAATTTAAGATAACTGACTTTTATTCTTTATTTTATCAGTTACACTGATATCACGCTCTACTTTATCAGTAACTCTCAGTTCCTGAGAATTCATTTTGCTGTACTGTAAGTCTCCTCGTTTATAAAATAGGGATAATGCCAGCAATCTCCTTTCAAAAGAGGCCTGTAGTGTATTGAAGGAAATTAGTAGATATGGCGATTGCACTGTAATATACAAATGAGTTCTTTTCTTCTGTGTAGCACTGGGGTTTAGCAGAAGTGAACTGCTGGTTAATGCTGTGGTTATGTAAAACTGAAAAATTAGACAAAACCCATATTAGGCTAACTGGCTAGGCAATTCTCTTCCTTTTCTCCATCGAAAGAGGGATGTGATACCATCCACTTTAGGCCTGAAACTGCTTTAATCACAGAACTTGCAGGGACCTGCGAAGACAATTCCTTTGGGAAAACACTTGAAACTTCCAAGACTCAGTTTTATACTGACCTGTTATATTTTTATCTTTTATTTGTATTATCCACGGCTATATGCTATTTATGTACAATTTTTTTTTATGTTATGTGGGTCTATACTTGTATACAACTTCTCCTTTTGAAGTGAATTCTAGGTGTTCAAAATAGACTCATGCTAATTTATTAAATACTGTATTTGAGGGGGAAAAAAAACAGTAAAAAAAGCTTTATTCCTTAAGTGTGAATTTTCTAGCCACTCAACTCAAACTCTTCCTATAAGATCCTGTGCCTACATGCCATGTTCCACGGCAGACACCTCCCAGGGAATGGTCCATTTTCTGCTGGTAAATTCCTTTTTTTTACAGAGTGATTTCAGAAAGCTGTATATCAAAGCCAGCTATAGTGGTTGGAATGTTAACACCTGAATCATGCTGGAAAAAGTATGCAAGAAAATGTATCAAGGCAGCAATATAGAGAATGAGTTTCTGAGGCATGGGAATGTTTCTGGGCCCTCATTAATTTACCAGTTCATCTATAGACTGTACACCAATTATGAAGCAACTGGTAAACAGTAATGCTAAACATTGACAGTATGCAATATAGTTTGTAATGAGGAGGGGGGAAAGGAAGAGGAAGAAAGGTGACAGGGTGAAATAGTTAGAGTTCTATAAAATCATATTCCAGTTAGTTAGCACACTAACTTTCCTGTATAGTAATGTCTTAGTGTTAAAATATCTGCCTCACTGCACACTCCTAGATTTCCTCTTATACAAAGTTCAATTCACTCAGGTGCCAAAGTATTGCCTGGATTACTCTCAGAGCTAGAAATTGATCCAGAAAAGTTAAACACTGAAATCTGAACAATTTTCTTTTTTCAGTGAAAATCTCATGCTGAAAATGCCTTTTTTACTTCATCAATAAGTTTTTCCCCTATTATAAAATATTTGGAGTTTTTCCCTTCATTCCAGTTTCACAGGTATTTCTGAACAAAACCCCAATTATTCCAGCTAATCTTCCATTAAAGTGTTGTAGAAGGGTCTGATAGAGTCCTACTTTTCAGGTAGAGTGCCCATCTTCAATCTCAGTGGATTAAAGTAGGATGGTAGAGAAAGGGGAAAGGGAAAGTATCAGTGGGGACATACTGGAGAAAGTTGGACTAAAAGGCATGTAAAAAAGAGTGAAGATCTTTCAGTAAAACCAACTGTAAAGGTAGAGAAGTGAATCAAGGCAGTGGAAAGAGCTCAGATGGTGGACAGATATTCAGAAGGCTGGAGAAAAGGGCAAAAAAGGACCAGAGGAAGACTAGAAGGTTCTAAATTGAAGTGAAAATGTCATACATGATGTATTGCCTGGGAGCAAGAACAAGTAATTTACAAATTTGGACTGCACACTTAGCATTCTTCTTGGCTGCCAAATTCTGTGATTTTCTTGAAAGTTTTATGGTATGTATTGGTGTACTTTTTTTCTGTATTTTTATCCTGGAAATCCCCAGTTTCTGCAGTCTTGGAATGAGAGTACAATCTAAAATGTTATTAAAGTAAGTTTGCAATAGAGATTGATTTCTGACCCTTCAAATTTCAAAAGAAGTCCTTAAACACTTCAGATCATCCTCAAGCCTCAAGAATTAAAAAAAAATACAAAGTGCCAAGTATACTGCTGTGTGAGATCTCACAGTCTTTTTGCATCTGATTCAAGATTTTTAAACTAAGAATCTGAGAAAGACAGAGACTTATTGTGACCTGCATTTAAAAAAAAAATGACAGCTGTATTTCAGGTGTCCTGGGAAAAGAGATATTTGTTAGTATTAACAACAGGACGTAGTTCCTCTGTCAGTGATGTCAACATAAGTAAATGTCAGATAATACCAGGAGGTAGCCAGACTTGTTCAGTAAACACTAAATCAACCCAACATGAATAATTTCCTGAACTTTTTATTTTATTAGTTTTGGGGGGTTTTATGACATACAATCATAATTTTGCTTTCAGATGGAACATTTATTATTAAACACAAATCCCTTCTTGCTTTTCTGAAACCTATTTCCTCATCACTCATGCATCCAGCTGCCCTTCAGAGAATCTGTCTTGTCAAATAAAACACATAGTACATATCATTTCATTATTATTTCCTAATTTACTTATACCTTTTTCTGCTCATTCTGAAAAAGTGGGGGAGGAGATGGGTAAGAGAAGATAGAGACAAAAGCAATTGATATGTCTGGCACAAGATGGTGAGCGAGGGAGATACTGACAATGAATATATCCCCTGTGCTATAGGGGAAAATAAAAAAGTAACCAACGCCAAACATTAAACTACTGGCTCAGAGAATATAAATTTATGTTGATATCTGATGGGCTGCTGAATAATGTCCCCTGGGGATGCACTGAAGTCAGTCATCTGGTGACAGAGCAAAGTGCAAGCTTATAGGGGACATTACTTCACAAGGTTAAGGAAAGGGAACCACAGTACAAGACATTCTGCTACCCTCCATTAGCCATTGCTCTAAGAGGAAACTCTCCTCTCTGTAATTCTCAGTCAGATTCTTGCAAACAATAAGGAGCTGCAGGCAGGCACAATGGGTGAGGGACTTCTGGATGAACAAAGATCACCAGAACCATCTTCTAACGCTTTGAATCAATGAAGGTGCTCAGGTCAGCTGTCCAGGTCCAAGCTACTGGAACAACTTCATTTTGGTTCATGTTGGTATGAGAGCAGAAAATTAGACTTCAAGCTCCCTGATCTATGCTATAATTTCTTTCATGTGGACATGACAGTAGCAGACATTTAGTGCCCTGAACATTAAATTTTATCTTTAAAGGGAAAACAGACACACTAGGAAGTTTTGACAGCACAAAAGATTATTCCAGTCACACCCAAGCTATTCAGCAACACACAGAACACCTTTCACCTCATTATACTAACTGCCTCAGAAAAAAAATTCCTCACACTAATTCAGATCCAACTAAAACATATTTAAGCTCATTAGCAAAGTAATTGAAAGCCCACAGAATATTTCTCTTAATAAATGTGAAGCTGAAGTATTTATGGAAACAACACATAGCCACACTAACTAATTCACTCTGTATCATGTAAATGTAGGGTTAGAAAACTATCATAATTCACAATAATGTTGCAAAGAGTCAGTCAGTAAATTTGAGATTACTCAACAGTATGTAAAATCAGTAACTGATAGTGGCAAACCCACGTTACAAATACCCCATTTCCAAAGATGGGAGGAGGTAAAAGTTATCTGTGAAATGTGTGTTCAAGTCATTAAGCAGAGTTTGGACCTGGGACACACTTTTCCCAGGTTATTATAGACTGATGGCTCATACACTTGGCTAAAGTGTCATGGTTATTCACTCTGACTCAAGTATTTCTTAATTCTTTTCTGCAGTGTTGGACAACTACATCAGAAGAGGTTACCGTACCATACCAGCAGAGGTTCCCAAAAAGGAAGTAACATTAGAAGTAATGAGCACATTTAGGAACTTGGATAAAAATATTTTGGAAGAGGCAATCAGCTATTTTCCTGGCAGAACACAGCTGTAAGATTCAGCTATTTACTGTCCTTTCTTGAGAGTTACAAGTGGGGCTTTCCACTTATCTCCAGGCAGAAAAATTTGTACTAATTATAATGATGGGATCCTATAGTGATTAACAGACCTCCATCCCCTTTTTCTGTATGAGTTCATGTGAGCTGAGATGAAGAGGAGGATTCTTAGTGACTCACCAGCAATTACTTACAACTCAGAGCACTTATGCTACGCTGCAACTCACATGTCCTGCAGAAACCCAGTGTCCTACCACACAGGATAATTTTATGTCCGGAAGGTTGTGCTGGAATGACAAAAACTCCAGGCACTGTTTGAAGTTATGTTGGCCGGATTTTGTAATTGACTGGTCAAAGCAAACTCCAACATGCTGTTTCAAGTTCTTCTGTCAAAAAAATCTTTGTGCGCTGGTAAGAGAAGTGTGGTGCCAGCTAACAGCTGACAAGACTATTCTAACTATTCCAACCAAAAGAAAGAATCTTATTAAACGAATCCACAGAAACTGTGTATACACTGATATATCAGTCTGTATAGAAAAGTATCTCAACATCAGTTTGACACAATTTATGCATTATTAAAAAGTTTAAGCACATATCATGCAAGTGGTCCCCCACCTCAGTGACTGAACTTGTTGTGAATAGTCTCAAGAGATAGGGAATTGGTATCTACCAGAATCTTGAGCATCTCTCTCATCATGAAGTTGAAAAAAATTAATTTAATTCCTAGTAGAAAGGGAGAACTGCATTTACCAATTCTCCAAAAATGAGCTAGAGGAATATCAGCTCACCAAAGATACAGCCATAGTTTACCTATGTTCAGAGAACCTCTCTGGCAAACAGTCTAATCTCTTAGCAAATATTGGAAATACTTTTTACTGTCTAAAATGGATACAGAAGAATTGCTTCCTTCTTGTAAGTTAAGGAAACTGATAGAAAAACAATAAGGAAAAGTTTGAGTTAATAATCATCATCAAGCTTCTAGATTCTGAGTTAGAAGAGGAAGAAAATCTTTTGGAAGAAAAGTATCCATGAAATGCACAACCACGTACAGGATAAAGAGAACCAGAATGATTCAGAGTGACTTTTGAAATAACTTTGGGGGGAAAATGGTTTTTTTTCAATTGCAGAATGAGAACAAGGGGTGAAAAAACCACTAATGGTCAAAAGCATTGTCTCCTAAGGGGAGAAAAAAGCAGAAAACAAAAAGGAAAAAAGGTAACATAGATATATAATGAAGGCATTTCCTAAAGCAGAGATTTGACATTTTGCCTCTTTCTGGGTATTGCACATAAAGCAAAGAAAAAGGAAGGCTAGAAGGACTAGATAGAACAGAAAGAGTTGGAGATGTTGAAATTTTGGAGTGCTCCATAAAAGACCAGAACACAGTTACATCCTTTCAGTTTGTGATACCAAAATTAGATAAAAGCATTTCTCAGCAACCAGAGACACCCTGGTTCTTTCAAAGCTGAGCCTGGACTGAAACCATAATGTGTGAAAAGTGACAAATCCATTTCTGAAAAGGAAAGTAAAATCCATCCAGCAAAGAAACAAGTTTTAATTTATAATTACCCCAGGAGAAAGAAAAAGAGAAGTCAGTTATAGCTTCCAACAGCAGCATGATTTCATCATCTAGAAATACGTTTCTCTGTTAAAGGATCTTAGAAAAGTGCCAGAGATTTCTGGAACATGAGCAAAATTTACTAAAAAGTAGTCTACTACTTCCCTACATGTTACAAATGATACAGAGAAAACTGATGGAAGCTGACATGAGTCATCTGAAAGGTTAATGACATGACTCAAAACCTGTCCTCAATTAAGAGCCTAGAAACAGATTACTAACAGCCTGGTCCAGCCGTCCAGAATCCTAGGCTATGCATCTCAATAGTGAACTCATTGCAAAGAGGAAAGCATGAGCAATATTTATTGGATCTAGCTTTTCTTCCTTCCATATATGCCCTGCAAATATGTATTTGGCCATTCTCAAATTAGTTCTCACACACGGAAAGTACACATAAGGTTTGTAAATACCAGAAAAGGATTGAAATCCTAATTTTTAGTGAGGTTACTTATTAAATGAGTTAACAAATACAAGACTGCTCAAATTTGGTATCTGCCTTTTATTTCAGAGAACCACAATTTCTCTGTTTAGGTCAGATGATGTAATATTATGAAGAGAACAGAATTTTTTCTCATGTTTCAACTTTGCCAATTGATTAGTTTTATCTGGCTCCTGAGGTTTACCCACTTATGGCTTAAAGTACACAGCCTTGTTGAATAGGTTTTAAGACCAAATAGACAATGAGCAGGTGATCAAGTTAATTAGTTTTCACATAAAACTCAACTACAACAAACAGTAGGTATGCCATCAGTCTGTTGATATAGCTACATTCAAAACTGCTGGGTTCATTATTTCTTTATCATGATTAATTACTACTCATCATACCTGGAGGTTTTTGCAGTCACGGATATTTCATTGTTCACCAGGAAAAGGAAAGCTTTTACACATTATAGGCATCCATGTGAGGTCATTACAGACAATGGAAAATAACTTGTGAATAATTTCTTTCAAATTAATCCATAATAATTTCTATATATTAGAAATAAATTCTATTTATTTATATAAAATAAATAGAATTTATTTATTTCTAATCATATATGTTCTATATATTCTGTGGAATCACACATGTAAGAGCACTCTGTACTGTTGAAAGGGAAATAAAAGAATGGGTTTTTCTTTATCTTTGCTTGAAAAAATTTCAAAGACATAATGAAGGAAGAGGCTGACAGATTGTTCTGCTCTGGAGAGCTTCAAGTGTAAAGCCTGAAAAACTTTCACTTCTTCACTCTATAAAATCTTCCCTGAGCTTTCCTGCTGTAACTACAGACAGCATAAATAAGTACAACGAACAAGAATGACACCGAAAGCGACGAAAGGAGAGCATGGAATAAAATGTAAATCCAATGCAGAATGGTACTAAATGCACAGCTTTTGCCTGCTTGAAGAATACAGAATCATTTGTCACCTCTACTATCAGACAAGGGAATGCCGTCCTCATCCTGTCAAAATGAGCAGTTGTAGAAATTTGCCAAATATTCATTGACATTTAGGAACAAAGAGGTTGAGCTGAACATTGATTCACATCAAGGAACATAAAAACTTAGTGTGACCCCTCCAAAAAGACTAAGGAGTTAAAAGCCAGACTCATTCCTAGAACGGAGGATAAAATAAATACTCTAAAAAATCATTACATAGAAATATAAGATTTCAGGCTTCTTTGGATAGCACAGCCAGCACTGCATTCTAGGGTATACTAGTTATATGACTCTGTTTTCCCATATATATATATTTGTAATGATATTATCAGTATAATAATTAGCATTTGACTCAACATTTCTAAGACCCAGTGTAAACCTTAAGATGAAACTTAAGCATAACCCTCTTTAACCACTATATGGGCTGAGAGATTTCTTAGATCTGCAGTCAAGAAAGAACAAAATATATTGCACTCAGTAAAGAATTTTTGTTTCTTTTCTCAATAAATGGTCTCCTCAGAAGTACTGAAGCTCAGAGCATATGGGCATGGGAATGAAGCAAATTTATGAAGTCCTGTGAAGTTGTGCCTCACTAGCAGGACTGCTGATTTTGGTCTCTGCAGTGGGCTGGTTTAAAGGGAGTCCTAAACTTTCCTCTGTACCACTTGTTAAACAGCTGCTGGGTTCCAAGTTCACTTTTCTAAATGATGATTGAGTACCCTTCCTAGATCTCACCAAGACAGTGCTAATCCCATGACATGTGAAATCTGAGTAGGCAGTACCATCAGTCTGTGGCAGGACTTCAGCCAGGCACACTATCTGCCTTTTTGCATGAAAAGAGAAGGAGGTCTAGACCAGAGCATCTTGACTGATGAGATGACCTTTCCTACTTTCTTGCTGTGGAAGTTAACCTGGCTATGAAGAGAAGAGATTTTTTTTTTTTTAAGTTTAATTTCCTTCCTTATTTCTCTGCCCTCACCAAAAATGACAGAAGAAGGGTCACCAGCAGAAGAAATGAAGCTGCAAACCTGCTGAACAGTAAGTCTGACAGAACAAGAGGGGAGGATGTAGCCTGTACCCAAGTGTCTGGAAGAGGAATCCCCACATTTTGCCCAAAATCTGTAGCAAAACAAAAAATGGGAATGGTCTAATAAAGTCTGTCTTCTGTTCTGAAAATCTGCTTGGGAGCTGCCTTTTTTTCCAGAGTTGTTGGAGACATCTCAAGCAAAATACACCCCTGTTTCATCCCTTGTACCTCTCTCAGGAGAGAGTAAAGGTGTGAAAAATCCTATGTCCAAGTGTTTCAGTGGCTTTTCATTTACTATAAGATTGCTTTCAAAACAGATGTTTAAGGTGTAGTCATTTCCCAACCATGAACACTCTGTCTTTGCAGGTGTGTATTTGTACTATCCCTCCATGTTCAGTGTGAATCCTTTTCCTAGACCTGACTTGAGAAATATTTGCCCTACTGTGACAGTGCCAAAAATCATTACTTGGTGGTTGGAAAGGGCTGCAATCAGGGATGAAGTGTTGAAAACTGTGGCACTGCTGAAAACTTCTATGAGCTACTGCCTTTTACATAACTCTGAGAAGTTACTATCTAATGTGCCTTGTAGGCAGATTAAAATTAACTTACCTCATCCAACAGAAACTACAGACAAAGCCAAATGATTCCTCACAATGCATGTGTTTCTCTCTTCTGAAATAGCCTGACTATAAGCTACAAGCAAAAGATGAATCTAGTGCTAAATTCGTGTGGTTATGCACCTAGTGAAGATAGAACTCTGACTCACAGTGATTAAGTTACAATGAAATATTGAAGAATGCTTAACTGGTTTCAACACCTCAGCAGAAGAAAAGAATTTGCTCTCTCATGACCAAAATTCATGACCATATTTCAGAAAATTAGTTGATTTTTAATGACCACGCTGGCAACTTTTTGCAGTGCCATAGTAAAGGTGAATGAACTGAAATATTTATGTAACCACTGGTGTAATTTCTCAATCCATAGTGTAAACACATGGTAATCTGACACAGGTTTCACCTGAGTCTTTTTTTTTCATGTGCACTTTGGGTTTGTTTGCAGATACTGGCCCCTTTTTTCTCTAGAGTGTCCCAGAACTTCCATAGTCATATTTCTGAAAGCCACTGCTATGTGGATTTTTTTTTGTTTTTTGTTTTAACCTTGCTATGGAATGAATCACTCCACCCTCCCTCCAGCATGAAGACAAATGTGGTTGCTGCTCCTGAACATATGGTGCAGCCTAAAAAAAGGGTTATCTTGTAGGAGTGTATCTGTAAGCATCACTTATCACACAGTCCCCAATGGAGAATTTAAGAGATGATAGCTTCTCTTTTTCTTTCTCAAACTGCTCATGTTCAGCATTTTTCTATCTACTGCTTTCCAACATGCTTATGATTCCTCGAGAGAGGAAAGCCCACTCCTATTACAACTGGCCTTTTACATATTGCTCAGCACACTTGGTTCGCTCTACTTTCAGGGACAAGTTTTATGAGATGTAAAAGAAAATGTATAAAAGTTTTCCTCCTTTCTGTGTTCATAATTTCTTTGTGGCATTATACTGCATTTTTTGTCTCTGAAGAGAGCAACTTATAATCATATGAAAAGTTGGATTTTTAAAGTTACAAATTTCTATGCTACTCTTAGTTTGAGAGAGAAGGTGTTACCATAATATTTTATCCCAAAGCAGTCTTCTCTGATTACAAAGTCTGTTTCCCTCAAGAACCTGTGAAAACCTTCAGAGTGACCCATGTGATGACAGCAAAGGGTCATTTTTTCATGGGAATTCACTACAGTTTCAGACAAATACTTTGAGGATACCAAAATGCTTTGACCAATATTAGAAAGTATCTGACTAGAATAGTCTTGAATGGAAATGCTTTATGTAAGTCAAGTGACAGCTACCCTGAGTTGAAGGAACACCTAGCTCTATTTTTGACTATAAGGCAATCCTATACAGGTGGAGATGGGTCCTCCAATGGTTCTGTGCATTAGCTAAAACAGATTCAAAGCTTAGTAGAGTAATGGCTATTGTAGTTGCCTACACAAAAGTTTACTAAGGCATGACAAAAACAGATCTGGCTAGGAAAACTGACTTACACACAACCCCCTTATATGAGCAGAAATTGTAAGTTTGATGATGGTTGATGTCAGGAGTGCACACTTCTAAAGATGGGAGGAAGAAAATTTTACAATGGATGCAGAAAGACTCAGGTAAAGAGAAATTGTAATTATATGGGTCAGTATGACTATAAAAGATGATACAGAAAAAATCTTGGTTTAAATCAGAGTAGAGTCATGAGGGTATGCACAGTGGTCTTGGGCAGCTTTCTGGTACTGGGACTGTTCACCCAGCCACAGCCTTAATGGTTCCTTCAGTGGTGATCAGCAAGTGTTTCCGGCCTGAGCTTCCTCTCACTAACCCTGGCCAAACCTTCACCAGCGCACTTCATCTGTGATTATTTCTTAAGAGAAATCTGCTATTGCAGTCTCTCAACTGCAGCCCTGCTGGCTTTGCAGTACTTGAGGCCTTGACACAGGCATATCAATAACATCAGCAGAAGCAGCAAAGAGGAAGGCACTGATAAACGACTACAATGACCACTAGCAATTCCAGACAGACAGATCTAGACCTAGAGGTCTAGAGGAGAGGAGAATCTAGACCAAACCCCTTTCACAATGACGAACAGCACAGAAAGGAGGCTGAACGGCAGGGATATGTGTCTGCAGTGCTCAAAGTATGCAATGGTCCAAGGGACTGGCTAGTGAAGAACATCCCTACAGTCAAGCAAGAAAGAAGTATACATTTTCATGTTTTTCCATCTCAGTTGCAGCCCAGTGAAAAGTATCATAATACCCTCTTCTCAGTTTACTCAAGTACAAGTGTTTTTTACAAGCTGTATCTTGCTGTGATAAAACCAAAATTGAAGAGATTCCAGGGGAACATGATAGGAGACACCTAGTGGATCATAGCTTAATAGTTTACCCAGGGAACAAACAAGGATAGAGAGAGACTTTGATCCTGCCATGTGCTTTCTGCACCTGTGGACATTGCTTAAGGTTTGATAGGGTCTTTCCTATCAGAGTTCTAGAGTAGAAGTCTCTGAAATTATCAGTACCTGAAGTTTCCATCAGCCTTACTTTCAGGACTGTTTTGAAAGTGTTGATACTTGGAGACAAGCACTGACTGAAAGCTTGACAGACTTTTACCATGTCAGTTAAAAAGGCTCTGCTTAACTTTCAAGGAAGATGAGGCCATGTAATACCTATGTTTTATAAAGCCTGAGAAGATCTGTATGACTGCTGTGACATACTAAAGCAATGAGTGTTCACACTCAGAGAAGTTAAGGCAATTGAAACTCTAATGCATACAGTTGTGTACAGAGATGTTTGGTTTTATTGAATGTGCTGATTTTACCAGAGGACTTTGATTGACAGTTTGACTGCTTTTACATTCTTGCCTTTGTAGGAGGCCAGTTTCCAAATGTTAAGAGCAGCATGGATAGCCATGATCATTTAGTCTGACATTCTGGACAGCAGAAACCAGCATAGGCTGAGGAGTTTATCCAGGAATTCTTCCACTGATCCCCATCACAGTGGTTTACCAGACATGGGTCTTAAGTACTCCTCAGAGGGTAAAAAATTTTTGACTGCATCTCCTTCTACTGGTTCATACCACAAGGTTAAAATGTCAGAGCTCATTTCCACTTTGAGTCTATAGGTCCTCACTTCAGCCTGAGAAAGATCTGCATATGAAGAAAAAGCAATAAGAAAACAACAGATTTTGAGGCAGGATGAAGGCATAGTCAGTCTATTTAAAGCTGTTGTGAATTATTAAAGTTCTGAATTTTGCTTTTGGATGAGTCAGAGGATCGTATGAGCTGCTATATTTGCGGAGGAGAGGGCAGGGGTTGCAGAGATTTGGAATATAAAGAATAACATTGTGAGTGATGGATGGTCTGCTAATAGTCAAGATGACTATCTAAATAGTCAATGTTTTTTTATAAAATGATTGAGGGACAGGCTTGAAAAAGCCCAGGTGGCCACAGATAACCTGTCGAGGCCATGATAAACAGGAAGACGAGTATCCAGAGTTTAATTATGAGAAAATACCTTGGATAACTGGTTGAAATTGAAGAGGATGCAAAGACACCACTGAAGAAGGAAGACCGTGACATTCCATGCATAAAAGGTATTTAAAGCCACCTCTGGAGTGACCAGAGATAGGTCGTTTGTTTTGTACTCAGCCACTTCCACTTGAAACATGCCTTTGACTATGAGGTACTTCTGTGTGTTATTATCAATATTAAAAGTGACATAGAAAGACACCCCAAAATTTAGTAGCTTTTTCTGAAGGATACAGGACCACATGAGGAATGTAAAACCAGTACCTTTTCAGCTTACCATGTTGACTACAGTTTCTACAGTACTACTTGGTTCTAAGGTGTTTCTACCAGTGACCTTTATCCTTTGCTTTTCTCCGTTTAAGGTCAACAGCAGTTCCCTGATCTATTGACAATGGCACATGATGCCTATGGAGGATATCCCCTTGCTACCAATGGTTAATGGTTGCATTTTACTCTCCTCAGGGCCATAACTCACTTAACACTTCAGAATTTGGAAATGGTGGAGCATCCCTGGTACAGACAAACACATAAATGCTTCCAAGCCAACAAAAATCACCACCTCTCTAGGAGTTTCTTCACAAGTCAGGCTATAGTTCTCAGATTACCATGTGCATGTAACACAAGAGTGGGGAAACCAGATCTCTGATGGGAGATATCAAAGAAGTAATTTAAGACTGGTTATTGTCACTTTTTAAACTCTGTTCACTGTTGTTCACTTTGCAGAAAGAAACTGTTAGACAGGCAGACATCACTTATTGTCCACTGTATCTGTGTCTGTGGCAGACACTTCTTCTGCAGTTGTACTGGGAATTGCATTCTGAAGCACACGACTTATCCCAAAAGCAGCAGTATAATGTATAATAACATCACGAACCAGCTTTCAAAAGGGCTGCCCGTGGGAGTAGTGTATCGGTCACGTCATTTGAAGATATATCTGCTGATTTTAGCCACCAAAAGCATTTATTTCTGGTATCTCTGTAGAATAAATTAATGTATCAAACAGAAATGGACTATGTTTAGTCTAGTGGATCATCTAGGAATGGCTCAGCCACTAAAATTTCCACCTTCCTGGATGGCCAGATCTCAAAATCATTATGTAGAGACAGAGCCTTGCCCCCATCCTGGCAAGATGAGGGTCCAGCCCTGTGGTGAGCCCAGCTCATGGGTTCACCTGAGATGTGGCCCCCAGAAAAAGGAGAGCAGCTGTCACCCCACTCCAGCTATGCACTGGAGCTGATGGGAGGAGGAAGGGCAACCCTCCTTGAGCTGCCTCTGCAATCATTGTCTAAACTAGATGCTGTAGCTAGGTGGTACAGAAATCTCTCCTTGGGGAGCCAGGCAGTCTGTTTGTGTAGGCTGACAACTACATTCAAATTTTTTGTAAACAAAACAGAAGGCATTTGAAATTGCCAAAATGTGAACTCTGTAATGCTACACACTGTAAAGTTCTGCTTTGATGTTTAACAGAGCTTTTCAGGACTCATAAGAAAAATGTCTCCTGTAGTTCTTAGAAGCTGTAGTTTATTAAAAAAAAAGAAAAAAAGTTAAAATTAAGTAGTTTCTTTACATCTTCTCTTTTTAACAAGAGTATTCATTGGTTCAAGAAAAAAAATAACCTTTTCAGATATCGATTTTCAAAAGAAGAACTTAGGAAGCCTTTTTTTCAGTGAAAACCTTTAATATATTAATGGAATAGAATATTATTTCCCACATATTTTTATACCTTCTATAATTTCACTTTTCATTTTAGGGGAAATGGGTCTACAATTCTCTGCATTCTTCTACCTATGGATATTTAGAATTAACAATGGCCTAATTAAGAAAAGCTTGAATATTTCTTTGAATAGTCAGTCTCTGCAAAGTTTTGGTGCTTATCCAGATCTCACTGAACAGCAGTTAAATTTCCATAGCTTCTGAGGATGAAAAATAGGACTGAAACCCACAGACAAGTCTGTTCTGCTTCCATTCCTGGTCTGCTCTTCAGCAATAGAAAGCACCTCATTTTACCTCTGTGGTGGAGTAGAGAAAATAGTGGATTTTAAGGGAACTGTGTGTTGAATTGGAATTTGGAAGCAACGTTTCTAATCTCTGAGTCCTCATGGCAGGTTGTTACACCTGTGATTATCTCAAATGTATTTATCATTATATTTGTTATAGATACATGTGTCAGTAACATCCTATGGTGACTGATGAAACTGTGTGCTAAGTAAATATTCATTTATCTGTGCTCAGTAAAATAATGGTTATCATAAAAGGTATCTAAAAATAGTGGGGTGAGAAGAGACTGCGTAAGGATAAACAGCCAGTCAAATCATAAAACACAGACTCAAATGATTTATCTAGCAGAAACATTTAAAGAAAAAAAATATGCACAGAAAAGTCAACAGTCATAGATATCATAGTTACACTAGTTAGCAAAAAGTCTCACAAAACCTCAAGCGTGGTAATTCTGTATAAAAAATAAAAATGAAGAAATTTCAGCCTGGCCATGAATTAAATCACAAGTGGGAAAAGAGGATCCAGTCCTAACAAGAGGTCTGTTGTGACTTTACTCAATTCGTGGGAAAATCCAGAGGGGAACAAAATGAAAAGAAATAAGAGATCCATTAAGCAAATTTACATGCAATTCTTATTTGGGAATGGAAAGGAGGGCTAAGGATAAAGAAGTCTTTTCCCCTCAAATTGATCCCTCTGCCTTCATGTACCTTTCTATGTGTACACGTCACCCTTTTCAGATTGTATCTTCCATCTTCATTCCTCTGCCTTTAGCTAAATGTTGTGCAGCTTTCTGCCTTTTTGAACTACCATTAAAACAATACGTAAGAGATGGCACTGCAGATAAACAGCAATGTGTGTCACCTGGTAAGCTTTGCTGTCACTGCCAGCAAAAATCCAAACATCACACACTCAAAATTAAGCAAAACATCTGAGAATGTATAAGAGGGGCTTATTGTTTCACCTAAGTACAAACTGTTGTGGGAGGCTGAAGTTGGGCTGGTACTAGCGTGGTATCTATTGCTACTGTTGGAGAAAGGCTGACAAATGTGATGGCTCCCAGGACAGGAACTTCAGCTGGAGGTTTTCAGCTCCTGCAGCTGCAACTGCGTGAGGCAGAGCTGTTCAGTTTACGTCTGGCAGATGGACTCATTACCTGTGCCAAACAATCCCCTCCCTGATGGAGCTTGTGTAAAGCGCAAAAGTATTTTGCATTAGTTGGATGTCTCTTGAACCACGTGTTCAAAGCTCTTACAGGAACTTACACTAGATGCATCTTGTAAAACCTTGCTATTTTGACAGCAAAGTTGATTGGATATCTCAAATGAAACATAATTTTCGTGTTAAAATAGGGGTTTCTGTTAGATACCTTTTTTCTTGTCTCTTGTAAGAAAAATTAAGATGAAAACTATAGCCGTGGAGAGCCACAATGCTCTTCCACTCCCTGGCACCTGTGAGGGGTGCTCTACTTCCAGCCTTTGCTCTGCCCCTCCACCCTGTCCTCTGTTCCTTTCCCACTCACCCACGGATGGCCACCCCTTCTCCCTGTATACCCCGAGCATCCCTTTGCCACTGTAGGGGCTGAAAGCAGGACAGTAGCTGGGGGAAAGAGGCACTCTGTGGTGAGGGTAAACAAAGCAAAGTGAATGTGATGAATTTAGGGAGCTTTGCTTCCAGGAGGAAAGGGACATGATGTATGGTGGAGATGGGGCTGTCATTCCCAAAGTCGTAACATCCACAAAGAGATTGATGTCAACATTTCCATATTTCCAAATGAAATACTTCTAAAGGGTTTTGTGGTTTTGTTTGTGGTTGGTTTTTTTTTTCATAAGCAAACAAAACAACTGTTATGGAGAATTTTCAGCCTGATTCTTGACAGAAACAGATGTTGCAATATTGGAATTTCCCAAGGGACAGATATTCCAGTGTTTGTTCCATTTTAAACAGGGCTAGAAAATAAAACTGAATTGATATATGGTTTGCGTCTTCATAGCTGTCGCAGAGGCAGGTGTTGGAGAGTGTGCTAGACAGATGTTGCACGCTACTGCATAGGTTTTAAGACCAATTAACATTGATCTGTTTTGGTTGTTTTTTTTTTTTTTAATCAGTTTTTAAAACTGCTCCTTGTTCTATGTAAGGAACTGTCAATTAAATCGTGGTTCTGTCACTTTTTGTTTGGGAACTACTAAACATGACCTGTTTTGGAAAATGGCAGAAGCCAGGAAAACACTTGCAGATCACGTCCTCAGGGACCTTAAGTAGGAAGGACACTTCTTCTATGGTTTTTCCTGGACACCCTTTGCTACCTTAAAACTATGGAACGTTTCTATACTGAAATCATGCAAAGAGGGTAGAAAACAAGGTTTAATCTAGTGCAGACATATACAGTTCCACTAACTGATGGACATGAAGCTCAGCAAGCATGTTAACCCAGCCTTAACTGAGTAGGTATGGGGACCAGCAAAATGTCAGGATGTGTGCCTGCATGATCAGCAGAGCTGGAAAATTCTCAGCACCATGTAGCTGTAAGGCCACCTTGAGCTAAAGAGTGATCCTGAACAAGTTCATAGTAAATGCAGGTACACAAATATTTTGTAAAAGCCTTGGCCTTGTTATTGTGACTAACCATATTCAGAGGGTGCCAAGAAAGAAGAAAATTAACTACAGCACAATCCCACATACCCACAGTGAAAGGAGTAAGACAGCAAAAAGTCTAAGACTTTGCTTAATATGTTCTTTGATAATTTACCAACATCTAGTGACTCTAAATGAATAGCTACAAAATAGCATGTAATGGAGAATTGTCATCACTACATGGTGATATGGACTTGGACAGGAACTTATAGGATTTTCCTGGAACTTGGCACCACTGGAGAAAACACACATTGCAATTCCATGTTGCAGCAACATAAACCTTACCACTACATGTGCTAATCAGGACAAGGAGGAGCTCTCTTTGCCTGTTTCCCTGTGCTACTCCTTGACTTCTTTGGGTTTTTCAAGGAAGACCAGGCACTTTTGATTACATTTACTTGTATTGTCTTAGCTCAGCATTTCAGTGAGCACCTACATCTTTGTCTACAGTTCATCTTCCAACAGGAGCAAGATTTATATTCTGACAAGCTAAGACTACTAAGGAAATAGGAATGGTTGTTTAGACCTTTATTTTGAGATGCAAAGACCAAATTCAAACAGCCTAATACTTGCAAGATAAAATAGTTATTTTAAAGGTGTTAATATGGAGGTTAAAATGGGGGGGAGGGGTGTTTGTTTTGTTTGTTTGTTTTTGTTTCTGTTTAATTTTGTCAGAGGAGAGTTTTATCATTATTATTATTTTCTACTCTAAAGCCAAAATATCAGCTAAGTTTGTAGGAAGTTTTACATCAGTATGCTAATCTCAGGAGTATGCCACCTCTGCCCTCCAAAGCACTATTCATTTTACTTCAGCATATTCATGAAACCAGTGAAACCAGTTATTAACACCTGTGTTACCACACACTGAAATACCAGGAAAATTCTAGGAGAAAACCAGAAAGGATTTACTCTGAAAGATACTCCAGCTCTGGCATAATTATCTAATGAAACCACAGCCAACATAATTATCTACCGTGAGAGTGCCCGAATGGGGAAAAAAGGGGAAAGGTGAAACAAAAAACAGTATTATTTTTTGGTGAGAAAAAAACCCAAACCCTCTCAAAAAACAAAGAGTTAAAACATCATATGCTTCCATTAGGATGCATTTGCATAGCACAAGGTCTTGCCATCTCTCCACCTACCACCAACCCGGTGTTGTGCAGAGGTGTAGTA
>JAWWLV010000121.1:28686771-28738229 GCA_035041135.1 Platyrinchus mystaceus | reverse complement strand
TAGGATGCATTTGCATAGCACAAGGTCTTGCCATCTCTCCACCTACCACCAACCCGGTGTTGTGCAGAGGTGTAGTACTATGCCCTGTAAAGGGACTGTTGCAGTCCCTCAGGCCTTTGTTAATACTCTTCACAGGTGTGAATCCTGCTCCCAGTGTTTATTTCATCTTTCCCCTTGCAAACAGTTCTTCACCTCATAGAAGTTGTTAGTGTCCCCAGAGAAAGAAAAAAGAATTTAAACTGTATAGCTTTGTGTCCTCAGTGTGGCTCATTGCCCTAAGAAAATCATACAAGAATCAGAGGTACTTCTGCACCGTTTTTTTCTAACAAAGGGATTGCAGCATTGCTAGTGCCACTGAGAGAACAGGAGGTTTGTCTGACACCACCCAGAGAAGGTGGGGCTGTCACTGCCCTCTGTTCAGTCAGCAGCCTCTGAAAGCAGCCAGCCTGGGCTTTACAAGGTCCTGGGCTGGAGGAGCCAGGTTCTGAAGGTGACTCATTCCCTGGTGACAATTCCTTCTTTTGCCTGCTCAGGTGCTATCACCTCATTGAAACAGCAACCAGAGGAGGTTACAAGGACCAATGGGTGAAGGAGAGAAGCAGGGGTCCTCTTGGCTCTATGGCCTGCTCAGCTTATGAGAACATTCGGCCTCCCCCATCCCATTGTCCAACCTTGGCAGCACTGACAAATTCCTCCCCATGGCACTCCCAGGCCATGAAATTCCACATGCAGCAGAAGAGTGGGCATCGGGCTTCTGACACATCCTTGTCATGGAGTAACCAAGCTGAAACTCTGTTTCTGCATACTCAAATTAGCAAGATCCAAGTTCACTTGGACTCTGCTGTACAACGTACATGGAGGGTCCGTGATCGCTGCCGTGCATCTTTCTCATTCTGCACCAGCCTTCTGGAAAAGAGGCACAGGCATCCCCCACCCTCCCAGCACCAGCAGAAGGACTGATTCATCAAGCCTGACTCTCTGAGGCAATCTGCCAGACGACAGAGCTGCTGGTAGGGTGTCTTGATGCTGTCAGCTGCCCATATGTCTGTTGGGCAGCTATTGCCTGTGCAATCCCCACTCCGAGAAAAATTCAGAGCACAGTTTGGGATATCTACATAAGGGCCAATTCCACAATCTAAGCTGATTAAATAAATGGATAATTAAAAAAAAAAAAGCACTGGCTTAAGCAAATATCTCTTTTATTTGTTTTCTTGTCAAAATGAAGTAAATTATGAGGTAATAAATATATTACAAACTTAGATAAATTCAAAGTGATGCAAGGGGAAGGAGAGGGAGGACAGATGGGCAAATTCAGCACAAATTCATACCTAGTGCTGACTGTCTCAAACTGTTCATCTCTGCAAATAAACTAATCTGTAAACCAGGAGCAGCTGAACAAAACAGGGTTATGGCATAGCCTTACCTTGCTATCTCCAGGGTTTTTTAAGCCACCCTAAAACATGGCTGTAGCATCACTGGATGAACCCTTTCCCATCCAAGGATACCATACTAATTATCTCTCTTTCTTGCCCAGCACTAGTGCATCCACCTCCATCACATAGGTGATTTTGCTTCACTCCTCCACAGTGTCCTCTGCCAAGGCTGAAGCCTGTTTTCTTTCTGGGCATAGTCACTTTGTTGGATTCTTATCAGAGGTACCTAAGATGATCATGCTATGACTCTGAGACATCAGCAGGGCTGTGGCAATAGGGAAGATCAGCCTGCTGGCTGGACTGCTTTTCCCTGTTATGAAAATTAGAACTTTTAATTTTAAACATATACAATTCTCAATGTCTTTATAGTTTCAAGGTTTCTTTAGATTAAAGTACTACCTTGCTAGAACTAGATTACCATTTTGCTTGGCCTTATTACAGATTATTATGGATTACTGAGTACGTGTCTGTACAGTGCTCATATTAGACTGTAAAACAAGACACATTTGGGGGAAAAGGGTAGTATAACAATGAAATAACTCAAAATATATTTCCAGAGACATCTAATACCTCCCATTTTCCTTCTTTGTGACTGAAAATTTGAGTTACATTTCTCTTGTGCCCTTTAAGAACAAATAGAGGATAAATGACTTCCTTGTAGTACAAACCTTCATTGAAAACCTACAAGTAAAACACTCAAAAAATTACACAGAGCATGGACCTGATTTCAGCCTCAAGTTTTAAATTCCTCAGCTTGTCTGAATCCCTTTCTTTCATCCTTCCCTAACCAAAACATTAACACAAATACTACTGCCCATCAACATCCCAATTAAAGCCCCAAAATAGGTTTAAATGAGAAATAAGTGTTGCATTTACCTTGTACTGCATGACCTGAAAAGAGACTTTTTTGCTCACTCTGAATGCATATATTTTTCTCAGAAAATCTGCCTTTTACAGACAAATCCAAAAAATAACCATACTTTTAGGGACTAAAGCTAATGAGGGCTTTATAACATAATTTATTTAGTCCAGCATAGTCGTCTTCTTTTTTTAAAATTATTTTTCCAGTGGTGTGTCTCTTCCAGTTCTATATTTTTAAGTCATTTCTTTAAGAAAGCAAGCTGTATCATTGCTATTATGTGTTAGGGTTAACCAGATCAATTGTTGGATAAAAAAACCCACATTTTCTTCTGAAAACAGACCAAGCATACAAGCAAAAAGGCTGGTATGAAAGGGTATAATAGGAAACTCAAAGCAAGCAATTAGATATATGAGCCTGCACTTATGCCAGTGAAATAAGGTACTGTCTGTGTTTGTAATTTTGACTTATTTTTGCTCTGCCATCCTCCTTGTCCTGTCTCATGTATTTGATAGATAAAATAGTCCTAAATAACCAAATAATTTTTTACACAACTATCAGAATAATGTCCACAGTCAGAATTCAACTGGTCAGCACTGGAAAGACAAGGAATAACAGGAACCTGCTGTAGGAGGAGAAGGTGCCATTCTCCAAGACCCTCCTACCAAGAATCTAGAACATCAGCTTTAAAAGGGGCAAGAAGGCTTTCCCATGACTTCAGAGGGGAGCTGTATGGGGTTTGGCATCAGAAAGCTGGGGAGGCAGGAGCTGTCAAGGCACCCTCTTTCACCTACCCACAGCCTGGAACCTCCGCGTGAGCATGTGGGAAACTAAGTTAAGCAGAATGATCTCAAACTGGCAAGGCAAGTTCTAGCAATGCAGTGTTTTAGAACACAATATGGTTTTTAAGCTTTTTTATTTATAACTCTGTTGCAAAACACCTGTGGATAAAAATAAATCATCCTCTACTTCAAGCAGTTGTCTTTCAGCCATTACTTTTACTATTGGATCACCACACTTGAAGGAGATTTCTTAGTAGTCTGAATTGCTGGTGTCCCAGTTGAAAGGGAGGGTGGAGTGAGGGGAGGCAGGAAGTTCTTGGGTACAGATTTAGAAAGACTAGGAGGAGTTCTCATGCTCTGTGGTCACTGATACTTTTCCATTTATCCTAAAAGTACCCGGATGTCAGTAGATGTACCCAAAACAAGGAATAGATTAGAGTGGGTCTCTGACACCACCTGGACCTCAATGGATCAGCACTAGGGAGACAAGGAGTATTGGGAACTGCTGTAGGCACCACATGAAGTGAAAACTTGGAGATCAAATGGAGCATCATGGATCGTTAAACGTGCACTACATATACAAATGCTGAATATGTTAAAGCTTTGAATATGTTAAAACTTTTCATTTAGAGATCAAATTGTTGACTCACCTGAAGCTTAATCAAAATCTTATTTCAATAGTTCATATTGGCATCAGATTGTAACTTTTTGTTTCAATGATGGGTGGGGACAGATATTGGCAATTAGCTTCAGAGCATCTGAGAGAGGGGATATGGCAGATATTATGGGCAAGCATTAGCTCATCCTCCACCCAAGGGAAAATGCTGAACCTTTAATGAGCTGAGTTAATAATTGGTAGCATAGATAAAACAGGAATACTACTACCTTACGCTGAATCACAGAATATTCAGAGTTGGAAGGCACCCACACACATCATCAAAGTCCAGTTCCTTGCCCTGCACAAGACAGTCCTAACAATCAGATGATATGCCTAATAGCATTGTCTAAATTGATTCTGGTTTCCTTTTCCAGCCTATGAAATACCCCTGGCTGTGGTGGGTTTACTTCCCAGCAACACAGCAGGGGCTGAGATGAGAGCTCGGGGGTAGAACTGCAGCATACAAACTCTCCACATACCTCAATAAATGTTATTTGACAGTAGCTAAATTTGAAGGAAATGAGAATGCCTCCAAGCTGGCAGAAGGTGCTGTCCTGCTCTTTGCTCTGCCGGGGCACTGCAGCATGGTCGGCAGTAACACAGGCACCTTCTCACAAGCCCTCACATACATCTCGCATTCTCATGTAAAGAGCAATATCTCCTGTAGGGTCATTTAGTATTTTGTCTTTCTGTGTCAGTGATCAAGCAAGAAAATAGTAGTTTGGGTAGCATCTGCATGGTCTGCCTCTGCTCCTCATGATCTGGACTTGCTCTGACCAATGGATTCAGTTTCTGTACAAGCAACAAGTGGATGATAGCTGGTCACAACAATCTAGAATGAATATAGGGACATTACTGAGACATACATCTACTTTTCTTGCATATATGATTTTAAAAAATATTTATTTCATATTTTATATTTCTATTTTCCACTTCATTATCTGGTAATACATATATTTTTTCTCATTTTCACTACATTTTCTTTCTTATTCTTTAAAGATTTCTCATATTGCAAGGGGCAGAGGGAGAAAAAAAACAAGCACAAGCAAACAAACAAGCAATAAACAACAATAAAAAACACCTGTCTTTGTATTTCTCCTGGAAAAAGAAACAAAATAAAAATAAAAAGCTAGATGAAAATTTTTTCAGCAGATACAAAACCCCCCACAGTCCCAGAATGCATGCTTCTGTGAAGCAACTTCATTATGCCTGATAACTTTCAGCATGTTTGCACTTGCTGAGAGTCCTCTAGAAGTCAATGCACACTACTGCTGCAAACCACTCCAAATGAACTGAGGTACCAAGTGTCTACATCAAACTTTCCTCTTCCCTGCTTATATAAATTTTGCTTCTCTTTGGGTCTGTGACTGCATGTTTTATTTTTATACAGTGACTCTCTCTACCCATTAAATATGAAAGATTAATACATGATAATTAATGTCTTCATGTGATGCCTTTCCTCCCAATGGTTGTTTTTAGTGTTTAACTCTACAGATGCTTTGACCAAAGCAAAGTTTCTATCCTGCATACAATGAAACTGAAATAGCTCAGCTCACATGTTGAGGCTGAGGAGGGGTTTTTGTACCAGCTATGAGCCATGGAGAAAGGTCATTGCCTAGTGAGGTTAGAGACAGAGGTGGAAGGAAAAAAAACTGGATAGAAGAGTGGCAGGCATTTCTCTGCAAGTCTTCATTTTTCCAAATCATGAGTAAGGGCAGATGTCGGAGCCCTTTGGAATGGATGTCTTCCCTAAAGTTACCTGTACTATGTATTTCTAATTTTGCTCAGATAGAAAATAACATAAACACACTTTGGTACAGCAGCAGGCTATTGAGACAATTTTCCTTGGCAGCAACAGGGCAGGGCTTCCTCTGTTTTCAGTCTTTAGATGGAAGATTACACAGTAGGCTTTCCTAGCAAGATACACTAGACAGTGGCATCCTCTCTGACTCATGACCTGGTGCTCAGTGTGGCACTGCTATTTGAGAGAACATGTTTACACGACATAGATATTACTGAAATTTGCAGCATCTTAGTCATAAAGCACTTTCTTATTGACATGCAGTTGACTAGATGAGTGCATGAGTATATTTATACCATCATGCTGTGGGAAATTCAAACTCAGTTAATTACTTCCTACCTAGGTTAAAGTACCAATAAGTGCAAATGCCGAAGTTATTTTTTCCTCATGAAATGGAGCTGCACAATCACCTGATTGCTAAACTGCAGCCAATATTTAACTGAGAAGTGACAGGATAGAAGGGATCTCTGTTTAGCCAGTCTGTAAAGCACTTGCAGTAAAGGAGCTGTGTAAATGTAAATCATTATTATATTGTTTAAGTAATCAAATCCATGGCACCGTTGTTTAAATAAACTGGAGATGTGGAGCCATTTATTCATATTTTAATGCTTAGACTGCCTGCTACATAAAATATATATGGAAAAATAAGCTTTCAGAAACATATAAAATACTGGTTTTTCCTAGTGCTGAATTTATAAGCTAGGGAGACTATAGTGCTCTAGTAATTCTTAATTTGTACAGCTGTTTTTATCACTCTTAGTACAAAATACCACAAAATAAAATAGACCTAAATCTCTCATAAATCTAATGAGAGTGTCGCATTTCAGATGCATATTTTTAAATGGCTGCATCATTGCTTTAATTCAAAACACAGCCAGAAGGCTCAGTATGACCTGGAAAGTTCTACAAAACACTTACAGATTTATTCACTTTTGAAAAAGTAGTCAATGTATGTATTTTATCAATGCCCACCGGCCAAAACTGAGATTTGGTCCCACATCATGTAGGGTGCTCTACATATAAAACCCCCACAATCTCTCTCCCCAGATTCCTTAGTTGAATTCAAGTGTTGCAGTTATGTAATGTTCCATCTTAATCATTCATGACTATCCCTCTTGCTGCAGACCACACGAAGACTTCAAAGCAAGTCTCCCTGTTCGGTTATGTGAGCCCTATATTTTCTAATGTGTTTACCCCTATGAAGCCAGGCAATGCTGTAACTCAGGTTACAGGTGGGAAACTGAGGCCCAAAGATTTTATCTTCTAAATTTTTACGTTTCAGTTCTATCCCTTATTCAAAATGACTTAAATATACCAGTGCCTAAATTGCACTGATCATAAGTCTGATGCTCTTACACATCTAAAACACTTTTGAGAGTCTAGACTGAGAGGAGTAGGTAAGATTTCTATGACAGACCGGGTTTCCTAGTGTTTGCTCTTTTAACCCTAAGACTTAGGACAGACATTGCCTTGAAGACCTTGGTCTTCTTCCATCCCTTTCCCTGTTGAAAATTGGTTGCTCTTTCTGCATATTTTTCCTTCAAATAAGACGTGGCTTTCAGTTTTGCAATTTGTAGCAAACTTCTGGTCTTGGCTAAAAGTGATGGGTACAGTACACATTTTTTGTCACTGGTGTGAGTTTAGGGGTGGTTGATTTTACAGAAAAGATGAAAGAATGGAAAGACTGCTGCATTGAAACCCACATATCTTTATAAGCATGCCTAAATTCACCTGACTCTGGCCTTTGCAAATTGTATTGTACTTTTCTAGAAGAACAGTTACAAATATCTTTTCTTCAATGATTAATTCACAGTGTCAAATGAAGTGCTCACCTGAGTGGCACTCAGGATTATGGAATCACAGAATGGTTGAGGTTATAAAGAACTGCTGGAGGTCATCTCATTCAACTCCCTTGCTTAAATCAATTCATCTAGGCCCAGTTGCCCAGGACCATGTTCAGATGGCTTTTGAGGATGGAGACTCTACCAGCTCTATGACACAGCTGTAACAGTGGTCAGTCGCCCTCACAGTAAAAAAATATTTCCTGATGTTCAGATATGCAATTTCAGATGGTGCCCCTGGCACTGGGCAATGCTAAATAAGCCTGACTCTGTCTTCTCACTCCCCCCTTCAGCTATTTGTACACATTGATGAGTTCACCCCTGCGCTTTCTCTTCTTCAGGCTGATGAGTCACAGGTCTCAGCCTTTCCTCAAATGTGAAGTGCTCCAGTTCCTTAAACATTTTGGTGGCTCTTTGATGGAGTCTCTACACTATGCTTATGTCTCTCTTGCACTGGGCAGCCCAGAACTGGACACAGTATTTCAGTTGTGATCTCACTGGTGCTGGAGAGAGCAAAAGAATCCCCTTCCTCAAACTTTGGGCAACACTCCTCCTGATGCAGACCAGGATATGATTAGCCTTCTCTATGGCAAGGGCCCATTTCTGCCTCATGTTCAAACTTATGTCCAGCAGGACCCCCAGGTTCTTTTCTGCAAAGCTACTTTCTAGCCAGGTGGGCCTTGCATACTCAGTGCATGGGGTTATTCCTCTTCAAGGGCAGGTCTTGGTATTTTCCTTTTACTGAATATCATGGTGCTTTTCTCAGCCCATTTTCTCCAACCTGTCAAGGTCCCTCTGGATGGCAGCATGACACTGGTCTATCAGCCATTCCTCACTGTTTTGTGTCACCAGAAAAATTGCAGACAGTACATTCCGTGCCATCGTACAGGTGATTATTGAAGATATTAAATAGAATTGGATGTTAAATATGTTGTGGACCATTATTGACTCTTGGGGTATACTGCTAGTTACAGAGCCATTGTCCCCTTTAAACCATCTGCAGCTCCTGCCAGTGGAAGACCACAGCTGGGATAGAAAGAGGAATCAGACTGGTGTCTTGGGTAATGATCAGCAGAGATGGGGCTCACATCAATGGGTAGGGCAGAACTTCTGCTTTTACTCTTTCACTATGAGTACATAGTTCATGAAAAATTCTTAGCAGAGAATATGGTAAATTTCTTTCTTTTGTGCATATGTTTCTTACTAGCAGGATTCCTTCAAGCTGAGCACAGACAATGTGTCTCAGTCCTGGTATACCGACTATCTTAGCATATATTAAGTGCTCATCATTTTAGCAGCTAAGCAGTGTCACGTCCCATTTAGCACATACACTGCATTTTATAGAGCAGAGCACTGTAGAAATCCTTTTCCCTTAGGTTTTTCTACACGCTCATTGCAGTGATATGCATCGGACCACTTAAAGCAAAACAGATTTAGTTAATTAACTCTAAGGGACTGAGTGGTTCCCTGACTGGAAGTTGTAAGAACTGGTTTTGATATTATGAGTACCACTGATTAACTCTCAGATGCTGGACAATCACTTCATCTTTCTATGCTTCATTTTTCCCTGGTGCAAAATGTAGAGAAATAAAATTTGTTTTCTTTGGTGAAGTGCTTTTGAGAGCTGTGAATGAAAAGAGTTATGCATCATCAATGAATCATCAAAAAGGCCTGATGGGAGATTTATAGAAATAGCACTGTCTTCACTGCTTCTGAAAAACTGAGCCACAACCAAGTAAAGCAACAAAGGGCCAAATCCTCACTGAGAGACAGCATTGGAGACAGGATAAAAATTTAGAGGTGCCTGATACCTTGACAGCCATTTGTTCCTCCATACTAAACTGGCAAGATAGCCTCTTTCTGTCATTTCTGTCCATGACACTCAGTTCTCACCCATCCAACTACCAGACAGCATGTCTTCCCTTCTGCATTGTTTGGGGTTTTTTTGCCTGGCCATCCTCCTCTTCAGAAAATCGACACATGCAACCACTTCTAACACCTGACAACTCCTGCAAGCTTCTCTTTCTGGTTGCAGGGATATTCCTGTACACTGGGCCAGTTTCATTATACAACAAACATATGACTATAGACATCCTTCAGATATATACTTTTCAGCCTTACAGATCTTAAACACTAGTGAGTTTTTGCCAAAAGCATTGCCTTGGGAAAAAAAAATTGAACTAACATGTTTTCTTTCATTCTAATTCTCTATCATTATCTAGTTTTATTTTATCCTTTCATTCTTCTTAACTCCATATAGTTGCAAGTCCCAAAGGTAACACACAGGTTCCACTGTTCCAGTGTTCCACTTTGCTCTGTAGCCAGAACAAAGCAAATAATGTCCACTTACTGATTGATTTGATTATTTCAGCATATTTTTCTAACTGAGGAATGGAAATGGACAGAACTGAATTTCCTCAGATTATTTCAGTATTTGAATAAATATCCTTTAAAAAAATTGTTCTTTGGACTTGATGGTCAATATTCCTAATTTTGACAATGAATGACTGAGTATGGGGTAGAAAATAGGTTACCTTATTCCTTCTGTTCTACAAGTGATTCAGATAAAAGTACTGCACAGACATTTGTCTATGTCAACTAAACATTCAGTTATGAATAAACTTTAAAATTAGATTTCATTGTAAGAGAAGGGTGAGGAAAAAATGACACATGAACATTTACTACCTCTTCTTTTAAGGTAGTAAAATTATATTTCCTCATGGTAAAGAAAATTATATTATGCTAAAGAAGAAAATAACAAGGTCTGTTGTGGGATCTGGAGGCTGGGTAGCATGACTTGATGTGTGCCTCAGTTCTCCCTGATAGGCAGTAGGAGAAGGACAGAGTAGCCAGCACGTAATAACAGGAGGCCTACAGAGGAAGTCAATGGTTTTGACTGTGTTTTGGCCACAGTTTATACTCAAATTAGAGTAAAACCCTAAAATCCATTACTCCTCTACCAAATCCAATTTTTCTTCACTGCTTCAGGATGCTTGGAGTGTTTGGTTCTACTTTTCCATGAGATTCTGACTTCTGCAGGTACCTCACATACAGCCAAAAGAAAACTTCAGTTCAATGCATCTGATAGTGCTTCCTCTGCAATTAAAAGGAAGGAAAGGGTGGTTTCTAGGGATTAATCACTAGCATGAAGATACTATGTCAATCATTCTTACTATATAGAAGGAAAAACAGTAATGCTGTTTTCTTGAACTGTTCCTACACATTTTTAATCCCTAAAATTTATTGTTCCTTTACTGCAAGAGTGACTCTTGCTTTACATCATCAAAAGTCAGAGAAGTTGTAGAACTGGAGGAACACAATGAACATTTAGGACTTGCTTCTGAAATTGTATCTATCTCTTCTTGCATTTAATATTGTATAAAACATTAATACAAAGTTGTCAGCCATTACAGTTGTGTAAAACAGTCCTTAGTGAAGTAAAAAATGAAGTCTTTTTATACAGGTGAAAAATCTCTTGTTAACAACCCCAAATCTTAAATCACAGAGTAATTAGAGCCTGTGTTATGAGTAGACAGCATAAACTTCCTCCCACATTGCTTCCTCTCTCAGTAGTGTGTTTCAATCCCACCTACAGGAGGTGGAAAGGGAAATTTCTGACTTCTAGCTTTCAAGCTTTTCTTTCTTTTTTATGCCTAGTAAGGAGTCTACTAACTGCAGTACTATTTTTTCCTTAATTGGAAATTTTACTGAAAACAGCTGTTGTTAGAGAATGAATACTACAGAAATTTGTAATGTATGACTTCGGCAGAAAAGCAACGAACAGACCAACGGGCAAACTGACAAATAGAATTTAAATTTATCAGACACCACTAATGCTACTGGTGGCAGCGCTATCTCATTTCAAAGTCAAATCAGTGACCTAAGAGTAAAAGACTGCATATGCTGATTTCTGCCCCCTTGCCATCATCAGAGGACCAAACAACTGCATTTACCTGTAGATCAGGACTTCATCATCCGAGCAGTTATACTGCAGCTGATACATTTTTACCCGAGGGGCCGACTTGCTCACTGTCCACTTGACCAAAGCTGAGGTAGTGGTCACATCTGACACCAGGACAGCCCTTTCTGGCGGGCCTTTTGTTTCCCCACGATTCGACTTGGTGGAGCTGGTGATGTCTGAGAGCCTGGATTTTGGGGGAGCTGATCGGCCTGTGCCATTGCTGAGATGGGGAAGCTGAACAATTGAGAGTTCAATTGTTGCAGTGGACTCTCCGGCAGCATTGGCCGCTATGCATGTGAAAGTTCCATAATCCTTGGAGGTGGTGATGAGTATATCCAAGGTGCCATTGTCATAGACAGCTGTCCTCGAAGAGTTTCCGATCAGACGGTCATCGGGGGCTACCCAGTGAATGATGGGAGTGGGATCCCCAATGGCTTTGCATTTCAGTGTGGCAGTTTGCCCTTCTAAAACCAGCAACTTGTGAGTATGCTGTGTAATAAGAGGAGGCTCACAAACAAATTCTTCCTCCCGCACGTACCAGAAGTACCTTCCCTTTAGACCTGGAGGAGAAGCACAAGTTTCCATATCGTCGTCTCTGTCAAGTCGCCTTAACCACAGCAGCTCACAGTTGCAATGCAGTGGATTGCCCCCAAAGCTGAGAGACAAGGGTGGAGAAAACGGGGTAACAGCTAATGGAATTACTTGAGATCTGGCAAATATAGGGTCAGGGGGGAGCTTCTGCAGTCTGTTAGATGTTAGATCCAATCGGGCCAGTTTCTGAAGATCTGCAAACGTCCCCTCTGTTATATAATCTATCAGGTTGTGATCTAAACTGAGCTGGTGCAAGTTTACCATCTTTCTTATAGATTCCCAGGGAATGCTTCGGAGGTTATTGTAGGAAAGGTCTAAGTCTTCCAATGTCAGCAAAAAATCCTCAAAGGCTTCATCAGAAATGCTGCTTAGCTGGTTGTTGTTTAAAATCAAATGCTGAAGGTTAATTAAGCCTCTCAAAATATCCTCCCCAATGTCAGGCAGCCTGTTGCTGTCCAGATGTAAAGACCGAAGGCTCTCCAAGTCGGTGAAAGAGTAGGGCTGTATGTAACTGATGGTGTTTCTGGACAAAGTAAGGTCAACAAGTCCAGACATATTGGCAAAATCTTGCCGGCTGATATTAATAATAAAGTTGCCCCCAAGACGGAGTTCAACAGTCCTTCGATCTATGTCCAGTGGCACAAAGAGGAGACCCTTGGAGGGACACAAAGTCCCCAGTGACTCAGACAGGTTCTGACAGACACAATATTTGGGACAAGCATTGACTGTGACAGCCATTCCAAACACCAGGATGCTGCAGAGCAATTTTTCCATTGTAAATCACGCAACAGTACCTGAAAGAAATGAAGAGAGTTACAAGGAATATCAGCAGTTATGATATATAAGTTTCCTCTTATGTTTTACCTAACATCTACCTCCAGCAAGACTTTGCAGTGCCTCCTCTCAGGAGTCACACCTAGAGGCTTCAGCACCCCATAATGGGAAGGACAAATGTTATAGAAACATGTTTCTCCAGATAAAGTATTTCTTTCTAAAGGAAAAAAAAAAAAAAAGAAGAGGTGGCTTTGGTTCCAAATCTGAACATGATAGGAATTGCTATAGGAATTGCTAGTACTTATGCCTGGTAACAAGGTCTTGTGGCTGCCCTATTTTCTAGTTACAGAATTATAATTTTTATTGAGTAGCTGGTAGTGGACAAATACTATCATCAGATTGCATGGCTTACTTAAAATCCTGGAAGATTTAATTTGGAGTAGTGCCTGCTTCTTTGAGGGTAGAAGCTAGAAATAGCATGTATAGTAATTACTTACTACTGCAAAATAGTGTGGAATTAGGGTTGAAGCAGCTGATTTTATGGGTAAAGATAACTGCATATTTACCCTTCAGTAATTTGGCTAATAATGACAATTAAATTATCTGGCCAGTTTGTGGGGCAAATCACTTGCTCACCCATAATAAAATTAATGATAGACAGTACAGGAAGAAGAAATTACTTGCAAAATTGTCACCTGGATTCACCCTGTGCTCAGCCAACCTGTGGAAAGGATGACAGCATCCAGCTCCAAAGAGAATGGATCCAGGGGAAACCTGAGCTACATTAGTCTCCTGGCAGGATTTTTGACAACCTCATGCTCTCAGACTGCAATCCCTTCTGTTGTAGTGACAGCGAAGCTCTTGACTGCCTCCATGGCCCTTCCTTGCATCCCGCCCACTCCTCTTTGCACCACTATCTCCCTTTTCTTTCAGCTCTCACATGCTTTTCCAGCTTGAATTGTAAGGTATCTGAAGAACAAACTAAATGTATTAACAGGCTGGCTCACAGGGGCCAGTTGAGGCTTGGAGAAGTCGCAGACCTGCTTCAGGTTTGGGAATATCTACTTACACACGTTTGCTGACATTCTTCCACATGTGCAGGACATAGGTAAACTTGCATTCTTTCTGTCTCTCCCTTTCACAGACCGTGCTATCAAGCGGGGCTGAGGAATGGGTAGATCATTCATTTCCAACCCTCATTCTCCTTCTGAGTAAAGCAGCAGGGAGACAAAGAACTATATTTCTGTAAGGGATCCCCCAGGCTTTTTTGCTAAGGTGGTATGCTCTAGTCTCTGAGAGCCTCACCTGTGGCAGTAGCTACAGGCATAATTCAGCTTGTAGTATTCAACATAGCCATTTTGCCTCTCTTTAAGCTACATCCACTCCATAAACTTGCATTACTATCCTTGGTCTTTGGTATATGCCATATCCCTTCTCAATCATGCAGTGCACATAGGTTTAGGAGTATTTTTGCACTTGTGTTTCAAGAGACATCATGGCACAATAAGAAATGAGACACCCTTGTGTTAATTGATTGCCCCTGTAATGCCTAGTCAATATATGTCACATAGTCACCAGTGCCTAAGACAGTTATAAACTGTTATACACGATAGGATAACTCCAATAATTAGTACTATGAGTCCACTCAAACTCTTCTGTCACAAGAATCACACTTCACAAAAAAGTTGCATCACAATTATTTACACTCCATCACACACCTGAAATGACAGTTATGCAGACTTTTTATAATAACTAAAAGAAATTATAAAAGTTATTAAACTCCCAGTAACACACACCAAATACAAAACAAAATCTATCACTTGAGTAATTTAAAAAAACCCTCTTTAAACAGGTCTTGCTCTACTTTCTTGAAAGGAGTGAAAACTGGGACCCAAT
Organism: Platyrinchus mystaceus; assembly: GCA_035041135.1. Taxonomy (NCBI): domain Eukaryota; kingdom Metazoa; phylum Chordata; class Aves; order Passeriformes; family Tyrannidae; genus Platyrinchus; species Platyrinchus mystaceus. Next base: position 28,723,633 of record JAWWLV010000121.1, on the reverse strand, counting down.
GTTTGGGATGCTGACCAAAGGTTCCTGATTCCTCCGCTGAGTAAGATGGTTTGGTATCTCCTCTCTAGATTACATGAGTCAGAAAAAGCAGCTGTAGAAATGCAGGATGCTATGAGTACTGAACAATGATCTTTAGGGCAAAGTTTACTACATGGTGTGATGATAGTAACTATATTCTCTTATTATTATTTCATAGGGGAGGAAACAACTAAAGCATCTATATTTGCTGAACTTTACAATAAAGATGAAAGCCCACCCCTTGTTGGGCATCCTTTTAGAAAGGATGGCTTGAGAAGAGTAATCTTACCTTCAATAGTAAATAAAAGGCTACTGAACAAAATGTTTGGAGATTAGCAAAAGCGTTATTGATGCAAATCTGTGACATACTTAGCAAAGAACTATAAATAACCCTCACATTATTATCAATTGGTAGTTTGCTAACAGGCAATTGGCTTTTTCAATCTTAATTATAATTGTGTTCTGCAGCTTTAATTTAGTGTATTACCCTACCAGCTGAAATGATAAACAAAAAGAAGTTTAAAAGGGGGAGAAATAGATACAGTTAATTAGTAATAAGCCCTTTCACAGCTTCTTCCTCATCTACATTCCCACCCTTTGAATATCTATTCAAAAATGTGAATGCACACTTACGACAGCAGTGTCTCCTTTAAGTGTCTCAATTCTCTAACCACATATTTTTCCGGATGCTGTTAAATATCACAGTGCTTTGGGGAGACAGTTGATTCTGAGCATCAGAGTGAAATTCATTTGTGAAAAGAAAAAAAAAAAGGGGGGTGGAACAGAAGTTAATTACATAAAACAGGGACTGAAGCACCGAGAGGAGGATGTGAAGCAGGAGGCCTAAAAGGCAAAGTAAACCCTGATGGTGAAACCATCTGTGAATGGCTTGAAAGCACATCATCTGCCTGTGTGTGCTCGCACGTGTGCATGAAAAAGACACAGAGTTCAGCATGTGCTTTTACCAGCAAGAGGAAAATTCAGTAACAGCCTTACAGGGATGGAAATATCATAGCCACTGTCATTCCAGTTATTGCATGCATTTGAAAGTATTAATGCAAATATCGTTTTCAGAGGAAATTTCTATCCTTTGTGATTTTTTGCTAGCATCATTATTTCAAGCTTCTGAGCCTCGGGTGTTTCTGAAATGTAAACCTGAAGTGAACAGTTCACAACACAACAAAAAAGATGCAAACCCAGAGGACTACCTATAGGACATTGGAGAGAAAAAATTGCACAGAGCTCCTTAAGAAGAACATCTGGGGTTTCCACAGGACAAATGATTTTTCTTTTTCTCTCCAGACAGACAAAGCACTTGGGCCAAAGATGAGGTAAGAATTCAAAGAATAATAGAATCATAAAATGGTTTGGGTTGGAAGGGACCTTAAAGATCAATTAGTTTCAACCTCCCTGCCACGGGCAGGATCACATTTCACTAGACCAGGCAGCTCAGAGTCCCATCCAACCTGGCCTTGAACACTTCCACGGATGAATCCAGGGAACACTGCATTTCTTGAGTCTGCACAATTACAATAATATCTTTCAAAATCTAGACCCTCCCACGAAATCAAGGTAATTGCTAGCTGTCAAAGGGGTGGATAAATAATATTTTTTTTTTTCAGTTCTTGTAATTTTCATATAAGAAAGATAATAAAGTGTCAAGTTAAGGGTCTGTTTTTGCTGACCAGTTTTCTCACCTTGTTCCCAAAATGCCTTTTGACCTGCAACATCAAAAATTTTATGGGCTGCTAATGGCAGCCTTGTGATAAGCTCACCATTCTGATTTACATTTTAAAGGTATCTATCAGCCTGATAAAGTATATTTTGCATAGCAAGTCAATGAATCTGGAAGAGTTCCTGTCTCAGCACACGATGAAAAATAGCCCCTTTAGTCTTCTTAGAACAAGGATTGGTATGAATTAATATGTGCAAGAGCCATAAACCTTGGTGTTTTGTATTCAAATTTTCCTCATAAAGGTACAAATTCTGGGATTTGGCATCTCATTTCTGCAATGTCTCCAAGGCATTTTTTAATTCTATATTCATTGAACTTTGCATATAAATTCTAATAACCTTTGCCTACCACAGCACCAAGTACAAGGTAACTGTCAGAAAAATAAGCTGCAGCATACAAACTGGGGAAAAAAAGAGACTGAAAAAAAAAAAAAGGAGAGGTGGATGGTAGTTTGATTCTACTGTCTTCAAGTACCCTGGGACACAGTTTCCAGGGACTGTATGGGTGAGCTAATATATCTTTCTTCAATTTTTTTAGGTGCTGTGGAGGAACTGAATTTTCTTTTCCGGGAGCTGCTCTTTTCCTCATTCTTAATCTACTCTTATCTCTGTTTTAAGTGAATTTATGTGACTAGGAAACCTAACCCCCAGATGCAGAGCTTGACTGCCCTGGAAGTAGTCCTAGTTTGGTAGTATTTAGGAAGAGCTAGGCTGTAGAGGCAGATGTGTGTACATGAGGATTTGAGCACTAATATCTTAGAACGTGCTTACATCCTAGGTCCTAGGAAATGCAGCAAGATTTGTTAAGTCCAGAAGAAACTGGGTGTAGTCTGTTATATCCCACCTCAATTTTACCAGCTCTTTGCTGAAAAGAAGACACCAACATAAGCCATTCAGCATTAAGAAATGTACAAAATTAGTCAAGCTTCTGAGATTCATTTTGTGAGAAAATAAAACTTAGTGAACACATTCTGCGTACTTCTGAGCATCTACCTGTCTGGCACTTACTCACAATACATTTGGGACATTTTCTTCACTTCAGATAAAGTCTGAAGTGCAGAAGCCTCAGAAATATTTACTACTCACACTTTTCAGGAATATAGAATATAATAAGTTCATAAAAGCAGAGAAAAGAGACGTCATTAGCTTTATTAGACTTCTGCAAAGGAAATTATGCATCACGAGTGCACCTCTTGTTGACTATCAAAGTATCCACATGGAAGACAGACTTTATTAATATCCTGGCTACTGAAAAGACTTTAACCTGAGTTCAGCCTTTTTAGACAAGAGGCAGTCCCCTCTGCTGTTAAGATGCTCTGAGCTGTACAGTGTCTTATTAGCAGTAAACTCATTCAGCAGTCATAATACCATTCAGTACTAGGCCAAACAGGGACACACATCCTTTGGAAGTCAAACTTTCTTCTAGTTTCCACCCAAAGTGTATAGGTGCCACTATTTCATTATAACTGATCGCTAGACCTTGTCTGATCTGGCGTCACGCCACTTGAAGCTTGAACTGTAAGCCCTTCATGCACACACAGAGTGTGAAAAAGAAATATGGGCCTAAAATTACACTTAGTAATTAGCCTAAATTTCTTGTGCTGCAGAAGATGGAAATTTTAATTTTAGAATGATGTTTTTCTTCAATGCCAAGGTCAGTTTCACTTGTATCTGTCTTGAAGCTTATGGTACAATTTTTAATTGCTGAGTGCTGGTAGTAACTAAATTAATATGGTCCTGTAGAATGAATCCAATAAGCATGCTTGATTTACTCATTCATTAAATATTATGGTACTTTAGCTAAATACCTACACGAAACTCATCATTTCCAATGAAAATGTTACCTCTCAGAAAAATTAAAACAAGTATTTTGAATGCTTCATTTAATACCTTTCCTAAAGTGATCTCGTGAAATCTGAAAAATCTCACAAATAGGTTTTGTCAACATGAACTGATCCTTATCAGTGTGTAAAACTACTGGCAAAATAGGAAAAAAATATCGAGCTCTAGCCAGAACTTGTGAATGATACCATATAACCTTGTAATCACAGCCAGACTTCTGCTGACTAGTGTGATTTTATCTGTGAAAATAGCTGTACTCACATTATTCTACCTTCACTGACTGGGAAGCACAGGTTTTCAGTGCCTGATTTGTTGGAACAAGAACCTGGTTATAGATAATACTCAAAATTTACATGTGCAGACAGTTAATTTAAGCATACAAAAACAAACCGAAGAGAAAGAGGCCATTTAGAAAACCCAAGTGTAGATGTTTGGTAAACAGATACACTTAGCTAACACTATTTGATACATACATGTGTGCTGTATTTGATTCAGCTCCATGCAATGGCGCCTTTCTTCAGGCATGAGAAGACACCGTCCCTGAATGGCCTGACCCAGCTGTTGAGACACTGCAAGTGGGGGATAAGAAGCCCCAAAGCAGCTGAGCAGTTACCTGTTGGCTCCCAGCCAGGGGAAGAAATAAGCTGTCCTCCCAGGCGTGGAGGGTGGGTTGCATCAGCAAACAGGTTTATCTGGTCTGTTTCCTAGAACTTTTCATTGCAGAGACATCTGAGGATGGTGCTTTCCCAATAAGAAGAACACAGAAAATGCGGAACAGCATTTTCAACAGCACTAAATATAAATTACTTGGGCTGGCTTGTTTGTCTCCCCCAAACCATCTGAAGGTCCATTCATTTGTGTTTGTTCATTTAATGGTCATCAACGTTTATCTTTGTTTCCTGTTTTAATGCTGTGTGACAATCTCCATTAGATTTTATCTACAAAATCACGAGGCATCTAAGCTGAGCCCTTTACTACTTTTAGCCATCCATTTCATTTATTTATCTGGTTCTTTACAGCAATCCTACATTTTGCTTTATCAGTACAATAGATAAGTTACCAGTCATTCTGTCTCTTACTCATTTTGGGAATTCATAGGGAAGTTGCAAAGATACTAACAACAGCTCTCTCAGAGATATTGCCTATGATGAAACATAAATGTCCATCAATAGACCCTACTGCTTTCTGCAAATACAACTGAAGGCCTGTTCTCATGGTCTGAATCCAAATTCCTCTTGGCTCTGAGCCATAACAGCAAATCCTCAGGTAACTCTTTATCCCTAGTTTACTTTAATTCTCATAAAAGTTTTCATATATTCTTATTTCCTTCTACATTAAAGGAAAAGAAAGATAAATTAAGATTCTCTTCTTTATCTGGGCTTGTTACTCTCTTTTTTTTTTTTTTAATTGATCACTTACCCCTAGAGACAAACTCTGTCCATATTCCTAAGGAATTATTCGTTATTTGAAATGCAGACTGCAGTTTTCCCTTCATGCACAAACCACATGCAAAGAGACACTGGTACGAAAACCAAGGCATACATACCATAAGATCTTTTTCTGATTTTTCTCATAAACTTAATTGGGCACATAAAGTGGCATGCAAAGATTTGAAGATCCTTTGAAACACATGCAAGGCAAATTTGAAGTCCACAATAAAAAAAAGAAAAAAAAATCCACACTTTTCCTGAATGCCCCAAATTACAATTCCTAAGGTTGTTAGCAGGGGCATTTGGTAGTAGAGGTCGCCGGTTACGGGGAACACAATCCCAATATGGCTTGTCATTGTGGTTGGCTCATGATTAAGAAATTAGCAGAATTCTGAGAAGGAAGTATGAAAACCCTAATATGCCATTGCATGGCACAACGCATGGCCACCACAGTCCCTGGGCTCTTTCATCAGCCTGGTAAAGTTTTTACTGTAGTTTCTCACTTTTCACTTACTTTGAATGGGACTAGATGTGTCTATTAAATTTCTTTTCCTAGTAATTCTCACATTTTGATTCACACAGAGGAGGATAATTCACTGTTTCTCTGGAGGTCTTAACATACCCATTACTTCTACCATGTGAACAGCAGCTTCTCAAAGTTGTAGACTTCGTTGCATCTGGTTATATATTTCCAAACTGTTATGTCACTGGATGGGAAAGAGAAAGAAGGTATGGACTTTTGGTGGCAATATCTGTTCTTTCATAGCAGGCTCTCAATGTACCTTAAAAGAGACAACTTCTACCTCAGTTTTACATGTGAGTAAGAAGAGGCATAATCTGCATCAAACATTTTGCCCAAGATTATTCACTAAGTCCCTCATTGGAAACACAACTCTCACAACTCTCTTACTTTGTCTTTGCACAGTGATGTTCCCATGCATAAGGCATGCCACTGTACAATTTTTTTAATACAAATCTCATGTCATGGACAGTGTTTGCAAAGTTACATTGAAAGGAGAGACTGTGGTGATAGTGTCTCTGGGGAAGAAATCTGGCCTTAATGTGAACATTAACTCCTGGATTACCTTAGAACTGTCTTGTTATGTATGTAGTCTTGGATGAGTTTCACTTAACATCTCTTTCTCCTCTGTAAGATAAGTATTGACTTCTGCTAATCAGTTGTTTGCAACATATAAGACTGTGCCTGTATGTAAAAACAGTTTATGGGCAAGTCTGTTGTCATGACACAGGAAGGGAGATCATAGATAAGAGATAGCTTGTACAGCTTTTTCCCTAACTCAGTCATTTGTTCTTTATCATCCCAAGACTGGCAGTCAACAGAAGTCAGAGGCAGTAGATGTCTGTGCATGGCTGAAGCTATTTTATGCCCCAGTGCTCCATTTGCTGCCCTGAGTACCTGCAGCACAGAAGCCCCTGAAAGATATTTCACCCAATTTTCTGACATCTCACATTGTTCTTTTTCAAAGCTCAGTCTCACCTTTCACCAGTAGTAAGTTCATAAATAGTGCAGTACATTTCTAAATTTCCTGACTGTGAAGAGACCTTGATTAGTACAAATGAGCACACAAGGAAACAGCACCAGGAAAGCAAAAGGAAAGTTAACAAAAAGCACCTCTAGTCTATTACTTTATAAAGAAAAACAGTACAAGTGTATCATGACATTTCAGTCATGCTAATGAGGCTGAAGGTTTTTGCCCTTTCCAAAGGACAACACATCTGGTGAAGGATCTGGGGCACAAATCTTATGAGGAGCAGCTGAGGAAGATAGCATTGTTTAGCCTGGAGAAAAGGAGGCTTGGGGAACCTTATTGCTCTCTACAACTACCTGAAAGGAGGTTGAGGTGGGAGTTGGTCTCGCCTTTCAAGTATCAAGCAGTAAAACAAGAGGAAATGGGCTCAAGTTGCACCAGATGAGGTTTAGACTGGATATAAGAAAAATCTCTTCACCAAAAGGTTTGTCAAGCACTGAAAAAGGCTGCTCAGGGAATTGGTTAAATCACCATCCCTGGAGGTATTTAAAAGACACGTAGATGTTGTCACTTAGGAACGGACTCAGAAGTGTTGGGTTAATGGTTGGACTCAGCGATCTTAAAGGTCTTTTCCAACTAAACTATTCTATGATTCCACAAATATGTTATTTGATAGAATCATAGAATGCTTTGGGTTGGAAGGGACCTTAAAGATCACATCTAGTTGTAACCCTCTTGCCATGGACAGGGACACTTTCCCCTAGACCATGCTCAAATCCCCATCCAACCTGGCCTTGAACACTACCAGAGTTAGAACATCACCAACTTCTCTGGGCAACTTGTTCCAGTGCTTGACAAACCTTCTGGTGAAGAGATTTTTCTTCAACCTATTCCAGTGCATCACTACCTTCACAGTAAAGAACTTCTTCCTAACATCCAATCTAAACCTACTGTTTTTCAGTTTGAAGCCATTCCCCCTTGTCCAGTCACTACAGTTCCTGACAAAGAATCCCTCTCTAGCTTCCCCATAGGCCCTCTTCAGATACTGGAAGGCTTCTATGAGGTCTCCACACAACCTTCTTTTCTCCAGGCTGAAGAAACCCAACTCTCCCAGCCTGTCTTTATAGAGCAGGTGCTCTAGTCCCCGTCAATTTTGTGGCCCTCCCCTGGACTTGCTCCAACAGTTTCACGTCTTTCTTACGCTGGGGGCACCAGATTTGTATGCAGTATCTCAGGTGGGGTCTCACAAGAGCGGACTAGAGGGGGAAAACCATCTTCCTCCACCTGCTGGCCACACTGCCTTTGATGTAGCCCAGGATATGGTTGGCTTTATGAGCTGCAAGCTCAGTGTGAGCTTCTCATCAACCAAGGTCTTCTCTGCAGAGATCTTGATCCAGGAAAAATGGAAAGTCTTCCAGGTTAGACTAGAGGAAGGTGTGTGGAAAGCAAGATGAGGAAAGCTGATCTTCTGCTACACTTGCTGTGTTTGTTTATAAGGAAACAAAAATCGTCAATCCCCAGAGCTCTCCATATAGCACCTTTACTGGCACTAAGTCAGCAAAAAAAGAACAAGTCTCTTAAAATTAAAATGAAGGGAAAACATGCGATAAAATAAAATATATAAGACCTCAATATTTCAAATATATATTCTGCTTCACTTTGCAGTTTCTGCTCACCAACTGCGCACAGAATGACAGTCTTATCAGATAAGAGCAGCCAGCTGCTATACACTGCATTTAAATTTATATTGCAAACAACAGGCTCCATTACCCAAGGATTTTCTTGTTGCATTCCTAATACTGTCTTTCTGCATGCTTTATTGTTCCTCATTTCCTTACATACTCTTTGCTTTCCAGTGTGTACCAACATATCCTGGTATTTGTTTCACACATTTTTGGCTTTTTCACTTAATCTGTCTTTGACTAGTTTTCCTTTTTTATGCCTCTAAACACTTCCTGCTTCTCAAATACCATCTCTAAAGCTGCTGTCTTATACACTCTGCTGTTTCTTTTGAGCTTTCTGCTGCACCCCGCCCCCGCTCCTTCATTCTCTAATCATTTGATCACTGCAGTTCTTTGATGTGTGAGGCTTCCAGTTCAGGCCCAATTTAATTATGTTTTTCAGAAGACTGACTTCTCTGGTCCCATTTTGTTCAAGACATTTCCTTCATTGATCCAGGGCCAGATCCCTTTACTGCCTGTTCTGAGTTAGATTCCTGATATTAGAAGCACCCATGTATTAGCACTTAAGGTCAGTTTGCATATATCAGCAGTTAATTTGCACTGATTTATTTGTAGTAGATACAGCACATTCTTGCCTGGCCTTAGGTCTAGATGCATTAACAAAAAATCAAGGGGAAATAATTAGAGGTATTCCCATACTACAACATATGCACTTGCTTAACTATTCATAAGCATTCTCAAAGAATAGATTGCATTTTTCAGTAAATTGCAACAAAACCTAGAGGTCTGTATATTTATATTTACTTTCTTGGACTATTACAAAAACAACAACCATCACTATTGGACTTCCCCTTCTTAAATTCTCTGCCTATCTTCCACCATTCAGAAAATAATTAGAAAGATGGTTCAAGCTTTGAGGTGGAAAGTCCAATCTATGCTTTCAAGAAAGAACAAGAGTCCTGTCAAACAACTACAAAGCAAAACGCACTGTCTTAATGGCACCCAGAGTGGGTAAAAGCTAGCTCTGTTTATACAATACCAGACTGCTATACATGAAAAACTCCCTTATATTAGCAAACAAACATCTGTGTTCTTCAAGAGAGCAGTACAAGCTTTCTATCTGCAACAAAAAATGTTATGAAAAACTGAAACAATTTTTTTTTTTTCCCCAGGGTGGGAAAATTGCAATATTTCAGCCAAGAAAAGTAGGGGAAATGTCCATGGTGATTGTTACTGTTGATTGCTTTCATAGGATCTGCAGTTAGTGGAGACCCTAGAGAAGGATGCAGAGCTCAGCAGCAATAACATGGTAAAGACACTGTGCCACTGAGCTGCATGTGTTCAGCAAGCATGAGGTGTGGCAAAGGTCTCTCTGAATCAGTCTGAGCTAATTAAACACAGCTCTGTGCTTGACAGGATCTACGGAATGCCTCAATCCACTTTGTCCAGTTCTACCCAAGGATGATGTCACATCTAAGTAGACCAGCATGAACACGTTACCCTTGCCTGCTGCCAAAAGCTACCAGCCTGAATAAGATCAGCACAAATGTTACACTTGACCCGACTGAGAAGTGTCAAGGAAACTGAGCCTCTGGATAAAACCAGAGCTGTTTCAGGACCACAGCGTTCATTCCCCAAGGCAGGAGGCTCAAACTGGAATGGCGTATCTGCTACTGTGAGACAAAAGATGCTGGCCTCCTGGAGTGAGGTGCTGACCTGTTAATGTGAGAGCTGCTGAAATCCAGAGTGATCCTGATAGTCCCTCATTCCTTACCATGATCATCTCAAGATGCTGCCTTTCATGTCGATGGAAGATTTTTTTGCTTCAGATGTGTTTTTCAGTTTAAATATAGAAGAAAAATACTCTCCCCTCCCTTATGCTACCTGTATACTTAGAACCATGTAATGTGAAAAAACAGAAATTCTTCTCAGGAGATGGATGTTCATATAAAAGAAGAGATTAAAATAATAACAAAATCATAACCCATAAATAAATAAAAAATAACTCTTTGATTATCACAGTTCTCAGTGATTTTCCCACATATGTTGAAATGACTCAAGAAGCACATCTAGTACTGCCACCAAGCAAATCAAAAAGTAACACTGTTCAGTTTAAAAAGTATTTTATAACACTCCAACCGAACCTGGTTTCCTGATGAAACTTATCTACTGAATACACACCCAACTCATTTTCCCCCTTCTGAGTTTGCTCACAACAAGGTCGGCAAACATATGCACATCCATTTAATGACTCAAAATGGGAATGGGAAGGAGGTTTCCATCCTGTAGGAATTGCTTCCTGCTTGGCATTTTCCCACTCATGCTACCTCATGCCTGTTGGCTCCTGGAGGACGTTCTGTATATCTGAATTCTGGAGACTGATTTGTCTCCCCCTTTTTCTGCCCTAAATTTTGAAGTCTTCATTTTTATAACATATAGTTTTATAAAATGTGAGGAAGGATTTCAAGACACGGACATCTGAGCCACAGACTACTTGAAAAAGCCATGAAAAATGGCAAAAAGGCCTGTCAACGTACATCATCATGTGACTGGGAGCTGTGTTACAGAGACATCTCAGTTCTAATACAGAGGAACTCAGTGGTGCCTGCTGACAATAAAAATAGGGATGGTAAATACAGCGTCTGTGACAGGCCCTCAGCAGGGTATCATGGTCAGGATAGCAGTGAGTGACACTTCTTTGCCAAAAAAGCATCAAATGTCTGGGTTGGCTGGAAACCCCTAAACAATCACAACAGTGTAACCCCCTCTGAAGGTATTTCTTGATTTCATTCAGACAATCTTGTTTACTTTATCTCTTTTCCACAGCTTGCTTTTCCTTGCATCTCATGCCCCCTTTCCTATGCTGTGGACATGTTAGATGCAAAGGAGTCTCTCATTTCCTTGGTAACAGCAAACAGTTACTATTCCACAGCAAATAAAAGTGAAATGTAATGCAGACACTGAGCTAAGGGTTAGGATGCTTGATGTCCTTTCCCGATAATTTAGTCTGTAATCTCTGTTCAGCTGCTATCCCGCTCTATGCTTTATTTTCCTCAATAACTGAAGAGAAAAATTATGTTACCCAATATACATTTATAATACCCAGTACTGAGACTCAAAACATAATGTTCAATATAAGGGTTTAATAACACTTCGGTGATGACATATTGAGATCTAGAAAAGAGACAGCACAATAGGAGGTGTTAAATACCCGTCAACATCCACGTAGTTAATTGATCTGCAAGCCACATTTGTGTTGATGTGCACCACAAAAACAGAGCAGAAGCAGGCAGCAGACACAGCAGTTAGTGTGCAGAGCAAGATGAGAAACTCCGCTGGGGGCTCTGCAATGGTGGTGACACACAGCAGGGAACACTCTCCAGAACCCACTGCAGCAACTATTCCAAGTACATCAGAGACCTCCCTTCAGACCAATGTTCCAAAGGAGAATGCAGCTCTGCACACAGACTGCAGAGGTGCCTCGGATCTCATGGTGGGACTGGGGCTAAATGGGCTCTTTGCCCACAGGTGTATGCTGCTGAAGGGCCTGCCATCACCAAGTGATGGAGCTGCAGGGAAAGGACAGCAGAGTGGACAGCATCAGAAATTATGAGAAAGAGATCAACTGGACCTTTTCCAAGACTCTGCAGGCACAGCAATCTAAAGCCCCAGCTGTGCCAACCATCTGGAAAATAGCTTTGCATAAAAGGACCTGGGGGTTCTGGTAGACACTCAGTTGAAGGTGCATCTGATATATGCCTTTGTGTCAAAGAACAGCAACAGCCTTCAGGCAAAGTGTTGTCAGCAAGTTGAGGCTTTCCTTCCCCTGTACTCAGCACTGGTGAGACACTTCTGAACTGCTGGGTCTCATCTTGGCCTCCTCAGGACAAAAGACACATGGGCATACCAGAGCAAGTTCAGAGAAGGGCCATAAAGATGATTAAGGGGCTGGAGGAACTCTGCTATAGAGATTGAAACAGCTGGGACTTTTCAGCCTTGAAAAGGTCCAGAGGGAATCTTATCAATGTGTACAAATACCTGATGATGGGAAATAAAGAAGATGGAACCAGAGTCTTCTCAGTTGTTTCCAGTGACAGGACAAGAAGAAATACGCACAAATTGAAATACAGTAAATTTTACTTACACACAAGAAATTATTTTTTTTATCATGAGATCAGTTAAACACCAGAATGGGTTTCCCAGAGAAGTAAAGGAGTCTCCACCCTAGGATATGTACAAATGCTGACTGAACATGGGCATGGCCAACCTGTCTTCCCTGACCCTGCTTTGAGCATGCAGGTGGACTCAATGATCTCCCAAGGTGTATTCCAAACCCAACTATTCTCTGGTGTAGATGGGTTGCATATTTTTATGTTACTTATCTAAAGGGTATTCTTGATCTCAGTGCAGAGGTAAAACAGCTTCTGCCCTTGCACTGTCTACAACACTACCTCTCTTGCAACTTTGAGCATAATGAAGCCAAGTAACCAGTGATTTCTACAATAATGAAATCTATTCATAAGGAAATTAATTTCTAATGAAGATGATTCTGTCAAACTGGCTCTTATTTTAGCAAATACCTCTCTCCAGAACACAAGCTAATGATTTCCCTCATCCATCACACTTTGCAGTCTTGGCTTAGAACAGTCAACATTCATGGATCAATATTCCATACACAAAGCAGGGTCAGTTTGCACTGGTTGATAAATTATGGTAAACCCATTGCTAGAAATCAATCCTTTGTTAAAATGACTGGGAATGATTGCAACTGAATGATGATTAGGCAAGCAAGGATTCTAGACTCCCTCTTTCAAGATTATTGCCCACTTAAATCAACTGAAATTACAAATCTTTTACCTTCTTCCCCCCCCCCCCCTAGTTTTTTCAGGTAAATTGTGGCAGCAATTGAAGTCATCATTTCACTTTTTCTTATGCCTATCGTAGGAAGTGGGGGGGTGGATTAAGTCAAGGAGACTTGAGTTCATCACTCTAACTAGAGAAACTGAGAACACTGATAAAATAGGCTTTGTTATGACACGGAAACAAAAGAAAGGTAGGCAGTTCAGTCTCTCTGGCTTGTCCTGGCTTTCTGTCTTTCCTGGCTTGATAGTTCAGTGCAGCAATGTACCTTGCCTGAACGTGAAAATTTTCTCTAGTGAAAGGTGAAGACTAAAGATCCTTTGGAATAGTGCATTTTAATGCCTTTCCAGAAAAAGTGTTGAATACAATATGGTTATACATACATTCTCACCAATTCAAACATTTTAAGAAAAGCTCCATCCCCAGTGATGTAGATGCATATCTGTCACCATGTGCAGAGCCTCGGAATACAGGGGTGACACAAACAAGGTCAGAGAACAGACTGAACCTAACATAGTGTGGAAATATTTCCCTCAAGTATCATATCTTCCATTTGACCACAGCTCATGTTGAAGAATATGGTGAGACACTACAATGAAAAATCATGGAGGAGAGCCATGGGGAAAACCTGCAAACAGAAAGGCACATCCTAAATAAGTGATACAGCTTGTAGGAACACCAGTGAATTGCTTTCCTACCCCCCAGTATGTAATGCCCTGGTAACAAAGCAAGTTTTGCTGCTACCTGTGGAATTGGATATATCATCACTGCAGTGATAGGCAAGCCCAAAATATTTACAGCATGTTTCATCTCAAATACAGAAAGCTTGCATCTCTGTGTCAAATAGAGCCAAAATAATTCCTCTGTCAAACTGTTCATAACCTGACAACCACTGCTGTTTTGTTGAAGCACGAAAGAAATCTAACTTCTCTTGATAAATCGTCTATTGCTGAGAAGCCTTCAGTTTCTAGGATTTTACCACCCTTAAAATCCAGTAAAAGTGTGAGTTACTCCTTTACCATCATGAGTAAGGAAGCAGCTGAAAACTGTGTCACATATGATACAATATACTGAAATAATATAAACATCACAAAGTTCGGGTACACTCACACAGTGTTCTGCAAGAAATTGCTGGCATGAGGAGAATATTCTTTAATGACAGGGCTGATTTTACAGGCTGTCCTGCACTCTCTGTACAGAAATGAGCTAAATAAGAAATTTGATAGAGGAAGCATGAAGAAAAAAATTGCAGAGAGCTGGGGGCTTCTTGGCTCTAGTTATACCTCAATTGCAGGTGTGCTGTAACAGCAATCAGTTGAAGCCTTCAGCATTTAACCCTTGCTTATCATTCCACATTTGAATAATTAGTAAAAAAACCACTGATTCCACCAGTTTAACAAAATTTGGTCGTCAGAATTAAGGTCAGATGAGATTCTCCATCTGAGTCTCCAGTTCATACATAATTTTAAGCAGTTTTTCCTTCCTGTAGTGCAAAAGCAAGATGAAACTTAACTACGAATCTTGAAGAGGGGGGTTTAAATTGGTCACAAATTCATAGAACCTGGAATAGTCATACAAGACTTGTTATTTTTCCTGTGTGGTTTTTCCCCCTCTCCTAATAGTAATTGTTTAAAATCATACTACTTCAAAACTGATTTTCTTCAGGATATTCCTGATACCTGATATCTCATAGCCTTGCTGTTGTGAGGTTTTCATGGAAATTTCCATGGCTGAAAATGGGAAGAAAGGGAGTAGACTGGAGATTACTGATGGTGGCAAGACTGCATGACCGGAGCTTCAACCTTGCCATCGTGTCCCACTCTGGCTGCTGGAAACTGCAATCAGAATGCATTTCACTAAAGAGACAGCACAGCATTGGTACATAGACTTTAAACGTTTTACAGGGTATTAATTTCACAGATGGGTCCAGGGATGTTTTAATAGAACTATTCTATCTTTTTTTAGGACAGATTGGAATAAAGAAAAAAAAAAATCAAAATTTAAATATATATAGCAATGACTAACTGTCTACAAATAGTTGAAACATCTGACTGTTGAAGATGAAAAAGAATTGTTTAACACACTGCTGAAGTATATAAATCATCAGAATTTCGTGTGTATAAAACATCTGAGGAGGAAAAGGAAAGATGATCTTGTCGTGCACTGCTTTTTAAATTCACTACTTTGTGACAGACAACTGGTATTTGTACTTTGGAAACTCTTTTAATATTTTTTATGTAAGTTCTCTGTCCTTACAATGAAAGAAAAGACTTTCACTCCTCATTTTTTTTTTCTGTCCTGTCAACACATTTGAAAGCAGATTGGGCTGAAATTGTTTCTTTCCATGCATTGACATAGTATATGCAAATTATAAACCAAATTGCTTTGGGGGCCTCTCAGCACTGCCCTAATTAAATAATTATACTAGTACAAAAAGTGCCTTATAAATGTTAAATGTCATATTCTACCTAGTCTGATTATATTACGTACCTAGTGCTATAATGTATAATAAATTACTGTTTTCAAAGGATAATTTAACCCGAATATCAGCAGTCTCGTTAAAGGCAAAGGCTACAATTTCAAAGAATCTTAATGGCTTAGAAACTGCAGATGTATTTCCAAAAGCAAACAGGGCACCTATAGGCTTTGAGTACCATTGAGAACCTCTGGGAATCTCACTTTTGGGTAACTAAATAATTTATGAAATTTTTGTTAAGGTATGGAAGACAGTTAAGGACTTCCAAAATTTTGATTCCAGAAATCTTATCTGTGAAATAGTCTCCCAGGAAAGCAATGGGAGTCACATTGCTAAAAAGCATATTTAAATGGTCTGGACAAAGCACTCAAAATCTGTTTCCAGGAAAATCCTAGAGTAATGAACACAGACCTAATGCTAAAAGAAGGATAGAGAACTATAAGCTAACAGTTCTTCTTTTGATCTCTCTCTTCAGTAAGTCTTTTGAAGAGCATTATTTTTTTCCTAACAGCAAAACTAATAGAAGAAACCTTTCTTCAGTACAGCCTTACACTCACTCTGTTAATACACTGGAGAGTAAAGCTCCTTTATTAATATACTCTACACTCTCACAGACATATCAAATAATATGTCAAAAGATAAGAAAGGAAAGCAAAGAACTCGGGTGACATTTGTTGACATTTCCAACACGAAGGAAACAAACAAGTTAGGCCCTCGCTGAATGTTAAAAAGGCCGTGGAGAGTGAGTTTCCCCTCATCAATATGGCCCTAGGGGCAGTTTTAATTCAGCCTGATATTGTGTTCCCTAGCAGGAAATATTCCTGCAACAGGAGAAGACAAGGATGGCTCCTCTCAGCTCTCTGAAGACCTCAATGAAAAGGTCACCAGATCTTTTATTTTAATTTACATTTTTAAAAGATCAAGGTCACTTTTAAAAGAGCATAATCAAGATGCTCAGCCTGCATCTTAACAAATTATCATTTCCAAACAGAAACCAAGATGAAAATATAAGTGTTTTCATTTTTATCTAAAATTTAAAAAGAAAGTTCTTTTTTTTCCTTCTTTCCTTTTCTGAAATCATGTTAAGATCCCTTTAGAGTGCAACTGAGAAACATCAAAAACCTTAATGTGGCCTGAGGGTGGCTTACTACAAAGCTATGTGCTAATAATACCTTACATTTATAGCTCTTTTCATCCAGAAGAGCTGGATCCCCAGGCAGTGCAGATACTGTGTATGCAGGAATAATAAGTTTGAGGCCCTTTACTAACATGAGGCTCTTCCCATGGGGGCTCAACACCCCCCAACGCCCCATATTTTAGAGCTGGGTGGACACACTGTGTTATGGAAAATGTAGGCAGAATTTCAATAGAGAAAAAGCAAACAAATGAGCTAGAACTTGCAAGAAAATAGAAGCTGTGAGCTCTACCCTTGCAGAAGGTGTCTTGGGCTCACCACAGGAGGTGCCCTGAAGACTTTTGTAGGCTCTGGCTAAGCCCAGGTACAGACAGGCTCCCATCTGCCATCCTGACAGCATCCTCCTGGTGCAGCATCTCTATCCCTTCAAGGCTTCCCATATGAGGAAGAGCAACTCTCTGACCAGATCTAATCAATGATCTCAAAACCACAGCACAAGTCACATAATTCATGAGGAAAATCAAAACTTCTTTTTTCTTTTAACAAAGATGAATCTCATGCTTCCATTACCTTAGTTTTACTGAGCGTCAGCTCAATAGGTAGTAAAATTTGATATCATGAAATCTATTAATAAAACAGCAAGCAGAATTACTCTGAATTTATTTTTATCACTTGCTAATTTTTGAATTTATATTAACTTAATGCTTGGTATTTTACAGGTAAATATCTGCTTCATTGTAAAAATTTTAAAAATGGTGAGGGAAAAGGTGATATGCTAGTTTACCTCAGGTATAAGAAAAACACATTTTCTCTATGCATAGGAATCTGCCTTTATATCTTTTATCTACTCAACAACTCCTTGGTGATACACATCAGCACGCCCAAATTAAAAGTCAACAGAGCAGTGCTGATTTACATCTAATGTGTCTATTTCTAGATCTTTACTCCAACAGTAATAAAATAATGATAAATAACTATCACAGCTCACATTATTTAGTGGCACTAATCATAGAATATCTCAAAGCATTTGTAAGCAAATTGCACAGGGAGTTGCACCCACTTCTGTGCACAAACACAGAAGACTCGCATCAGTTGTTTGTATTTTCTGTTGTATAACTAATAGGTCCAGGATCCAATACTGATTTAATCCTGTCAGCTCTACCACCTGCACTTTCATGTTATGTCTTTTCAAGTATTTATCCATAATAACAATCCCTATATTTAAGATCATAGGAGAATGCTCTTTTTTAGACTTTCTGCAAATAATACCACTGGTACTGCTTTTATTTTAATTCTTCCTTATTTATCATTGTCCTATCATTCATGGAAATCTTTAAATTGCTTAAATTTTTAGGTTTAATACCCAATTTACAGAGCCCATAGCTTTATATTTTGGATATTGAAAAAAGCGGACTGTAATCTGCAGAAAAAAATTTGTCAATCATTCTTTCCTGTCATATTCCCAAGTAAGCTGGAATGTTGGCATTCACTCTATAGCTCTAGTGTAATTTACATTTTTAATAAAGTAGCTTATTTCTTGAGCTACGTCCTTCCCCTTGCAGTTTTTCTACGGATTATATCTAGTTTAATGAATCCTGTGTGTGCCAGATTTCACAGATGCTCATTCCTTTTCTTTCTGTTCTTTTCTGTGTATATGCATAACCTGAAATTACGAGTCCATTTCCTCAACAGGTATAAATTCCTGCCCACTGACTATGCGTCTCATAATTCAGTGTGAAATTCAGTCTTATGCAAAGTATAAGGGAACTTTCACCTAACAGAGGAAACCGACTTACAGCTGAGTAATGTGGAAAAAATAGGGCATGACTGTCACTCACCATTAATGCTATTTACCACCGTCTCTATCGCTGCACAGCAGAATACCTCACAAAGCCTCTCTTAGGTGGGGCCAGCTAAGCCTGTAACTCTCTGTGAACACTTGATGACAAAATTCACCCAAGAGACAAACTGCTGCCTGGTTTGGTTTCTACAGTTACTTTGATCAATTTTATTTGATATGGGCTTTCACATCCATAAGCCACCAAGCATAAAAGTACATAATCTCGGATATGGTTTTATAGCTTTTAAAAGAAAGGAGAACAAGGTAAATACAGAGGTGTGAGATGTAACTGAGTCCTCTTGAGCCTGCAGTCACTGCAAGAGCTTTGCTGGATTATTTCAGGGTCTGGCAGTAGCCTCTGACATGGACTGTGCCACATTTCTAGTAGTAATGGTGGGTACAGGGGGACAGAAAAACACCCTGTCCTCACCCCAGACAACCTGAATGTTTTCACTGATTATCAGTATGCTAGGACCAACATTGCTCTGTTTTACTGCTGTGTCTTACAGAAGGGCAGATACCAGTCCCATGGCAGTGTCTCACAGTATCTGCCATCTCTCTGTAGCTCCAAACTCCAGCACATGAGACACCTGTCCAAAAGACATTGCCTCATCAGTTTCCGATCTGTCCTACCATCTCTTCATTCATCCTGTGATCAACCTGCAGCTATATTTCTTTTTGTCCCCTGGGTTCAGTACTGTGGCCAGTCCTGTTTAATATATTTACAGATGATGTGCATGAGGGGATCGAGTGCTCCCTCAGTCAGTTTGCAGGTAACACCAAGTTGGGTGAGTGTTGATCTGATAGGCAGCAAGGGAAACTGGACAGGCTGGATCAATGGGCCAAGGCCAGAGGTGAGAGGTTCAAACAGGACAAGTGCTGGATCCTGCCCCTGAGTCACAACAACCCCATGTAGTGCTACAGGCTTGGGAAAGAGTGGCTGGAAAGCTGCCCAGCAGAAAAGAACCTGGGGGTTCTGGTCTACAGCAATGAGCATGAGCCAACAGTGTGTCCAGGTGGCCAAGAAGGCTAGAGGCATGTTGGCCTGTACTAGTGTGGCTAGGAGGACCAGGTCAGTGATTGTCCCCCTGTACTCAGCATTGGTGAGGCCACACCTTGAATCTGGTGTTCAGTTCTGGGCTCCTCGCTAGAAGAAAGACATTGAGGTGCTGGAATAAGTCCACAGAAGGGTAATGGAACTTGTCTAGAGGGTAAGACCAGTGAGGAGCAGCTGAGGGAGCTGCAGTTGTTTAGCCTGGAGAATAGGAGTCTTAGACGATCTTGTTGCTCTCTACAATTACCCAAAAGGAGGTTGTAGCAAGATGAGGGTTGGTCCCCTCCCAGGTAACAGGAGACAGAGTAAGTGGAAATAGACACAAATTGTGCCAGGGGAGTTTAGATCAGATATTAGGGAATATTTCTTCACTGAAAGACTGGTCAAGCATAGGAACAGGCTGCCTACAGAGGTGATTAAGTCACCATTCCTGGAGGTATTTAGAAGATGTTTAGACGTGCTGCTTAAGGACATGGTATAGTAGTGGACTCAGCAGTTCTAACAGTTGGACTCAATGATCTAAGGGATCTTCTCCAGCCTAACGATTCTGTGATTCTATATGCCACCAGTATTTATTCTAACTGGCTTATGTGTTGTGACTTCTCAAAAAATAATATTTGGATTTTGGTTTCAGATTATTGAACACCAGGCTTTCATTATTATCATTAATTCTTTACTTCATGAGTTCTCACTTTGTCAAACATTGGTCAACCCTGTTCCTGCGATTTTAAATAGCAAATAATTGTCTGAGGTGACAAAACATAATACTGTTAATAAAAATAATGAGTTTTTTATCAGTTTTCAGTAGTTCAGTGGAAGTTCACAATGACCTTCCATTACATTTTATTCCAAATCCAACATCCTCTGTGGTTTTGATTACACGTTTGGTTTCTCTTCTCCTTTCCACCCATCCTATTTTTCAAGTGCAGATAACAGGGAGCATCTCTAATGCAGACTGAACACCAGAGTTCATGTTCAGAAACATTCTATGATCTTTCCCCCACCTCGTTTACTGAAAGCAATTGCATATGTAGAAACAAAATTGTTTGTTTTATTCTTATCGCTAGTGAAACATAAGTTGGCTTTAATCTATATAGCTTCATCTAAGGCTTTAATCTATATGGCTTCGTCTAACTCTTGGAGCTATTCTTAACAAGTCAGGTTGAGTGTTCAGTAAGTCTAAGGTCACTCTCAGTGGTCAGTGGAACAAGGTGGGCTTTTCATCATACCTGAAAACTGAAGTATCATCTGGAGCTATTTATCTCCATCCTTAGACAACAGATGTAGGCTCAAGTGACTACCATACTCTCAGTTGCCAGAAGTTAGACAGGATTAATCCAGACCTGACTGTTTTGTCCTAGTAAAGGGAAGTAGAAGGTAAACATACATTTCCCCAACGTACACTTTTTATTCTATTCTTACAGCAGCAGCAACACTAATTTGCCTTCTAACTGCCTCACCTTCCATCTTAAAAAGTTGCAGGTCCATATGCCAGTTTTAATTGCAGCGGTTGAAATTAATTTTAATGTGATGGGTTTATACTATTGCCACAGTTTTACTAGACATAGCTTTCTGCTTCAGGGAGCTTTGTGATCAGAAGCAGCAGCTGCAGGTCAGTCTTCTAATATAAAAATGGGCTTTGTAGAACGTCCTTGAATACAGCTGCATGACCTTGGGAAAAGAAGCAGGAGATATGTATATTTGACTTAAGTATTAACAGATAGAAACTGGACAGTGAATCCTTCAATAGTCCACTGAAAAACAGAGATTTAACATAAAAGAAAAGCTCTGACCTTTACATTTAAGTCTCCTGCAGTCACTTTGGAGAAGAGCTGTGGCTCCTCTCTAATGTTAGTCAACAGTACTGTCCACTTCAGATGCAAAGTAATCCTCTATCCCATACTGGGAGATAAAATGAGTACAAGAAAGGCCAAATCCTTCCTAAATGACTCTATTCTTCCCAAGAGAATGAGAACATGTCAGACAGCTGCCCTGAAGTAAAATCTTTACCCATTAAAAAAAATATTAGTACATTATTACTTAGGTCAGTATGGGATAAGGCACAGAATATGCTCCAGCAGTAAGGTTTTAATCTTTGGGCTAGATTCATTCAAGTAGCTCTGGAGGTCTCAAATTACCTCTTCCACTGATCAGCAGCCAGTAATATTCCTGTGAAGGGATTTAGTTGCAGGGATATTATTGGCAAGAAGCACACAAGTTTTCTGCAGTGAATATTTTGCTAGTGAAAGCTTGACAATCTGAACAGTACTTCATAAAAACTTTGTGAATTGTTGACTAAATATATTTCCTGGTCATTTTGCCTATTCTTCACTTCTATTCATACTGTACAGTTTTAAGTTTGCACATATAGGAACAGAGACTGCAGGTAAATTCTGTGACTCCTTTCATTGAAATCTAGACATATAAAGCATTAACTATATTCACAGTAGTTACTCACATGACAAAATAGGTCAGGAGGGCTGTAATGACAACACTCAACAAAGGCTGAAGGAGATTTTTCATTTTTTCCCTCCTGACACTATATTTCATAAGATGACTGTGCTTGTCTTCCAACAGCATTGTAGAAACATAGCTATATACAACACACAAATAATGACAGGTACAAGGTTGATTTCCACCATCACCTTAAGTGAAAGCTTTTTAAGACCCATGCAGAACTTCAGAGTGAACCAGAATCAGTGCTTTAAGTTTGCTGAAAAGCCCTCAAAAACAGACAATCTCCCCCTTCTTTACTTTGCATTTAGATCTGTAACTCTGCTTGATAACAAATGACAGATTGTCTCTTGTACAAGCATTGCCACCCAGAGCTCAATTTGAGCATGAAGACCACTTAGACAGAGCTCAATATGTTGCTCTTCAGCAAGTTTAAGATCTCCAGGACCTCCTTTGGGACAGTCTTAAAAATTAATTCTATCAGGTGAACAGAACCATCATTTGCTATTTAAATTTGTTGTAGTGTTGTCGACACTTTCTGGAAGTGATGACTGAACAGGTGGGTTTATTTCAGAGTGCTTGACAGCCAGTGCTCTTTCTACTAGACCTTTATTTTAGAACTTGGCATGAGATCCTACTTTTAAGTACTTAAGGAAAAAGCAAAGAGGAAAATATATATGTTCACTTTTCCACTTCTCTTCACTTTGTTTCCTGCCATCACACTGGAGCTGCACTTGCTGCAATTAGGTGGAAAAAGAGGGCTATTCATCAAGGTGTAAATTGAGATGTTACTTTTATCTGAAACTAAGCTAAGTCCGAATGTTGGGGGTGGGAGTGGAGGGGTTGTGGGTTTATTTCTTTTTTCTTTTTTTTTCTGAGTGTGGCTTTAGTTTGTTTGAGCTTTTTGTTTCTTTTTTTAAGTGTAAAGAAAAAGAGCAAGTTCTGCAATGTTTACAGGGCAAAATTTTGCCAGTGAATTCGGTGCATTTGTGTGTGATGTGACAGTTGCTTGTTAGAAAACCAAAATAACCAATAAAAAAGTCAGTTAAAACAAGCCTGTTGTGGTACAGATTTTTGTAATTGTCTCAGCCAATATGTCACTGCTTAAAGTGTCACTACTTGAGACTGAGGTACCCTCTATCTTTCTATAAACATAGTATACCTAATGTGTAGTATCACTGGTACTGTAATGCTGGCTCCTTCTCTTTCACCCTCCCCTCCTGCCACTCCAGACAAAACTGTGTAACTGTTGCAACTCACTGTTTCCTCCTGTATTTGATGTTTCTGCATTTAAACAGATCTCTGTACATTGTGTTTGGGATGGGACTTCCTACCCAGGGTTCCCTCCACATACTTTTCATTGTGCAGCATCAAAAGTAAATATAATTTGGAGCCTGAGGAAAAGTACTATAGGTATTAGGAAGTGAAGGAAACTCATGCTACCCTCCCCACATCCCCATATCTCACAGTATTTTCTCTAAACTGAGATAAGATTTAGAATAATAGAATCATAGAATGGTTTGGTTTGGAAGGGACCTGAAAGGTCCCTGAAATAAGCAGGGACATCTTCCACTTGACCAGGTTTCTCAGAGCCCCATTCAACCTGACCTTAAATGTTTGGAGGGATGGGCAACCTGTTCCAATTTTTATTTCCAAGAGTTAGCTCATAAGCCCCTTACAAGTGATCCTACCAAGTAAAGCAAAACAACCTAAAAGACTTAATGTCTGCTCTAAATTCATCAAGGCAAAAAGGTTTATGACAGCTATCTACATGGACTTGAAGATTAAGGGTAAGAGAACTTGCAATTAGAGATCCAACAAAGCAGGGAGGAGAATAAGATGAGTAAGAAATTTCATTAAAATTCTAAAATGAAATTATAAATTCTGGAAATATTCTCAGGGAAAGGCAAGAGATCTGTTATACGTACAAAGGAAGAGGAGGTTTGCACTGACTACTTGTATAAGGTCCTGCTGTAATAAAATGTGGAGAAGATGACTTACTGGTAACAAATTTTTCAGCTTTTACTTCTGTGGTTCCACTGCCCAGCTGCTGAAAAAGATTTTGAACATAAGGGATCCCACAAAGCATGTGTTGCATTCATACTTGAATATAACCAAGATGATTAAGTATTAAATGTTTCTTAAATCCCTGAAAATATGTGTAGTAAGATTTCTGCTATGATTTTTTTTTAAAGTTATTTCTATTATTAGGACTAAGCTTATGGGAGAAACAGATGAGCTGGACATTTGACACTAGAAGGCTTTGTCAGAAGTGTGTAAACTTTGATTCTTTAGTTTTGCTCTTTCAGTTTATCTTAGCCTTCCTTGGCTTCTTAGTTTATAATTCTGACCCAATGGTTTCCATGATTTTTTATGTTAGGAAATGCCGCTTGAAATTCTGGGGACTCCTTTAAACTTTGATTTCTCTGAGTACCTAAACATTCACTCTCAGTAGGGTATAGAAGGTCTAAAACCCCTAACTCAAACAAGAAGGGCCAGTCAAAAAAGAAAGGAACACTACCTGCATTGATTTAATGTATTGGAACAACCCTTTAAATTTTAGTACAAGTTTTAAAGTGTGCACTGAGTATAAAGTTAAAAGATTTTAAAGTAAAAAATCCCTCAAGCTAACCAAAGAATAAAACTTTGGGTTTTTTTTTTATGGCAGCTTAGAATTTCTGTATTACAGAAAGTTAAGTGATCCTATCAATCAACTCATTCAGTTTAGTTTTTTAAGTACACTTTTTCTGTTCCCTGACTATGGTGCAAGATTTACTGCCCATGAAGCAGAAGTCTCCTTCTGTCATTTGAGCAAGAATAGCTTAGAGGAAGCAAATCTTTTGTACAGCCTACCTCAACTTCAGCCAAGGAAGGTGAATATTGCCTTTATATGTTATTATTACAAATGTTAATGAATATATTGTACACTGGTGATAGAACTGTTTTCATAGAATCTTGAATGCTCTGGGTTGAAATGAACATTTAAATGTCACCTAGTCCAACTCCCCTACAATGACCAATGATATCTTCAACTAGATCAGGTTGCTCAGAGCTCCATCCAACCTGACCTTGAATGTTTCCAGGGGTGTGGCATCTACCATCTCTCTGGGTAAACTGTTTCAGTATTTCACCATGCTCACTGAAAAAAAATTTATTCCTTGTATCTAGAGTAATTCCACCCTCTTTTAGTTTAAAACCATTACTTCTTGTCCTATCACAACCGGCCACATTAAAGAGTTTGTCACAATCTTTCTCATAAGCCCTCTTAAAGTATAAGTCCCTCTTGTAGCTCCTTTTAGGTACTGGAAGTTGTTCTAAGGTCTCCCTGGGGCCTTCTCTTCTCCAAGCTGAACAGCTTCAACTCTCTCAGTCTGTCTTCACGGGAGAGTTGCTCCATCCTTCTTACTCTTTTTGTGATCCTCCTTTGGACCTGTTCCTACAGGTCCATGTCTTTCCTGTGCTGAGGGTTCCAGAATACCATCTAATTTTACTTGTCTGAAAGTAATGTCTGTAGTTTAGAGCTAGTTGCCTAAGCTAAGCTTAGAGTGCCAAGCATCCTTATAGGCAAAGAGCAAATAGGCATCTTCAACAGATAACTCAGCCCGTGTTAGAGTAAAAAGACAATGTGGTTGAAACTTTGTGATGCTTGTCTTGCAGCATGGGTGAAACTGCAGCAATCAGCTGTGGCAGGTTGATCTCTAGGAATAATAAAGTTGGCCAGACTGAGTGTTTTTGTCTATGAGATGCTGCCTTCATTCGACTTTGGAAGTATCACTTCCAAGTCAAAAGCAGCCAACAAATGCAAAAGATCTAGGTTAAGAAAAGTATATAGCAAATGATTATTTAGTCTGGAAAGGCAGAATGTAAGGTATTTTGAATACATCTCTCACCTTTCTCTGAGAACCACTGTGTCAAACAAAGTTTGAAAATCAGTGTCAAGCAAAGTCATACGTACCTACGTCTTTTATTACCTTGTTATTTCTCTTGAGTAAGACAGCATTTCTGGGCTTGATGGCTACTCCTCTATGCCCTGGGTGTCCCACATACATCTAGGGAAATAGCTGAAGGCAAAGAACACTAAGGCACTTAGAAGCCGGCAGCTATTAACTGCATTTCCAAAAAAGTCAAGACTTTCAGGAATGAGCTTTTTATACGTTAGCATTACTGATTTAGTAGACTCTCTTCCTGTTGCTTAGTAGTGTGTAGACATCTTACAAGTTGCAATCATTGGATTGAGATTAGAAGGCATGTGATGTGATCATTTATGATCAAAAAAGGGAATCATTCTGGTATACCTGATAGCAGGGATTGGTCCTTCAGGAGACAGCAATCACAACTGGGTGGTGATGCTGTCACATGGATGTGTGGCAGTTTACAGGACATAAGTTGAATGATTCTCATTATCATTCGTAGAGTTCCAGACAAATATCTTTTATACCAACCAAGAGTTGTTCATCCTTGTATTGGGCTTTGAAGCAGGCCTGGGTTCAACCACTAAAACTGACTACCCTGAAGGCAGTCTCAGTAGTAAATAAAGAAACTGAAAAAGACTGTAAGTAAGCAATTTCATCTCCCTAGAAGTTTTCAGGGAGAGCAAGCATATATTGCTGTTCCTGCAGTACCTGCTCTTTGATAAACAAAAAGACTCCAGACTCAAGGGTTGCCAATCTTCTTTCAGCAGCACCAAAATTCTCTTCAAGAAGCAAGAGCTGATGATATCTAGCTTTGTAACTGAATTATCTTTCTTTAATGTCATATCATAAAGGTAGCACTGACCTTCAGTGCTGTTACTCTTCCCTGAAGGCACATCAGCATCACTTGTCTGCCCATTCATGTTGCTTTCTGTTTCCTGTCCAGAGTCATAACTTCAATACAACATAAAATTCCAAACTCACCAGCCATAAAGCTGTGAGAGGCAGTTTGCTCAGCATGCCATCTGGAAATAAGCTTCTTTACTGTTCTTCAAGACAGCCTACAGGAACCACCCACTTGCAGTTACTGACCCTGAATTTGATCTATATGGATATTGTCAATCCTTGTTAACATGTTCCTAATAGGAGGTGGAGGAGATGTTTTTTCAAACTCTTCCAGAGAGCACTTTCATTCACTCTGAGCGTGGGGACTGAGACTCATGACTACAGCACACTGCAAACAGACTAGACTAAAGCCTTTGGGACATGTTTTGATAAAACATCTCATCAACAGAACATTTCAGCTGGTTCATCACAGCTGAAATCCCTGGTGGAAACACTGGGAAAAGGTTGGCAGTCATATTTCTGAGGTTCCAGAAGTCACCAATCACATGTGAGGAAAGAAAGGGAGAAACCCACTCCACAGATCTCCTGATCTCCTGTACCATTTGCATTTGGGTGTTCAGAAAACACATTTCAAAACATTTCTGTTTCAGAATTAAATTCTAATTGGGATTCTTTCATTCTCTCCTGCCTTTTCCCTTGACCTTAGGGAAATAATTTAATTCCTCCTGTATTGGTTTACACTAAAAATAAAAGAACAATGATTTTCTGTCATACCCACCTTAAGTGACAACATAATTTTTAGCTGATTGGTGTTTGCTAAAAACATTGAAACCTGTCAAGAAAAATATCAATTCCCGGTAGGGTGTGCCAAGGGACATAGAAATAAAATGCCAAAGTAGTAGCTTTCCCTCAGTGGAAAGTTTCTGGCTTTACACAAATATTTCTCTCTCAGCATTTACTATCAGCTGTATGAATCATTTGCATTGGGTTTTCACAGCTAAACTCTTTAAAAATCTCAACATCTCCTGTGATAAGTATTCATGGGATTTCAAAATGCCCAAGAGCATAGTCTGGTACACCAGTTTCAGATACACCCTGTTGCAGCATGCAGAGATGATGGGAGATAACTGAGAAACAGGGAGGTAATAAACATATTTTGTGCCGAATGGCAAAAGTAGTTTTGAAATTTAATTTGAGTGTCACAACTAAGAGGTGCTGTGGGGTGGGGGAAGGGAGCATCTTCATTCTACCACAGCCAATAGGAACATAAAAAGAGCTACACTGGTTCACACCTGATATCAATATAGTCCATCCCCTCGCCAGTATTACTCATGAGCAGAGGCTTGTCAGCCATGTATGATATTTCTCTCAAGTGTCTCCTATTGTGTTGAATCTTGTTTACAGCATATTCCTCCCATAAAAAGATGAAAACTTATGCTTTTCCAAAATGCTTATAGCTAAGTCTCTAGCTGTACCATCTAACCAGCAGCATTTACCAAAACAATACACACACAAGAGTAGAAATACTCTATTTCAAAATGAGTGAATATGACCACCTTCATTGTCAGTGTAATAATTTTTAAGTTGAGTGCAATGATTATGTTTTATTACCTTATGTGAAAATATCTATTATTAGTAAAGAAATGTTCAATAGTCCTTGGCAGCATAATTTTTTACTATTATGAATAGTGTTATGCTCCAATAAATTTGGATTAGAAAGATCCCATTCCATAAAGACTGGGAATTCAGGTGGGAGCTTTTTCTAAAGCTGTTAATATTCCCTAATTTCCCTCTTCCACTGACCTCTGCTTCCTGTCCTGTGCTTTGTATATGGTATTCCCACAGCACTGCTCAACTCCCCAGGCTACTAATCAAAACTGAGTGTATCTTTATACCAGTAGCCCCTGCGAGCGTGCTTCAGCAAACAGGACTCAGGTTGGTTTTACTTAGCTGCCAGCAGATGTGCAGTACAGCAACGGGTATAGGCTGGATATTCCAGAGAAATAATCAGAATTTCTCCTTGTTTTCAAGCATCCCTGGGCATGGATTCTATAAATAGGTGGCAGAGATGCAATGGACCCATCTACCGTGTTCTCTGCCCCTCTTTTTTCCCCAATAATTTTGTGAGGTAGCTACATGACAGTGTGCACTCACCTTGGGAGTTGATAGCTGACATATTAAACTTAATTTCTCAGAGAAGAATTCCTTGGAGCCCACTGGCCCTCTCTAAAAGTTCAGATTTGGCTCTAGAGGATACTAAATAACATCTCACCCACACCACTTAGCAACAATCTCTGTCATTGTTCTTCCAAAGGAATTTAGATCAGAACCATGTTCAGGATGTGAAGACGCTAAAACTTTTGCAACATTGTGCAAAGGGAAAAGAACACAAAGGGTTTCCCCATCCTTGTTTTATCTGGCTGTAACATTTCTTATATGTTTAAAGTTCGGTGTATGTTTTGGTATACACTACAGGGCACACTCCCTTGCATGTGAACTGCTTTCACTTCAGGTTTCCTCTCAAACAATGAGGTTTCCTCACCCAGGCTCTGAGAGACAGTCTTGCACTATTGGTTGCCTTCATTTAAATGAACAACAATCTGTCAATACATGCATGGCAACCTTTTCTTCTCTTTTCTCTTTAAATATGCTAGACTATTAAAAGAAAAAAAAAAAGTTTACAAAAGAGGTCAGGGGAAAATAAAAAAAAGTTGAATATCAAGGCAAAGTGTTTCATATCTGGGGGGGCAGAAATAATGTATCTCAACCTCAAAGAAAACAATAACACAATAATGCCTAATTTAACGCACAAACCACAAGATGTTAATTACTGCTGTCCAGTACATACAGTTTCTGCAACAAACTGTGACTATTGTAATCCCATTCACCCTTTCCACATTCCCAAAATTAAAAAAAAATATATTTTTTTTGTGGCAATGAGGACTCTTCAAAACAGGCATGGATATCATCTGGTTGAGATTCAATAAACTTTCAGTTTTTTTAACTTAAGATGCAGCAGTTTCAGATGTCTGGAAATGGGCTGTATTTTATCCTAGGAAGACCTAAGAGGGGCAGCTAATATGCTGCTCTTCCACAGCAGTTCTCCCAGTTACTTCATCTGGGTAAACTGATACACACTGCCAAGTTTTTGATGGTTTGGAGTTTCACTGCAGAAAATATGACACAGTGGTGGATACCACCAAACCACAAAACATGTCACGCTCCAATGTGAGGTCTGCATAACTGCCATGAGATCTGGGCCTCTCCTCTTCTTTGCTATTCATCTGCCCAGTGTGTTCATTTGCTACGCTGGACCTTTCTCTCTCCTCCCATCCCTCTTTTGCCCTGGGTGAGTAGACTGAAAACTCTGAAGCATTGGCTCTCTCTCTGCATGCAACCCAGAGCACAGGCAACAGACCTTCAGTGGCAATCGAGAGCTCTCAGTACGGCTGATAAGTAGTACAGATTCAATTACACCAGACACTTATTCTAATCTCAGTTACCCACTTGTGCAGATGTAAAATTACTCAAAAGAAAGTCCCCAGCATCAGCCTGATAAAGTACAGCAAATACTCTATCCAACAATTAGTTTGGAAAGGGTTAATTGCCCATGCTGATGCTTCTAGAACTGTTTTCTTCCTTACACTAGTGATTTTTTTTTCCTTGTGCATGAAAAATCCCTCTAATATTATTTCCTTGGGTTTATAACAAGCCTGTTTTGAAGCATCTCAGCACCAAACCCTTGTAAGCAAACTGAATAGACAGAATAATCTAAGCTCTATGTAAAGGCAGCCAAATACAGTAGTAGCTAACCCTCACTCTTCTTGTGTTATTACTAAAAATTAGAAGGCATAGCCAAGAAAACAAGCCGTGCCACAGAAGACTGACTTGCAGCACCCTGAGGGTGGAGCATTTTTCTGGCTTATTCTGCTCCTGGCTTTAAACATCTGGTACACAAAGAAATTATGTATTTTCTCCCTGCTAATTGTGAAGTACCTGCCTGATTGCTTATGACTGACAAGTGCCTGATAACGGGAAATGGTGGCACGGCAGGAGTTCAATGGATTAAGAAGAATGAGACAGGAAAACCAATGACAGAATTCTTCATTTAAACATTCATGCATACTAATTGAGGAATGTTAGCCTTAAATTTGTTGTAAGTGCTTGGATACAGGAATTGCTAAGCATCAACTGTTATTACTATCAGAATTTCTGTCATCATAGCTGTTCTGAGGCCTAGTCACAAACCAGTTTCTCACTGGGTGAATGAAGCACAGAGAAACAGCCCAATGAGCCCGTTCCTCAGCTGCCTGAAATCCCTTTTTCACCATGGTAGTGCAGCTGTGCTGCTATTTTCAGGGAGCCCTGTGCACAGCAGAGATTTTCTTTGGAAAACCCTGTGTCAGCTCTGTGGTCTCTGAGCCTCCACAAGTAGGCACCAAGCAGAAAATGCTCCAAGGCAAGATGATGATAACATATGTGGCTGGGATCATCCTATTTGGTGTTTTTGGGATCCCAGGGATGGTTTAGCTTTAGCCACTGTGGGGACCAAATCACTTCCAGCAGCCCCAGAGTTGGAGATGCACCATGTGCTCTCCCCTAGTACTTACAATGCTGGTGATTGTATCGGAGAGATGAACCAGAGACCAACAATGGGCTTTTTACAAAGGACAGATAAGGCTCCAAGGGAAAGGTCTGTTTGAAACAGATGTCCTGTGGCTGAAGTTTATTGGGAAATGTTTCAATTTCAAGATGAAGAGCAAACAAAGCCATGAAAAGAAGCTGATGAAAGTAACTCTGACTTTGAAGCACCCATAATTGAACTGAAAACAGGAAAGTGATATTGATTGAATATCCAAAGTAAAGCTGAGTGATCTAGCTTCAGACACAGCAGACAGAAGGGCAGAAGTAAACAAGTAGCCTGAAAGGTGGCCATTATTTTTGCAATATGAATTAGATGTTAAAATGTCAATTCATTTTTCATAGCCCCAAATATTATTTATAACATAGATAAAAACTTCTAATTTACAATAAAACATCCTGAAATTAATATTTTGTACTGAATCCTGCTCAAATTGCTCAAGTATATCATTGTATCAAAGTTGTTAAGCCTGTACAAATGAATAATGGCAGCAGGAGCTGGCCTTTTATTGGCATGACTTTCAAATGGCTGCCTTACTCAAGCATGCCTATAAAACACTCTTGCCACACTATCATGTATTCCATTTACTTCCCTTTTAAGAGAGAGGGGAAAAGGTTATTTTAGAAATACTTCAGAGTAATAAAATTTTTATTGCTACAATTTTTTTGTATCTCTTATGCCTGTGAAGTCAGTTGATTTAGTTATGTCCACAGTTCTGGGAGTGATAGAAAGTCAGTACTTACACATTTTGTACACCTCTAAATATTACTTTAGCTGGAGTGTCTATTACCAGGGGGTGTGGTGTGCAGTTTTAGGATCATATAGCTCACAACTTGACACAAAGGAAAAAACACATGCTGGGTATATCACAGCCTCACAATCCCTCTTTCCAATGGGACACAGCAGGTGTTTCTGGTTATGTTGACTTTCAAGGCAACAAATCTAAACAGGGATTGAATTGAAACCTGTTACTGAAAATGAAAGATATGAAAGGTTGGGAAGGGAAATCTGCCAGGAGTAGAGAAGAATATAAACACACACACATATCTACATGAGACACTTTTTAAGCATTATTAATATTTAAATACTCAACTTGGTATTTGGAACAGCATCTTCTTGCATTAAATTCCAAACATGCACTATTGTCCAGTTTATCTATTTACTGTGCAATGAGCCAAATAAATAACTCTGCCATTTCAGCTGAAAACTTGCTTTTTATTCATTGAAGCAATACTGAGCATTATTATGGAAGAAGCACCATATTCCTTCTACCACTCCTATCTTCCACTGCTGCTGGCACAGAGACGACCAAAAAAACCCCCCACTATGCTCAGTTATATGTGCCACTATTGTCATGAGAAGAGAGTAAATTCCTATTCTGCTTTGTTTGTCAACAAACCTGTCAGCTAAATGTTGATTGAGCTACCTTCTCTGGTAGTGGCACAAGAGAAAGAGTAATCCTTGTACAATTTTCTAAGTCTGAGGTAGCAGGGCTGGCAGTTAGAGAAATCATTGTGTAACTTATAAATGGAACAAATTTGCTCACAGGAAGTCACAGAGAGAAAAAAATATGGAACTCCACTCTGTCGTTTTGACAATTGCTTTCCTTCTATAACTGCACTTTGAAAGGGAAGCCAACATCATTTGCAATAAGATATCTACTTTCTCAGCTGACATCAGTCTGCTGAATAGCAGAATGACAAATATCTCTGTGGTTATTTAATTATTTAGGGCATAATATGCTATTTTATTTGACAATCTGTTTGCTCTGTGGATAAACTGTAATGCTGAGCAATTTTTCCTTATGAAGGAACAAGATTATCTGCTCATTAAATAGCCTCATTGGCCCAATAGCATCATCACACTACAAATAGAAACTATTTCTATGAAAAGCATGGAGCAGAGATGCCTGGAAGTTACAGAAAATACAAGAGACAACTCACTTCCTGCAGTGAGTGAGAGGAAGAAAAGCCTTGGAGCCTTCCAGCAGCAGTATTGCCTGTATGGGCAGAGGAAGTCAGGCTGCCAGGCAGATACAGAGGTGAAGATCAGTTTACCCCTTTTGCCTGGTTGTTTTGGTTTGGATTGGAGGGGTGGGGTCCAAAGTGGCAGTGCTCTTGCCATTGTTTCCTCCTGGGGAGTAATCCAGGCCAACGAGTGCATCGACAGACACTCCTTAGCTGCCTCGCAAGATGAGAATCACAGGGCTACCAGCATCAAGGCTGTTTATGGTTATGGCGAATCCTCATACGCCCCTTCCAGGAAACCTGGGTGCTTGATTAGCACTCTGAAGTGCCTGTACACAAATGCCACACAGCGTGGGGAATAAACAAGAAGAACTAGAAATCTGTGTGCAGTCACAGGGCCATGATCTCATTGCAAATACAGAGACATGGTGCAAAAGCTCACATGACTGGAATGTTGTTTCAGATGGCTGCGTACTTTTAGAAAGGACAGGTAGGGGAGGTAAGGTGGTGGAGTTGCTCTTTATGTGACAGAGCAGTTGGAATGTATCAAGCTCTATCAAGACACAGACAAAAAAGTTAAGAACTTATCGGTAAGAAATAAGGGACAGACAAGTATGGGTGAAACTGTTGTGGGTGTTTACTAAAGGATATGGAGGAGGAAGCTGATGAGGCTTTCTATAGGCAGCTCGAAATAGCCTTGCAGTCACAGGCTCTTGTTCTCCTGGGGAACTTCAATCACCCTGATATTTATTGGAGGGATGAAAAGGCTCAGTACACAAAGTGGATGCTGTCTACCTCGACTTCAGCAAAGAATTTGACACTGTCTCGCATAAGGTCCTCATAGGTAAGCTCAGGAAATGTGAATTAGATGAACGGACAATAAGGTGGATCAAGAACTGAATGAATGGCAGAGCTCAGAGGGTTGCGATTAATGAAGTAGAATCCACTTGGAGGCCTGTAGGCAGTGGTGTTCCCCAGGAATCAATACTGAGTCCAGTCTTATTCAACTTGTTTATCAATGACCTAGACAAAGGGATAGAATGTATCCTCAGCAAGTTTGCTGATGATATAAAACAGGGTGGAGTGGCTGATACACCTGAAGGCTGTGCTGCCATTCAGTGGGACCTTGATAAGCTGGAGAGTGGGGCAGAGAGAAACCTAATGAGGTTCAGCAAGGGCAAGGGTTCTGCACCTGGGCAGGAATAACCCCATGTACCAGTTTAGGTTTAGGGCTGACCTACTAGAGAGCAATTCTGCTGAAAAGGACCTGTCTTGGCAGATGACAAGTTGACTATGAGCAGGCAGCGTACCCTTGCAACCAGGAGGGCAAGTGGTATTCTGAGGTGGATCGAGAAGAGAAGGGGGTTGAGGGAGGTGATCCTGCACCTCTACTCAGCCCTAGGGAGGCCACATCTGGATTACTGTGTCCAGTTCTTGGCTCCTCAGTACAAGAAAGACAAGGAGCTACTGAAGAGGGCGACAAAGATGATGGGGAATCTGAAGCATCTTTCTTACGAGGAGAGCCTGCAGGACCTGGGCCTGCTTAATCTAGAGAAGAGAAGACAGAGGGGATCTCATTAATGCATATAAATATCTCAAAGATGGTTTCCAAGAGGATGGTGCCAGACTCTTTTTAGTGGTGTCCAGCGACAGGACAAGGAGCAGTGGACATAAACTAAAACACAAAAAGTTCCACCTCAACATGAAGAAGAATTTCTTTGCATTGTGGGTGGCAGAGCACTGGAAGAGGTTGCTCAGGGAGGTCATGGATTTTCCTTCTCTGGAGACATTCAAAACCTACCTGGATGCATTCCTGTGTAACCTGCTCCAGGTAACCCTGCCTTGGCAGAGGGGCTGGACTAGATTATCTCCAGAGGTCCCTTCCAGTCCCAACAATTCTGTGATTTTGTGGTTGGCTTAATTGTCTTACAGACGCTGGAGGACAATAGTTGAATTATGATAATATACCACAGGAAGAAAATCAACAAGCCTCACTGTGATTTCCAACTGTACCAGGTGGTGATTTGATCCACAGTGCCAAAGAGATACAGGAGGTTCATCTTTCCTAACCTGATTCCATCTGATGTGCATCTTCAGATGGAAATGCTCCAGAGTTCATGAAGTTATATAAGTGAGGACAGCAGGCATGATGCTTTGACATGATGCTTTGATTTTGCTGGGCCTGCGTTCTTCACAGTGATAATAACAAGCTGTAAGCTATCAAACAGTGATTTCCATTTTAATATGGCCAAATAGTTTCAAAGAGCTCTGTCATCAACATAATTTTACAGATGAAAAAGCACAGAGAAGTATTTTTCTTGGAGCTATGTAAGAAACCAGTAACATATCTGAAAGTAATACCTAACTTTCCAGCCTTCTAGTCTAATGCTCTCAGATACTATTTTACCCTAGAGATAAAAACATGAATAAAAAACTTTTTCATAAGAGCAACAGCATAGTTTACATCACCTATATCAGAAAACAATAATGACAAGAAATCATTTTAATAACTGACTGTTTTGGGCAGCCTAAGATTTTATCTGAACAGTGCTATGCCAAATGGCAAGCTGACTATCATAGGAGCTAATGGATATATGAGAGCTAGACCTTGTATTCTGCCTTAGATGAAAGGTCCAGATGAAAAAATCACCTCATCCATTTTCTGTCTCTGAGAGTGACCAAAATGTTCAGGGAGGAACAGAGCAAGCATTTATCAGTATGTCTCTAGAATATTCTCAAAAGACCCAAGACTTTGTAAATTATGAACTTTCTGAGACAAAGGATGTGGTTTTTATTTAATAGCCCAATGGCAAGGAGTGCCACAGCTTACTTGAAAGTTGAAGAAGGAGCTCTATTAGTTTATTCTGAATACAAATAACTGAGTGGGAGTTGATGCCTCATAATACATGTATAGGAAGAAACATGAATAATTTCCCATTCACTCTCTCCATTTCCAGGAAAGAAACAGAGATTTTTCTCATTTTCTAGGCTTCTGTCACCCAAGGTTAAATGCAAAGAACAGGAACCAAAAGGAAGTTTGGTCCATGCTGACTGCTGCTAGTGTTGGAAGAGGTCCACAGACAGTCCTGTGAAAGAAGGGACTGAGATTCAGTAAATTATCACAGGCCTCATCCCATATGATTTGTTTGGGAATTTTACTACCTGGATTGGCTGACATGGTGTTTATAAAGCAAATAACTCTTTGATATCTACAGCAGAATAAGAATAATTCAGTATCTCTACCCATTTAACTTTCTGTCTTCTCTGACACTGCCAGCATAGCTTCTTTCTGGTTTCAGTGTCAGTGTGGACATCAATTAATTTGAAATATGTGATTCCATACATTCATTGAACACAGATTGATATAATACCACTGACTTTCAATGAAACAAAATTTGAGGTGACGATCTACAGATATAGTGTTCTGTGTCATGTGGACAAGCCTGAAAGTGCAAATATTTCTGTAAAGAGCTCTTGAAAA
>JAWWLV010000121.1:28639392-28686671 GCA_035041135.1 Platyrinchus mystaceus | reverse complement strand
CGATCTACAGATATAGTGTTCTGTGTCATGTGGACAAGCCTGAAAGTGCAAATATTTCTGTAAAGAGCTCTTGAAAATTGCATGATCTTCCTGCCCCAGCAGAAGCATACATGGTCCATTTGCCTTTTTAATCAAGTATTTTTAGATCTTTAAATTTTTTTTTAAGGTAAAGATGGGCAACTTAGTTTCAATAAGTGGCTTTCAAAAAAAGGTGTCTGTTGGCCCTACAGGGTCTTTTAAGCTCTTCAGCTATGTTTATGGATGTGATGCTGCAATGTCATTCAGAAACAGCCAAGCTCAGGCTCAAGGACAAGGGTAACATGGTGTTTTGTGTAGGTTAATTCACCTGGGTTTATAAGATTATTTGGCCAAATAAAGCACTGTGATAGCCTAGTGGGATTGTTCCCAGACCAGGCCAGAGTTAGTCTCACCATCTTTGTAGGGCATTTCTCTAAGCCCTGTGATGTGTCAGTATATGTATTACTGCCTAAATAAGCTCTTGTCTGGATTAAAAACAAAACCTGTTTTTCAGGAGCACATGGAGGTTTTTCAGGTCTTAGTTTGCCTGTCTACATTAAAGTGCTAAAACAATGTATGAGGCATGCTTTAGTATGGAAAGGATTTCTAAGTATACAATCCCATTGGTCATAATTAGCAATATAATGCCTAATGATCATTAGTCAAAAGAGGTCTTCAGTTACTTGATTTTCATCCAAAACCTGTTGATTAGTAATCCCTTGTAGCTGGGCCATAACACTCTACTGAAGCATTGAGGAGAAACTTGGCCTGAATTTAATCATTTGATTAGCATTCATTCAAGCAAAACATTCCCTTTTGCAGAGAGCAAGCATATTTCTAACTTTTGCTAGCTTTTGACAAGAAGCAGGTGTATTAAGCATAGGAAATTTATACAGTACAGAGTGTTTTTAGACCAAGCACATGGAAAAATACATTTTGCCTTGACAACTGACACTTCCTAGTACACCGGTAAGGTATCACTGAGCTGTCATCATCTGTGCTCTCAGATGGGAGGGAGATGATGCACACATAGAAATGCAAAATAATAAAGGAAGAGAAGAAAAAAACACTTAAAATATAATGACAGATATGTTATCTAAAATTAATCACAGGAATATTGTTGCTGTGATGTTGCATTTTTTTTGTGATAAGCAAGCAGCCAGCAAGGTTAAATTGCATCGTTTCTTCAAGAAAACATGGATCAATGTAACAGTTACTAAGATGTTGATTTTGCTCATGTGTCTTTTCTACTGAAACCTTGGGAACCTCTTGGAGTGCATTGCATCTAATCAAACTGCTTAAATTAGTCAGCAGCAGCTACTCTCAGTAACCACAGATGCACATAAAGCCCTGGAAGACAATACACATTTCAGAAGTTGGATCAACACACACATATGCAGGACATTGGACAGTGAAGTAATGTATGCTGAGAGTAGAGAAAATCCCTTTCAGTTTAAATACACTGAAATGCTACTTTCTGCTCCAGATCACATTGAGAGCTTCCCTTTGATGGGACTGGCTGTGACTGTTGACCCCTATACACTTTCCTGAATTGTATCAAACAAGGTACATCTCATTTTCTGCTTCCTTCAACAGCTGTATTTCCCAGCCAATCTTAAAGTACTTTACTTTGGTCTCTACACTACCTACTTTTAGCCAACATTTTACACCATGCAACATGATATTACTGTTCCTGCCTCCCAGATGATTATTGCTTTTCATTCATGGCATATTAATGTATCTTCTCTCTCTGTTGGGAGTATTTGGAGAAATTAAAAATATAGTTAGAGGCTGGGTGAAAGTTTCCTCTTTCTGCCACCCACCCCAGGATCTCACAACTTTTAGACCTATTCTTGACATCCCTTGGAAACTTCAAATAAATCTCTGAATCCATGAGGCAAGGCTAAAAATATACCCAGCAACTCAACGTGCAAGGAACTATTTCCACTACAGATAGCAGCTGCTTCTATCTGTATGATTTTTTGTTTCTTCTACACCTTCCTATCTGATGAGTTAGGAGGGAATTTCTTACTCTTAACATTCTTCCTCAGTTGATGTCCATAAGGGATCACAGCCCCTGAAGCTTCTCTGCTAGAAACAGATATGTTGTACTGTCAGCAGATTACAGGACAGCAGTTTTCTTGTTTGGCAGTTTTAAGTCCCTTCTGGCTATGAAAAGAGGTGACAGCAATAACTAGGAAGAGAAGGAAGATTAATGGTGTGTATAACACTGTAGAAATAAGAAATAATCATACTTTGCAGGAAGGAGCTTTCCAGAGGAAATGGCTCAGGAGAGGAGGATGCAGGAGCAGAGCCAGTAACATCTATAACTAGTCATTTAGCCATTTCATACAACCACCTGATAAACTTCATGCAGCACCCTTATAATAGTTATCTTTTGACTAGAATGTCACACAAGGCAGGGAGTTAATGATCAATGTCTGGTAGGCACAGGGACCATGTTATCAAGCAACACAAATTCTTTTGCAGACCTATATTTCTAATTTTGATTAATTTCCATTAATTTTCACAATTTATGCATTATGGAATGAAAGGAGCAGTTACAATAAATACAAGTGAAGCATCTGTTAACTTTCTAATTTTCACTAAGATTCAAATAAGTTCTAATGGACACAAACAGAGAAATTAATATTTAATTAATATTAACTCTTTCACAAAGAAATTTTGTGCCTAGGCTAAGATTCAGTTAACTAGGTCTTGTGAATGCTTTCTAGAGTTTTAATGTCCAAAGAGCATCCTGCCTTTTGCTCACAAAAATATGCACATAATATGGAGACAAGGACGTTAGAAAAGGGAACTGGGATGGCAAAGGCAATGAAGAAGAAACAATATGTGAAAAAAAAATCTTTTCATTATACCACTTGCTACCAGGTAAATCACTTTGTCATGGGATATAAATGGGATTTGCCATGATGAAATCTTACAGAAGAGCTGCTAATTCAGTGGACAACTGCACTATGAGTTACTTATCTTTCCCAGTAACCTTCTGTGAAAGAGCATAAGCATTATGTGTGTGCTTGCCTAGTTTTGAAGAGTTAAATAATGTTCTGGATACCCGTGTGCAAGTTATGCCTGTGCCAATGAGTTCTTAGGTTCTGTTCAGCAACTTTCCTAACAAAGATTTGTGTGAGTGCTCATGGTGGTTTTAACATTTTTTGATAATTCAACATGGCATTTGGTGATTCTGTTTCTAGAAATGCTGACATCTTCTGTCTACAATTAAAACCAATGAATATGTGCCCTGAAAAAACAAATTTATATAAATTATAAGGGGACAAACTGAAAGCAAAGTGTTCCAAAAGTTAAGAGGTATCTATAATAATTAATTTTCATTGCCATAACTCATGTCTTTAAGTGTAAATGGAGAGTAATGGAGGATGGTAGTGTGGATTGGATTTGGGGCAGATAGTTATGGCATATAGTGGGAACTGAAGGTCCTTTTCTGTACTATTTAACCCCTATCCTTCTCTTTGATAAAATCTAGTGAAGTGTCACCTAAGCTGAAAGACAATAGAGCTCCAGAAGGGAGAGAAAAGTATGCCTAAATACACCTTTACTGGGCTATATGAATAGCTTGTGGAGATGTAGTCCTGATATTTGAGAGATCATCAAACATACTTACAATACCTTTTCAGCTTTGATCACAGCCCTGATGTCCAGAGTGTGAGGACCCTCTTTAACAGCCATGAACCAAAATTGCTTTGTGCTTTGCTCCCAGCAAACAGAGTTTGTGCTGATTTTCTGTGCAGACCTGAGTCATGTCAAGTCCTGGAACCACTTAAAATCAGGAATATCCTGCCTCAATATGGGAAAAATCTCATTATCTAAAAGGGCAACGTGTGTCCTCAATTCCTGTGAAAACACAGTCCCTCGTGGAAGGTGTTGCCTCTATATCTGTAGATAAATTTTGGGTTTGTGCAGGAGATTTCAATTGATGGAAACTGATCAATCCTTTTTTTTCTATAGATGTAAACATCAACAGTAAGGTTTTAAATACACACAGCCCATGAAATTTTTACTGTTGATTTCAAATACCCCACCAGTTTTTCCCTCGCTGATGACTTTTGAAATTTGAAAAAGCCCATCCGATAATGTGAAAATGATTGCTAAAAATGGCCAAACACACTACATAACTTTGCACATGTATTAAGGGGAACTATTGCACCTGTGTCCTTTGCATTTGCTTACAGCAAACCTTTTTGAAAATTAACTTTCAGTACAACTTTTTTTTTTTCTCTGAGTTAAATACTTATCATGTCAGCAAATCTTTCTGTTATTCTTGTTTCTGGTAATATATTTGATTAAATTCCTAGGTCAATTTATAGGAATGACACAGCAAACCTGGCAGCCATAATCCCTTTAGTAGTTCAATATGTTTATGAGGGTTGAAGGATGTTAAATGTGGCAGTTTAAATGCTAAGCTGAGTAATCAGTTCATTAGGAATTTGCTCAATGTGTTTGCCATCTGCAGCTGAAGCATGCAAAACTGGACTCAGATAATTCACCAGACAGTTTAATGTATGAACAAGATAAACTCCTCAAACATTGATTGACAAACCCTGGAATTTTGTTAGCAGAGTTAAGTGCATATTCACACCCACGCCCATGGATAACTTGTTCACTTGCATCATAGAGGAACAGTAATACAAGTGTATTTAGCAGTCAGGTCAGGTAGGCACAACTCCACCTCCAACATCCTGATGCAGGACAGCCTCAGTCAGCAAAGCCAGGCTTCAGGGGATGGAGGAGAAATCTGGGGAGCTCCATCACAGCTGTGGAAATCTTTCAGTTGACTGCTATGGGGACCATACCACACCTCTGTGACACACTTGCAGACTGAAGTACCTGTGGCTCTATGGTGGCCTGTATTTCTGTCTGGAGGAACTACATTCCCCATTGCAGCAAAATCCTGTTGCCTTCTTGAAACTATTTCAGCCTTTTGAAATCAAACTTCATTTTATGCTGTCCCATTCTTCTCTTCTAGTCTAGCCTGATGAACACGCATTCTGCAGCCTGAATGTGGTTTGTTGTTTTTATTTTTTCCTCCCATATACATAATTCCTCTCATTGATCCTTATCTCACTCTCCACTGAAAACTTTATCTCTGCTAATGTTAAAAACAGCCACAACCATCAATAATTCAACAAAACTCAGAAACAAATGACTCAAATTTCACCCAAGCCCCCATGCTAATATATTTTTTCTGACTGAGTTAATACCTTTAGACATTTCTAACTCCTAAGATGCATGGAATATAATGATTTAGGTGGAGTTCAAATCCCTGGTTGTAAGTCTGATCTGATAGTCTCCAGATGCATCATACAGCCCCAATATGACAAACATCCTTGCCTAGATATCAAGAGGAATTTGCTTAGATCAGTTACAGTGTGAAGAAAATGGTCAGAAGGGGCTGAACCTTCCCAGACTCCCTAGTTTCCTGAGCATCTACCTGTTTTTTTCAGTAAAGGAAGGTGCATCTATCAGAGTAATGAATTATAGACTTTTCCTGTCAGTGCCTAAGATGTCTGTGAGGATAAACCTGAAGCAGCACCTCCTCCCCCAGCATTCCATTAGCATTCACTCAGTTCCTTCCTAGCATCCTATTAAATGCAGAAGCAATTCATGAATTGCTGAGTATTTAACTGATCAAAAATCTCTTGAGGCTCTGCTTCTGCAACAAAAATTTGTGTAAGGAGAGAAAGGAGGGCAGAGCAGAAACAGCACAGAAAAACCCTCTATCAAGGCTTGGCATGATAAACAAACCTGTGAAGGAAGGGTGTGCTGTGGGGAGAGGGAGGGGTGAAGTGATTATGTGGCAGAGAATAATCTTCCTCCCCAAAATGCCTCTGGGACGGAGGAAGCAAGAAAACATGAGAATCCCGCCAGTACACACAATGACCCTTCAAAGCACCATGGGGAACCCACTGATGAAGCGCTGCTCTCTAATGCTTCCTGCCAACTCGGTGTTTGCCAAATCCCATTTGCTTCTAATCACTCACAGACAGTTGCCTGGCCTTAATCTGCTCCCTCTTTTTCTGGCACAAAGTTGAAGTTAGGCTGCAGAAGCTCGCTTGGTGCTGGTGTGTGTGAAAGTAGAACTATGACTGTCTTCATGGTCCACAGAGAAATAAAAATGCTGACTGATCTGCCTTGGTGGTTGGCTTGGACAAGCCCTGAAGAAGCAGGTGGGTAGCAGAGTGGGCATGTGGACCTGCCTGATATTATTATAAGGGTTAGTTTTATAGGAAGACAGAGTACACACTTAGGATATGGGACCTGATGGGATTCATCCAAGAATTCTCAAAGAGCTAGAAGATGTCATCACAATACCTCTCTTGATGATTTTCTAACGATTGTGGGAATCCAGAGAGATCCAAGCTGACTGGAAGTTGGTGAACATTGTTCCAGTTTTCAGGAAGAGCAAGAAGCGGGACCCCAGAAACTACAGGCCTGTCAGTCTCACTTCAGTGCCTGGAAAAGTTATGGAGAAGATTATTCTGGGAAGTACTGAAAAACACCTGAAAGACAACGCAGTAATTGGTCACAGCCAACACAGCTTCGTGAGAAGAAAGTCCTGCTTATCAAAACTGATTTACTTTTATGACAAGGTAACCCACCTAGCTGATCAAGGGAAGCCAGTTGATTTTTGGATTTCAGTAAAAATTTCAATACTGTCTCTCACAGTATCCTTCTGGACAGAATGTCCAGCACACAGCTGGATAAACACATCATGTGGTGCGTGAGCAGTTGGCTCGTGGGTCAAGCACAAAGGGTAATAGTGAATGGGGTAACATCAGACTGGCCTTTTGAAGGTAAGCCCAGTTTTCTGAAAGATCCTTCATGGCACAGCAAGCACAAAGAGAATCCTTATAGGTGCTAATGATTCACATAAAGCACCAAGGCAAACCTAAACTGGATCTGAGCAATGTTTGCCATTCTCTGTAAGACCAGGTGTTCATCGTGTCCATCTTTCTTCAACCCTCAAATTATGGTAATACTTAAGGACAAGGAATTGCTTTCTGACCCTCCCCTCTATACCTTCAGCAGCAGAAACAATCAGCTGACACTCTAAAGCACAGCAGCTGATTGCATTTTGCATGCATAATGGTGGCTGTTATTATTGGTAAGAATAACAGTTTTACAGTTCAACAAATGTGTCTTAATCATTTTCTGCTTATGTAACACACCATATACAAGTATTAATGCAATCAAGTGCACTCCAAATACTAACCACAGAAATATTGCCTGCAGTCTTCTTTTACTTAATAAACTGTTACTGAATCTAAAGGTCTGGATAGAAGAGCACTGTGCAGAAACTGGGTGATTTGAGGGGATTGGTCAGGTGTTTAGATGTTTCACAGGTAAAGTCATCCTCAATAATTATAGATTTAGACTCTAGTTGAAGAAAAATGAAAGAAAATTCCTCCTGTGTCTCTGATCTCTTTTGCCACTGGGCCACCAGGATTACTTGCACTGATTTCTGTCTTGTTATTCTGAATTTAAAATCTTGTATGTAAGAGCAGATGAAGCCTGTATGCAGCAATAATCTTATCTACCCTGGAGAAAAGGAAAAAAAAGAGGGGGGGGAAGCAGCTATGTGTGTAGATATAGGGATTTTGCTTCTCATGCTCATAAATTAATTATGCCAGTACCCTGTTTAGCACTGAGGAGAACTGCTACAGACTGATGTACATCTGTACTGCCGAGTTTCCTCATCCTTTCAACAGGGCAGATTCATCTCAGCTACATACTGAGAGAATCTTGTGGACCCTGCACACCTGAGTGATTGTCTGGGAGAGCGCACAAGCCAAATCCTCTCCAGGGACCTTTCTAGCAACGTGACAGTATGAACAATTAGATCTGGATGCCCAGGAACCTTTTCTTGCACTTTTTAAAATCCTGAACTGTAATAATCTCAGCATTGCTGAACCAAATTTGCTTAAGATATAGTATTTTGAA
The DNA here is from genome assembly GCA_035041135.1 of Platyrinchus mystaceus. Taxonomy (NCBI): domain Eukaryota; kingdom Metazoa; phylum Chordata; class Aves; order Passeriformes; family Tyrannidae; genus Platyrinchus; species Platyrinchus mystaceus. The sequence goes on along the minus strand of JAWWLV010000121.1, from coordinate 28,678,673 downwards.
TTAGAGATTGCTAGCAAACTGAAAATAAAGGTTACTTTTAAAATAGTACTACTACAAGATGCACTTCCTTTTGTCAGTGAACATCTCATTTCATCTTTCCTTAATGTGAAGGAGGGAGAACAACAAACTCACTCAGATGGGGAGACAAACAGTTCCCAAAGGGCCCTTGAAAATTCATTCCTAATTTGGAACTATCTGGGGCGCTTAACAGTCATTGCTACAACATTTTTCATGTTTACGTATTATTGCAAGATAAACCTTGAAATGAAAATATCATTCATGCCAAAGGCAAATATCACCTTGGTTTTTTGATAGAGCATCGGTCAATTTGCACAGTTCAGGTAAGGTGTGCAGAAGCACTCCTATTGCCTAGTTCTTCTCCTAACCAGGCTTTGAACTAGAACAGTTTTGTTTGTCTCTATTCTTGGTTCTGACTCTTCGCATAAAACCAAAATGAGGTATTTTTCTTTTAATTGTTTGGTGACTGGGACTAAGAAAATATCAATCCATGTGCCGTGGACCCTTCAAGTGGTTTGTAACCAAGATTTTAGACCCAAAAAACCCACTGAGCATATCACTACTGCTACCTTGAGCATAACAAAGAACTTTTTAACCTGTGAGATTACACAAGGCCAGTCTGGTTGGTTTCCTGCCAGCAACATGTGAGGCGTGCTCAGCCCCTCTAACTACCTTTTGAGACAGTCATTGTCATGGCACTGGTGAACAAGTTTCTGCAGTCACTGTTTCAAAGGCAGAAAAGAACAAGCTGCCCTTCATTGAACACTACAGCAAACTGAGCAAATGGGAGCAGAGTCAGAACTGAGACCAGCAGGCATGCCTTCTTGTCTTCTTCTTGCTCAAAGTAATGCTTAATGGCATAGACAACCCCAGGAGTTTTCATGCATTTCCTCAGGCTCAGTTAGGTACTAGAAGGAGAGTCACGGAATCATAGAATCATAGACTCAGCCGGGTTGGAAAGGACCTCTGAGATCATCAAGTCCAACCCTTGATCCAACACTGCCATGGTTGCTAGACCATGGCACTAAATGCCACATCCAGTCTCATCTTAAAAAACTCCAGGGACAGAGAATCCACCACTTCCCTGAGCAGCCCATTCCAGTGCCTGATTACCCTCTCTGTAAAGAATTTTTTCCTAGTCCAGACATCCACTGTGCTCTTGACAAGTTATTTTGTCTAAATATTATAATGATGGTTCCCAAAATTTTAGTCTGTTTTTCATGACAGAAAAATGAGCAATTTTATTTCCTTGCTGCTGGGATCAAACAGCCAAGTAGCCTGTGGCATTATGATATAAATACATATGAATAAATTACAGGAGGACAAGGAAAACATTCAACACAAAGAATGTCCTCTTCTCAGTGGAACTCAGCACCAGAATGACCTTTCCATGTTAGAGTTTCAAAGTTTGAAGAATTGCATTACACTCATGCCCTCTCAGATTCTAAGAATATTTTTACCCCTCTACTCAGGGTCTCATGGCTTTCTATAATGGCAGGTTATTGACAGATACCAGAAACAACAAAAACAAAGGTATCTTGCACTGGGGGATGTGAGGCTCCAAGAAGCAGATTATGCAAAAATAAGGCTTTTTTCAGTGTCTTGTGGGAGTCAGGATATGTGTGACTGGCTTTATTTCCTTAGGATGATATAAAGGCTTGGCTTTCACAAGTTTGGGAATTATGAATCTAGATGTTTCTATAGCAGAAAGTGCAGCACAGAAAATAGCAACATCCACAAAAATGCAGAGCAGTCCCTCAACATTTAACCATGCATAGCAACAACACATACCATTATGACAGCCAATAGAGTACCCAGACAAATGGGGTGTATTTTTGAATTTGCGTATTAAATGTATTAACAGCACAGCACGGACCACAGCCAGGATGTTAAGGGTCACAATAGGGAATTACTGTGCAGTTGACAGTGGCAAGGATGAACAACTCAGTGCATGGGGGATGAGATCTGCTTAGTGTCCTGATTATAACCATTCTGGATCAAAAAATCATTTGCAAAGAAAAGAGTAGTGTCCTCTGAGTTGCCAGCATCTGAATTCATCTGTTTAACAAATTCTCTTAGATCTGTCGTGGTTACAAAATTTGCAGGGGTACAAAAAACCGGTAAAGAAGAATTACATTCAGCTTATCTGAATGAGTCTGAAAATCCTGACTGGAGAGATGTCTGCTTTATGAAAGGGAAAATTTACCTTGTGTTGTCTTCAGCTGGCAGAAGGAAAAAGAAAAAAACCAGGTGCAAGTACAGAAGAACTGTGGGAAGGGAGAAATAGTGGAAGACACAGTAATTGGATGTAGCTTCTTTACCAAAGTACTGAACAAATGAGCTGGAAAACATCCCATGTTCAAACATAATGGTGCTTCATTCTCCTGCAGGAGTGGGCAGAGTGAAGAGCCAGATCCATTTTCTCTGCAAAATCCATCGTTAAGATATGTGCTGTATGCTGTGTGGCACCTCACTATTTCAGGTTGCTGATGCCAGCCATGTGTGTTGGACAGTATGCAGTGCTGCAGGCTAAGAATCCCTCCAAGTGATGATCAGGATTTTTCCAGTGACTGAATCTATGGCAAACCATCTGCACAACATAGGCCTTATTTTCCCCAGATGTGAAAAATTAGCAAACTCTTGTCATTTATCAAATTGACGGAGTTAAAATTAATCAGCAAAAAACAGCACAAAACCTTACTCCTTGGATGAATAGTTTTTCACCTAGTTAATCTGTCTGGATTTCCAATTTCTCTGGAAAATTTCCAATTTCTCTGGAACCGGATATTTAATTATTCTCTAAGACTGTAGTATTTACACAGTATTTTGGAAGAAATTTTAATGATGCCTTCTTATAAGACTCAACATTGATTTTTTTCTAAAGAAACATGATTTTTATGAACCAGAAGAAACTTAGTTAATCATGGTACTAGAAGGGATTCTGTGTCCCTACTTTCTGAACTGTATTCACAAGAGGACATGAAGATGGAAGAGAGTTATGCCATCTGAGGTTTTGTCTGAGATGGTTTGGAAATAGAGTTCAATTCTGAGATGAAAATCTGGTATGCTGTAAGTTGCTTATAACCCAAAAATTACAAAGAAGCCAGAATGTTAGAAGTATTTATAGAGTTAAAGTTAAAATTTAAAAAGTCATCATTAAAAATATTGAAACATAAGCAAACTTGATCATCTAGAAATGCTGGTCTTTAAACATTAATCTGAAATACCTTTTTCCAAATTACCTAAAACTTGATTTGTACAGCATTTAAAAAAGAGACAAAACACTAACTCTTAGGATAACTTCTTATTTTGCTTGACTGTAAATAAGTGCTGTAGATGACTGAGGTAGCAATTCAATTAGGAATCCAGAAAACACGGGTTTATTACTATAGTTGACTATTATGACTCAACCTAAAAATCTCCAAAATCAAGATTTCAGAGTTTTAGGGTCCATCCAAACATCTAATACACTCCTCTAAAGAAGCTGCTAATCTAAATACGCAAAATACTGGGAGGAAAACCAGTAATATCAGCCAATAATATTTTGAATACAAAGAGCATGTAACACCAAGAGGAAGCAAAATGCCAAAATTATTCAAGAAACCAGTGTCAGAGCCAGGAGTTGTTCTGACACCCTGAGAGCATACTCAGTGCAAAACCATCCTTGTCCTCTGGAGAGTTATGATATAAAGAAGTTATTCTGTGTGATGAAAAAGGAAAAATGGAGGCTGTGTCTGTATGCCACTCCAGATCCAGGATTAGTTTCTTACAGTAATGAGATGGCTAAGTAATTCCACAGGATTTCACCAAAGTAATCAAGTCCAGACATTCAGCCTTAAGACAGTGATGGAGCCAAAGTCTTTGCTGTTATCAATTCACATAGTTAAACAGCAAGAAAGTAATTTGAAAAGTGCCTTCTGCTAGAGCTGCCCCAATTCTTCCTGAAGCATGCCCTGGCTAGAAGTGCATTTGAGACAGTAGGGGTATTAAGATCCTTCCTGGTAAAAAGTTGTCAATGATGCTGGTGTGTGTGTGCCCTTGGAGTGCCCAGGCTGTCAGCTGCAGCAGCTGCTGCTTCATTCATTATACATGAGGAGTCACAGGCAGCGTGAAGCACTGAAATTAATCCTGACAGAGTCATGAATAAAATGTAAATATATCTTGAAAAGGAAACATTTGCAAGGGAATTAAAAAGAAAAAAAAAAAAAGAAAGAAAGAAAAAGGAAAAAAAGAGAGAAAAAAAAGGGGGAAACTGATCAATTGTAGGAATGTAGATGAATGAAGCAGTACAGTCTGCAGGGTGAACACCTGTGTCTTCTTGCCTCATTTTATGCCACCAGGAAACAGACTCCAGGACTTTTAGCATACATCAGAGTGCGGCAGCTGCCTGGGGATATAAACAGAGCAGCTCAAAAAACCCCTCTAAAAAAAAAAAACCAAAACCCCCACAACAAAAAAAAACTCTCTAAACCAATGAAACACACACACACACACCCTCCCCAAAACAAAAAGAAAAAAAAATCAAACCAATCAAAAAAAAAAACCAACAAAACCCCATATGTGTCTAGGGAGTTTTAAACTCAAATGAATTGTAGAACTTGCCTTAAGAGAAACAGAATACGGTTTGCTCTGTGCATGGATTTGCATGGTGGTATCCACTTGGCTTTTAGCCACATCTTCCTATTGTCTCAGTGCCGAGTTAAAAAAGTGCTGTCAGTTTGGTTTGGAGCTTTAAGACAAGTTTGTTTCTGGCTGCTACATTTTTCAATAGGCAGTGACCATAAGAGTTCTTCTAGGTTGTTTGTCCAGTACAGCAGACCAATTAAATCACTTTTGGTAGAACCATGTAATCCAGCTGGGACGTGGTTAACTCCTGGAGAAGCTCAGTCTACATTGACTATCATATGACTATCACATTGCCTGGTAGCCAGCAAGTTGCTTCACATCACCCTGCCTCAGATTATGATATTAATCTGCTTCACTGGGGGATGAGGAAGAATTATATGATTCTGGATTCTTGATAAAATGTTGTTCTCTAGATGCAAAGACTGACTATAACACTGATTTTTCACAGCCTCTTTCATCCCCTGTGGTTTTAAAACTGCAGGTCAAATATTGATCTCAGCTACACTCAGGCAATTCCAACCAATTTCAGTTGCAGGCAGGACAAAAGTCTGCATATGCAGGGCTCAATCTAACATCACCACAATTCGTGTATGTGTGTTCGTGGAGGACACGGGGGTGGCACACAAAAGCCACTCTCTGACAGCAATAGTACCTACCCAGTGGGGTGCAGGAGGGAGAAACGAAGAATCGTTTTCCAAGTGGAAACTACAGTGAGAATTTTAAGCAGGAAAAATGTAATTACCTGAAATGGAATTGTACATTATACCCATCACACCATTCCACATAAAAATTTAAAGCACGATTTGCAACTGAGAAAGCTGAGGTGAATTTCTGAGTTTCATTAATTTGGTTCCTCCTTTTTAGCACAGTGCTGCTGATGAGAGACAGATTCACCTGCATGGAAAAGGAGTACCACCTTCTCCATGGCCTTATGTGGAGGGAGAAGCTGGGAGGTGTGTTGTAGTGTTGTACCTATTTCTGAAAGGACTTCAGCTACAGATCTTCCCTCATAATCTTTTTACTGCTTTTATCCAACACAGCTATTTTGTCTATATGTTAATGGATTCATATATGCAACTAAATCACAGTCCCTAGCTCCATCTATTACATGGCACTGGATGCCTCAAAATCCCTGAGGCTCTTATCCCTCCAATGAAGCCCTCCTGAGACACTGACAATTTTAAAGGCAAGAACTGAGGCTTCATAAAAACTGAGAGAAGAATTCATCTAACCTGTCTTTGGAAGTCTAAAATGTAGGTGTCTGCACTTAAGCTAGGAGACAAGGCTTTTCTGTAAAGAGGGGCTTATAGGGCTGCTCTGCTCTATGTGTCTGGTTAGGAAGGACTTGACCATTCCTTGAAAATGCCTGCTTTCTTTTTTTGTCTATAAGGAAAGATTACATAACAGCCTTGTTATTTAGACCTATTGAGTCTAAAAAGATATCTGCAGTGGAATAGGGAATTGAAACCACATCTCCTAATTCATACACAGATTTCTTGAGCAGAGAGCCATGACCCTATTCCTGAAGTAATTATACCAAAATCTTAAAAAATATAGTCCTGCTAGGAAAATTGCCTTCAGCTCTTTGCAAATGTTGTGTCCCAGGAGTGAATGGGTAATTCTATGTCATCTCCCACCACATTTTCAAAGAAACAGAGGGACTCACGGTGTGTTGCTGAGCAAAGAAGCACCTCAAATGGTTCAGTAGATAAAGTTTCAATATTAAAAAGATAAACCTAAATCTCAGAGAATTTCCACATGACTAAACACAGGAATTGAGCTAGACTGATGAGTGTATATAGACTTGTGGGACACTTTATTAGTGCTTATCACTGTATGACAGAGGAATTTATTTTACCTATAATACTTATTTAATTATGAAACAAACAGATAAAATGACCAAATACCCAAATAACCAAAAAAACAAAATAACCAAAACCTTGGTATTAGCTGACTGTGGCATGAATGACTAAAGAAGGAAAATTGCCTACATACAACTTCAGTATGGAGAAGGAAAATATTAGGGTTTCTAACCTTCTAATACCTACAGGAAAGTAACTGAGAAGACAGCAACTTTATTGAAGAGCAGGATGGGACAGCAAAAAACAAAACTGTCACAAATTAAACCAGGTGAGGTTCAAGTTGGGTATAAGAGGAAACTTTTTCACAATGAGGACAGTCAGTCAAGCATTGGAGCAGTCTCCATCTTTGGAATTTTTCAAGACCTGACAGAGTGAAGATCTGGTCCAACCTCACAACTGACTCCATTTTGAGCAGGAGGTTGATCAAAAGTCCTCCCAAGTTCCACATTCCCTCCAAAAGTGTATTATTCTGTGATTGTGTGATAAAGACATTGATTATGGACTGCTTCCCATTGTATAACAAAGCATTCAGAGAGTAAATAAATGTAGTCCTTACTGAAACTTCATGTAGAGTAAATAGAGATTTACAAGAGTGGCCTTCTCAATCCTTTATGTGATGTGTGCGGACAGTGGAGAGTAGAAATTCACATTATGTTTTTGCAGTTTTGCAGCCTAAAGGTTTGTTCAGCCAGAGTAATGAACATTAGCTTGAGAAATCTTTGCAGTCCATGAGAGGCCTAAGAGATGGCTGCTGTGATGACGAAGGTAGAGGCTGTGACTTTTGTCCCCAGTGCCCCAAGCTGCAGACAGCACAGTTTATAACAAAGGCATCTGGCCTCAACTTTCCATACAGAAAGCTAGCAGTGTAATTTGCAACAGCTTAATCATGTTTACAAAGTGCTTTCAATAAAAGAACTTTACTTTCCCTCTATGGAATAATGCCCTATCTTGTAGTAAATCCTAAAAAAAACCCACCAAAACAAAACAATAATGAATTCCCGAACCATCCAGAATTTTAATCAAAAAAACACCTAAGGTTTCCTTAGGGCATTTCTACCTCACAGTGGTCCCTGAAGGAAAAGAAATAATCTATAATTTTTTCTTATGTGTATCACTCTGGTTTCATGCAAAATTACAGGAATTACTTGGATTGAAAAGCAAAACAAGTTATATCAGCATTTGATATGGAGCTGGATTCCTAAATCACAGAGTCACTGAGCCCGAGTCCATGGGGGCTTTTACTCTTGCCAAGTCCAAACAAGCACAGACCAACCAGCCTTGTACCTGCAAAATAGTTGCAAAAAGCTGTGAATCCACTGCTCTCTAGAGATGGCTTTGCATTACTACTCCTTCCTGTTTCAATAGCACTTTTTTACATTGAGGCTTAAATCACTTGGTTGGCCAGCAGGTCATCTGCAGGAAGTACAAAAGGCCCATTCACACCTCTTGGGGCTTCTTTTTTTTTAACTGCTTTAACTGGAAACTGTACTCTTTCTCAAATTGTGCTTCTTGGCTTACAAGAGGAAGAAAACTCTTCTAGCAGAGAAAACTCTGCAAAGCTGAAGGACAAGTCATAAAGCCACTGAAATGGAAAATTAGAAAGCAGTATACATAGGCTCTTTGGAGGAAAATAGGTCTTCCCTGCTATAGTGAGCATGAATAAACAATAAAAAATCATGTCAATAAGGAAAACACTTGCTAGAGAAGGTCTTCCCTCTTCAATTACCAAGATTTCATTTGGAGGCAGTGGTGCACAGACAGAGAATTAACCTTGACAGACTCTTTGTATGTGATAATATCCTATGGGATATATTGCTATCATTTTCCCCTAAAATAATGGATAATATATCTCGTCTAATGATAAATATTTGATCCTGACAGATACAGGAGTAGGGAAGACCACATAAAGAGACTTGGAAGACCAGGAACTCTGTCTTGTCAACTTCTGTTAAAGATGCAAGGTATCAACCAAGTTTGAAAACATGTCAGCTCTTCTAAATCATGTTTCTTAGCAGCACCTGAAATTCTTAAATTATTCAGCTTTGGATAAGTGATATGGCCAGCTTAGAAGAGGTTTGAGAGCTCATACTCAAGCAATGCAAAACTGAACCAGATAATGCACAAAAAGACCCAAGTGAAGAGAGACTGAGAGGAAAGAATGGAGAAACAAGATTCAAGAAAGCCTATGAATGATGATGAGAATAGCCAATAATATAATGCCATATATAATCTTAACTATTTGTTTCAGAAACTTTTTGACTCAGTCAAATGCATAGGAGTGTGCTCAGGAAGCTGGGACACACATACATGGGAAAATAAAAAAAACCCACACCATGTGCTGGGAAACAGCAGCTCATAAATAAGCCTCTGGGCTATGACCGACAAACAGCTCAGATTCGAGCTCCTAAAATGATGCATGGTGTTGCAGACTTGTGGGTAGTGCTGTTTGAACCCCTGTTATTAAACGAAAATGATGGAATATGGAAATTAAAAAAAAAATCAAATGTGTTTCTCCTCATTCAGGCTCATTTCAGAGTGTGTTTCTGGACACTTAAGCATTCTACATTTCCTTACCTGGATATGGCATTATGTCATTAATTTAAGATTTTAACTACATTAATGGGTTTTGTTTTTCAAAATGCCCCTGCTTCTAGTGAAGTCTAATGCTGTACTCAGATTCATTCTATTTAACTTAATGAAGGAGGTACAAATACTTTTGGCACTCTTTCCCATCAGCTTCTACCACCTCAGTAAAATACTGGGAGAATGATATACAATGGTCTTGCTAAGTTTTAAGCTTAACAAGAAACAATTGCTGCTGGTGATTAATACAAGATTGACAGTTTCTCTTTATGCCATCTGCAGACTGTGCAAGGGTAGACTCCTACTTGCTTTATCTATCCGTAAAGCTTATTCCCTTCTTCTCTTTTTTTTTTTTTTTTTTTTTTTTTTTTTTTTTTTTTTTTTTAATGGAAGAAATCTGGGATTCATGTATCTGACAGTTCCACTTTAGCAATGATAGATAAAATTTACTCAATCTGAAATCATCAGCTGAGGGTGAAAAGTGTTAATTAACTATAAATGCTAGGAGAGAAATACTTTTAGGTTCTTCAGAAGCCTTGTGTGTATGGTCACAGGTTAGCTCCCATAAAACAGGGTTCCTCATCACTGTCATTGCCATCATTGTCTGAATTTCTTCAATAAGAAGAATAAGTGCATGGAATATAAAATATTTTTGAGGATAATAATGAAAAATACAGCTTGTGAGATGGAGCATGAGGTCAGGTTTAAGGCTGTAATGAAAAGAGGCAATTTTCTCTGCTCATTACATCTTTTTTCATGAAAAAGGCTTTATTCTCCGTTCCCATTTTTGTATTTATTTTTTCTCTTCACTTAGAATGTTTCTTCATGCTGGAAATGAAAATGCAGAACTTAATAGTCCACAGCATTTTTTAGATCAGTGCAATGGCCTTTGGCATTGATTTCTTTTCAGGGCTGAAATAGCTTGACTAGTCCCCTAGCTATTAACTACCCTCCCCACCTGCAAAGGCTTACTGGGATCTCAGATCTACATCCATCTCTTTCTACTCTGTTCTTAGAAAACTTTCCTTAGAGAACTTACTAGGTTACTACCATGCCTCATCTGTCTTCTAACCTTTCAAGAGACTGGCTCAGTAGTCAGCAAAAATGAAGTACCGTGCAATTAAATAAGGCTGTAACCACTCTACAGCTGGAAGAGATATGGTTGTTCTCATGCAATAAGCTGTGTTTAATTGAGCCAGACTGATTTATAGTTACAGAAATAACAGGGAAAAGATGTCCAATTTTCCTTTCCACCCCTGTCTGGGGTAGCTGGGATACTTGCCTGACTGAAATAAGAAGGACATGGGCTTTTATGTAATTATAGGGCTGGCAAAGCTGATGGACGCCTGGAAATCCTGGGCTAACAGTGACTGCATACTCAGGCTGATCTGAAAAATCATCATAATAGATGTACAGCCCCTAAACACTACAAGTCCCATACTTACATGGTTTCAATGCTGTGGTAGCCTCATCCTGATACACTTTGAAGATTTGAATTACTAGTGAGTTAGACATTGCCTTCAGCCACATAGGATGGGCCTCTCACATTAGCACCCCTAGGATGCAGGCTCACTCCCCATGGAGATAAGAACATAACTTTTGGGTAAGTTGTTGAATGTCAGCATTTATTCTCCCACTCTAGCTGGGATCAGATGTAAGAGCTTGTTCACACCTGAACACTACTAACTTTGGTAACATACACCCCTTTCTAAACACAGCAGTTTGGATCATAAATGACATAATAAACTTGATAAGGGCAGCAATTTATTGCACTTATTTGCTTTGCAGAAGATGGTGGAAATTCAAAGGCAAAAAAATTACTTCAGCGGTTACATATCAGTCTTTAGATTCTCTGTGTAAGGAGAGAGAACTGCTTATTAAATCTGTATATTTATTTATTAATAGAGCAACTTCTGCTAGCCTGAAATTGCTTCAGCGAAGTAGAGCTTAGCAGATACATTATTTTCTTTGATGTAATCAGAATTTTGTTTTACATATTTATCAGAAACACTTTGCTGGAGCTGAAGTATAGTATCTTTTTCTCCCTTCCACTGCAACCCAGTAGATACCACAACAGCCTCAACTACAACTTAGATACATCTAGGGCAGCATCTTTGCTGTGCTAAACCATGATTGTTATTAAATATTAGAAGATAAGGGACTGAGACACTGGATTGGGAGTGTTTTATCTAAATAAGTTGGTTAGTTTCACTCAACCTCCACACAATCTGTCCCACAGAGAGGTCAAGGAGATGAAATTGCCTTTGGGAGAGCTTGGACACAGCTGCCAGAGGGAGAGCTGTGCAGTATCATGGATGCTTGTCTCATGCTCCAAGGCTTCTGAGTAGGAGTGTTAATTAAGGGAGATTCAAAGTTCACAGTCCTCCCCCTGCATGAAGTTTGATGGGAGTGGAACAGGGAGGGAAGGGAGTGGGGGAATGCTAGTAAAACACAGTCAGATCCTTGACCCAGCCAGGTCTGTTCTTAGCTAGACAGCTACCAGCAACTCCAGCTCTCTTGTAGAAGTCAGGATACTGGCCTGAGGTCCTGCTGAGGGCTATCACTCCTTCCCATTAGTGCATGCAATCTGTCAGGTCACCCAGACCAGAGGGAAATTGTGTGGGTTTGCTACAGAATCATGGACTGTGCTCAACCCTGCTGCAGGTGGGACAGCAGGGAGTTGGTCCCTCTAGGCAGGAAGCCATTGGGCTCTGCGGATCAACTTTGCATTGTTCACAAGGGAAGCATAACAAGCAGAGTTTGAAATTCCCTTTTGGCTTGTTACAAGACATTTGGCTTGCTACAAGACATGAGATTTTCATTACTGCAGATGCTTTGAAGCTCACCTCTCAGAGCTGGAATAGCTCTTGCCTGAAGTCCAGCAGAGGTTGACATGAAGACATCCATAGTACTGATCCTATGATGCACCTTAACATGGAGGAAAATGGAGACAAGGCAGAAAGAAATTCTAATCTATGTTATTTCTATCTAATTTCAGGTCTTACATAACATTTACACGTTGCTATCTTTTTGGTGTGTGGATCCATGCACATTTACTCAGACAGCACAGAGGCTTCTCTCTGATTTCGATATCCTTAACTAATAGTTTATCACTAAGGAGTTCTCGTGCAGTGAGAACATAGATCAGATATCTCCAGCTGTTACACTTCTGTCACTTTATAAATGTATATCTTTGTAACCTAGCTCAGGATGGAGCCCCTTGTCTGGATTCAAAGAAAGGTAAATAGAGATGCTCATGTACAAATTAGTAAGTGATCCAGAAGTTCCTTGGGGAATTTAATCTAAGTCTTACGCATCGTATAACTGAGATGGGAAGCAGATGCCTAATAATAGATCTGTATTCTAATACCATCTGGTCAGACCAAATCCCCATAACTGTGTCTGCCCGCATGTCATGCATTTCTGCAGTTTCAGCCTTTCTGAGGCTCCTTCTCCAGGTTAAAAGAATAAATCCCTGTCATGTACACCCAAAGCAAAGCATTAGGCCATCGGCCATCTGTTGTTTATTTGTGAGGTTATCTTATTTATGCTGAGCTTCAGCATCCTGGCACAAACTGTAACTCAACCATATACCACTTCTCTCCTCAGAGCAAGAAAAAGATGTCCTGTTAATTCAGCCAAAATATCTAAAAGAAGAAGGGGAATCTCAAAGGAGCTTTTACAATACAGAGACAACAAGACATTTTATTTCACCCAGACTAAAACAATTGATTATTTTTAAAATAACCTTACTGAGGTGTAATGACTGTGAAAGGAACTATCCCTTCAGTTTTCAAAACAGCAGACAGGCTCTTTCATATCCTGTATAAACTATAGTGCAAACGGTTTAGAAGTGAGTTTTCCTTTCTCCTTCTCTGTTTCTGACAGAGGGCTTGGTCACAAGACTTAGCCCTTACCTGTTTCTGAGAGGGTAAGCAGCTAAACAGACCAAGGAGTTATCAAGGTCTGTAGATATTCATAATGTGCACCGTAGAGCAAATACTACTGAGATCTGGTTCTGAACAACACATTGTATCTGACACCCACAGCTGGCCAGCTAAGCTCAACCATTAGCACCATCCTCTGTACAATGACAAAGAATTCAGCGGCCACATCTTTGGAAAAGAAGATGGTAGACTACAGGCATTCAAGATGATCTTTCTGTTAGCTGGAGAAAGCAGGATGCTCCTTGGTTTCTGTGGAGTCATTTAATGGCAAGAATTTCAATAGCTCTAGGTTTGTTTGTTAATCAACAACTGGGAACCAACTGGGATTAATAAGAATCCAGTTTTTACAGGTATCTTTTACATGATCACTGCAGGCATTAAAAATGTTTATACTAGAAGTGATTCTTTCTTTTTTTTTTCTCTTCACTGATAGAAACAACTAAGTCCCTTGTTGTTCCTTTCTACTTCTCACATACCTAAATACTCTAGCCACTATTTATAAAACACTAGAAAATTTTCAGTGACAAGAACTCAAGGTGGATGCTAAGGCTTGCCCCTCATGTGGTTACTCCTGAACATTTCTTTGCTGACACTGTTATTTGTGGAAGGGACTCCTTTGTGCAGTACACAGATTAGTTCCTCCAGTCAGCCACATAGATTTCAGTGTAGTGGGGCCTATTTATAGCATTGCCAGATTTAGACCACCTCCATTTTCTCTCCTTTCCTCCCCTCATGGTATCAAGTCTGAAGTGTGGTGATGTGGATGGTGGAAGCATAAAGGCAGGTGTGCTGAGCAGCTGCTGCTGCAGCCACAGGGTAAGAAGATATCATGAGCAACTCCTGCTTTGAGTGCTTAAGCAAAATCATCAGTACCAAAAAGAATTTTACCCCACCAAGTAGCTTCTACTGCTACAAAATGCTAACCACACACCAGTAAAATACTCCAACAGCTCTCCACAGCCATCCATGCAAGGACTAGCTTGTCAGGAATAGACCTGGCTCTGCAGATATTGCGTATTTGCATCTAGCCTTTCCATGTCAACTCTTTGAGGGATAGATCCCTCTCTTGTGTCCACTCGTCATCCCAAGTCCTTTGGATAAGAAGTGCAAAGCACCATTTTCAAACACTTTTGACTCCACAGTCATTCAGCATGTGTCTGACTGTATAGGGTGAAATTTTCTTTGATGATTGCCAGACAATTCACAGTCATCTTCTCTGTGGCCCATGGCTGTTGCTCTTAACTCAGGTGAGCCTGTTTTGCAGTGCTAACCTGGTAAACTAATACCCTCCTGATGCTAACAGAAGATTGGGGCTGTCCTTTCAAGACCAGTCATGGTTGATATGAAAAGCAAAGACAGAGTTGGGGGACAGGAAAGGAGCTCACATCCATTCTTTACCTGAAACATTTAGCGAGTTCTAAAGCTAAATGTGTGGCTAAATGAAACTCCATGGTTAAACCATAAATCATAACATGGCTGTCAACATAACCCAGGAGCTTGGTTCCAGCTGCTCAGCAGCTCGTAGGGTTGTTTTCCCTGTACCCATCTGTTGCAGAGCTATCAGCCCGAATGCTGAAAGTGATTTGAACTGATCATCAATACCCAATAACTACTATCCAAAAAGTAAATTATGCATCATGAAAGTTAAGCCCTAGAAAGAGCACTACTTTGGTGACAACAGCTAAAAGTGGAAAACCCTCAGTGACACAGGTAATATTCCGTAAAAAACTCAAGACAATCTATCTCACCCCTTCCCCCTCGCCTTTGCCACCCTGTATTCTAATTGTGCTGGATAATGAGGATTGAAAGTTTTAATCACTTCTGCAGCAGGGAACAAGACAATTTGGGAGCAGTTCTGACATGCTGGCAGGAGTGGCTGTGTGGCATGCTCCTTGCTTGGGAGCACAGTGTTTGCATCTCATGATGTGATACCAGCGTCACAATGTTGTGACACCGCAAATTGCTCTGCTCTCCTTACACACGTTTTTTATTATAGATACACTTTCACCTTTGCTGCCTGGTAGAAATGGATAGGGATCTCTCAAACTGCTGAGAAGATGAAGGAAAAGAAAGAAAAAGTGTTTCCCCAAGGCTAGAGAAACTAAATGAAAACGAGTAACTGTAAGAAATCCTGACATGGAGTCAAACGTCAGTTCTACAGGAGACTGCTGAGCACTATCATATTGACTGTATAGAGAAAGTTGATTTTAGGAGATAAGTCACAGTAAACATGAAACAATATAGGTCAAAGTTATTTTGTGTCCAAGTGACCAAAGATTTTTGATTTATTTGGAGTCAGATTTTATCTGAGAAAGGTTGATAATAAACAGACTAACCAAAGCATCTTGGAAGATTTGGCAAGTCAAGCAGCAATAAATAAAATAAATTTTTTATGACCTAATGTTATTGTTTCACATCCAAGAAAGAAGAGAATAGAGAAAATATGGTTTCTTTTGATGCAATAGCAGAAGCAAAAGCTGTGAAAACCATAAATCATCTTTAAACTGAATGCTTCTCATTTCAGCTCTTTTGACTATGTGAAGCACAAAGCTATTCTCCTTCCCAAATATCAACGAAATTTTATTTGGTTAACTGCACTGGTTTTTCCGGGGGTTCATTTTTTTGTTTGTTTGGGGGTTGTTTTGTTTTTGTTTTGTTGGGTTTTTTTGTTTGTTTTTCAAAGAAAACTACCTGACTTCTTAAGGGTTACGGTATTGGAATGCTTCTATTTTCTTTGCAAATTTACCCAAGTACATTATTGTTGAAATTATGTCACCTCCTAATTTATTTTTTTCTCTAACAAAAGCAAACCATGTATATAGTAAGTACAAAGAAGATAATTTTGCTGGATATTGAATACACAGGTCCTAATTCTGAGTGGTTTTTTAAACCTCTCAATCATATTGTCTCCTTAGTTTTTGATATGCATACTAGACTTTTAGAGTTTTTCTAGTTTTTCAGAAATGTTAGGATATATACCATTAATTATACCAGTACTTGCCTAAATTAGAGTCCAGAGCTTTGATGTTAAAATGCTAGTTAACATGCTTGAAATTTTCATCATAATTAAATCATACTGATGTTAAATGCTAGTTGGTTTTGTAGGCTTAAATTCCCTGTGAATTTCAGAAACAGGTTAGCAATAATTTATAATAAGATGTCAGACCGATCTCCAGCAGTCAGTGGAACAATCCGAGCTTCTAAAATGGGTTATCACTTGAGTTAAAAATTAAGGCAACTTTACATTATTGCCCTAACTGTAGATGAAAAATATGAGATAAACCATCCAGTAAAAAATTGTTTTAGAAAATTAATAGGAACTTGGGGGGAAAAAAGGTGTCAAACTTGAGTCAAGATGTATGTTCATCTTGTGTAGCAGACTCCCATTCTCTTTTAAAACCTTCAAAGAGCTGTCAATCACCTGTACCACAGATATTTTTAGAAGCATTTGTGAATGCAGTTGAAATACCCTCCCATTCATCAAGAAAAACACTGCTGACCATAAATTGTCATTTGAGTTAATAATGATGATAATAAATCTGAACAGCTTCTTTCATTCTCCAGCCCTTTGATCTTATCAAATGAATAAATCTGGTAAACTGCTTCAGCCTCCTTGGAATAAATGAATGAAAACCCATTTTCTGCTGCAAATTGTACCACAGATGCAGCTCCGGGTCTTCAGCAACAAAGCCAAAAGGATGGAGCTAAGTGAACCATTCTGCCATCATTCAGTTAAACACGATCTGCAGCAATTGTTATGACAGACAGCTACTAGGAAGAGCGAGTCTTGGCACAGCTTACTGTTCAGCGTAAGCTTTATCTAAACAGATGTCAAGTGTATTTACAAGGCACCTGGTCCCTAGGTGTGCTACTTATCCTTTGGAAGGAAATCTGAGTAAATGTGCAGGAAGATAATCCTAGTTCCTTCAGAGAAATTGCCTACCTTGGACAACTGTGAAGGAAGGCTGGGGAAAACAAGAAGTTTAGTCAGTGCAGACACAGCCATATAAGCAACAAAAGCAGCACTGAATGCTTTTGGGGGTTGATTTGCTTTCTTTTGACTGTGAGGATTACTTTGTTTTTCTAAAATTCAAACACTGTCTCAAATAATATTGTTCTTTTTCTCCCTATCATGAAGAGATGTATATAGATAAATAGAATGCATCTTCAAAATTTTTACACTGTGGAATATGCCAAGACAAATACTTTTTCTGGACTAAAATAAAATCTAACCATTATGATGCTGTGTAATAATCTTGCTAATAGTCTAACCATCCATATGGCATAATTTCCATTGGAAATAGAATAAACCAGAAAGCAACAAACAAAAAACCTAGATTCACAATTCATTCACAGATACTGCAAGTCAGGTCTGCTGTTTGCAGCAACTTGTTCATTGTTCTCACAGTTTTTTCACTCGTAATGAAAGGTTCCTCAATGTTAACATCAGCTAAGTATTTGCTAAGGCTTACCTCTCATTATCCTCCTGCTTCGAGTGATCAAAATAGGAAATCAGGTGACCATTTGCACAAATAAAACATTACAAATATCTAAAGGGACATTAGCTAAAACAGAAGATGAAAGTTGTTCCTTGATATTTTTTCAAGGAACACTTCTGGGAGAAGGCATCTTAAAAGACTGTCAGGATTTTATGATGAACATGCAAATGATGAAGTTTGGGCTGTGAATAAGGACACAGAAAGAGATACTCTCTGCCATGTTAAACCACAAAATTCTGCTGTCCTTATTCCACCCAATCCATAGGGCTAAATGTCACCCAGATTAATTTGAAAAAAGCCTAAATTTACAGCAAATATGGCTCAGAATGTGTATACAAACAAAATGTTTGACGATGATATTATTTAGAAGAAATTGTCTATATTTTAATAACAGATTGGGAATGACCTCTAATAATCCAGCTTTTCACCTCTATGCTCTGCACAGTTCTGTGTTATATCATTAAAAGTGCAGACTTATACTGTTCTTTTGCAAGCCTATACAGCAGAGTAGGATGCTGTGCTCTGTATAAGCTATTTATATTGAACCAATAAAGCTCCCTTTTGATTTCTTTCTCTGGGCCTAAGGAAAATATCAAAATACACCTTAACAAAATACTGCTTGGACGTTTGCATTTTCTGATAAGGAAACTTATAAAATCAAATGGGTAATCAGAGTGAAAATAACATCCTCATTGATTTCCCTCTGTTAGTTTGGTACCACATCTGTTAACAGTCAGATAGATACCTTCACAGATTTCTTAGCACCACAAAGAAGTCCATTAAGTATAAACAAAAAGTACGTACTTGTCTATCCACAGTCATATTCACAGATATTTCTTTATGTGGGACAGCATCACTGCTGAGAAAAAAACATGTGATCTGCTTTTAAAATCCACTCCCATCTGTTTAACAGCAAGGTGTCATAGTCTTTCAGAGCTGAGAATAGAAAGTATTTATTCAATCACGAGAACACAATATGGACAAGTGAGGAAGGACAGAAGAAATTAATTGAATTAATTAATAGGAAAAAAGTAGCATTTGATATAGTGAAAAACAGTGGACACAGTGGACACAGTGTTTGTTGCCTATGGGTTTGTTGTGTTTTCCACAAAAGAATAAGAGCAACAAGGATCAAGGGGGCTTTGGAAAGGGGCGTTTTCCACATGATCAAAATATTAGGAATACAGAAAAGCCTCCTCACAGATTCCTGCTCTACACAGTTCCTCCCTCCATCCCATTTTTGCACTCTGTTTGCCTTCCTCAGCCTTTCTTTTGAGCTCTGAGCACGTTTCCCAGCCTGTTTCTGTCAATCACTATTGTCAGAACAGCAGCTGCACGGAAGTGTCCACAGAATTATTTTATGCTGAAAAAACACCAGCTTAATGTGTCTGAAATCTGCAGGAACATTATTGATGAGGAAATGTTGCTTCACTGCCTGACTGCCACCTGATCAGGGGAAGTTCTCTGACTACACACCTGTGATCCACCCTACTAGGACACCCACTGTGAAACTGGAATGTCCTGTAGAAACATTAGGAGAGAAGGACAAGGAAACAGGAAACATCTCTCTCCCTCTGGAGAGTTTACTGCAATCAGGGAGTCAGGGACCATACTTAGTAGCAGAGCTGGTGAAGGGGAAGAGCTAATGACCACATAGAGTTTTAGTTAGAGGTAAAATGAAGCGTAACCTTTCTGGCTGTAAATTCCCACCAGCAATACTTTCCCTGGAACAACTACTTATTTTTCTCTCTTTTTTTTTTTTTAATTAAATGTAAATCAAAAAGAATGACTTGATAATTTTCTCAAACCTGATATCTTTAGCCTTGCTATCAGAGTATTCAAAAATCAAGTATCAACTACTCATCTCAGATCTCCCTTCACCTCTTAGTTTAATGTCCTGGTTTATTTTAGGGGTTTTGTTTTTCTTTTTCCTTGTAATATTCACAAAGTTATTAATGAATTCGGTTGGAAATATACAAGTGTATGAAAAAGCGTTATAAGGTATACCTGATTTCTGAGAAAAGGCCCCTCTGAAAACTACATTTAATTTAATTGTCAACAGACTGGATGAGGCTCTCCAGGCACTGCCAAGTCACAGGAGTAAATCCAGAGAACATTTCTCTTCATACTTTTTTTCAGAGATTAAGTGGAATTTATGAACTGCCTAGACCTTGTGGCTGGACTCTCTGAATTCCACTATACAAAGGAAACAGGGAAAAATAAGACAGCATAAAATATGCTTATTTAATTATAAGTTTGAAACACATCAGCAAGATGGGTAAAAAAGGGAAGAGATTATGGGGTTGGTTTGGATTCAAATGCAGTTAAATCTGTAATTAACAGAAGGAAGGTATCATAACATTGAGAAATAAGAGATAGCAGAGCAGTATCTCAGAAAAAGATCATGACAACTATCTTGACTCATTTGGCACTGTGCTGTATGCAAAGAGCTGGACAAGAAAATTTCTGGACTGATAGATAGGACCACAATAAAGTATTATGACCATGTATCCATGCAGAACAGAAGCTGAAGTAATTTGTATCCTGTGTTTCTGCTGTCAGCCCTGCAGTGTGAAAGAGAGAACATTCCTACAGGAAAACAAGTTGGCATTGGTGTGGCCTCACCTTGAGCACTGTGTGCAGCTCTGGACCCCACAATTTAAGAAGGATGTGAAAGTCCTTGAATGTGTCCAGACAAGGGCAGCAAAGCTGTGAAAGGGCTGAAAAGAATGTGTCCTATACACATTGGCCAAGGAATTTGAGCTTGTCTAGTTTTGAGCAAAGGAGTCTGAGGGGCAACCTCATTTCTCTCTACCGCTCCCTGACAAGGAGAAGTGGAGAGGGAGGTGCTGAGCTCTTCTCAATAAGATCCCGTGTTAAGATGTATGGAAATGGTTCAAAGCTGCACCAGGGAAGGCTCAGCCTGGATATTTAGGTGCATTTCTTTACCAAGAGGGGGATCAAGCACTGGAATAGGCACCCTAGAGAGGCTTAAGAGCCATTTGGACAATGCTTTTAATGTGGTTTAACTTTCGGTCAGCCCTGAATTGGTCAGGCATTTGGACCAGATCATTGTAAAACCCTTCCAATTGAAATAGTCTAGTGTGTTCTAACTTTCCTAGTATCAGAGGGTAGCACACATCAACCACTGTGGCTTTTTCCCACTTCTCATTTCTCTCAATGAGCAATGAAAAAAAAAAAGACAAAATCATTCTGAATACATGGCTGGGAAAGAAGAGATATAATTTAACCTCACAAAATGACACAACATGTGTAACTACTAACCATAAGAGTGCTGATCACTGGCATTAGAATTCATGTTGTTCTTTTCCTAAATAAGCATTTACAGGCATTGTGCTAGCAGCTGAAGGGCAATCATTAACATCTCCTGAGATGTGATTCACAGTCTTTTAAGTTTTCCCTTTTCACATTTCTTTTTACTTGGCAGCTTGCTGAGAAACATGTGAATGTCAGAGCCAGAAGACCGAAATCTGTACAATGAGAAGATAGGTCTTGGTCCACCTTGCCCACAGCCTGCCATAAAGCCCTGCATACACTTCTGGGGTCCTGTCATTATTCTTACTGATGTCGTGCTATACAGACCAAAATAAAAGAATAATCTCCACCCTCAGATCATTCACAAGTTCTTGGTACTGCTCTATATCAACCCATGGGATTTCCAGCCATAATCAACTAGTGTTGAAAAAACAACCTAAAAAAATGAATATCTGGAGAAATGAAATACAGTCATTTAGTTCCACTAAGTGAACAAGTGGAAGTCTTTCTACTGCTTTTCCTTCCTGCCTGCCTTTTGACAGAAGGCAGCACAAATTCACCAAATTCACCCCTCTGTTTCTATGAGCACACTCACAGTTCAGCAAAGTCTGTAGAATTACTAACTTCATTACAGTGGTGCCAATTAAACCCACTTAAGCACATCTAGAAATAATTAAATATTTCCAGTAAATTTGCATAAGGGTACCATTTTACTACTGGCAAAATAAGTGTTCAGCTAGATGAGATTATTATTAGACAATAACTTTATTTACAAGAAGTGAAATAGAACAGGGGGACTCTATTCACACAGATGAGACTGAAGGTAAAGAGTAACCCTTTCACCCTCAGGTCACCTTTGAAGGTGCCTCAAGAGAGGAACGGTCACCTTGCTGGAGGAGCAGAGTCCATTTCTACTTCTTCTCTGATCAGTTCCCAAGGGTGGGAAACTTTCCTGGGTTCTGCCTGTTGCTTCAGCAGTCTTGACTGTGAGAGTATTACCGGGCAATGCTGAGAAATGCCTGACATCAGGCTACAGCTGCTGCTCAGATGGACATCTTCACCTCTGCTGGCTTTCCTGATGAATTCTCCTCAAAATGCTCAAGTTCATCAATTTCTGTGTCCTTCTGGATTTAATCAAAAGCCCAGTAATCAAATGTGAGAGGCACACTGAAAATACTTATTGAAAAGAAATAAATGAAAAAACTATTTTGCAGCATTTCTACCTTTCTTCTCCCCTGCTCATGCTCCGCCTACTCCTCCTAATTGCTCGGTGTAGTTTCTCTGAGTATCGATGTCAGGACACCTTTGATAGTGTTGACAGCTGAAATAAACTTGGCTATCATAATTCTATCTGAACTGCCTTCCCCCCTTGGACTTTAGGAGTTGGGCAATTCACACGTATATAACATTGGAGTAGTCTTTTGGCACTCATATTTACCATTGTTGTTAAAAACTAAGAAAGATAATGGGCAGAGATAAACAAATATTTCTTTTACTGAAACATTCAAGTTATAGTTTCAGGGTCTGCTTTTTTAGACTCTTTAGGAAGGTCAAGCCAGAAAGACTTCAGACTGTGAGGGTCAGGGAGATTCCTGTTACTAGAGTTTTGTGACCTGACAGGACTTTACTCTAAATCATTTATTTTTTGGAAACTTTCATGAAACAAAAGTGTAAAAGTTTATGGAAAAGCTTAACAAGGGGTAGCTGCAATTATATAAGCACTAAGGTGACTCATTCAAAGGTTATTACTCTGTATTATTAATTACACAGTAACATCTAAAACAATGACTTAATGAGACAAAACAAAATAGTATCTAAACTGCAGTCATGGCTAGGAAGAAGGATGAGGATGTGGGGGAAACAGGAGTCTCCTGATGATGGATCAGATGGTGGAGCACCTTCTTGTTGTAAGACTTGTCATCTGAGGCATGTGGGCATTGACTGAGCAAAACTTGGGAAATGCAGCATAAAGAGCTGCATTGGCTTTTGACTGACACAAGATATCCCTGGATTATAAAGTGAGACTGGGTAAGATGCAATCATTCAGTTTCATGGGTTTCCATCAAGATTATCTCCACGGTATTTGACAGAAATCTTGCACCTTTATTGTTTCTTTTGGTTTTTTTTAAGATCTAGGGTGTTGGTAGTTTTTCTGTGAAAGAGACAGTTATTACAGTTTCTGCAGTTATTTGAGGAATTTATGAAACTTTTGGAGAAGTTTCCAAATTTTTCAAAACAGAGCAATCCACAAGCTAATTAAAACAAAAAAAACCCAACCAAAAAAACAAAACAAAACAACAAATAAGCCTCTACCCAGAAAAAACCTGGACATCAAATAAACTAAGATGTAAGGGTTAGGATTCTATTTTTCCCTCCTCAATTCTTTGTCAGTAACAAATCACGAAAATGTCTCACTGATTCAAATAATCATAGTAGATTCCTTATTTATTCAGAAAGTTGGCACCTCCTGGCACTTCTGATACAGTTTGCAGTAGAGTTCTTTATGTGACACACCTGTCAGTTTGATTTCTCCAGTTAAGGGATGGGAGGAGATCCTTAGAAGCATCTGACCTTTCCGATAGTTATCTAGATTGAAAATCGAAATGCTCCGAGATTCACGAGCTGCTCGTCCTAATCAATTATTCCTCTGCCAAGCCATTAACCACATGAAACAGTCCATAAGACACGAGGAGAGAGCCCACAGACACACCACAATGCCCCTTTGACTTGAACAAGTTCTCTTCTGTGGTTTGGCCACTGAGATGTTTTTTCCATTGCTATGTATAGGAGTGAAAACTGGCTGAAATAGCTTTTTTAGGAGCTGGAGTCAGGATTCTGGGTTTCTTTCCCTGTACTGAGGGCCACATGACCTTAGAACAAATCACAGGCATCACTTTTTCCCAAGAGTTTAAATGCTGACCTTGACCCATACTGGATGTTTAAATTGTCAAAGATGCTGAGGTTTTTCAACTATCATTGAAATCAGTGACAGTATCCTGATATTTGTAACTCAAAAACACAGATTCATTCTAACTCACCTGTATTTCTCAAAAATAAAGTTACTGAAATTCCTTCAATTTTTAAGATTTATATACTTACACATATAGGGGATTACACCTCATTTGCCTCATGAGCAAAAATCAGTAAATTCTCCTTTCTCTGCGCACAGTATGCTGTGGCTGAGCTGATTCATATGCCAGAATTGGTGCACAGTTGGAAGGCACCAGAGGACATGCAAGACTTCATCATTGGTTTTCTTGCTTTTCCACGAACCAGGGGTCCATCACTGCCCTGTTTCTTCTGGCACCACACAGCTCTTGCTGTCTGGATCCAGTAAGAAGCTGCTGAAAGCCTCTCTGCAAAGCGAAAAAGCTGTTTTTATACTGACACTAGATTAGTCTGAGATGAACCACTGAGGACAACACAGCAGAGCATAAAGCTCTTACGTCTGCAACTCTGGATTAGGTCTGGTACGACAGTGCAAACCAGGGAAAGGAAAGGGACATGCAACAGAAAAGGTGATCCTAAAGCCCCATGACTTGTGCAGAACACTGCCTCCCCCTCAGCCAAATGCCAGTGCAGGTAGCACTGCAGATGCTGCCTGGGTGACAGAACTGGATGGATGAAAGTTTGTTTTGCATGCAAATACAGCAGTAAAACTAGAAACTATAAGGCATTTTCAAAAATCACAACCTGTAACCACGAAAAAAAACACATCTAGTGAGAGATCCCACCCAAACCTTATCGGTGGTGTAACTTTATACTTGATACATATGAAAAGGTGCCACTGCTACATTGGCTGGCCTAACGGAATCCTTTCCCCACTCCTGAACACAGATAAATTTATAGGCTGAATGGCTGCTTTGAGACTGAATGACATCTGTTACTGAGTCCCTTTAGCTATTTCTTTTGTTCATAGAGACCAGATTTATTTACCTGTGAGTAATGCAATCATTCCAAGCCCACACTGGCAAATTCTCACTATCCTTACAGGAGGCTCTGATTCACAAGGTCAATGCATAGATTTATAGGATTATGGAAATCTAGTCTGATCTGCTTTATAAATTGACTCTGTAGGTCTGAATTTACCAATTTCAGCTAGGAGACCCTTCATGTATCACACTGGCTGTTTTTGTGTGTGTGTGAAGGCACAAGCATGTGAAAGCACATACCTATAATTACCTGCTCTAATGGTGCATAGTGCTGGGATGTGAAGTATCCTTGAAAAGAGAATGGAACCAGAGAGAAAATGAAATGGAAATGAAAAGGCAACACATTGGTGTTTACATGGCATGCTAATAACTACCTTAAGATGAGACTCTGTTATTCTAATATAAGAGGTAGGGCTCTTCAACCATGCAGCATTCTACCTCCTGATGGTTTTCCCCTTCCCTCACTGCTACAACATCAGGGTTTCAATCAGAAACCATTTTCCATGTTTTCTTTCCCGTTTCTTTGAACTGTTTGAAATGTTTGAGTCTCCCCTTTTTCAATGCACCTTCAGAGATACAAAGAAACAAAGAAAATAAAAAACCATCCATGGGCATTGTATAAGTGTTTTCATTTTTGGCTGTCATCTGCCGTGCACAGCTAGAACAGAAGTAGTTGCTGTATTTGCTCAGAAGTGTGTGGAAAACTCATGCATGCATCTCATCATATGCAGAGTTTGGAGTGAACATCATAACAGTTGTTTTTAATAGCAACTAGTAGCTTCTTAGGGCATATTTGTGGCTAGTATATCTAAGCATACACAATGAGAAATTAAAACCTGGTCTCTGAGAAAAAGATGAGAACTCCCAGAACAAAGGCATCCAGATTTCTGATAAGGTCCAAGATTCTTGGTCCACAGGCCAAGCTAAATTTTTTTCAACACTTGGCATGCCCTGGGAATGTAGTAGGGGTGAGGTTTGGGGGGTGAAGTGGTTTATTGGGGATATTTTTTATGGATTTTTTTGTTTTGTTTGTTTTTGTTGATTTGGGGGTTGTTTTCATTATGTTTGTTTGTGTGTTTGTTTTTTTTTTCTTTTTGCACAAAAAACCCCAAGTAGATGCATCTTGCAAGCACTGGGATGCTGGTTCTGTATACAGTGGTCTCTCATTCCCAGACCTTCCTAAACCAAAGAGCAGGAAGAACTGGTGTTTACTTTTTCAGAGGTAGTTATCTCTGAGAACATACTTGACTGGTTTACCTTCTTGAACATTGATATGTTTCTCTCTCACTCTCCATTAAGGGTTATATTAGTGTCAGACAATGATTTTAAACTATATCCCCTTTGAGGAGCAAACTTAAGTACCAGCATTCCCTAGGTGGATCCTTCTATCATTGCAGAGAGTTGTGAAAGTTTAGAGCTTTAGTTTTTGCAACAATTTCAATTCTTATGTCCAATCCTATCAATCCAGCAAGTAAGGCCGCCTTTCAGCTCCTGTTCCCTGATAACAGAGAGCCACCACTGCCTAAACACATTCAGGGTGGATTTTATTCTTGTTTCTATCTGGAGAACTTAGCTGCTGCTAGAGTCGTGACACTAGCTTTAATGGGTGATTGACTTGATCTAATCTATTATACAGTTCAAAAAAAAAATATATCTTCAGCTGAGGGAGATGGGGTTGTTTACTCCTGAGAAGAGGAGGCTCAGGGGAGACCTCATCACTCTCTACAACTCCCTGAAAGGAGGTTGTAGCCAGGTGGGAGTTGATCTCTTCTCCCAGGCAACCAGCAGTAGGACAAGAGGGCACGGGCTTAAGCTCTGCCAGGGGAAGTTTAAGTTGGATATTAGGAAGACATTTTTCATGGAGAGAGTAATCAGACACTTGAATGGGCTGCCCAGGGAGGTGGTGGATTTATCATCCCTGGAGGTTTTTAAAATAGACTGAATGTGGCACTTAGTGCCATGGTCTAGTAACCATGGCAGTGTTGGATCAAGGGTTGGACTTGATGATCTCTGAGGTCTTTTCCAACCCAGTTGATTCTATGATTCATATTAAATTTATGCATATAAATATATATTAATGAAATGATTGTAAAATTTATATTGGCTATATGACATATATAACAACATAATATTACAAAATAATGTCATATAGCTAGATATAATTAAATATAATACATTAATGCATAATTTGTACATTATTATATAAATTATATTAGCATTTAATATATTTATAAATTAATAATTTTCTGCCATGTATGCAGCCACTTGTTCTGTACTATTTGACTTAAATGTCTGTTTTGAATGACAGGGACCGATTCAAAATTACTCTTCTGGATACAAATCTTTATTTGTGTCTGAGTTTTCATTGAGTTTTCTTTCTGTTTCATTTTATGATGATAGTAGCTTCAAAATTGGTGCTAATTACAATTGCTTAAAAATTTTGTGTTCCTAAATTTTCTGATATATTTCCAGTAAATCCACCATTCATACCAATTGTAAAAGCTGCATATTAGTGTTGTCACAGGAAAATAAAACCACAGCTTCTCAGAGAAGAATCATGTCCAGAGCTTATGTACTAGTCTACCCAAAACACAGCTGCATTGTATAAACAGCAATCCATTCACACCCCTGGGAAAATCGGATCACAAATAAAACTGTCACAACAGACCAAAATCTACATCTGAATGACATACATCCCAGTGAAACAAACAATAACAATCATCATCGCCATTATTATTAATAGGCATCACCAGGCAAATTCTTTGCAAACTGAGTCGAGTATTTCTCTATTAGCTCACTCCTTCTGCAAATGGTCCTGATGAAATCCCCTTGACAATCCTAATGTGCATAAGACACTGATGGAAAATACTAAGTTATGAGCCCTTGCATGCTGAACCAGCTGTCTGGAAAATGCATCTTGGGGACAGTAACAATTTGAAATGCACTGTGCGATCCTTTATCATAAATTGCCTGCCTGCAGGATCATTCCATATGTCATAGAAGGGCATAAAAGTGAAGTACAGGGATGGACAACAGAATGGCCAGTAGCTGAATCAGAGGGAACAGCAATTCCTTCAGTCTGACCATGGACCAGGGGAGTAGTGGGAGAAAATGGCAAGCTAGCTCCTTGTAGCCCAAATGCTCTTCCGATCAAGGGTAATGGAAGTGAATGCTTTTACTTTGAAACAGTAGACTTTTTCTTTACAAGGATGTGGAAAATTGTAAACTTCAATTTGGACCAGAAAGGGTAAAAACAGGACAGACACATGTGTTAAATTGAATCAAGTACCAACCAGGAACACAGAGAAGGCAAAATCCATAGCAATATGGCATAAAGCATGGTTAGCGGCCAAGGTCTGGAATTGTGGGAGGAAATTCTAGTTTAAGGGCTAAGATGGAAAGAGGATCAAAACCCAAGAAGAATGGGAGTTCCTGTAAAAGTGAGTGAAATAAATTTGAAAAGCTGGAGCAAGGCCATTGCATGATTTTAGAAGCACAGAGATAAGCAGGGATTTGAGATAAGGACCAGGAGTAAAGTTGAGCAGGACGGGGAGACAATATGAACTGGCATACGGAAGGCATAAATATGGCTATTCAACAAAAAATGCACAAGGGTAAAACACTCAGGAGAGTGTATCAGGGCTAGAAAGTAGCAAATAAGCTCCATGCCAGAGACTGTACAGCTAAAGATGTGTGAGATTCCTCTTGCTACTGCTCAGGCTTGGAGGCCAGCACTGCTATTGGACTAACTGGAGTCACAGCCTCCCAGGAGATTGACTGCAGTCAGAGCATTCATGAATACTTGATTACCAAGGTAGAGCTGTATTAAAATGAAAGTAATCAAATCGTGACTTTCCAAACTATTGAGCTTGGTAATACTGTGGTGACACTCTATCATGCAAATGAAACCCAAAAGTTTGGATAATCAGTGTTCAGCCCATCTGTAATTTGATGAGATTGTGAGTAGGAATCTCTGCACTTCAAAAGGTATGGGTGCTCTATTTGTGCAAGGACACAAACTGCAGATTTTTGTCCCAAAATCTTGGGAATACAAAATGCAAATTAGAATCTGACAAAACCAGAAAAGGTTTCTTAATGTTTTTTAACCTTTCCTGCTTCTACCTAGGCTGTGAAAGTTGCAAATGCTTTGTTTTCTCTTAATAGGGCATCAGAATCCAATCACACATATAAAGGGACACAGACTTAAAAAAAAACAAAAAAACCCCAAAAGAAACCAGAAACATGTCAATAAAATGCTTGAGTCCAGATTTAAATTACCCAGAAGTCTGTGTAAGCTTCAGTCTGGATCCTTGGCTTATACAACCCTCTATATTTCTGATGAATTGTTTGGTAGTGATCTGACTTAAGGAACTCTAATTGCAATTAATCCGGTGCACAACAACTTTTGGATGTTTTGAACATTATCTTTTATATTTATAATACTACTGTAAACTTGTACTAAGGCAGAAGAGAGGACGCTCTGTATACTGATTCTCAAACACTAACAACAACATTGTAAAAGAGTCTAAAAGCACTTGATGTGTTATGAAGTTTGAATTTGTAATGAATATGGCCTTCTCTCTGCTACCTCACCTGTCAGCACCTTGCAGCACAGTTGTTTTTGTCACTGAACCATGTAAAACCTCAGAATCAAGGGAAATGGAAGTCTGATGGGTCAGACAGTCATGTGAACTTATCCTTTGCAGCAGTGTGTTAATATGCTTTGTTTTTAAAGCAAATGTTTCATAAGCCTCTTGTAATGGCTTCCTGAAGTTCACTCTTTACACATTCATCTTAGATGACCCGATGAAAAACACTTAAAGAAGGGGCATAGATAGATGAAGGATTTTTTTTTCCTTCCCCAAAGTGTCCTGTCCTTGTGAATTTTTTTTTTAATTGAGAACAAGAACACAGTGTTTTTTGAAAGAAGTTATGAATAACAAATAGCTTTCCTCTCCCATTTTTCACATACAAGTACTTCCATGACTTTTCAGGCAGTAGAGGTCCTCTGTTATGAACTGCATTTACCACCTGGCTCCTTTGCCCTTTAATAAGGATATCAATGATGACCTATAAAATGTCTGCAAGAGGAAGGACTTGTAGCTGGCAGGTGAGTCTCACAGAGGGTTTTAGAGCAGATTGGCACAGCAGTTTGGCAAAATGAACAATTTGAGCATCTCTGAAGAAACCCAGAGGAAGAATTCAGAAATTAAATATCTGGGTTTCAGATGAAGTTTGCTAGCTAAAACTTGTGTACTTTTTGAGATCAAAAGGATTTTATATTTTTAAAGAAGAGAAAACTCTTTTTTTTTCTGACAACATCTCACAATTACCTTTCACTTGCTCTGGGAAAACTGAAACACAGGCAAGTGTTATACTGTGCCCACTGGCAAATCATCCTGATTCACTATCAGGATAGAAAGGAAGTTGGTGAGTCTGTCTGTCAGTGGAGTGCTACAATAAAAGCCCTAGTGCAGATATAGTCTGAATAACATAAGGTGATTTATGGGTGTGTAAATTATTTCTCCTGCTGAAATGAAGTAAGATAAACACTTTTATATTGTCAACAACTGTGTTCACACACACTACAGGTTTTTGGCCAGTTCAATCATATTAGCACAGTTAAAAATCAAAACTTCCTTATGTTGACCAGACCTAACCCATGTATGTAAGCTAACCATGTTTTCAACAGAAAATTGGAGAGAGAAAAAGTGAAAGAATAAAAGGTAATTTTTTTTTTTTTTGTGAAAAAGCCAAGTAGTTTGTAATTGGAGTGATGGGTCTGAACAGATTCAAATCCTGTAGGTTAGCAAAACTCAAAGGACTGCAGAGTACAAGGACTGCTTGGGGTCATAGCTCATCTATACATTGTCCTGATTTATTCTTAACCCACTGTAAACAGATCACAAACCTTCTAGTAAATCTTCACTCTGCTTTAGACTGAAGACTTTCTACAGACTCTACCCTGTAGGATGGCATGCTTAATAAAAACATGCAGGGTTGAGCTTGTGAGCTTGTTAGTTTTGGGTTTTTCATATCTTCTCCTTGCTTTATCTTTAACCCAGTATGTACTGATGTTCAAAGCAAGATGAAATATTTCAACATTATTTCAAGAGGACCAAAATATATATAGTCTATATAGAGACTATATAGCATATATAGTCTCCTGATCAGTCCAGGATTCAACAACACAGAGGCATTCCCCTTGTATATAAGTTCTCATCTTTACCAAACTTTTTATATAATAAAGTCTTTCAGTTGTTTTAGGATGGCATTGAACCACTAAGATCTGGTGTTGTGGAACAGAGGACACATTAATTTCAAGTGGAACTTCAAAATAGCTGGCAAAATCTGAGTGCTGAATGAAAATTACTGTGTGGAGAAACAGCACTATCGGCATTATAATGCTTTAGAGGCAACAGTAATTCAAAATTCACAGTGTCTACTCTTGTGGAACCTACTGTTCCCATGGTACTACTGTATAACTATGGTGCCTTGGCCAACAGTTCCCTTGCCGATAGAACAGCTTTTACACATCCTCAGCTGTGTATGAACCACTGTAGAGTACATCAGAAAAGTTGCTTTTGCCTGCACAGTCCCTGCAGGATTCTGCTTCCTCCTACCCTCCTTCAAAGTAAAAGCAGTCTCAGAGAAGGTGATAGAGATACATTAGAGAAATCCCAGTGCAATCTGCAGCGAGATGAGCCTTCATCCTGTCCTTCCCTGGGACAGAACCTGCTGGTTTGAAAAGGGTTTGGGGAATCCTTTCTGCAAGAAGATTGTGAGGTAAAAAACTAATCTATTTCTTTTTACAGTTTAGCTTACTAAATTCTCTGCTTTCAAATGCCAAGGGCATTCTTCTTGAAACAAATGCTCCAGCAACCTAAATAAGGTAAAAATTGTAAGACTTAATTTAGGCTCAAACAGCTTAGGTTCAAAACCTTTGGTGCCGCATGGATAAAACAGCTTTTGTGGTGCTTGTTGGCTTCTGTAGATGAAGAACTAGTGTTTCTGGCTTCAGGCTTTTCCTTTTACCATCTTTTGTTGTCCTCAAGTAAGACTTCTCATCTAAATTTTCAATTCATAATGCTACACAGTGCCATATTCAATTGGCACCTTTACTGCAGTGCTAGAAATATGACCAGGTTTGTTAAGAGCAACACGAACCAGTTGTTTGATTTACCTGGCTTAACTGCTTTTGGATATTTGTCAGGACAAGTGCAAATGCAGTAGACAACAAGGGGGAAAACAAAGCATCTGTTTAAATCAAGGGAGAACCTTCCAGCTGAATACTGCAGTAAAACCAAATAATTTATATTTCTAACATCTCCCAGGGCCCTTCTCTCCTTTTGGTGGGCTGTATTTACTGGCCTCTGTTATACAGTTTAGGTTCAAAAATATTCCACAAAAGCTTTTCTTAGCTGATAAATCTCCTTGAGAGAAGCCAAATACCTTTAACTGAGTAATTTAAAATGTACTATCAAGTTAATTCACTGCTAACACAAGACTGTGAGCTTGGTTTAGGGTTATTTTTCTGCATTCTCTGCAGCAATCAGCTTTTTGTGTAGCTTGGACACAGAGATTTTCCTCCACATAACTTTCTTTGGGGAATACCAAGCATCAATTTCATATCAGCACTGACTTGTTAAAAGAAGTCCATTACATTGCAGATGTGACACACAGGAATTGGAAAAATACTTGGATACCACTGTCAAGAACAGTGTTTTTTCAGTCTGGTTATCATATCACACAGGTGTAAATCTTGGATAATGCTTGGAGAACTCTTTCCAGACAGAGTTATAAACAAACCAACCTCCTAAATTTGAGGCTTAGCAACAGCCAGTCATCCCTCTCCCCTGGAAAGCATTAATTCGTCATCACTGCAGACAGTCTACCCACCAAGTGATCTGCAATAAATATCACCCATTCCTGTTTCTATCACAGTAATCAAAGTTCCATCCTGCTATACACTGTGTGAAGGATGACACCAGCAGTGCCCCTATTTTCAGGCAAATGTTCATCTACTCTCACAGCTAAATCCCCCTAGGAGTCACACTGCTAACTCAGCAGCCTGCTCATCAAGCCTGTTCGCTGAGGTTTGATAAAGGCAGAGAGCCTGGAGAAATCCAGCATCAAGCCTTTGTACTAAGGCAACACTAGGCAACCAGCCCAATCCAATAGATTATTTTATTTTTAAGAAATCCTAGGGACCCCATTAATGAGCAGTAATAGGGGTGGAAAACCCTAATGCAGCTGACCCTCAATATACTTAACGCCAGATCTCATGCTCTCTCTCCCTTTGCAGTGTTGGTGTTTTCACTGTGCTTGCCATGAGCATCTCAGCAGAAGAGTCTAGAGAAGGATTTTGCATACATACAAGGACATTTTGTTATATCCATAGTACTTGCCCTGTAACTGTGAAAGAAATTCTCAAACGATTCAATTTGGACATCTGAAAGAAAGAATTGCCTTTTTTTTTTTTTTTTGTTAAACTAAGTAGTTCTCTCAGTAGTATGAATGTACCTGTGGTGGGACAATCCATGCAATAAAAGGTTTAATCACGGAGGCAAGGCATTCACAGTTGGATTTCAATTAAAGTGTGTGTTATTTATACCTTTTAATTCCTTGCCTCCAGCCATATGCACTGACTACTTGATCATTGATGTAATAGAAGAAGGTGCACATGAAAAGGGATATGGATGAGAACAAGCTAGTTATTAACTATGCGATTATTCATTGCATAGGAGATGCCACAATAGTCTCCATTAACTCAAGGTCACTCCTCCCTCTTCATCCAGTCCATTCCACTTCAATTCTGTAAGTGACTGACAACTTAATCACACCTCATTTATAGACACTGACAACCACATGATGTTAAAACTTCACTATGAGCAAGAAACATGTGTTTTGTGGCTGTTGTTGTTACTTGTATGAAGTTGGCACATGGGACAAGGGCCTGGTTGGTGATGGTGGGAATGAATGTGAGTCCTCCAGATGTGAGGTAAGTCACCCCATGGTGAAGATTTTTGGTCAAAAATGAATCAGACAAAAAGAAGAATTAGGAGTTCCTGGGAATGCTGGAGAAGCCAAAAATAGTGTTCACCTGATTTTAGGTTATCACAGCTTGGATCCTTATGCTTGTTATGCTCCTGATCGTCATCAATATATCAGTATTTCCTAGCTTCAAAGAAGATTTGAGTGGTTGCAGGATAAAGTAATATTAGTCTTCAGAGGCCAGAAGATAATTACACTGTGGGTCCTGCTCCACTCAGATCCTGATGTCCTCCTTCAGACAGAACTGGCATTGCACTTTGTTTCGGAGAAATTAAGCACATCTCTGCTCAAAGTGGTGGCACAATGCTGAGGCCGCAATTTTAATTTTCACTGAATTTTCACTCAGCCAAACACCTCTGTAAGTTATCATGGAATTTTATTACAAGAAGTCTAAAATAAGATTTTTGTCATTCAGGGGCTTAAATGTCAAAAGCACAGAGACAATAATAAATTGAACCAACAGAAAACCAGAAAATTCGATACTGTTATCATGCCAAGATGCTTTATGATTTGCTACTGGTTTTCTGAGCTGTGGAGAAAGGGAACATATCCCTAAACTTCCACTCACAACTAATAAAGGCTAAAAGGTAATTTTTTTTTTAGTGGCAAATGAGATTGTAGCGTTGTTTATTATCTCCTGGATCTGGGAGAAGAGTAAGTAACTTGATATTTGTAAGAGTGGAATACAGTCTAGAAAGAGTCCAGGTTTTAAATAGAAGCATGTCAACAAACAGACTGATCAGATAACACTAAAAATTAAATGATGCAGATTATGGTGTAGTTCAGCATACCTGCTTTTAGATCTGGCTTTTAGCTGGAGCAAGCATTTATAAGGACTATTGTACATATATGCAAAACAGTTTGTGTTAAAATGAAACAGCAGGAAGGTGATAGTACTAAGCTGATAATCACAGTTTTGGAAGTACAACTAAGATACTGTTCTGAAGCTCACCCTTTCCTGACGTAACACAACGTGAGAAGTAGTGGGTATGTTCAGGTCAAGATATTGTCCAGGGAAACACAGCATCTTAAACAGATTCCCAGGTAAATCCAGTGATTTTTCAGTTATACCCATGTCTATCGCTCACCACAGCTCGAAACCCCAAGGAAGATTTAGGCTCACGTGTGTTAGACCAATTACAATGTTGCACAGTGTCTTTAAGGTTCTTGGCATGGAACTGCAGGTAAGCATATCATGGTAAGCCTTGTGGTCAAATTGATTTTTGAAAAAGGTACAAAAGCAAACACTTTTCTTTATCCCAAGACAGAGATGAATCCATCCTCAGAGCTGAGTTTTTTCATAACAAACACCCCTTGAAGCTACCATTATTCAAAACCCAAAAGGAAAATTTTTGTGGAAAGTGAATAAATTCCCTATCTTGAATTTTACCAATCTAATTTCATGGGGTATTTGGTTTTCAAATTAGACCAACATCTTATTTATGTTGAGGCTTCCACTGGAAGCCAGTATATTGTTGAAAGTCTTAAGAATTGGTCTCATTGTTCCAATATTTGATATTCTGTTTGAAAGCTGTTTCCCCCAAGAGTTACAACACATGCTATATATATAATAAATGTATAAAATAATATATTCTCAAGCTCTTGGACAAGTAGGCCATAGTACAACCCCCAAAGGTTTATTAGTGTCTTAGTCTGTTCTGCAAAGCATGATTGAGTATTCCTGAGGAAACAGGAGTTTGAATCATTTCTATCTCTGGTGGCCCCTGACTGGATATTTCACTGTTGGTGAAATTACTTCCATTTGCACCTCAGAGTGTGAAATGATCCTTGTCCTTGAATGGGTTTATGCATTCCAGGAAGTGAGATAGTGATCCACAGTGTAAATACAACTTCGCATTTGTAATTCAGGTCCACTCCCACGTGGCAGCAGAAGGACACATATTCCTGTCTGACAGTTTTCTGAACTGACACTGAAGTTTCATGTTCTGATTCTCCTTTTCTTAACACCACCAGTGCAAATTAATGCAAATCAACATGTTAGCATCTTAAATTCTTCTTTCCAGGCTGATAAATGATGAGAAGTCAAAGAGTGGAGAATTAAAGCCTGATACCATACAGAGAAATGGGCAAGTGTTTACTGACTTCTAACCTGAGCATATATATAAGCATATATATATATAACCTGAGCATATATATAAGTATATATAAACATATAAACATATATACATTACTTTGTTTTTCTATGCAAAGATATTTAATTGACTCAGGCATGTTTTCTTTCCTTTAACATGCATAAAAAAACATGCATTGAGAAATCCTCATGAACTTTTGGAGACTTCAGATAATGACAAATTAAAGAATACGTGTTTGTCTTCATTTCAATAAATTAGTGATACCTCACAGATAATTGTCTGTTTCTTAACACCCATTGCAACACAAATCTATTCTTCATTTAAAAAAAGTCTGTATAAGCTTAGAAAATTCAGCTTTTATTTGTCTAATAATTAAATGTTCTGCTCTTGATGCCTTTCTTCAAACTCATCAAATTAGCATTCTGTTCTTTACCCTTTAATACTATACATATTTATTTTGTAATGAGTCCTCATTATAATGTCTTTAGCTAAAATGATAAGAGAGGAACACAAAAAGGATACAGCTTTTTTTCCATTTTCTGTTCATACTTTATCTCCAAGTAATGAAAGTGAGAACCCAAAATTCAACATAAAGGATAACCCTAAAGTTTAGGGAGCAATAAGACCATCTGCATTCAATGAAGGATCCTAGGGCTTTGAATCATTGCACAACAAGAACCATCAGCAGGGAAGTCCCTTGATCAATTTGTATTCCAAGTCAACTTATCACAACTCTCATGGCAAAAGCAGTTCTACAGGAATCCTCTCACTTGCCAGCTCTTGGCTGCACTAACAATATTCATGATGTAACTACATTGGAACTGCAGACTAGTTTTGTTCACTACAGGAATAAGTGGGTGCTGCTGTTTCACCCTACTTTTCATGCAGCCTGCCCTATATCCAATTGCAGTTTCAGCCCCCAGAATGCCCCTGTTTTCCACAATCCACACATCTTCTTCTCAGGTTAGTTTCAAGGTTCTTGACAGAAAATTCTAGACAACATTTGAAACACTCGTAGCCTGTAGAAAAAGATCATATTTTGGCTCTTGATAAAGATGTTTCCTTTATATATATATATCAATGTATTGCTTTTGGTCTTATGATTTATCCTGTGTTAGGACATCAGAATAGACTAATAAGAATATGAAAGCTCAAGAACCTTCTATCCAGGTTCTAGACTTCTTCATAAGACAATTAATCATGGACATTTATCCTTAATGTGTCTGACTCCACTCTACTGAGGTTGCTGTTGACCACAGGCCTCGCAAACTCCAGTCAACAGATGCTTCTGCAAATTAAATCTACAAGTTTTTGGAGATTCTCCAAGCTGAGTCTCTACCAACAGCATATTTTCACAGACTGACTATCAGCACATAAATCCCATATTCTCAGAACTGAGATCAAAAGAGATATTTCAAGGAGCTTCAGACTTCTTAGATTAAC
Organism: Platyrinchus mystaceus; assembly: GCA_035041135.1. Taxonomy (NCBI): domain Eukaryota; kingdom Metazoa; phylum Chordata; class Aves; order Passeriformes; family Tyrannidae; genus Platyrinchus; species Platyrinchus mystaceus. The sequence goes on along the minus strand of JAWWLV010000121.1, from coordinate 28,641,340 downwards.
TTTTACAATGAACTTGGCAATAGCAAACAAGTGTCATTTTGAGAGGAACAAGCAGTAGAGCAGTATTCTCTACTGGCATGTGCCTCAGACTACATACCTGATGACTATTATGATAAACAAGGGGAACAGGGTATCAAAGATTTGGGCATAAGACTCTGTTCCTTGTTTTCTTTTTTCTTGTCATCAGAAATATGATTACAAAAGGACTGGAATAAACACTTTTGCCCATAAGGAAAATGGGAAAGTATAGTATAGCCTAAAGGGACTCACAGCTGCTTATGGAGCTATTACATTGTTGCAGGTATAAAGCACGTTATTTTCATTACCAAATACAAATCTAGAACAAATCTAGCTGTTTGCAAGACATTAGGTCAATTTACCTTTTAGTTTATAGGGATAGTTGGTACAATTAATTTCTCTGACTGTAGTGTGCTAGATTCATACTGTTTTTTCCCATACTTTTAAGTGGCAGCAGCATTTTACTTTAGATGGACTTCATCTTTAATAAATGTAGAATACAACATTTCAGTGAGAGAGAATAAAGTCACTTACATCTTTCATAGGGTCAGGTGGTCTACTACTTGCTTATTTCAGAGAGAACATCCTTTATTAGGATACACACCATGACCAGTACATCTGGTACTAGGGAGTCTAAAACAGTGATTCATTCAGCTTGGTCATACAGGTCAGCAATTTCCCTGAACTGGCTATTTCTATTTAGGGCAGATCAGGCAAGCATGGTGACATGCTAAAACCACTTTGCCTGAGAGCAGTGATGGCCTAAATCGATTTCCCTCCTTGTCTGAGGTTTTCAGGAGCCCACAGGTACGGAAAATTTCAATTTTGACTTCTCTGTATCACACTCCTAGGGTTCTGTTCCAAGGTGACTTCCAAAAAGAATACAATGTGCAGAAGTGCTTCCTAAGGATACCATGTCTCCCATTCTTTTCTCACACAGTAAAAGACAGCTGTTCATTGCATTTCACCTCATTATGCTCATTTCCCACATATTTATGGGCTATGCCTTTGCCAGTGGGAAGGAGGAGTTAAAACCATTCTTACTTAAATTCTATTTTCCTGTGATGTCATCACATTAAACCTAACTTCTGTTCAACAGAGGTTCCTGATTTCTATATTCTTGAAACTGATGAGAGAACCAACAGAAGTGAGGAATAACAACATTTCTTCTCTCAGTTCTGCCATGTAAAGATTTAAGATTTCTGTTTCTCACCACAACGCCCTCCCCACAAAAAAAAAAAAAAAAAAAAAAAAAAAAATCACCCATATTTCTCCTTGTTCAAAAATGAGCTCATTACCAGCCTGACTAAGGAAACACTTGAGGTAAGGGAGTGCCACATACACCATATGGTACACTTCTTGTTGCAGCAGTTTCCAAGCATACAGTACAGATTGTACAATCATCTTTATAGAGCTTAGCCAGAAAAGCGCATTTCTTTTTATTTAACAGCAAATGCAATTGCTGCCTAGAAGAAACTGCTTCCTTGGCTTTAGAAACTAAAAACATTCCTGAAATCATTATGAGGTGAGATGAAAACAGGATTAAAGGAAAATAAGTGGCACATACTGCCAGGAGTAATTTCCAATAAAATTTGTGCCACGTGCCCTGGAAGGAGATGGCTGGGGAGAGAAATCATGTTCTCTTTACATCTATCTTACATGTTGATTTAAACTCCTCTGAGCAGAAACTGGGTAAAGCTAGTCCAATGTATAGAGGAAGGACAGTTAGCTAGATCTTAATGTTGGAAAGAAAAGTCCATGGTTTTATGGATCTTTCAAAAAACAGCCACAAGAGAACAGTCCTGTGAAAATATGGACTTTTTTGCTCACTGACCAGCATTCAATTAATCACCTGTGATGGTTTGAGAGCCCTAAAAATCCAATTCCGAGTTCAGGCCTCCCTCCCCAATTTTAACCCGGTGTGAGATGG
>JAWWLV010000121.1:28598065-28639292 GCA_035041135.1 Platyrinchus mystaceus | reverse complement strand
TGAGCAGAAACTGGCTAAAGCTAGTCCGATGTATAGAGGAAGGACAGTTAGCTAGATCTCAATGTTGGAAAGAAAAGTCCATGGTTTTATGGATCTTTCGAAAAACAGCCACAAGAGAACAGTCCTGTGAAAATATGGACTTTGTTGCTCACTGACCAGCATTCAATTAATCACCTGAGGAGTGGAGAGAAATACAATCATCCCTTACTATTTTGTTAGGATGCTTGTGCATCACATAGTCAGCTCAGAGTGTTTGGCATCTCTTTTAGAAAAATTTTGTCCTTCACTGTCAACAGAGGGCACAAGATTATGTTTCTTTATGTAGGGTTAGTTGATCTACTGTCATGTTCCTCTATCAAAACAATCTGGAGGTTATGCTGGAAACCCTCAGTACTTTCTTTCCAGGCAGTGAATACTCCCAGCCACCAACAACTTCTATATACACTGATAACAGTGCCAATTACCCCAAAACAGATGAAATTATGCCTTATGTTTCCTCTTTCTGAATATAAAATTAACAAAAAAGTTGATCTCTCTTACAGACTGATGAAACCACAAGGTCTTTATCAAATACTCATACACACATGCTAAGAGACTTCTGCTAGGAATGTACTTCATAACCAAATGAAATATGCAGTGGCTCAGAGCTGAATGCTCAAACTGAGAATCAAACAGGTGCCCTTGTGCTCCTCCTCACTGAAGTAGCCAGAAATTTACTTTTATTCCATTTGTGCTGCTGATTTATATTTCAGCACTTCAAAAAACCAACCACAATCTGCAGTGGAGGGCTGGATCTTAGATCACAGACATAAAAGACAGAAGAGACCATCTTTTTTGACAGGTGCGAATATAGTGCCCTAATAGAGACTAGTCAGATATTAAGGCCTCTCTCACTTTACGTCAATCAAAATAGCCTAGGTTAACTCTTTACAAGAAAGTAAGAATTTTATGGGTTTTAAAAATTCAAGACATCCACTGTTTCCACATAAAATTGGGATTGATTGGTATTTTTAGAATTCAAGTCTCAAGTATATTATTTTTGTCTCAGCATATTCCTGCTCTGGCCTCCCTCCCTCTTAGTGATTACTTTCTGTTTATAAAGATGTTTTTTAACACGTTTTTAAAGAGAACATAGTCATCTGTGCAAACAGCAAGTAGGAAGGTTATTAAATTATAAAGTTCCAATTTCCATGACTTTTAATTACCGAAACAAGATTATATGAATGCCACAGGGAAAAGACAATACAGTGTTTAGGAAACGCTGTGTAGAACATTTGAGCATCTCTGAAAAACCCATCAAGTTTGTCTGGATATTGCAGAACCCTGGAAAAAAACAGCCTTTTACCTTAGAAATTTCAGTGAACACTCTGAGGCCACTTCAGAGGACACTTTTTCAGAAAACAGAAGGCAGATCTCATGGGATACTTCAGGTTTACACTAAGATGTACTGACAAAGTTTAAAATTAGAAACACCAGGAAGAGGAGACATGGAGAATCAGTTTCACAGAGTTTCACAGAATATTGTGAGTTAGAAGGGACCCACAATGATCACTGACTCCCACTCTAAAGTGAACAGCCCACAGAGGGATGAAACCCGTAAACCATAACCTTGCTCTAACCAATCAAGCTAACCTCAGCATTAGAAAAGAATGCTTCATTTAAAAAATTTTTGACCTGATGGAAAGCACAAGAGGTGGCTAACAAAACAGGGAAGTCTACAGTGTTATGGTAGTGTCAGCAGAATGTGCAGTACAAACACTAGGAGAGAAGAGAGTGGTTGATGACAGCAAAAGGGAGCAGGTGTTACTGTCAGACCTCTTTGCTTACCCAATCCACTCACTCACTCATGCTGGGCATCTTAGTGCTTTTTTTCCATCTGACATTCATATTCTGAAAAGCCCCTCAACAGGAGAAACTGTATCAAAGAGAGTCCTCTTCAATCTGTGCATTGAGCAGGAGAGGCTATCTCCTGCTGACAGCAATGATAGTTTTTGGTGTGGGAACCTCTAAAACACTCCCTCCCCATAGCCAAGAGTTACTAGCCCCTAACATCAGCTGCCCCATACACACACACATCAGCAGACTCTCCAGGAAATTCTCTTACCTTGAGGGGTAAGAGCTCCTCTGATGCAGCTAATTTGCACCAAAAATCTATTAAGAACAGGTTAAAAAAAACAAAGCAAACACACATAACAAACCAAAAGCCAACAACAACCAACCAACCAACCAACAACAAAAAACAAAAAAAGGCAAAACTCACCCTAAAACACTAATGAACAAAAGAATCAATAAATCCCCCTACACTAAACAGAAAACTCTTTCTCTTCACTACGAATGGATGGCCTTTCCTCTTTGAAAGAGAGTAGATTCAGGAACAATACTCTGGAAACTAAGAAAGTCACCGCTAGTAAGGACAGATAAATAACACAGTAGGTGTTGTGATTAAACTCTGAGTGGACATAGCAATATCACTGTTTCATACTTTTATTCAATGAAGATTAAAAAAAAAAGGAATTAAGCATTAACACAGCTAGCTATCATTAATATAAAACCCTCCTAGAAGGACTCTTGTGCTCAGACTTCAATGTAATCTCTCTTCAGAGGAGCAGCAGCTGTCACTTACCACTGAGCAGGATGACTGAACAAACAGAACTCAATTAAAAAAATATTGAAAGGGCACAGTCTCAATCTCTTCTGTGGTATGGAGGGATCTTTCCCATAATGAGGGCATCAGTGACTCTCCTCAGGTCACACAAAGAAAAGACATCATGAATGACATCAACATAGGGAAGAAAGGGAGGAGGAGAAGGAGGGAGATAAGAAAACAAACAAACAAATAAACAAATACCAAAAAACCAAGGCAGCATTCCTGGCTATGTCAAAGGGATGAAGGCAGAATGCTTCCTGTTTTCTTACAGCTTCTTTTGATATTCTGCAGGTTATAAGGAAAGAGAAACCCTTTTTTCAGTTTGTGTTCATTATGTGTCTGGACTGACACCCTCTGTGCACTCCAGGATCATGACAGTACAGGCATAAAATAAAACCATTCCTAGACCTGGAACAAAAATCACTTCAATGGCAAGAACTGCCAGGGAGCCTAGGCTCTTAATGCTGAGGGCTACAGCATTGCTCCATGCAACAGCTCTGTGTCACAAAAAGGAACAGGGCTCAACACAACATCCAAGAACTTCCTTACAGGCCTATGTCCATGTGCAAGTCAATAGTGTTCACATACAGACCTTATTGACTTATTAAGTATAGGTTTATTGACTTTTCTGGGCTAAACTTTCAGCATCTGTGGCCAAGCCTTGGAATTCTGCGGCTCTGCATTTCAGGTTTCTTTTGTGACAACCTCTTGTTCCCTAACATTTCAGGGGCTCCCTCACATCTCTTTATCCTGTGCCAACATTCCTAAAGGTTTTCCTTATCACTCCATGTCATTTTTCTCTTTCCCTCCCATCATTTACTCTGTCCTGGAAGAAAATATTCAAAAAATAAAGGTGAAGAGGGACAAAAGTCAAAATGATAGTCACAGAACAGTTAAGTTTGGAAGGGAGCTCTGCATGTCCTCTAGTCCAAACCTGCTGCTCAAGAAGGGCTACTCATAGCCAGCTACCCAGATCAAGTCCAGATGGCTTTTGAATACCTCCAAGGATGGAAACACCACAGCCTCTCTGGGTAGCCTGTTTGTATGTTTGGTTACCCTCACAGTGAAAAAGTGTTTCCAGATGTTCAGATGGAGCATCTTCTGTTTCCACTTGTGTCTGTTACCTCTTGTCTTGTCCTTGGCACCAGTGAAAAGAGCCTGGCATTGCTTACAGAGGAAGCCAGAACTCGTTATCGTTTTCTTGCTGTTTAATTGATAAACACTTACAAGCATGAGCGAAGTTGAGATCATACTAAACAGCAGTATCGTGTCATATTCTCTGCCCTTTTCTTATTTTGTTTGTCTTTTAAATTCAGGAGAGTTCTACTGCATGGTACAGTCTTAGCAAGGTAGGAGTATTCATGAGCTTTGATGCTTAATGCAAAGAAAAACTGTTCAGTTTTAAACAGAACCCTTGTAACTAAAACTATGGTATTGTTTGGGGGGTACCAACTTGAACTCGGGAAAGAAATCTGAGCTAGCAAATTTATTGTTTCAGTCTAATTAAACTTGTAGGAAAACTAACTCCAGTACTCTGTGATCACCACTACATTGGATAAAGCAGCTGCACATACATCTGTGTATGTGCACACACAACAGTCACTATGAAGCATGTTATCATGGTCTTGGGACTTGATTATCTGTAATTTCCTCAGTTTTACTTGCCAGCAATGGAAAAAGAAATAATATTCCACCAACACTGATCTCAGGAGCTTTAAAAAAAGATGATGATAAACCAAATAAATATAAGTGGGGCACTGGAATTGCTATAAAAGGAATACTCAAAGAGGCAACGGGGATACCAAGGAGTTAGCTTCAGAGAATAGCTAAGGAGAGCCATGTGATCACTGCCCTCATGGTGAGCTGTCTGGAGAGATGCCAGTCTAGCAGGTGTGGGGAAAGACTGCTTGATGTAAACATCTGATTGTTTGGGACTTAGCACAGCCCATCCCTTTAACAAATGCTAATGGTCATGCACTGTACAGCTCTTTAACGGCATTTGAAAGCAAAAGACTATTTGCCCAGAGACATCTACGTGGAGCTATTTTGAAGAGATTCCCCCACAAAAAAATTAAAGAAGGAATGCCAGTCAGAGGTATGGCAGGATGCAAAATTAGCATACCCCACAATGAAAAGGAAAACCACCCACTGAAATCCATCCCCAGCAGCCAGGGCTCAGCTGGCACGTGGGTGGCAGGCAGCCAGGCTGGCCTGAGAGCTGGCTGGCTCAGCAGCTGTAGCTGCACGTCACCCACGGGATCCACACCACTTTCTTTGGCAGCAGACAGAACTGACAGCACAATCACGTGTGTCAGTGACAGCCCTCTGCTGAGCATCACAGCACTAAATGCTGAAAGCTGGCCAAAGTTTTCCCAGGTTTTCCATGAGACTGGCACTTCCACTGATTGGTCTAGTGTTGCTTGGACACTGTGAACCAGCTGCTCTGCTCCAGAACGGAGGTGATCCCACACCACTCCAAAATCCATCTGTGCAGGGACTTGTCTGCTCGTATCACTCCCTTCATGCTGATCAGGCACACTGTGCTTCAGCAAAACGGGGGTTGGACTACGGAGTCACTTGTGTTTATTTCTGCCCTCACATTTAACACAGTGTTAGGTCCTCCCTCATTCTCTTTGGATGAAAAAGTTCCACTGTGTGTGCAGTTGCAGTGTTCATGAAGTACATGCAAAATCCAAATCTCCCCCATATGCTGCAGAGCTTTCTCTGTGATGCCCATTTAGAGAGGGCACAGAGAGCATAAATGCGAGGTGGAGAAAGCTAAAGGCACCATCAATCCTTGGATGTTAGAGGAACATAGAAATGTGGATGCTTTCAGAGGGCTCAGTCTTGCCTGAGAAAAAAACCCACTCAGTCTTCTGTGAAAGGATGTGGGAAAGCAAATAATTTGCAACATTACACCCATAGCTCCCAGAAACTCCATAGCTATGTAAGTAGGGCAGAGGAACCAGATATACAGTGACAGATGAGGCCAGCTCAAAGCTTTTGAGGAACACAGTGAAAATTTCACTTCCCCAAGGATGAAAAGTTAAGCCTCTAACAGGGATACATAACTCCAGCTATGGAAAGAAACAAGATAAAGATAACGGACAGAAATAGATGAGAGATCAAGAGAGCCAAATGTGCTGTTTGCCAGGGAGAAGGATGATGGCTGTGCTTCTGCAGCAGCGACTACTACCTCTTTTCCATAAGCCCTCTCTCAGGCTCAGCTTTCCAGGCTCCTAAACACATTCAAAATGCTACAGAGAACTACACGGTGCTCTGTGTCCTGTCCCCCCTCCCCCTCTGCAGTTGTCTGCTTTACTGGCAAGCACCCACTTTGCCTGAGCCTAAAGCGAGCCTTGATGATTTTGCTGGCTGACAATGCAAAACCCACAGTACAAAATAATAGCATATGGGAATGAACAGGTGCCACGTTACTAAGCAAAGGAACAATGTTCAGAAACCTGGGGTCGGTCTCTGTTCCTTGCAAAAAACCAAACAAACTAGCTTCTGGTTAAGCAGGTGGCAGTAACAGGTAGGAGGGACCCATTAATGATATGAGGCTGGCACTCAACCACCATACGGCCTCACACTGCATGTCCCTAGGAGAATGCTGGGAGCAAGGAGCTCATGTCTTGCTAAGACACTTACTGTAGAAACTAGTAAGTTCACAGGGCCCAAAAGGCAATGCTATGCTCCAGTCAAGCAATAAAAAATATGTTAACTCCAGCTGTAACATTACTGTTTGTAAGCATATTCCTACCGACAGGTAGTCCGCATTGAAATGTGCCAACGTATTCCTTGTGCTCAGCCAGAAGTGACACGGCGCATGTAATCAAGGCAAAACAGGACCATTAAAAGCAAGCACATCCATCTGCCAAATAACAATAAACCTCCTAATTTCCAGGAGTTTGTGCAGCATCTGCTTTACTTAGTAGCAAAATGGTTTTCCAAGACAGAAGCAGAACAAGGCAATCTTCCCTTCTTCTTCTTTCCCCCTCTCCACCTAAAGATGGTATAGATAGTAAAAATTGATTAATCCCAATTGACACCTTCATTTCCACAAAAAACCATACATCTTCTGGCTAATTAGGCTAAGTTTTGTGTTTTGCAGGACTTGGAAAAAAAATACATTCTAACACTTTTCCTCATCCATCTCCTTTAGCTCATCAGACAGGAGACATGAGCAAAGAAATTCCATAGTGTGTTACCAGTTGGCTGAACAAACCTGGAGAAAACTGGGAAAAGTTTTTAATATTAAAGAAACAGAACCCAAGAAAGAGGTTTCGAAATGAGTTCTTGCTGTTCATGATAAACAAAAGATTATTGCACAAAAATTTTTGTTTGTTCCAAGTAGTACTGCAATGCAACACAAAGCCACATTGATATGGTGATGACTGCCAGATAAATATTTCTCCTGTATAACAAGAAATAATTTCAGATCTTGTCTACAGTGCTTTTCTGCAAGAGAACATTAGACTCCAGATTTGTCAAATACAGAACTTCTGATAACATTAGTTTCAGTTTTAGTTATAGAAAGAAAAGATTGAGTCTTCCTACAGACACAATCAATCATCTGCACTGTGATTATACAGCTACAGATGTGGAGATAATAGGTTCTTGCTGGTTAATTTTGTTCCTCCAAAGTATTTCTGATTTGGAATGAGATTTTTCAAGCTTAAATGGTTTTTTGGGGGAAGGGATTTCAACAAAAAAGAAAAAAAAAAAAAAGAAGGTAGCTTGAATATTTCATTAAATACAATATGAATTTTTTTCTTCATAATTTAGGGGGGCTTATTTCTCTTTGCAAACATGCCAGTTTTTAAAGGGGCGGGTGTCACTTCAAATAGAAGGTACTGAGATTTTCTCTTACTTTTCACGTGTGACAGTTTTCAGCCAGTTTCATGCCATACAGATAAGCTAAATTTCCCCTCAGTAGCTGGACAGGATGTTTGTTTCTTTTTGGAGAGGCCAGTCATAAAAGAGGGCAGCAAATCTCTGCACATAGTCCTTTGAAATCCACAGAGGGGAAAGAAAACCAGAGACCTTTAGTTACCTGCTGGTTCAGAGTGTCATTTACCCAAGGCAGGAGACATAGTCTCTGTTCTTCCTGACTCAGAAAAGCACCTCTTGCATCTCAGATGCCCACATTGCTGGTCATGCTCACCCACTTGCTCTCTCTGGCCTGGACACGTGCCCATTTTTAATGGTGTATGTGTAGCAGAAGCAACCATAAGCAAACTTTAGAGCAGGGGGGAGACTACAGTGACTTGCCCGAGGATGGGAAACCGGAATCTGTGTTCCTGGTCTACATCAAGAAGAACAAGACTTTGAGGGTGGGCTATAATATTCTAACTGAACACTCAAATCTGATTATCCCACCTTTCCTTGTGGAAACAAGAGGAAAATGTCTGAAACCACAAAACTGCTCTGCAGGGTAAAATGGTATCTAGTCCACTAATAGTATGGCTGCCTTTTGCCCTGGCCTTTAACTCTGAGGGTCTCCTTGGAATTTAATATAGTTTCTCCATTCTGACAGAAGTCACTCTTTGACCTGCAGTCAGATCACACTGTAGAGGCTTATCTAGCAGAAAACTCCTTCTCCATGGATTCTGACTTGCTTCTGTAATCAATGTACACAACCTCAGGGAAACCGATATATCAAACACCTCAGAAAACACTTATCACCTCCTCTCCTTCTGAACACTAGATGAGGGGACAATGTATGATTTAGCTCACATTATCTGCTCTAGTGAGATTGAAGAATTGCTGTCAGCTAGTAGGATACCTTCTGGGACTTGGGGAAAGGAAAGACTTATTCAACTATCATTGAACCATAATTGAAAGTTTAGGTTTTCTTGAATCAGGTTTAACAGGAGAATTAGGACATTTTATCTGTCCTCTAAGCCTGTACTCCTTTCCTTGCTCCTTTGTGAAACAAAACCAATCTGTTGCATGATTTACCAAGTTAAAAATCAATGCATCATTGCCAGATTAGAAGAGAATTAATTACCTTCCTCAAAGCAGAAATGGTGGTCCGATTTATGTTCTAGATCTCCAGTGTTAAATTTCCTAAAACAGCGCTATGTGCATGTTAAGCAAAGGTTTGAGTACTTCTAGTAGCACCTTTTCAATACTGTTGCTTATGGCAAAGTGCAATGCACTGAGAAGGACAGTTTTGTCCTAGAGAGTGTTTATTATTTTAAATGGTCATGGCAGTGAAGTATGTCTGTGTCTTCACATTAAGTAGTTTTTGAAAAAATATTACTGACTAAAGATTCTTATATAGACATAATTCTAAACCCAAACTGCCTCCACTGCACTCCCTCATTTCTCAAAAAAAACACTCCAAAAGGCACCGCAGTTCAAATTTCTGTTGTTTTACCACAATTCCCCAATTCAAATGAAGGACTTTGTTTATAGGTAACTATTATAAAAGGATGACAAATAGCGCTATTGCAGTAAGTGACTTTTTTTCCCCCCCCAGTCTTCGTAACAAAACATGAATCCAGGTAACATAAGCAGATGCATTTAGCTGTCTTTGTCTCAGTTATCTATGGATACAAATATTGAAACTCCAAACACTGTATGAAATCTTTTGTGGCGCATTGTACAGAACTCAAATCTCTTCTCAGCCACAAGAATAGAACAGACAATGTCTCTTGTGTCTCTCTTGTGCTTGTCATGTAGTCACTTATAAAGGATTTAGTCTTCCCTTACCACTGTATAGGTGGGGCAGCATAAGACAACATAAAAAAACCACGTGTTACAGGAAACAAAAGCACCCACTGGAATGCAATGCCAGAAGGAAGGCTCAGCTACTAACAGACTGACAACGAAGAGTACAAGGCAACCCTTGCAAGGCAGGTCAGAAGCAGAAGGCAGCAGCGTATTGCATTGGTGACTGCATCTCTCCAGGCCTTTCCTTCCCTGTGAGTCAGTGGTTATGGTGGCTGTCTGTGTTCATGTTCCTAATGAAGGGCAGAGTAAAGGGAAAAGCCTGGCTGTGTGCTTACCTCACTCCACTTCTCTCCTGTGGTGGTAAAGACAGAGACCTCCTGCAATGCTGAGAACTCTTATTTTCCTGACTTTGTGCTTTGGGAAAGCCCTGCTTCCCAGACTCTGCAGCGGGTAACTGAGACTGAGTATTCACTTCCAATATGTCTTGAATCTGTGTACTTTACCCAGATTCAATGATCCCAAAAGTAATAAGCTTTTCTTCTCACTGTAAACTAACTTGTAACTGCAGATTTCTTGTTTAATAGAAAGCCAGAAACATAAAAATTACCTATAATCTCAGGGAAAAAGTGGCTCTTTATTCCTTCCACTATAGTTTGCAATAATGCTGCAGGTGCATACACAGATCTGCTATTCAATGTATGGATCTCAGCTGAGTTTCAAAGTCCTAGTGACCTTCTGTGCTAAGATCCTGTAAACAAACTGCAGTTGCCTATTCATCAGGCTTCGCCATTTCATAACACAGCACTGAAAACACTACATTCAGGTCACCTTGTCTCTTTTGGGTAGAGAGAAAACAGAGAGTCTAAAGGCTGTGAGAGTTCCACATTCCTAACTTTTCTCCACACAGAGAAACAAAACAAACAAAAAAGCAAAAAACCCCAAGAGTTCCATGACTGCCTTGCATGGCTAGATATCTTGCCACCCACATCTACAAACATCACATGGAAGTGGTGAGAAATTATTTTTCACATTTCCAATAGAAGCAGAAGCAGATTTTGACCTCTAAAATTATCTTGCAGGTAAGTATTCAATATTCCAATTGATCTGGGAAACACTATCCAATTCACTTGGTTGGCTTACAAAGGAACCTTTATCCTTTCCTCCAAATGCTATGGTCACAGGTGGATTTCCTTTTTCTCCTTTATGTTGCTAACTTTGTTGAACTGAATGAGATTCACTTTTAATAGCAGCAAATACTAAGAGATATAGAGGAAAAAAAGTAGGTAAAATGCAGTTATTGCCACAACAAAATAAGTTGGCTAAAATGCTACCAGAGTACAGGGCTTCTTTCAGAAACAATAAATCAAGACTCATAAGTGAAAGTGATTACATTTTCAGCACAGCTTAGAAAACTGCCTAGCACAATAATTTAGGAATTTCTACTGCCATTTGGTTTACTGCTTGGCTATAAATCCTGTTTAAAAAATCCTAGAAGGATTTCTGCAAACCTCAGAAGCACAAGGAGTTCCAGAACAAGCCGCCTGCAAACACAGGAAGATTGCAAGCTTCAGTGCCTGCCACCACTGGAAGCCTAATCCACAAGGGACATTTCAGAAGGGTTATGTTTTAACCTATTATTTTCCTAGAGGTTTATTAGAAAGGTGTAAGGTCAACCAGTGACTAAATATCCATTAATTACTGATGTTGGATTTATTGAATTTCAGGAGCTCTATAGCATGTAGGTCCTGGCATACATCATTATTGAAATTCATTTGGGGTCTAAGTTGAAATTTAACCAAGAGAGTTAAATGCGTAAATTGAAAAATCAATCAATATCAGTTGGGTAATTTGCAACAGAACCTTTACACTGTTCCTTTGCTATGGGTGGCATCCTGAGCATATGCTCTAAGAAAATAGAAGGTAGAAGAGGAGAAAAAAATGAGAAAAAAATCACACAGATATGTATTAGCTTGTGATAAACCAAGGAATTGTGTATTCATTTTACCATAGCAGTACTAGAAAGCACTGATGTGCTAGGATCTGGTCCCTTTTCTCCTATGTTCATCTTTTAAAAATAAAAATATTTTCTTAAATTGAGAAAAAAAAATACCAGCCAAGCAAAGATACCAAAAATCTCCTGCTTGTTGTCTCTAGAAATAATAGTAATACCAACAACACAAAAGCTTACAAAAAAAGCTAAGCAAAGAATTCCCTAAATTAGCATCTAGAGAGTTCAAGGAACATTATCAAATAAAGAAGGCTATCATCATAGCACAGATGGATACAATATGAAATAAACGATGTCTTGAAGAGTGAATCAGTTAGTCACTGCTACATTTCTGTGCCTGTGTTACTAAAACAGTCCCAGGGACAAATTGTTTCACAATGAAAAAAGCATAGTGGAGTGTACAGCTACACAGCATCTGAGCTGTAGGTAAAGGTTGCAGAAGCAATTAATATTGAACTGCTTTTCCCAAGTGAAACCAGGGGGGCAAAAATAACACAAGGATGTAAAATGAAAATAGAGATGAAGAGCTTTTGCACACTGAACGACCACTGTTTTCCATCCACAATAACCACATCCAGCAATGCCTTTGATCTCAGCTTTGAGGCCTGTTATGCAGACATTCACATTTGTCATCTGCTGACCACTGTGGGTGAATCAAAAGACTTAGGCAGTTATGTGACATGGTTCATTATTATGCCTACTACAGATATTCTACCTTACTAAGTGCTTCATCTACTGTAGCTGAGCAGAGCTGCACCACGAGACTGTAATTCTTCTCACCAGTCCTAAAGGATTGCACACAGAACACCTCTATACAGGCATCTAAAGCCCAGATGTTTGTGGTAGGTTTAAGGAAAAGCCACAATTAGTACACCTGTTGGCAGGTGTAAGTCACTTGGTATCACATATGCCTGATCCACCTACGGTACAGGAGCAAACAGCTTGGACCTATGCTGAAGCACAGGTTTAGTCCTCTGTGAGCTCACATGTTTATTCCTAAACATATACCTATGGACAAAGGGTAAAGATGACAAGCAGGATCAAACATCCACATCAGTTAACACCAATTTAAGTTAAAATATTTTCACCAATTTCAATAACAGCAGAATTTGACCAACTGGGAGAACACTTGAAAATCCCACAGCCAAAGTGCTTTCTCCAAAATGAGAAGAGGTTATTAAGAACCACCTATCGCAGACCTGAGGCAGTTACACAGAAGCTGAATTTTCGAAGTTTTTTTGTACCCAGAAGTACTACTACAGGATCATTAAAAAAAAGCAAACAAAAAACAACCAGAGAACACTGGAGCCCTTAACACACCATCTGCATGCAGTATGCTGAGCACATTTGAAAAATCTGACCTCAAATTGTTCTCTCTGACAGGCACAAAATCTGTTTTTTGAAGGAAATGTGCTTGCTGTCATGTTAGTGAGAAAAGTAAGGGGGAAGAAAAGTGTCATTTGAAACTGGGTATCTAGTTTGTCAAGATGTGCCTGATTATTCTTCCGTGTTATTCACTATATGTGCTTGTGCCAGACACAGGCATCAAAGTGTAATTTTTGCCTTGAGAGAGTCTCTCTACTAGAGAGGACCAAATTAAAAAAAAAATTCTTAAAATACACATGACATATCCCTCATGGAGGGCTATGAAAGACCTTAGAGCTTGATCTAAATTAGGGAGGAAGGATGGAAGAAGAAAAAAAAAAAGAAAATAAAATCCTTTTTTTAATTTGGAAAGTGATGTATAGGTGAGAAAGAGCATGCTTATACTTTTAGGTTTTATGTTTGTTTCTGGGTTTGGTTGTTGTTTTTTTTTAAACCTGACTTTTGTGGCTGAGAAAAATCTGTTCAGGTAGGCCTTTTAAACTGAGAAGAGTCCAAATTAAATAAAATTCTGTTCAAAATTTTCTTCAACATTCCTTACACTAATCCTTTTGCTAAGGTAGAATGAAAGCATTTTAATTTGTTTTTCTACCTGCTGTGTTGCTGGCTTTTATTTCATCTTTCTTGACTTGATCAGAAGGGTTAGACAAATGAGTTTCCCTCTCTGCAAGAATCCATTTCATTTCATGGTTTTCCTGAACAAACAGGTACACTGATGTTCAAGTCTCTGGCTCTCAGAATACTTCAGCAACAACTTAAAAAAGTATATTTTAAATACTATAGAAAAAAAAAGCGGGAAAAAAGACAAAAAATAATCTCTGCTGCTGTTATGTAATCTGCTTTTAACAAGAGGTTAAAAAACCAAAAAACAAACCCCACAAAATCCTGCATACCTTTATTTTGAGAAAGTCTTGTTTCAGTTTAAAATGCTCAAAGAGTGAATAATATCAAATGGCCCTTTGTCCAGCTGCAGAAGGACCATGGACTGTGAGGACTAAGGGTCACTAACGTCTGCATTTGCTGCAAGGTTGGAAAGAGGGGTTTTTCGTTTTACTTTGTCAGATACTGGAGTCATGTGGTTAGGAAAGATTTATATTTTTTTTAAAGATGATGCACAATGGTTCAGAAATTGAAGAAAGGAGCTTAAAAATAGGCAGTGCTACAAAAGGTAGATTATGCCACATAAGCTATCTCATCTGATGTTTAGAGTGATGATATCTGAATGCTTATGATTAACAAGACAGTATTACCTACTGTTTCTTCACAGACACCTTACAAACCTCTCAGCTCTACAAAAGAGAAGTGGTTTTATTTGCAACCTTTCCCCATGTGAGACTGTGCAAGGAAGAGCAGAAAAGTCAGACATCCATCTGTCCTCCCACAGAGGGGAAGGAAGATACCTTTGCCACAGAGCTTTACTGATGTTTCCCTCTGGCCAGAGCACCAGCCGAGGGCTGCAGACAGTTCAGCCCTGCCAGGGGGCACCACAGCACCCACTGCAATTTATCACCACTCCAGGATTCACAAAATCTACTTCCAGAAAAGTTATAGTCCTTCTTTTTTGCCTACCAAGAAGCAAATCTGTCTTCCATATACATCTATTTATAGACAAAAAATGTATATATTATTTATATACCTGTGTGTTTATATGTAAAATCTTTACTGGGAAGTATCAGCACAAAGGCTGATGACCCTTCTTTCAGTCTCCTGGTCATGCATAATGGACAGATATGGCAAGTAAGAGCTGAAAAAAAATAGAATTGAGATAAATTAAACTATCTGTATTCAGGTGTTAAAAAATGAGGCTGTTAATGGCATTCCTCTGAAGAAAGCTATCACTTGAAGGAGAGGCCCTGCTTGGCCATGGATGTCATTATCTTGACAAATGGGGTGGGATGATTTTGCTTAAAAGAAAGGGAGGGAAGATACTTTAAAATTACAGCAGTAATACTAAAGCTGAATGGCAGTTTAAGGATTCCTCTCCACTTGCAGCACATAATTGAGGCACTATCATTACCTCATTACCCGAGCATACTGCTGTAAACTTTGAAAATGGCCTCTAAAGAGCCACTGACACTGCTCAAAGAGTTTTGAGAAAACATTGTATTTAGGGACAAATACAATTATGCATCACATATTTTCTTAATCGAATGAAAGGATCTTTACATTGTATGTCACAGGCAACAGACAGCAAGAGCAGCCTGAATGAATATCATCATCATGGCGAGGCTTCGCGAACGAAGATTTGGGAATGAATATACACAAAATGAAAACCATGACAACACCATGAAAAGTCAGGCCTGATTGTTTTATAACACAGTTGGGCAGCCTCCAGGACAGTGTCCCAAGCAGAATAAAGACACAGTATCATACACATATGCTGCAGGGCCACTACCCAGTTCCAGACTTTGAGTTTTACTTGATGGTGTGGGTGCATATTCTCTCTTCCTCATCTCCAACATTCTTCATGTCATTTGTTTGCTTTTGGTGAGCTCTTGAAATTTCCAAAGATCTTCAACTTTCTACAGTGTCAAAACTCACACAGAATTGAAGACAAGAACCTTACCAGTCTGAAGAAAAAACCTCACAGCTCTTGCATTGATAATGGAAGCACATGTATGAGTTTGTATGCTCCTATCAGTACCACTCCAAAACAATTTTTTTTTGTTTTTAATGAAAGGGTTACAACAACTTGCAGCTGCCTAGTGAAGAGACAGCCTCCCTCCCTTTCTCTCCTAGGTGTCTCCTGCTTCCTATGCTGTCCATCTGGAATACCACCTCGTGGCCAGGTGCACTCATAAAAGGATACTTCTCAGCCCACTTGATTGTCCTCAAGTGACAGATGGGATTTGACTATAGCTGGTAAGCCATAAGCACATGAAGTAGATGAGCAGGTAATTAGCAATGTTCGCATTTCTGAGCAAATATCTATAGAAACTACATATAAAAAATAGCCTTATCAAGCCAGTTAGTCCATTCTCTCTCTTCTAACACATTTTTCCTCATGTGGCACATTTAAAAGGTTTGAGTTACCTTGCCCCCAATAAGCTCTATTTAAAATCACAAGTCACAAAGTTTCTATAAACTTCCTTGGGAGATTAGTGGAATAATCTTGAGTCTAATGAATCTTGAGGTCAAAAAAATCTTTTCTTTCTGTTCAGCCTAAAAATAATCCTTGAAAAATTGAGCAAGAAAAAAATATCATATCTGATAACTCTGTGGAACAATTTCTAAAAACAAAACTGTGCCTTCATGTTTCCTAGGACACATTAGCACTTCTGTAAATGGTTGTATTAGAAAAAGAATCAGTGCAGCTTTCTCTTGGAGGCAGGTTTCTTTTTATCCTACCATATTAGAAAAATCTAGACATTCTGGACATTAAAAAAAAAAAAAAAAAAAAAGAGAGAGAGAGGGGGAGAAAAATAGGGTAGGCAATGCAGTCAGCCTTATATTGCAGGTCAAAACCACAATGGTCAATAACGATGTGTCTAGGCAAGCAGGCAGTTTCACAACTTAAATTCATTTATGTGTTATTTAAAATGCACAGAAAAGACCGAGAGACAGAATTTTGGCTAAAAGTTCCCCTCCTGGGACTCAGCTACTTCATAAAATAACTCAGGACTTCCTTAGGTTTTCAGAGTACCTCAACAACACCTAATTAAAGGATTTAAAAATTTAGCCTAAGAAAAATAACTCCAAGAAATTACAGGAGATAAAGACATATTTTATTATATATTTTACCACATTCACTATATTTCCTTTATATACTTATACCTGCTTTCTGATGTTCTTATGTGCTGAGTCTTGAGAAGTCTGTTTATGGTTCATAACTAAAGAAATATTACAAAAGAAGACATCAACCTACACAGAAGTGAAGTGTTCTGGCAACAGTTACCTCTTTGCTAGTTCTTTAGCAAAGGACAGCCTCTCCTATTCTTTTTTCTCTTGGTTCAGAGCCTTTCCTCTTTTCTTGCCTGTCTGAAAAGTCTTCTCTGAAGGATCCTCCCCCAACAAAAGCAAAAACTTCCTTGGTGATGCAAGGCAGGTGCCAGTAAATTACTGAAAGTGTTTCCCCTATTTGCCATACCTTCTAACTCGTTACAGGGATTAAGCACTAACTATATCCAAGAGCTCAGACTCCTGCACAGTCAGGAAATACAGTCTTCCAAGAGACCTCTTGTCTGTACACGCAGAAGTTATCATTATTAGACTTTTAGAACAGTATTTTCTCAAGAGAGAAAGCAGAATAATCTTTCTCTTCTTTCCAGCTTGAAGAGACCTATAATTCAATTTGACTTCTTCTTCCCAATAAGTACATGAATGCCTACCAGTTCCAGCTACCAGACCTCAGCAGTGACTTCCTTGTGCTCCCACCAACAGAGCCAGCCACTGCAATTATAGAGAAACTATAGAGAAGGTGCAGAGAGAACAATTTTCACCTGACAAGGAGTGAAACACTATAAAAGCTATCTGAAGTATTTGAGCCAGAGACCATGACTATATCAGCATCATTTCTGAATACAGGGTGCTAATAACTTAGTAAATTTCAGCAGTGAAGCTTCATCTCTATAGCCTGGTAGAAGATCACTGCTTCTGCCCACACTCAGTAAGAACTGACTAATTTGCACCTCCTTGCACCCTGCTGAAATACATCTGTGGACTCAGACAAACAAGGCATCAGGCTGTGCTATGAGAACTGTAGGAATCAGAGCATCCTGAATCAAATCAGTCTGAACAAATCTGCCTTATGTCACACCTATGGTATATCTAGCCCAGTATCTTGTCTCTGCTAGTAGTTCAATAAGGGAAGCCAACCAAAAAACTTAAAAGTAATGTAAGCCTGAGGTGATAATTTTCAAGAATACTCTCAGCTTTTTAGCTGCTTGTGGTCCAGCTAATGTTAGCTGAAGATAATGTCTTTGCACATAAAAAACCCCTGTGTCTTTCTTTTGTTTACTTCTCCAATTGCTCTATAAATCAATGCAAACAATTAGCATTCTGTGAATCCTGCAGAAAAGGGTTTCACAGCTTTTCACAGTCCCAAGTGAAGAAATGCTTCATTTTCTTTGCTTTGGACCTGTCACTTGCCAGTTTAATCTGTTGTCCTCTAAGACTTGCATTGGAAGAGACAAGGAACAAAAATATTTTTCATGGTCTTAGATATCTTTATGATGTCAAGCCAGAGTAAATTCCTTCCGAGCGGTAGAGTAAAAAGGCAATTCAATCATTTGTTCAAAAAATGCTCCATAAATACATATAGGCTGCCCTTCTCTGCATTTTTTCCAGTTCTTCTTCCAGGACCACAACCGTGTAACATCATTGATAAGAACACTGCAGTCTCTAAACGGCTTAAGCTGCACTCAAATGGACTGCTGTAGACAGTGAATTGTACTGGTTAATCCCTGTTAGTGTGTGGTTACCACTAAAGACAATGACCACTTTACTGTCACTGGATGATCATCTGCTGTACCTACACAGCAGTACCACTTTGTACCAAACAGAAAAGTTCACACAGCACTTTCCAGGGGTGTTCAGCAGTCCTACAGGGAGTAGACTCCTAAACTTTAAAATTTCCTAAACTAGAGAGTACAAGAAGGCATCTCAGCAAATAAGAACATGTTTGTGGTGTCAGCTAAAATCTCTTCCTTCTGCCATTCTAACGAATCACTGCCTGAAAAATCTCAGGAAATCAGAAATCATGTTTATTGATGACAAAGGGAATAAACCATCTATATTTAATAACTACTTCTGTTCTTCTCTTATGGATTATGTGTGCTAATCATACTGGTTTTGAATATTTATTTTGTTTTTGTCTCCACTGTGGTCAGATATTAGAAGCTTTCACATCAAGAAGAACAAGTTAAAATGCTGCTGCTGACTGTACAAAGAGGGGAGTTAGAGTGGGACATTAAAAAACTTTTCCCAGCCAGTGCATCTTCATTCAACTGAATGTCATGAGAGATAAAGCATGTCTGAGTAATTATGGGAGTTATCATTGCAGCTGACAGACATGGAGGACCATCACCCTGTTTTGGGTACCTGAGGTTTAGACAGCTGAGACTGGATTGTAGTCTAGAGAAGGAGGGACTAGTTGCAAATCAGACAAATTACACCAAGTGTGAAATGGGTGATGGGCAGCTGCAGTGCAGAACCTTATTGGGTTTGATGGCATTTTTCTGTTTGTCAGTGCAGACTTAAATGCATTCCTATAAAAGTAATAAGGAAAAAAAATTATCAAAGGACTTATGATTTCTTTTATGAGTTTATATGAGTAATTATAAATCCTGTAAAAGGTGAATTCTACATTTTTTTCCATATGAACCATTTATGAGCAGTTTGCATTTTTCTTAATGAATAACTGTTGATAATCTTAGGTTACCCAAGCTTTCTGATTTAGTTAGATTGACCGTTTTCACTATCAGAGGCTGAGGTTATGTTTATCTGCACAGTGAGGACAGGGAGATGATAATTCCTTGAGATCTTCATCTGAAAACTTAGGGAATAAGTCAGCCATGAGCCAACATAAATTATATCCTCCAGAACTTCAGCTGAAATAAGAAGCTCTAAAAATTAAGAGGCCAAATAAATCTTAGGTGTAGCAAAATAAAAGCACAAATGCTGTATACGTTATATGAATAAAAGGTTTCAATCCATCACTGTAATAAAATAATTATATTAGTAGAATTTCTTCTATTGTGTATTTAATCAGTCAGTATGACCATTCAGAATAATAAGTAAAATATATATGAGGAAGAGTGAGGTTTGCCTGGACATATGCTTGGAAGATTTGTAGCCTTCCAAGCAAGTAAGAAAACGAAGTGTGCTATTTTTGCTTTTTTGTTTTATTTTGATAATTCCAGATGATGGTATATCCATATCCCTCCCAAATGACTATTAAATAAACCCAGCAAAAATAAACATGAAGATAATGCATGTCATGACTGGTTTTTTTCTACTCAGTTAAAGCAAGCAAAAAATTGTGCAAACGGGTTCAGTGGCTTCTACTTTAGCTAATGCTTGCTATCTGAGTACTGTTTTCATAATAGTCTTGCTGAAATAAAAAGCCTAAATGAAGATTTCTAGTGGGCTTACTCATGTAGGCATAGTGTTGCTGTTGCTGCACAACTCTGTGATTTGATCTGGTTTCCCTTCTACCAATTTAGCACCACCTCACCACTGTCCAAGCATCAGCACAAAGACAGCCAGTTTAATGGTTGACTGAATAAACAGCTCTGCTGTAAGACACTGCCTGTGTTCAGACTACATTAACCCAAAGTCCGTATGCCAGTTTTCTTGCTTTTGGAGTAGTAACACTAACCCAATTTATATGGAAAGCACCAAGGATCAGTTCATTAATATTTGTGGAAGATGTGTTAAAAGTAAATCAAGTTGTTACTACAGTGTCAGCATGCTCATACAGAGTCTCTAAAAGCTCTGCACTCTAGGAAGATTTTGATTTAAGCTATCAGGAACTCCTCATTTCCCTTTCCCATGGCTGAGAGAGATGAATCATCTATTAAGAATAGTCCTTAATATATTTAAAAGTGGAGAAGTTGCAAGCTTCATTTTTATGCATAAGAGAATATGAACTATGGACCACCCAACAGCATTGCCAGTACTAAGAGCATGGAACAGGTAGCTCCTCTGCCACAGGAAACTTTCTTACTTTTTTCAGCTACTTCTTTTACTTTTCATGTCTCAGGTGATGAAGTCCTTTTTAATTCTTTGATGATCACTCATTTGTATCCCTTCTCACCCCCCGTTGCTTCTGTACAAATACATCAGAGGTTATTTCTCTCTAGAGGTAAGGAATTATGACAGCCTATGCATGTGCTCATTGCCATTTTACCTTCCTATTACCCATCCCATGGACCTTAAAACAAATTCAGCATTTTTGCAACCTGTTTTGTTTAGAGAAGACATAAACTATCTGTTCCCTTTGTGCATAACCGTCCTCAAAAAAAAGACTTGCTAGAGCAAGAAAACAAAAAAAAATGAGAAAAGAGGAAAGAAAAAATTCTACAATGAGAAGTGGAGCTTTCTCTGTATGGCTATCAGCAATCCTAAAAATGTTAGAAAAGCATAATTTTATCAGAAATTTAGAGATTTTTTTATTTATTATTATTATTTATATTATATGAACTAATTATGAGTATTTGTTTATCAGAAAATGCAAAAACTTATTTTCTTTAAAAGTAGCACAAAATGCTGCATTAAAACTTTTAACATGGTATAGAGTCTGATTTCATTTTACAATAAAACCCAGAAACATTCTAATAAAAGCTATTTAAAAACAAAACAAATGAAAATATTGTCGACAGACAACACCCCCACACAAACACACCTCCACTCCCACCCCCACAACAAACTAATTTAAACAAAACCTATTCTCTAATGAAAAAAGTTAATAAAATAGTTTGGGTTGGAAGTGATCTTAAAGATCACCTAGTTCTAACACCCCTGCCACAGACAGGGACAGATTTCACTGGACAATGTCTAATGATTTTGAAAAAGAAATTAAAAGGGACAGAAAAGAATTCAATACATATGTTCTTTTGAACTTACTTGTCATGTTTTATTTAAACAGGAGGAGGATATTTTAAGTTGGACTCTTTCACCTTTCCAAAAACATTTATTGATTCTGAAGTGGAAATTTAATTATCAGAGCATTTAATTTCAAATTACCATTTCCATTTCAGAAGTGCTTTAATGTATAACACACAAAAGAGGAATTCCTTTCCAAAATTAAACAAATTTTAATAATGACAGTTGTCCTCCCTTTTCCTTTGCATTCAAATGTGGGCTTTTCCAAATCTTATAAAATTCTGCATAGAATGTTTCTTGCAGGCCTACTGTGACTTTAAGACCAAAGCCTTATTTGCAAAGTTAACCTTTCTCTCTCAAACCTTTTTTTTCTGTTTTTGTCCAACCTTAAATTAATATATTCCAATACACACGTATGTCACAGGGGCTGGTACTGCCATTCTTTTCCCTTGTGCAATGCCAGGATTTACTGCATATCAATATTAAAATGCACTTAATGTGTTACAGTCAATATTTTATTTTTATTAATTTTTAATGGTGGTTGGAAGTATCAATTTAAAAAAAAAATTCTTCAGATTTAATTCTTACTCTATTTTTATTTTGCCCCAGGGTACTGCTGCTTCTCTGAATGACTAAAATACCTGAAAGCACAGACATTTTAATATCACATTAGTCAAACAAATCTCAGACAATTTAACAGGAATCCCAGTGAGCAGTATCACTTAAAGTCACCCAGAGCTTAGCATCTATCAACAGAATCAAATGGAACCAACTTCCTCCTGAGTATCAATTTACAAATGCATACTGGTAAGCTCAATTGTTCTTTTCTTAACTGAGGTCAATATGATTTTACTGCTTGATGCCCTGTATGCATTCAGCAATATCTGATATTCTATTGCAATATGATTAAACAAAAAGAACTGTGTATTGGCAAGGTAAATGATTTTTTTCTTGTTCCTGATAAGACTACAGAAATAAATAAACAAATAAACCAAACAAAATTAAAAACAAACCAACAACAATAAAAGGGCTCCAACATATGTTTTAAAGTAAGTTTATAGCTATAAGAGAGATTGTTTTGAAACAAAGTGGAAATTATTCTGAGAATGACAATCTAAGGTCTCATATTTTTTCCTAACATCTCTCAGATAATGCTTTGTTTAAATGTCAGAAAGGCTTTGAAAATTTAATCAGGAGTGGAAGGAATGGAAACAAAGGTCCAAAACTATGTTCCTTTGTTCTTAAATGTTTTTGCTGCCTCTGAGTAAAGTCTCTGAAAACATGGCATAATTAGCCTGGGGCATGAACATACCCTGGCTTCCTACCTTGAAATACTGTGACTGAAGAAATAGGATTCTGAAAACAGACCTGATTGGCTGCACAAATGAAGTTCAAATAGCAATTTGCTTTTTACCTAAGCCAGCAAGACAAGACATATTTAGGAAGAACAGCTGGCTGCAGAGTTCATTTTTGCCCTTCATGTACTTGTCAATATAAAGAAAAGTGAGGAATGATTATGACAACATGTGAGTGTAACTACATCACACACCAAACTTGGAAGGCATTTTATTTAGAATTTCCTAAGAGATACTTGATTTCCATAATAGAAAGACTTTTGTGGAAAATTGCACTTTCAACATATGCATAAAGCTCATCACAGTTTCATGATAAAACAACACATGCTATAAAAAAAATAAATTGAAAATAATTCCTTAAAATGAGCATGATCAGACTAAAACAAAATAAGTAAAAAACTTTTGTAAGTAATATAAAGAGAGAGCATAAAGACTTAATTCTCAGGTCTTTCTCCAGTGTGTGGTGAGATGGTGGTGTAAGGGCCAGCTAATATCTGTGTGTGCAAAGTCTACCCCAACTAACTCTCAATTTCAGTTAGGTCTCCACGTGATCTGTCTGTGCTTTAATGCTAACTACAGCACCATGGGAGCAGCATGATGTGCCAAATGAGAGGACAAGTTCAATGAGCTGTGCTGGAAAGAACTGCAGCAGCTGTTACTTGGCCTGAGGGCATTATTTATTTTTAAATTTAAATCATATAGTTGAGATAGAATGTGGCATAACTTTGATTTTTCCATTTTGTGGTAGGACATTGATAGAAGTCATCGGTGCACAGAAATTCACCGTGTCCTATATCAGCCTTCTTGCAGGAGGATGGACTGCTTCCTTTTCTTGGCACAATCTCAAATGTAGTGAAGTTTCCTGAGCCATAGACCCACAGGGTCATCACAGACATTTGTTTTGCTTTCACAGCTTTAGACAGGTGAAGAATTTATCAAAGAGGTAGATAAGAACACTAAGATGGACATGAAAGGCAACCATCAGACACCCAGCACTGAAGAGACAGATCGCAGCACTCTCTCTGAAAAAGGTACCATATGAAGATGGACCAGGCAAGTTTTAGAGGTCCCTTACATTAACTTGAAAGTTTGTTGCTAGGTTCTGCTAAGAATGGAGTGATCATAAGTATTAGATGATAATAAAAAACTCTTTCTGTTCAGGAAAAATAAAAAAAAAATTACAGATTTCTCATTTAATTCACTGATCCAAGGAGGTGAAAAAAAGATTGAGACAACAGAAACAAATGCACAAAGGGCTGAAATACGTTGTCCCATGCTCACTAAAAGGCTAAAAGACGTTAGCTGTGAAAAATAAAACAACCTACAGTGGCTGAGGGAGGTATCAGCTATGTACAACGTGACCAAAGACACATATAATAAGTCTGTCCTTAGCCTAGCCTGACACTCTGGCTCAGTAGCAAGAAGGGTCATAGAAATAACTAAAGAGACAGAGACAGTTCTTAGCTGTACCACAGCTGATTTTTCTTTCTCTCTTCCCCCACATTCTGCCAAAATTTTTCCAGTCTTTCTCCAAATGTGACTGTCTTTGCCCTCAGGATATTTGCTCTAATAAATATCCACCAGGCTGTTCTTCAACTTCTCTGCTCTGACTCTCTGTCAGTAAGGCCAGTTCTCTCTAGTTCACATGATACTGCTGTCATCCAGCCCTGAATCTTAAAGAAAATGTCATTAATTGATGTCTCTGAAACTTCACCTCCCACCAGCCAGAGGACCATCAGGTCCAGTCAGGGTAGGGTGCTGGGAGACCATGGACAGGGGAAAGCTCATTCTCTTTGAGACTTCTAACCACACAATATAATTTTGAAGCCCGTCAACAACCTTCCCTTCACCTCAAGAAGTTATCACTGTCAAAATGCATCTGGGGAGCTGTGACCAGAAGATGTAGACGTGCTGATAAAGAAAGGTCACACTGTCCTTCCAAAGCGGTGTCAGCTGAAGCATTCATGGCTCAGTGTGCTACTTGGTCATGTGAAACAGGATTAGAAAATACTCACATACCTCACAGTGGTACTTGTCAAACAAATTGAGATTTTTCAGGGATAACTACAAGATATTTTGATTATAGGTAGCCTAAAAAAAAAAAAAAAAAAAAAGAAAAAAAAAAAACAAAACAAAAAACAAAAACAAAAAAAAACCAAAACCCAAAACCCTTTGATCCTCTTCTCCATGAGAGTTTCTAGGAGCAAACACATTTTTTTACTGAACATTTCCAGAGGAGATAAGTTATCTGACCTGACAACAAAGTGCAGTCAATAATTTGGAGAGCAAGTAATCAATGTTGTACCCTTATTTAAAAACCAGTATACAGTAAATATCTGCCAGTAGCAGTGATAACATTCACTTACACTGAAGATAACTCATACAAAATGCCAACTAGCTCTTGGTTTAGGAAACCAACAAAATGGTCTCAGTCCAGATAATTTATGTTCTATCAATACAGTTTGGCCTTTTTCTTTCTTACTTTAGTATACTTGTTTCACATCCAAACCATGCAGAGCTTTCCAAGTATCATAAGTATTTACCTAGACACAGGAATATTCACAAAGAGATGGAGATCAAATGACCACTGAAATGATGGGGAAGATTTTGATTTTTATCTCTAAGGACACAGACATTTGTTGTTGACTACTTTCAAACCAGACAGGGAATACTGAATGATCCATGACAGGCATTTTTTTCCTCTTGACTTTACCTTTTTGCCATTTGACTGCTCATTGTTTTCATTCTGTACTGAAAGGGCAGATACATTTTTTTAAAGGCTGTTAACAGATGGATCTAATATAAATCCTGCTACAGTCAGTTTTTCC
Source organism: Platyrinchus mystaceus (assembly GCA_035041135.1). NCBI lineage: Eukaryota > Metazoa > Chordata > Aves > Passeriformes > Tyrannidae > Platyrinchus > Platyrinchus mystaceus. Next base: position 28,613,846 of record JAWWLV010000121.1, on the reverse strand, counting down.
TTTCTAGCAGCCATACAGGTGCTGCCCTTTCACTCATACCATAGCCCATCCATCCTGCCACTGCAACAGAGGATGTGGCACATTTAAGACATCCTCTTCTCCTTTCCCATTCTTAATTTTTATCTGTAGGCTTTAACAAAAGAAGGATTACTCATTCTGACTGACATACATACTGAAGCTTTTCTGAGGAGCTTAGACATGACAAGAGAATGGCTAAGGACTCTTGATAACTGTTGCCATTTTGAGTGCCCTTGCTCCTCAGTCTGCTAAAGCAAACTGCAACTCTAAAGGCAGAAGAAGAAAAATTCCTTACTTCTTTACTAATGTGCCTATTTCCTCCAATATCAAAGGTGTGTCTGATCACCACAATTCATGTGATGACTTAATCATATTTAGGTTTTCCATAGTCTTTCCTTCTCCCAACCAAGTCAACTTAAACTCCACAGTTCTAACTGGACAACTGCAGCAATTTATCTGAGTCCTTCACATAAAGACCTATGCACAGTCCTGACCTACCTCTTCCGGCTTCAGGAAAAGAGTAACATTGATAATTTTCTGCACCAGTGCCACACACGTGTTTTCCAGGGATTTTCAGTGCAACATCATCGCTATTAAAATAAACAAGGTGCTTTCAGCCGTCATGTACTTTCTGTTGATTTTATCCTTAATCCAGTTTCTCTTCTGTTCAGAATCTACCTTGCTATGCACCAGCCCTACCCTATCCCTCTGACCAACCATTGTCCAGGACCCAGGATTTACTGCTATTCCGGGGCCCTCTCCTTATCTCACCTCTTTCCATAAGACCACAGTGATAGCAGATCTGCCAGAGGATTAGAGAACAGTTCTTTCCTGAGGTGTGATTAGCAGAAGCCTCCTAAATGCTCCATTGCACTGCTTGTACTATTGCTGCAGCCATCCTCTCCTAACTACTGCAATTTAGCTGCCATATTCTCTCAGCTCTTAAGTTTTCCATTGCTGGAAGAAAGATTTCAAGAGCAGAATGTCAGAGGCCTTGATATCTCACAGCACTTGTTGTCAAGATGCTCCTAAAATAATCCCATTTAACCAAATAAATTGACTTCTAGGTGACGCTTGGCAGACAAAAGTCTTCTGGTCCCAGGAGCTGAAAGTCCCTACTGTTTCCTTGTCCCAAAATGAAAGTATGCTAGCCTTCTAATGACCTAGAAATTTTTAATTCCAGTTCAACTCAAAGATTTTCTTGTCATTTAGCAAAATGGGATTTTATGATAAAGTTTCATATGAATTATTTTCAGTTTTCATATAAAATTCATAAACTGGAAAGAAATAATAAAATTTATCTTCCAGAAAAAAAAGGTAACGGGATGTTCTGGAAATTTTGTCCCTATAGTTTTTGAGGTCAGGAAATGCATAAAACTGACAATTTCTTAACCATGTTTCTTTCTGATTTTTTTTTTCCTGAGGAAAACGAAAATATTTCTAATGAAAAACTCCCACTCAGCTCTGCCTTCTATGTAGGTCAACAGTGATTCTGCATAGGACCAGACCCTGCCAACACATCTTTTCTCTTTCTCCCATTTTTTGAAGTCAGCATTTTTTTTAACTAAAGATATGTCTTCTGACTTTTCCTGCTGCTGCTCACTTCGTATGCTGAAGTTGGCATCCTGGACTTGTCACAAATGTTTTCCATGAGAGATGTCTCTGATGTCATCAGAGACCTGTATCATGGGTAGGACAACGTAAATGACAGGAAGCGAGAAAAATCAGAAACAGTGTCGTATAAATATTCTGAAGTAAGGTGATAATTGCTACTCCATGGGAAGTAAAAATACCTCTGAATTACATGCCCTTTTTCCAGTTTTCCATGGGACATCACTGGGGGCCTTCTAATGACCTGTTAATTTAAAGCCAAGGTTTGTCAGACACCCATGCAGGAGGCAATTTGAGCTCCTAGAAGCAGAAGTATCTCTTACAGGCTTTCCTCCCTCTGTGCATCCTGGGTGGAGTAGGGCTGGGCAGAGAGTAACAGCTGGCCCTTCACTGCAGTGCTGCATCACACTGATTTGTGATTTGTGGGTTTTGTTATTATTCTGGTGCACTCGGATGAAACCTTGTCTTTTGTCATAAGTTTCAGTTGATAAGTGGAAGCCCTTGCAAGCACACACAGCCTCTGGACACTGATAGAGTAAATATCAGCCCGTTGGTGAGATCCTTAGTTACTACAATCAGATTCTACATGGTTAAAGCAAAGACGAAACAAGGAATACAACAATGGCATATTTGCTGTTGGACAATGAATTAGAGTCATCTGGACTGACTTGAAGGAGCCACGGAAGTCTTCCTTCTGCCTTTCAAAAAGAGTGTTACTGCTTTTCAGTCCAGCACCTAGAGGACAGTTAGTCTCTCCACAGAAACAAATCTATGACAGCACACTATGACAAAGAAAGTAAGGCTGAGTGTTCAGTCCAGAAAAAAAAGACTGAGTACACACTTGGAACAAATTACCCTTTCTTTCCCAAAGGTGATCTTCGTAGTTCAAGGCTGAAATGCATTAGCAATGCAAAAAGGGATTTGGGGGTGAACAGGTGCTGTCATTATCCCCTCTCTCCCCTCTGTGAGGGTGTATAGCAAATGCAGTATCAAGGTTTATCAGTCCGCAACCCCTCAGTAGGGAGTTAAGCCACTTGAAGAATATTCCTGCCTACTACCAGTTAAACCTTGAGAATTTTGAATCAGCCTCCAATTTTGTTGTTTTTTTTAACCACAAGGGCAAGGGAAAAAAAAGGGGGGAGGGAGAAAGAGATCAAATGGGTCTATAATCACTACATTGCAAATGAGTCAGTGGCCAGGGTAGTCCACAAAGAGAGGGAGCAGAAGCATCCTGACTAGGTTTGCCAGGGACCTGTCAGCTCAGGTCCACCTGAGCAGCAGGCAGAAAGAGACTACAGGGCAAGGCTACATGTGCCATTTGCACCTCCCGTTGGGAAAAATTATCAGTTATGGCCCAACTATAAAATTTAAGCAAGAAGCACTAATGCTGTGAAGAGCAGCATGGGGCAGAGAGGACAGCAGCAAATAGGGGCTTTTTGGCTGGGTCACATTTCTCACCTGCACCAAGGACTGCCAGCTTGCCTGCCTGCCAATGCCCTGCACAGCCAGATAGTGAGGCACACCAGGCTGAGAGTCACCCTAATGAAACCAGAGCTGTCCTAGGGAGAACACAACAGATACTGCCTCTGATCCAAGAGGTGATACAGGTCTTTGCTGGGTTTCATGGGTTAAAATTACTTGGTTCATGGTTATATTGCTTCCTGTCTCCTAGCACTGTTTGTTTTTTGTTGCATCCACTCTCTCACTGAGAATTAGAAGCAGTTTCAGGGAAGGTCTGAAGCTCTTCCTCGTGCTGCCACGATGCAGCAGCTCCTAGCAGAGCACACACAAGAAGCACTCTGTTGTGCTCCAGTGGTGATCTGTGGGCAATGCAAACTCACCACGGACACAGGGCAAATTGTAAACAAGAAAACTGTAACCAGCCTGAAACATGGCAAGAGTAAAAGAAATTATCTGTTTCCCTTCCTTCTCACCACAAGCCCAAATCTGCCCTAGTACAACCTCTGTACACATCAAGGTCCAATAGGAAATTTATCCCCTGCGTGGTAATGTTTCCTCTTTCTGAAGGAATAGAAAATCCCTGTGACAATTGTGTGACATCTGGCTGGAGTTATGCTGAATATTGTACAGTAAATTTAAGAGACGCCAATTTATTTAACTGTGACTTTATAGACTGAAGCGATGCTTACTGTTTGCCTGTCTCTTCTCATCAAAAGAGTTTCTCTGCCATATAAATCCCAAAGATGGAGTAAATAAAATAAAACTTACTCTTCTTAATATCTCCATGGCATTTCCCCAAAAAGACTAGATCAGCTAGTCTAAAATAAAATTTAAAATATTCTTGCTTTATATCAGTGTTATTTGTCTCTTTTGGATAGGCAGAAGTTACCCAGTTTATGAAACCTTCCTTACATACACTACCACAAATGACCATTTTACATTTCCAGTTACTAATCTATCATACAGAGACTTGTTGACTGCACTGCCAATTTCTTTTACTTCATTAGTTTCTTTCCTGTTTTATTCAGTCGTGCACTTGCTTTGTGTCCCAAAAGTATGAATATGTCCATGCATATCAGGAAGAGACTCAGTTTCCATTTTGCTGTGTCTTGCCCTGTGCTGCCACTTAGATGCTTCCCCCACCCCAATTCTCAGTACACTTAATCTTGCAGAAAGCATACATGCCTGACGTCAGACAGTCATGACAGAGCATATACCTGTTTGTGTACCCCATCCCCCACATGTCCACCTTGTGAATTCTGGATGTTCATCACCAGAGGCATCACTTTGCCAAGAACACCAGCCTCTGTGATAGCAGACACTGAAGTGGGTGCCTACTGCCCCTCCATATCCCTCACTCCCTTCCCATCTCTAGCTGTTCCTATGCCTTCTGTTTCTTCATATGACATTTTCCAAGGTCCCCACTCTTTACTGTGTGGTTTTGTATGGAGCAGAGTTGATCTGTCCAGAAAAGTTCTTCCTTAGCTTTGCAGGATTTACAAATTCCTCCAAAAAGCTGAATTCACTTTCACAGCTTTATTGCTCAGTTCTTCCTGTACTAGAAACCAAATTACTACCCTTTCTTTTAAACATCTTTCTATCACTGTTTCAAAACTACCAGGAAAAAAATCCTATAGACATTTAAAAAACAAATGTTCTTTTTGAAGTGCCTTTTCATACCAAGAGAAGCAGAAACCAAACTGAAATCCATTTCTCTACACGAACAATCTTATCTAATCTAACATGAAAAGAAAGATAAAGTTATACCTTTCTCTGATGCTTTAACATGCATGACTGAGGGCTTTTTTACCATCAGAGGTAACTGACTATAAAATGTTTTGGGTACGTATCTGTACATTGTTTATCTTATAACTATACAGTTTATACATACATATGAAAAAAACCTTGTACTTACCTCTGAGAAGTAACATTTATCCCAGGTTCGGTAAAATAGTCTCAGACAGGCACTTAGACCGTCCTTCTATGCCATGCATCCTTTTTCCAAAAGAAGATAGAATCAGAAAAAATCCCAGTTGATCTCTAACAAACCAAAATGCAGACAAGATTGTTTGTCAGATGCAGCCTGATTCAATGAAGTCCGAGCGTGTGAATCCCTGAGACTCCTTGTTCAGTAATATCCAAAGCACAAAAAAGGGAAAGAAAGAAAAAAGGAAAAAAAAGAATAAAAAAGTGAATAACTTATTCTTTTCCTGTCTGGTTTAAAAAACCCAGTCTTGGAGGACTAAGCAGCCTGCAGGCTTTTCGAGCATTCTGATCCTAGTGCATCCCAAGGTAACACATGCATTTCGGTATTGCAAGTCTTCAATTTCATACCAGCAAGCCCAGCTTCTGTGTACGTGTGTGTGTGTTGAGGTGGGGGGCCGAGTTGTACCGAGGGGGGAAGAGAGACTGGGAGATACACACACACACAGTCACGCAGAGATGGAAAAAGGAAAAACAGCAAAGTGGAGTGATCTCACAAAGTGCTCTAGATGGCAGAGCCTGCACGGCTTGTAAGACAAGCAATGTGCACACACCAAAAAAAAAAAAAAGGAGGAAAAAAAAGAGAGAGAGTGATAAACCCGGGAGAACTAGCAGGCAGCTTCAGGAATTTCTTCTTACCTCTTCTGACGATGTAACATACAGCAAGTGCTTTGTGCTGCATAGGAATCCGTGCAGGCACGACTCAATCAGACTCCTCACTTCTGAAATAAACAAATATGTAGCACAGGAAAGGGAGAAAACCAGAAACCAGAGACACAAGGATACAAAAAGAAGCTAAGTGTAAGAGTGTCAGAGAGGAGGCTTGAGTGGGCGGGAGGCGAATAGTTGGTACAGAAAGAGGCATCCAAACTCCTGGTCCTAATACAGATTGGCTCTGTAATTATGTGGTAAAGCACTGCCCTCTAAGCCATTGCGTAATAATAGAAACCTAAGCTGTGTAGACACAGCCTGACATGCTAAATCCGCAGGAGCTACACTCAACATTTGTCAGTAGAAAGCGTGTCAGTTCTCTGGGGGTGGAGGAAGCTGAGGGAAACGGGAAGGAGAGAGAAATTTCACTGCAAAATGCAAGAGCTGCAGCTGCAAAGAGCTCTCAGGTTGTGCTGATGCCTGAATTGCTATCGTGGAAGTCATATATTATCTGTATCTATGTAGGGAGAGATAGACAAATACAATATGTGGTGGTCAGGAACGTGGTTTAGTGGTGGATTTGGCAGTGCTAGGTTAACAGTAGGACTTGATGTCTTAAAGATCTTTTCTCCCCTAAACAATTCTCTAATTCTAATAACACTGTCACCTCCATTCATGTTATTCTATACTAGAAACAATTTTCCCCTGCTATATTTTAATAACTTGAATGACAAAAAGAGGAACAGGTTATCGGTGTAAAATATTATTATTTCTAATGCTGGTGGTGAGGAGTAGTTCTTCCTTTGTACTGAACAGCATTGGAATGTCTAAACAAAATTGAAGTGAGATAAAGGAACCCAGAAGGATTGATTAGCCTTTCGCATTTACGGACAGGTTCCTCTCTCCAACCCTCTAGACACAGAGACACATTTTCTTCTACCCTTCCTGGTTGAAGAGGCTCACAGACAGAGCCAGAAAAAAGATGAGCACTGCCTAAAAAAGAGATAAAAACCCAGCTGACTCAAATTGCCACACACCAGTATCAATTCACCAACAGACAAAACATTTAATAATGCACATGGAAGGAATAAAAACAAAAAACAAACAAGCAAACAAAAAAACCAATAACAAAACCCAAGACAGTCGTACAATTTTTTAGTGGAAATTTACCTGGAAACTATGGCCCTGGGTCACACCTATGGTCCATCTAATCCGCTATCCTGCCTCTAGACTGGGATGAGCACTACACACCTCTGAGGAATTTGAATGAATTTGTGCAGCCAGGGCTAGACAGACAGGGCTAACCTGTTTGTGGGCAAAGCTTCTCCTTAATCCCTGTTCTTTAAAGATTAGTTAATGCACTGAAGCATGAGCAGTGGAACAGTCCACTTCTGCACATCCAGATTAAACATGTAAGGTCTGATTCTGAGGTTCTTTGTAGTTAGCATAAAGTACAGCTCTTTTCAGGCACCCTAGAGCTAAAGACTAAAATCTTCTGATGCTTTGTAAACATCCCAGTGTGAAAAAAAGGGCAGAGTTAGAAAGAGCTATAGTATTTCAGTCTGAAGAGTGAGAAAGATATTTTTACAGCCTCATCTAGCCTAATTACTCTCCTCATTTACTCCTTACTCTTGGTGGAAACAGCAAATATGTTTCAAGAGTCCATCCAGTGAAGTTAGAAGAACCAGGTCACCCAAATAATATGCAGATAACAAATTTGGCTCCCAGAAAATCAAACTGAACTGAAAACTTTGAAGATACTTTCGAGAATGACTGCATAGAGCAATAAATACTTTTTTTTTTTTTTTTTTTTTTGAAAAGCAGATTGTGCTGCAAACTTCAGATCCCTTAGTGCCCTTAGTGTTACCCATTTAACTCCTTTGACCTACGCCTGTGCATCCCTGGTGGCTCTATCTATATGTCCCTAAGGTTGAAGACTGCAAATGTCGCACATATGGGAGATAGACTGTGGTTAAACAGAGGAGGAAGGACTGCAGGGAGAGCAGTTGCCTATTTCACAGCCTTGGTTTTATGTGGAACAGTGCTGAAAGGCTCTTCTTGGAAGGAAGGCCAAGAGTTACCACAGTCAGTAATCTCACTAGGCACTGAAACAAATGGTCTGAACAAAGGCAGATTTGAGAACCTGAAAGCTGACAAACTAGGTATTAAAATATTAAAACATTACTTTATTTTAGATGATTGAAACATTAATTTAGGAAGCTAACTTTAAACACAACTCCTGGGAATCCTGGGCCAAGCATGTTGGCTAGAAAATCAAATCAAAGCTCTAATCATGTCAGTGCCTTACAAAATAAATGTCAGTGCCTTGCAGAGAGAGAAGACTACTCTTAATAATATCAGGAATTAATAATAGACTCCGAGACTAGTGTTTCAGAGTTTGATTTGAAAGCAAAATATTGCTTGCAATGACAGAAATCAATGTACTCCACCAATGCACTCCAAAAATCTTCCAAAAATCTTTTACCCGCTACAGTTTTTACAGTGAAAATTACCAGTGAATAATAAAAGATGATACAACTGGGGGAAAAAGTCACCCCAAAAAAGGTTTACATGAGGCTATGGTGTGGTGGGTCCCCACTGTGCAAGGCCAGTGTGCTTCCCACCTTTGTGATGCCCTTTAGAATTTAATGAGAGGTCTCTGGCATTTGCCTCTTAGCTTCTTCTCTTCACTAACCACCCCAATATATATATTCCTTTGCTCCAAAGTAAGGAGCTTCACAGTGAATCAAACTCTTTCTTACTTGGACCTCCTAGCAGGTTGCCACATCCACTCATCTCTTTTGCTCAGGCGTTCCTTCTCTCTAATCCTGCTTTAGTTCACAGTCAGCCAACAAGGTTGCTTGAGCTACATCTGCTCTTATTTCCACCTCCACAGGATTATCATCACCAACCAAAGAGCCGGAGAAGAACTCTCATTCTGCCTGGGTAGTGATCATCTCTCAGGCCCACAACACTCACTCCTTGAAAGGACTGTCAAGGTTCAAGTTCCCATTCCTGACTTAGATCTAGAAAATTCATGAGAGACCAGGAATACAAATGACTAACTCTATGCTCTGTGAACCTTGCTGAGCAGCTGAAGCTTTCAAGGGATGCAGTCATTCCCACTCCCCAACAGAATGCATAATTTCTATATGAAGAGAACTCATAAAGAACTTACAACCACATACATGCAAGTTCCCTTGTACAGTGGAAACCACCCAAAAGACCTCACTTGACACAGAAATTACATAATGAGAATGCTCTCCTTTCACATACAGTGCCAGGTACAACACCAAAACCTAAGAAAAGTTTGAATTAGGATAGCAGAGCAAGACAAAAATAAAATTGAGATGTTTTTGTGACTTCTAGGACAACTTTACCTGCTACAGATATAATTCTTTCTTAAGTCTAGCGGACAACATACTGGCCTTTGGCCATCTGACTGACAATACAATTTAGCATTTACATGTAGACATTGGTAATTCCCATTTGCTGTCCATTCCCTTCCAAACTGAAGCAGTCAGCACTGGTCCACATGACTGTTTAATCAATGGCTGCCAATCAATTACACTGACTGAAAGACAATTAAAAAAAACCTTTTGGTCTGTGGCCCTACTGAGGAAAACAGTAACCAGAAGCTGAACCCACCAGCTTTCAAACATTGGAAGTTTGAGGAAAGATTGTATATTTTTTGGGGGCTGTACAGCTCAGCTCTTTACAAATCATTGAATGTCTGTTTACACATGTATACACCAGTACAAAATCTCCTTCTCACATCCTCCACCCACACATCCTTCTGCTTTTAAAAGCAGCTCCAGCCAACAGATAAACTGAATGTGCTTCCTTTCAGTTTCTTGCATCTTAGCATGGGGAAATCTTAATCCCAAATTTCTAAACCAGGCATTGTTCCACAGTGCAGTGGAAGAATAAGGGTTCTTCAGGCTATTCATGAGACAAAGGCATCACAGAAGGTCCCTCTTGCAATACACTGCTATAAAAAGCATAGACCAATATCCCATAGGAAATACAAAGATGAACTTCATTAAAATACTACATCAACTTCATTGTCTGTTTTGCAGATGAATGCAGAAGGGTTTCCAAGTACTAGGAAAAAGTTTTTTCGGGTCATAGAATAAATTATACATTCATAATCTACTCCATTCTAAGCATTCATCTCATCTGGAATAACCAGGATACTTTAACTAAGCTTAAGAGGATCCACTCTAAGTTTGTAGATGCTCTGAAAGAAGGTCAGCATAATATTTTTATCCCAGAGATATTATACTTTCCAGGTGCTCACTTTACAAGCAGGAAAATCCTTATACTTCTGTTTTGCATAATCACGTCCAGCTCAGTGAATGAAATTTAATGCTCTTTGATTGATAGGTTAAGACCAGAAGGGATAATTATGGCCATCTCATTTGACCTTTCACATAACCTCAGTTATAGAAATCCTGTGTGTGGCTTCTGCATCTATCATCATAGTATTGGGTGATACAAAAAGTATCTTTTATAAAGGCCATCCCTTGATTTAAAAATTTCAAGTGATGGAGCATTCATTCCCCACTCTCTTTATAAGTCTATCCAATATTTAATTGCTACATTGTTAAAAAATATTGACACCTCATTTTGTTACTCCTAATATTCTGTTATGATATCAAAACCCCAAAGTGATAATTATCAATTATAGTTGGGTATCTCCTGATCAGAAAACTTAGAATGAGGAATAACAGAAGTTTCTCCCGGCTAAGTGGATTGGTTCCACTGAGGGACAATGAGTTCTATTTGAGCCCTGTGCAATCTATTTACTCAACAAACCATCAAGCAAGCAAGCAACCAAGCAAACAAACAAACAAACAAAGAAACTTCTTGTTTAATGGCCATCTGTTTCCGCACAGCATTCATCAGAATAAAGAGACTGCCTTAGGAATGCTTTCCCAATTCTCTTAATTTGATGAAGAGTACAGCACTAGCTTTCACAGTACACCTGGAGGCAGTAGTACTCTGCCACCTGCCCATCAGTTAGCAGGAGCTCATCCTGGTGGGTTTGCAACCTCTGGCATTGGTTCACTCCATGCACAGAATGCTCCCAGCCACCACAGAAATCCAGAGGGACAGCAGATGCTCAGTACAATAAAGGCATGGCACAAGAGAAGTGTGAAGAAGAGTCGTCATTCTATATTTTGACCCTTGCCACACAGAATAAGGGATGTAAATGTTTTTCAATATTGAAAGAGGATATGTGCTCTTGTCATGCAGCAGGGGTTGAAGAGGATGCCGATAGGCTGTGATAGTCTATTGCAATTCCACAGGCAGTAGGAGCAATGTAAAGGAGGTCAGGCTCTCCACTGTCCTGTCTGAGGCTTGTGGCCAATCCCACATTTGCACCAGCTGAGTCATTTTTATGCATGCCCTGTTACATGCTACAGATCTTGGTTTGATTTCTAATTGTCACTTAAAAAATTGTTTGGAGGAAGGGAGGGTTGTTTGGCGTTTTCCAACCTCTATGGAGGGAGGAATCATGAGAGACTGGGGACAGGTAACCCTCATACACGATTTGTCAACCAGGGATAATGTTGTGAAACCAGTATTATGCTAATCTTATGAGAAGACAGGTAGTCTACCATACAGTGGACAAGAGTTCATATCTAGGACAAGGTCAGCTGCTTAAGCTGTTTAGGAATCATTCTGGTCCTTTCAATATTGCATGTTTCAGCCATGGAATGGAATGGTTACAATTTTGTATCTAAATTAATAAAAGTACATGGCAGGGGTGAGAATCTTTTGTCCAAACCCTTTTTTTGTATCAAAACCATCCCCAGAAAATCAGTATTTGCTAACAATTATAGCATGGAGGTGTCACAGGAATGAACTCATCAATAACCTCAATAATCTATATTGTAAACTGTGGGAAGAGAGAACCATTTTTCCCAGTCACAAAGCACTTAGTTTCTGTGGTCACAATTATCTTGCCAAGTATGAGAACAGGCATTTAAAGGAACAATTCCAGACCTCTGAAAGGAGTTAAGTTTGTATCACAGGGCTTGCAGTACACAGAGCAAAAGAAATAATGCAAGGTGATATTTTTATTAGTGAAGCTTAAGAATGATGCAAAAAAGTGGGTTTTGTCTTCCTAAAACAAATTTTACTTTACTTCAACAAAATATTTTGGGTGGAAAAGAAGAAAAGCAGCAATAATACATGTAGAAAACCCACAAACTAGGCAGCATGAACTTGGGATCTGACTTGGAGCCTGAGTATTATGGGAAAGTTTGATGCTGAAAGGAATGGGAAAGAGGTGTGAAAGCCTCAGAGGCAATGCCATTCCTTAGAAGGCAGTGTATGATCTCTGTCTGCTATGCTGGGCTCAGCCTGGGGTAAAGATGGGCTTCTTACTGCTCACTCTCCCTGAGCCTCATACTGATAAAAGTGGGTGTCTGCAGAAAGTCAGGCTCAACAGCTCCTTCTTGGCCCTTGTCTGAGACTCTGGAAGCCTCTGCAGGATGTACATGAGTGAGGTTCCTGCTCCCATTTATAACTCAGATGGGCACACCCAAAAAAAGGAGGAAGAGGAAATTTTGAGGTGCTGCAGAGTTGCAGTGTCAGGATAGCAAGTGACTTGGATTCTTCTCTCAGCCTCTCTTCCTATTTGGTTCCATCAGAGGAAAAGAAGAAAGGAGAAAATTAGTCCATATCTTCTTAACACTTGATCCACATCTTCTTCCTTATTTACTTCTTAATGTTAAGAGAAATCAAAGAGAGAATGACAGCTATCTTAAAAACATCAGCGAATGCAAGATCTAAACCAAAGTACAAAAATTTAAGCTGTGAACAGAAAGAGGCACAGCAAGAACTATTTGTCTGTGAGGACGACGGGACAAAGAGTAATTTCTGAACTTTTGGGTTTTCTCAAGCATAGTATGAAGATAAGTTTGCATTTTAAGAACAACATCAGTACAGAGTATTTTGTCGTAGTTTTGACTGTTCTCTGTGCTCTCAGCTTCCAAAGGGAAGTGGGATCTGTGGTTCTTCAGTCAGACCTTGCATATCTAGGGCATCTCAGATTGTCTTCACTCTACTGCTATTCTTCTCAGAGACACTGGAGCAGACAGAGCATGTAAGCCATAAGCATACATGGAGGAAGTCTTTTCTCATGTATTAAAAACTTGATCATCTATTGCAAGACATGTGTATTCCAGCATGATATTTTAACGTAAAAACTTTGGGAATTCAATTTTTAGAATAGGTGTGCTCCATAGAGGTTGGACAATCTTTGCATGAGCTGCTGCTTCTCTTCCCCAGCCTCAATCTTTCATATTCACAGAGATAACACATGGAAGACAGTCTATACTTCCTAGAGAATCATAGTAAGAGGGACTGCATTTCTGTGTTTCCATATAAAATGTTAAATATTCATAGCTATATCAAATGAAATGAGTTTCCTCTGCTGCTATTCTTTTCAGCTCATTAGGTCCTCCTCAGATGCTACCTGTCCTGCCATTATGTGATCTACCTCAGGAGACTTCACCTTTATCTACTATTGTTCAATGCAAGCTGAGTTTCAGATCAGAATAAAGGAAAAAACACAACTAATCAACTTCAGTGTCTTTATCACAGTTGTGTTATAGGAGAGACAGAAAATGCCTTTGTGTTTACAGGCATAAGAAAGACATACAATAAGGTTTGGAAGTTGGTACACAACAGAGGGAATAAAACTACCTAGAAGTTAAAAGGAAATTATTCTGGAAGAGCTAGAGAAATCTCTAACAAATCATGCACATACAAACTAGAATGAGCAATTCTTGTTTGCTTTTTGACAGCTGCCCCTTCTTCTGTACAGAAGATTGAACATGAGGCCACCAGAACAAAAACCTGAAATATTTCCATGCTGTACCTGGAAATCATTGTTTCTGTAATTGGGCATAAAATGGGATATTTAGAACACGTTGACAATTACTGTACAGCTAGATGAAAAACTGTGGAGAGAATAATTTTTTTCACAAGAATTAGGTAGCTGAAAATATTAAAGGCAGAGGTACTGGTAGAAAAGATACAGCTGGGCATTATAGGATGCAATTTGGTCAAGTATAAAAGCCTTGATAAGTGTAAAAAAAGGTGAAATTATACAAATACACATGTACATACATACACAGCGATGAATACAAGTTCTGTGACAGCTGGAGAGCTGCCTCAGAGACTTTGGGGTCCTTCAAAAGCTACAGTACTCCACACATGACCAACTACATTAAAAGTGGAATCTTAACTTGTCTACAGATCTTTTAAACAAAAAAAGATGTCAGAGAGATGAATTAATGTGTGCTGATGTAGAGAATTGTGCCCTATGATCATAATTTTGATCTGAGCAGTCTCCCCTGCAGCAGAGCCTTCAGAGCTGTGGGATGCCTGATGACCCAACATTCCACAAAGGGCCTACTCTGGTCTGCCCTGGAGTGTCCATTAAGTTAATGGATATCTCTATCTTCACACTTTGTACTGCTGTAACTTAATTGGAAGTCGTTTTTCCTGCCTAGACCCAGCTACAGAAGCACTTACACCTGCTGCAAACTGATGCCATCAAGCTGACACCATCCTGCTTTATAAACAGAGAAAGACAAGGATTGAATGCATTCCGAAGTATCCCTGTCTCTATATCTCACATATGTTCCCATGCTAGAGCAGTGTAGGAGAAGATGGTGTTGCAGGAAGGCAAGGGTACAAATGCTCCCATGTATTTACTCCAGTAGTGCTGTGCAACAGCTTTGCAACCCATTCTAAGGCTTTAATTTCTGGTTTGCAGTAGAAGAAAAGAGGGAACTAGAAGTACTGACAGGTCTCCCAGGGTTTCTGGGAAAAGTTGGTCAACAGGGAACCTGTTGCTCATGTCAGAATGAATATTAGGGGGAGAAAAAGTGGTAGAGCCATACTAATCAAATGTGGAGAGAGAAGAGGCACCAAAGGTACATGCATGAAACAGGAAGGTGGAGCATGAAATGAAACATCACAAAGGGTTTTGAGACTTACGTATGTATAAGAACAGAGAATTTGAGTGAAAACAAGGGAGTGTAGAGCAGACGAGAAAATAAAGGTAAGAAAAGAAGATGTGGGAACTCAAAAAGGAATCGGTGAGGGAGCCAAAGGGGGCAGAAGGCATTTATGACCTTCTTCTCCCTTACTGTTCTGCACAGCAACTAAAATATGGGCCGATAAATTTATCATTACCAGGCAAGACAAACCATTTTGTAGGACATCAGTGAAGTGTGCAAATTTTTTTTAACGCTTTCACAGCATCTTGTACCAGTGTATTAACCCTGAGATCTGTGAACCTGAGGTGGGTGCTATTAAACATGACAAAAACTTGCTTCTTCACACCAGCTAACTAGAGATACTCGCTACAATTGTAAAAGCTGTGAAACTGAAATGTTAATTCCTTTCATGCCAAAGGTTTCAAAACAAACAGACTCTTTAGTCAGAAGATTGTATTTTATGGAAACCAGAACAATTTCCCCTATGAAAATAATAAAAGCAAAGTCTTCCCTTGGTAATAAACCATAATGTTTCCTGAATGTATGATGAGAATGCATTTAGGGAAGCCTGATGTGCAATCAAACACCTAATTATTTCTGTTCTCACATGATATGTGTAAGTGCTTTCCTCCAATATACTCAGGCAGAAGGGACATTTATATACATATATATATATATATGTTCTAATTTTGGTAGAACATTCCTTTTAATCAAACACACCATTGCTTATAGAGAGGAGAGAGGAGCAAAAATAGAGGCAGATGTTTAAGAGCAGTAAGGCAGCATTCAGTGCTGGGATCCAGGGCACAGCCCTCCCCTCCCTGCTCCAGTGTTTGTGTGAGAGCTCAGTGGTGGCTTCAGGTCCAGCTCCCATCACTGGCTGCACAAGAGTATGACGCACAAGAAGACACCAAAAAGCAGCTGTGTCACTCTCAATTAATTTTTCTGCCTGGGAACGTGGCCAGTCTTCGCGAATGAAGATCTGGGAAAGGTCTTTTACCTTTCAAGCCTGCGCAATGGATTTTTTAGGTGAG
>JAWWLV010000121.1:28569378-28593782 GCA_035041135.1 Platyrinchus mystaceus | reverse complement strand
CCCCCCCCCCCCCCCCCCCCCCCCCCCCCCCCCCCCCCCCCCCCCCCCCCCCCCCCCCCCCCCCCCCCCAGTGACCCTTATTTGCGCCATGTGTGCTGGCAATAGGAATACAGGAGCTCATAGAACCAGCCCCGGAAGATGTGTGAGAGAGACAATTCAGGTCTTGACTTTCCGTGGGAGGGAAAGAAGAGATCATCTTCCTTCTCTGAAATGTGCTGGTAAGCATGATAGTCCCTTTAAAGTATTAGGCCAACTTCCTGACCATTTTGGTTTTAATTCATTTTAACAGTGACAAGGCTGCCAAGAATGAGAGATCAAAAGCTTTGTAAAATTAGGTTGTGCAAGTATTTGGCTCAAGGCAACTGGGTAGCTTTAAATAGCTACTTAGGACTGTGACCACCACTGAAAAAATTAAAATCATGTTCAGGCTCTCTTCCAAGAGCAGGCAAACTCCTGCCCCCAGAAATTGACTTTCCACTATAAAGTGACAAGCAGTGCCAGAGGTGCTCTGCCCTGTGTTATATTCCTTCTAGTTTGAAAAGGCTGGGGTTTGCAGTATGCCCCTTCCAAAAAATAGAGGAAAATAAAAAATCAGCAAACCAATACCTTACAGAGAAAACTGGTGATACAACTCATGGTGACCTCATGAGTCTCTGTTGATATTTCCTCAAAGTTTAGAAGTCATATATTGGTAGCGCAGAAAATAAAAAGAGGAAAGAAATGTACCATCTGAATTACAAAAAGAAGAAAAAAAACATCCTTAAGGATAGGAAAAAATATCTTAAGAATAAGGGGAAATAAATGTCTTAGGGGAGTTTTACCATGATACTCTTTCATCTTTCCATTCTACTTTTTCCCTCTACCTTTTCTCTCCCAGATACCTCGGCCAATTGGTCAGTTAAATCCAACAGGCAGATGGAGGCCTTAGAAGTACAAAGAAACTACCAGTACTGCAAAAACTAGCAACTGGGAGAATGAATCATTTATTTTTGTCCTTAGATAAGCATTAGTTAGCTGGGAAGTGCTACCTTGTTACATGCAAATTTTTAATGCCCCATCACAGGAAAGACATTAATTGGAAGTTGCTCCTCTCCAGGCATTCCAGTCAAGCAATCCCCACACATAGCACTGCCATATACAAGGATCTTTTGTGCACACTAGAAAGTTTTTTTTTTCTGCTTTCTGGAGTATGCCTGTGTATTATGAAACACTTCTCAGCAGGAAAGATAAACCTATGCATTACAAAGATGAATGGATAAGCAGACGAAAACCATCTGTTCAAGATGCAAGACCCTAGCCAGAATTAGATATTTGACCTGAATTACCAAAACTATGCTCCAGTTTGTGTGACGGCAAATCAGGTGTGCATGAGTTGGATCTGCTCAGAAATTAAAGTGAAAAATATGATTTACTAACCCTAGTAAGGAATTTCTGCAAAAATCAAACAGTCATGAATTTATAATACATTTTTAATCAACAGATACGTGTTTTCTTTAAACATTTAACTAGAAAAAGTGCTACGCAAAACCTGGGGAAAATGGCGTACATCAGGAGGACTGATATTCTGAAAATACGTATTTCTCTGTTTCTTCTCAAAAGTCATAACATTTACCTAAATATTGTCCTTTGTTTTTGTCGTCTGAGCAGCAACTCTCACCTCTAAAGCATTTCAGTATTCAGAGAAACATTTGAAGTAAGGTGTCTGCCCCATCTGCAGGAGCAGTGGGTTTTTTCTTGGAGGAGCAGAGCAGGTAGCACTTCTCAGAAGTCACTGCAGATGCCAGTGTGATACTGAATCACAGGGTGTCCCTCCTCTTGCTTTCCTGTTATTTATGAAGCAAACATGAGAACTGTTGACCTATTCAGATTTCAGCATCAAGAATAGACTTCATGTGCAGGTCTTTGAGAAGAATCATAGCCTTAGAAGTTGAAGAAGCTGTTAGATGGCTTCAGAATTCAAAAGGTCATAACAGAAGTTGAGCTCTGTCATCCCTCACTCCTTTCTTCTACAGGGCACTTAGATGAGTGATTGCCCCTTAAAGCAGTCTGTAGCCTACAGAAGACACAGACCCATCAGCAGTGGGCCCTACACTTCAAAGGCTGCCAAGGGCAAAAAATAAATAAAGCCATTTCCTTCATCAAAGAAAGTGATAGCTATGGCCCAAGAAATGAACTAATATATGTTGACATAAATCTTCTTGTAAATTGGGACAATATTGTCAGCTATTTGCTGTTCTTGGATGTGTCTTTGCTCTTCTTTCAACAAGCCCAGGATTTATTAAGCTCTTCAGCCACAAGGAGATCTGATGACACTTTGTGGAATCAAGGAAGAACAGGGAAATAAGTCCCACAGACTCAGACTGAGACCATGGAGTGTCTGGTACGATCATGTCTATGGGGCACTTCAGCAGCACAGTATTACTCAGTTCAGCAGCAAACTATCATAAGCAGTAAATTACTCAAATCATGAGGCTTGAATAACAGGATAATTAAGAAAAATGATTGATGCAGACTGGAAAAGAGCAAGACCTTATTTTGATTACTTGTCTTTACACATACCTGATCTCTTTGAAGGTGTCCCTGCTCATTGCAGCGGGGTTGGACTAGATGACCTTTAAAGGTCCCTTCCAACCCAAACTGTTTTATGATATGTGTATCAGAGGATCTACCTATGGGTAGGCAAGATATTTACAGAGGCCGTAAATTGGTGAGGGCCCAATTTTCAGCCCTTTCTTGATACCATGTGAGAAAGAACCTTATTGTGTACACTTTGTGCTGCAAAGATGGGTACATAAATCTCATTCATATTTTTGTCAAGTAACCTGCACTGTGTTAAACCAACTTGATGGTTTAGCCTACAATTGAAAAGATTTCTGTGTAAAAACTTTTTTCTCTTTAGCTTTTACTCAGTGGATTTAGTTACAATTTATGTATTTCTGTCAACAAACAGTCATTACTTTCTTGCAGTTACAGTAAATATCTGATGCCATTCTTCTCTCTTTGTGTTTTTGTCAGACCTTCCCTTATTCCATTCATAACCCAGTTGGATTTTACACTGCCTTCTGCAGCAATTTAGAGGAACATTAAGTCAAGCAAAATATTAAAACATAAAATAACAAGAATTTTAAAACCTAACCATGAAAATAAAATTGAGACAGAATTCTTTCATAAATTACATAGAAGAGAAAAAAAATGAGCAGGTTCCTGAAAACAAGGTCTCTTCAAGGGTGTTTGTGAGAGAGTGAAGAAAATTATTACTGGCTCAAAACAACTAGAGGAGGAGGCAGGGCGAGTTCTGCCAAGGTGGGATGTTGCACTGCACCACACGCCCCGTCCCTGGAGCCTCTAGTCCAGCCTCAGAATATCTAATAGCCACTGGCACACAGAAAGCCCCACCTGGGGAGAGGGCCCCATGAGACCAGAGCAGATAGAAGCAAATGCACAGGAATACATATGGTTGTGGCCCACTTTTGGATTTTATAGTAGATGAAATCAACCTGGAATTCAAGTGGTGATTACTAATCTTTCTCTCTTGTGCTCTCTCTCTTTCTTTCTTCTCCTAATTTCCTCTCTCAAAATCTGGGTAACTTAAGGTTGGATGGGTTAGAGTTTGCTAAGTCAATGCCTTGTGAAATGCTTTATTTTCATTGAATGTTGCTTTAAAATTTGCCAAGTACCCTTATTTTTAAAGTTTGCCAGTAGAAGCCTGAGAACATTGTCACATTATTCCTTGTGCTTGCCTCAGGGAATCAAAGTACCTAAGCCCCCTTTAAGAAACTCACTGAGCGAGCTCAGGGCTTTGCAGTCTTGAACCTGCCCAGTGGGTCAGGTGCATTCCAGTGTGGACCTTCATGTGGGAGAGTTATTCATTCAAGGAAACGTTTAGCTGTTTCAGTTTTTCTGAGCATTCATTTTGGAGCAGGGCAAGCGTTTTTCTCACACTGATGATGCAGAAACCACAAAGCACTGGAAGAAAGGTTTCCCCATTCTTCAGATCAATATTTAGCCCAGTAGGTTCACTAAACAGTGAGAAATCTTTGGAAGTATTTGCTTACAGAGAATTGTCAAGACAGTTAATATGCAATTTGATTTAAAAATAAAAAAAATAAAATCTGTTGTCGTTCAGTTCCAGCCATTCTAAATAACTTCTCAAACACAAAATCCCCTAATGGACATTCAAAACCTTTCAGATGGAATGTAGTGAGAAAGGTAAACTTTTATTAAGTTTTGAGATAATCTTCCTCACTATGTAAATGGTGCTAGGCAAAAAAAAGGTTTGGGATAATTAAGCAGTGTGTGAGATAAATACTACAAGGCTATTTTGGGAGAAGCTCAGATGAAGATAATGTAAGCCCAGAGAAAACCAAATGCTGAAAACAATGTGAGGTGGCAAAAAACTTCAACACCTGAGAAACTCAAGATCCTTGGAAGTCCACTAATAAGGAAAACAGTATGTCAAGGAATGAAACTGGAAAGAAAATCAATCCACCGGCAGAACACTTTGGATTTCAAATGAACTGACTATTGTTGGATTTATAAAGGAAAAAAAAGGTTTTTGCATTCAGGGCATACCACTGAATATGCAGTTACTGTTCAAATCTCAAACACTTTGTCTGCAACTTTTGCATATTAATCTTTGTAACAAAACTGCACAGCCTTGACTTACATTCTGTGACATAACTCATTGCTTGGCTAAGGCACCCATTAAAAAAATATGGAATTGTCACAAGTAATAGGCTAGCATTGTCTGCATTCTCACTTCTAACAAGCACATTTGACAACAGCTTTTAAACATTCATTGAACAGAGAATAGCTATAAAGTTCCCTAAATAACTTTTTTTTGTTTTGTCTCCAGGCAAAACATTTCTAAGTAAAAGTAAAATGAATAATTGTTTTCAGTTCCTTTAATACTGGAAAATCTCATTTCTATGGAAGTTCTCTCTAGAATGTATTTCACAACAGAATTACTTAGAGGCCTAAATAAAACAATAAAAACTGGTACTTTCATCCAGAAAGATCTTTATAAAGTTTCTCCTCTTTCACTAGAATAATTTTTACATTTCACCACTGCTATCAGACAGACATCTTTGCACCAAGATAAAAAAAGTATTCAACATTGCACAGGTTTTCTTCAATAAGCAAAATTAACAAGGACACACATGGATTTAGTTGAGAAAGCATAAGTCTTCAATAAGCTCAAGCTCTGAAAAAATAATGTTTACTCTTTCTGGTTCTTTGCTGTACCTGTATCTATTCTACTTAACCAGCCTTTCTATATAAAGAAGCTTTCTAAAATAATATCTGGAGGAACAGTAAAATTTGTTTTTCTCTGACCTGCGTGAGACTATGCCAAGAAATGAACACTAAAAAGATGGAAATTGCATCTTTACATCAGTACTGGTTTTAATGCAAACCTCTTCAACATTGAGACTGTTTGAATTTTATTTATTTATTTGTTCACAGTTTAATCCTATTTTTATTTGAAAGTGACTATACCAAAGGTTGAATATAGCTAGACAAGCCGCAAGACAAGCTGAGCCTGGGAATATATTTGAATGTCATCATGTTTAATATTCTGCAGGAATTTCCATTATCCGCTCACTGCTTCCTTTCCTGATTGGTTTCAAGAGTGTCTGCCATCCTTTCTTGTTCCATCCAGGATCATTCTGGAGGCTGACACAAAGAAAAAACAATGAGTCCAAGGATCCAGGAAATCACTCAACAGAGGGGAGGGATGGTTGCAAGAGGCCGGAGACAGGGAGAAAAGAGTTCTCCAAAGACTGAGATGTGATGCCATGGAGGTCTGGACAGCCAGCCTACAGGGGGATATTTGGGCTGAGAAGTACAGGAAACAGGTGGGAGGAGGCAGAGATTCTCCTATGTGCATCAGTCACTGATGCAGACCATGGTGAAACAGGCTGTTTCACTGCAACCCATGGAAGTCCAAAAGGGAGCAGGGACCCCCCTGCATCTATGGAACAAGTGGATGCCCAAAACAAGGTTGTGACCACATTGAAAGCCTGTGCTGGAACAGGCTCCTGGAGAGACCTGCAGACTTGTGGAGAGAGGAGCTTACACTAGAGCAGCTTTCCTAGTAGGACTTGTGACCCTGTGGGGGACCCATACCGGAGCAGTTTGTGAAGAACTGTAGCCCAGGAGAACAACTCATGTTGGAGAAGTTTGCAGAGGACTGTCTCCTGTGGAAGGGACCTCTTGCTGGAGCAGGGGAAGGACTCCTGTCTCTAAGGAGAAAAGCAGCAGAAACAACATGTAATGAACTGATTCTCTGTCTCTCTTCACAGCTTGGGGGAGGAGGTAGAGAAGTGGGAATAAAGTTAAGCTTTGGAAAGAAAAGAGGGGAGGGGGGAAGGTGTTTTTAAGATTTGTTAATATTTGTTTTACTTCTCATTATCCTGCTCTGATTTTGATTGGTAATAAAATTGACTAATTTCTCTCAGTCGAGTCTGTTTTGCCCTTGATGGTAATTGGTAAGTGATTGCTCCCTGTCCTTACTTCAACTTACTGGCCTTTTGCTATATTTTTTCTCCACTGTCCAGCTGAGGAGGGGAGTGGTCGAGCAGCTTTGGAGGGCACCTGTCATCCAGGCAGGGTCAAACCTCCACAAAGGATCTGATCCTTCAGACTGGGTGGAGAAAAATACAAATAGCTTTGCCTCAGACCATAAGTCATTTGGCAGCTTACACACAAGGTTTGCTCTTGACCATTGGCTTACATGCATCACATAGATACGGGATGATCACTGACTGTCTTGATTATGTTTATAGACAAATTCAGTAAGCCTGTTTACACTTTTTCATATTGTTCTTCAAAGAATTAAAAAAAAATTACTTGGTAGTTTTACTTTTTGCCCCTCATCAGGGAAAAATAACTGCTCATGCTAGAATTTCTGCAGGGATAAGAAATGCAGTCCTCTCAACAGTTCTTGCTCAAAAGACCTCTCTATGTGCTATTTGCTCCCTCCAAGTACAGCCATGATAATATCTTCTGCAACAGAAATGGTCCCTGGCTGAACAGTGCCAGGACTGCTTGTAAGTGACATTCAGGAAAGTAAGGAGAACAGTTGGTAGAGTCACTAGAGAGAGCACATAGTGAAAGAGCAGGGCTGCTTCTCTCTAGCATCGCACTCACCTCTTTCATGATGGATTGAGCAGCACAAACCAGGTGATCAGAAGGCTGGTAAGTGACAATGAAAGATTCACAAAGGATGAAAGGGAAGGAATTTAATTAGCAATGCAATTTTAGAGAATTTACAAGGTCAGCTGGTGAGACTTCATGTGCACAATCATCAGCAGGAGGAAGTATAAATATTTCTCAGTTTTCCTTTCTCTCTTCTCATCCTTCAGTTACCTTGGTCCTGCTACTGTTTTGGGTTTCAACCAACATCCACAGTAACAGTCCAAATGTACTGCACATATTGCAAAAGGAATGATAAACCAGAAAAAATTATCCATATGATGAAAAAAATCTATTTCTCTATCCCTACTTAGCCTCTAACACTAGAATAGCTATAACCCTGTGACCACTGTATGTGAACTTCCAACTAAGCCTTACTTTCTCAAGTCACATGTTTCAGAAACAGGGCATGGGTCCCAAGACTTTTTTAAAACATTATGTTATTTTAAAGCATCTTCTCGAGAAAAGGAAACAGTAGTCCACTTCATTGAATATCCCTGTTAGACTGTGTTGTATGTATTAGAAATTTCTTCAGAGCAACAGGGAGATGACAATGTCTTAACCACCCAGCTATGGGCTAATCTGATTGGGACATTAAGCAATCCCTACTAAATATTCTACTTTTCACTAGAAAATTGTGTGCCCTGATATAAAGAGTGGCAGAATGGAACTACCAGTTAACTCAGTTCCCAGGGGAGTCTTGGGAACCTGTCTATGTTGTAGAGACTGTATGGGTATGTTATCTAATAAATGTTTTGAAAATAAGAATATCACAGAAGAAGACCTCAGAATTGGAGGCAGTATTGAAATCATCTTTCTTGACTCACCATTGCATACAGAGTGAAGGGCATCTCACTTTTGCATAAGGTCTGGTTCTACAGAACATATACAGGATCAACTGGAGAAGGAAAGCCACAGTAGGTTTTGGCGTGTTTAGCATCTGTCTATCAAGTTATTCAGGACAGGTTAGAATAAAAAGACCTAAACTGACACAAGAGCATAGGGAGAATATAGGAGAAATGCATTGTTTTACAAATACTAGATGCATGTGAAATTATATTTAGGCAAACATCCAACTTTAAATTATTGGCATTTAAGGTTGGATTCTCAGGAGTACTATATATTAAGGAGGAACTGTTGTTGTTTCTATGAACCACCAGTGCTTTATCTCCGAGGACAAAGAGTTCAACAAGTGTTTGAAAGGGTCAGCACAGATCCCAGTACTTCCTGGTGGGCAGCTCACCCTCAAAGGCACTGTTTGGAATAACCTAATAGTTGCTACAAATATGTCAGGGCTAAACCATGTAAAGAGTTGAGGCCATGGTTTCCTCCCTATTGGCCATCTGCTCTCTCCCCAGCCTTGCTGCGACCAGAACTATGTGATCAGGAAAAAAATGGTGTCCTTCAGGTGTAGGACAAAGAAACTGAACCTTTTTCTACACAGACATTGGTACCAACCAACGGCTCCCACATGTATGCATCTCCAGAATGAGCAGTTACAACTTAGAAAGGGGTCAGTGGGGACACACTCAAAAAGGAAAGAAAAGAAGGGCATTGCTTTTATAAAGCAACCACAGCAGTTTCAACAATTGGCACACAGAACAGCACTGAAGCGATCAATGCCAGGTCTGTGGTGGACAGACAGCAGGAAATGAAAATCACACTGGGAGGGACTCAGAGGTTAGAGAAAGCCAGATTTCTAGTTCATACCTGTGAGATCCCTCAGTGACAGGAGGAAAAGAAGAAATTGAAGTCAAAAGAAATTTGGCCTAGCTCTACTTTTTTAGACAGTAATATATCAGGCATGAAAATTACTGAATGTGAGGGAAGAATCTTTAGTTGTACAGAAAGAAAAAAAGGTTTGATAAACTGTTCAGGATGTAGATGGTTAAAGATATGACCCACCACTTTCCATAACTCGATTTCCACATAAAAATTTCCTAGTACTTATTTTGCTTTATCTATTTTACAATGAAAGTGGAAAATAAGCAGTTGTAAGGACTAACCAGGAGAATACAAACAGTTTAGATTTGTAAGTCTGTTATAGCTCTGTGAGGAAAAAAAAGAAGCTGATGGAAAACAAAAAAGCTGATGGAAAACATGCAGAAGGGCACTAAAAGTTAAAATATTATTCTAGTTCAAGAACAAATTAATATAAGCAAGCATAAGATTATTTAAACAAGAAATTTAGAAGTTATATAACCAATGGAGATGTGATGATCTGGGACAGTCTTCCAGTAAAAATAAGAAGAGTGATAATCTATCTCACTTTCATATGGAGCCCAGTAGGTTTCTGAAAAAGTTAAAATGTTGTGATAGCTGCAATAAAATTATTCTATTTTCCCAGGATATCAGGTGGTTCCCCCTCCAACATTTTTACTGCCAAACCAGCAGCCAGTGTTAAACTAAGAGAGGTGTCAGGCTCTCCAAGAGCTGCTGCAGGAGGATACACGTGCTGCACAAGGAGATACATCTCTCTTGCATTTCAGTATTTCATACTTCTGGTGCCACTGACATTCTAAGTGACCCATCTACCTGTTATCTATGAGAGCATTTGTACAGAGTTTCTCAGTGGACTGAACAATCCCCTTTTGAAGCAGGGAAGGAGAAGGCACGTGGCATCTCTCCTTCAAAGTCATCTAATTCAGAATTTGAGGAAGGAAGAATTAAAAAAACCAACAAAGAAACTAACCCCACAGTTCTCATCTCCCTTCAATTTTGTAGTTTCTTTCTCCTGCTTTTCCTATCTGACTGTAAAGCAACATCAGAAAAAGGGTCTGTTTTCCCAGTAAAGGATTTACTTTGTAATTATTTATTTTATATTTAAAATTAGAAAAGTGTTTTGTATTCTTGGAATTAAAGCAGAATGAGTGGCAGAATGGTCCAGTCTTCTGCACTCTTGTGGCTCAGCAGTAATTGTAAAGAAATCACACATACTGTGACAAACTGAAATTATCTCTAGGGTGTTCATCTGTCAAAGAAGTTGATTCCCATCTCATTTGCTTTCTCAATGAGATATGAAAGTGAGCCCACTACATTACCTCTGCTGTCAAAGGAGAGAATGTATTCAACCTTCTTTAAAGTGACAGTGAACTTTTTACTGTCTCTGAAGAGTGAGTACATAGAGTTTGACTTTCTCTTCAGAGAATTAACCTTATCCCAAGGTATACAAGGAGATACATTCAAAACACTTTCAAACTTGATCCCTTGGGCCTAAAGTAAAATTTCATTTAACTTTTCGCTCATGTGTGCTTTTTTGAATTTTTTTGATTCAATTGATTATGAAAGATGTCTGATTGACAGCACTGTTTGTGGAGAGGCAAGGTCCCAGAACTCCTTAAACACTTGTTTTAACTGCAAAATTAGAATTCAGCAGATTGCACAGTGAAGGAGGACAGATATGCCAATGTCCTTGGGGAGAAGGAAGATTTAGGAACCAGCTGTGAGAAATACCTGCTCATTTCATTTACAAAAGTGAATACAAAGCCATCACTATCCAACATGAAACAGAACTGATGAATTGAATACGAGGTAAACTCCATTTCTTTGATCTCTGTCAAACCTGTACTCAGTCTTTATTTTTTTATATTTTCATTAATTATTTAGCTATTAAAGCTCCTGTCGGCTCATCATCCTCCTCTCCCCAAAATCTCAAATTCCTTTCAGAAGCAATGAAGCACCCAGATAAGTTTAACACAATTATGCACCTACTAGAGTCTCCCATTTCCATTGCCCTGTGCCTGACATGCCACTTTTCCTGTTCTTTCAGTCTTTCCATCTCTTGCATATTGCATATTCAGTCTCTCGTTCTGCAAACTGGGACCTGTCAGGGGAGGGATCTACCCATCTTCTTAAGATGCCACCTTCATACATCGAGGAGATCAAGCAGCAGAAAATAGTTCTTCCAGCTGTGAATTAACAGTGATAACTGTGAGGGTGCCTGTTGGGCAGAGATATAAACTTTGTCGTGTTGGAGACAAAGAAAATTCTTCTCTGAATGCCTGAACATTCATAAACCTTTGAGGTGGGGCAGCAGCCAGACAGCAGCAGCCAGAGAGCAGCACAGAGGTTTCTGAGCTAAAAGAGGCAGAAAATGGTAAACACATGGCCCAGTATTGAGCAAGTAGTTTGAGTCAGAATCTGTTCATTAAATGCATTGGTTGCTAACGAACCCTGTGAAAGCACTTTCTCCATCCCTCCTGTCACAACTGTGTGATTAAAAGAAAGAAACAGAGAGCGTAAGTGCTGTGCTTTCTGAGGCTGGCATGCATTTGAGAGACAGTTGTCTGGGTAACAGCCCTGTTCCCTGAATTATTTTTGCATTTTTAACTATTTTTCAGTAAAACAGGGGGATGCAGACCACAATTCAGGACTATCCTCCCTCGGTAGATCTTTAATCTCCACAGTACTCATTCACATTCCTGTTTTTATAACAAATCCTAGATTCTTCGTCAGCTCAGGCTTTAAGATCCTTGCTTAATGAAAAAAACTTCTGTGGTTTGTGCAGTGTTCAGTGTGGGAAAGGTGCTTTAGGTATGGCAGACCAGGCCCTTCAGGGACCCAGTCAGAAGAACACTGAAATTTCAAGATCTAAAATGGCTTCAGAGGGAGACACATGCTGAAAGATTCAGCTCTGGCAAATGGATGCAGATCTGAATGTGTGAAAGAACAGAGAGCTTTGCATCTTAGCAGTCTTAGTCCTACAGACAGCTAGACACTAAACAGGAGCCTTCTGGGTCACACTACTGATTTTACATGTCCAAGTCTTTTCCTTAATTTGATTTAGTGCTATTTTCAGAGGTATTTAGGCACTTATATTGTGCAGCACATGAGGATGGGTGTTCTGAAAAAGGAAATTTTCTTTGAAAAAATTTTCTTTTGAAAAATGTTCTACAAGTACAACTATTATTGTGACCTCTCATTCTCCTTCCCATTCCCCAACCTTTCAAATACTCAGGCAAACATACAGCCTTTGCAATGCATTTGGAGGACATCTCCTCTTTTCAAGTATGCTACAGTAATCCAATATTAATATGACACAGAGATTGCAAGAACAAAGTTGGGATCCATGGCAATGTTCACATAAAAAAAAAAAGGCAAAGATTAAGTAAGACTTTCCTAGGACCTGCTGCTGCATGATCTGGTGGTGAATAACAATGTACCACAAGGTCCCAGAGGAAGACAGACATCCTCAATTAGCAAGGCTACAATCCTCAGTACACACTTGCTTCTTCAAAAAGAAAGAGCAGCAGCACTCCCTTTGGTACTTGTGGGGTCAGAATCAAACATGTTGCCGCCATGATGGCTCTTACATTATTTCCTTCTTTTCATTTTTACTCCAGATGTTAAGAAAGATGTTTCAGGTCTCCCAAATCAATTCCACATTTCCCACATATCTGTTTGCCAGGACATCTGGTCGGCACAGTTGTCCTTGCATTTTCAGCATCTGCTGCAGATCTGTGGCCTGAACCCATCTGCCAGACTCCACAGTCCAAGCATCAAACACTGCATCAGGTAAACTTGAACCAAGAAAATTATTCATGGGTAGGATACAATAGGACAGAAATATCTCTCTCCTCATATTATAGCACTGATATAAGCTTGGAAAATTTCCAGAAGTCAGTGAAACGATGGTAGTGACACTCAGCACGGAGAAGGAGATTAACAACTGAAGTAAACTTCCATCACTCTGTAATGCTTTCATTTACTTTTCTATTTCCAGATTAAAAGATTTAATTCAAAGTAGAACCTGTCCTTAGAATGTGGTTGAACTAGATGATCTTAGAATTCTTTTCTAGCCTACCAGACTCTATAATTCTATGACATGTCATTTTAGAAACTTACATTAGCCAGCTTAATATCTTATTTTCCTAAAACTCCAAGAGACAGCTCTAATTTCCTCATCTCGTTTTTAAAACTGAGAAAATTTCTGTTGCAAGCTGGGCAAAAAAAGTGGAAACAAAGCTTACAACCCTATCAAAGGGACAAATCCGCAGCCCTCAGTCTACTGGCACTACAGTCTCAGTGTCAGCTTTGCCTGAAGAGGGAGCTCTGGTTCGTCCAGCGTGCATACACGAGGATCAGCTCATTTGCTCCTTTAAAGAGAGACCTCAGTTTCATGATTTTACCTTCTGAGACAGACAACAGACAATCAGCTGCATGGAAATTACAGGGGAAATATGAGGCGAAATTTTAAAAAATAATTAGTGATGGTTTGAGCTTGCTTTCACTGATAAAGTATGATTTTGTAACTGATTTCGATGGGAGGGAACTGCAACCAGGTCAAGACCTTCCAGAAGTTCTTTCCTCTGCAAATGCTTAGATTTGAATATTTATTTACAGAATGCTTCACTGACTGTCAGTGTCATTCGCTGTTGCAGAGAATGATATAATATTTCCTCAGAAACAGGTTTTCCTAAGTATAAGACATAGCAAGAGTTTCTGCATTGCTGCTTCCCTGGTTCACCAAGGTACTCCAGCACACCCAGAAATCACTGGATTGAGGTCCTTACTTCAAATACAGTCTTCAACTAACATTTTATTATGTGTTTATGTAATACATTATGGACCACTAACAAATGCTAATCAAACTGAAATGCACCACTTCCTTGCCACTCTAAATCTCCTCTGTAGTAGATCCTTGGGTGTGTCCATTATGGCACTAGAAAAGATGCAGAAATACCCTGGTGTTCAGAGCACTCATCAATTAAAAACAGAAATTAAAATGTCAATGTTATTGCAGGAAATGAAGGAACCACAAACATTTAGGACCTTAGGCTTCAAAATGTTTAATTTAAAAAAACAAGACAACTATCTCTGCAATAATGTTATATTACTATGTTTATTACCTTCTCTATCTCTCCAGTAACAACTTTTCCTGTAACTACAAATCTCAAACTACTCACATCACATTGACATGTAATGTTTAGCTGTAGGATAAATGCAATTTCCTTTATGAATTGCATACTTATACTCATACAGTAAATTCTTTATTTGAAAGCTTTGTTTAGGTATCACCAATACACCTGCAGTTCATGGATATTCTGAAAAGGTAAACTGACTTGTGTGTCTTAAATAAGTAAACCTCTTGTTTAAAATCTCTTCTGTAAGTGGAAATAATAATACTAAATGATTAGGCAGTAGTGGGTATGGTGGCTTTAGGTGGGAAAAAAGGTACAGTCTTGGAAGCATGAGAGTACACCCCGGAAGAACTGTATTTACTGAGTAATCCTTTCCCTCTTTATTTGGCCTTGATAATTTAAGATTTTATTAAAAAGTATTTGCCAGTGGATTAGTATTTGTTTCTTTCTTTGTTTAAAGAAAAGAAGCCTAAAACTGCAAACTACCTGTAATTAATCTGGTACCATCAACCTGATCAAACATGGCTGAGAATAACAGAATAGCTCAGGTCCTTAGGAACTATTTGTTACACTGACCTTCTGACAGTAAAATATATGGAAAACATTTAACTGCCCCCATTGTTCCCAATCTGAAGAAACACTTAGGAAGCAAGAGATAATGGTACCCTATAATCTCAAAATGTCAAGCTCCACCCCGATGCACATCACAGTCCTCTGCATTCAACCCTAGATATCAGAAATCTATGTTTTCTTCCCACAACTACAGTGTATAACATATAATGGCTATTTAGAGTGATTATGGAAACTGTAGGGACTATTTAAATCCAATATCAAAACAAACCTAGGATTTAGAGTACTTAATTCATTTTTGTAATGATCATGTGTACAAAAATCTCCTCTGTAAAACTAGTAACCCACAAAAACTGTAGTCCACCATAACAATATTGTCAACAAATTTAAGACAGTAAATTAAAGTGCAATGCGATATGGAAAACAGGGACAGCAGCAAGTGAATCAGATATAGAGGTTACCATAAGGGTTACTCTGTGCTTTAGAAAGCTCCTTGAAGTCCATTGTCAAAAGAAGATGTGAAGAGCAGGACTTGTTCCCTCCCCAGAGGATGTGCCCAAGGACAGAGCCCAGATCAAAACCTGAAGTCACCCAGCGTGGCTTCCACCTAAGCACTGCTGCTCTGCTCATGTTGGCCCCCTAAATATCCAGGTACTGGCCCTGGGGCTGATGGAGGGTGTGCACAGCAGAAACAATGACAGAAGAGCTCTTCCAGCATTTAGTTCCCAGCTGACAGCACTGCATTTAAGGAACAATAAAAATACTCTCCTAAAGTAGCAAATTGCTATACAGGTCAATACCAAGCTAAACAAAATTAAAGAGCTGAGACATTTCTCTATTTAATGTAAAACCCAAGTGATGTGTTGATTGCTTTTTATGTAATGACACATTAAGCAGAGCAATGTACAGAATGGATGAACACTTGTCTAATTCAGACTATTGATAGCAACGTAGTTAAAAGGTTCTACCAAAAAATAACATTTGGCAAATCACACCAGATATCTTAGAAAATAAATGCTGTCATGGGGGCTATGACTTGACTTTTCCATGTCAATATTAATGAGAAATGGTTGGCTGGAGCTTTTGTTAAAAGAACAGTTCAAAGAATAAACAAAATTCACTTCAAAGTAATAACAGATTCAGGTTCTTATGTGTGTCAACATGGAGAAGGCTTGCTTCTTGCAATTAAGGTCAAATGCATGTGCAGCTTAACTCATGCTACCTGATTTCTGAGGGTAATGTGTTCAGAAGGGAAATCTAGCTCTAAGTCATTACCTGTATTTTAGTTGGAAGTAGAACTTGCAAAATATGGTTTCTGTCCCACGCGTCTTTTAGTGCCTATGTAACAAAATATATGGCAATAGTTTATTTTTTATATATATGTAATCGACTACAACCATATATCATTCCATGAATAAGTGTCTAGTTATTCTGACCACAAGATTAAGAATGAAGGTAGAGAGATATTTCAGTAATAACCAAGGCCTGCAATACATACCAGAAGTAAAACTATTTCTTTTGAACTCTAATATGCAAGGATTGATGGGAATAAAATTATAGTCTATGTACCAGACAGAAGCACATATAAAGGTCATATAGGCATATAGTGATAGAGCCATGCCACAGATTTTAATTAGTGATCACAAGAATCGCAGATTGGATGCTATAACTTTTTTTTTCCTTTTTTCCCCTGCTAAGGGTGAAATAATTTTCATACAGATATGTCTATTTTTGGATACTTATAATTTATGGTTATGTAAGACAAAATTCCACTTTCTGGTCAGATTTTGGATACGACTCCTGAGGAAATGTACTTGTGGAGATAAAATCAGATTCTGGAAAGATCAACATCATTTAGCAACCTTTGAGCAGAGATCCCCCTCACCTCAATGATTAGCACTCTTTCTGCTTTGAATGCTGTATAATCCCCACTAGCACTCTTCCAAGGGGCCAATGAGCACCTCTAAATAAAACACCTACCACAGGACAGGATCATGCAGTTTCCAGATAAATAGCACACAGTAGATGATAAATTGTAATTGATTGCTTATTTCTATCATGTCACCACTTGCAAATGTGACAGTAATGTGGTTGTTCAGTCTCCTGAGTATAGCTGCCCAAGACTAGTTATCACGAACTAAACCTTCTTTTGTTTTCTATGTACAACACTACTGCTTCTGATTTTCAGTTTCATGAAGGTGGCTACTGATTTACTGGAATAAAGGCTAAGTTTCAGAGGGGTTTAATCCAACTTGTAGCAATATCTGAAAGTAATTTTGCTTGACTGTGGAAGTACCACTTCAGAAACTGTTCTTCACTGTGATTCATCTGTTCTTTCTTCCCCTTTAAGTCCCCAAAAGAAGAAAAGGTTAATGATGGCAACATTGGTAGATGATCATTTTCCTTTTCCTAAAGTAGTATCTGTGAAAATGATTCAGGTGCAATTATGGTCTCACTTCTGAACTCTATCTGCAGAATAGCTTTTCGATTTTATCTCACAAAAAGTCAGCATAAAGTAGCTAAGCAGTTCTGGGTGCAGGGACTGCACCAGAACTCAAACTTCCCCTACTGCCTACTAGTCTACAGTTATTAGTCTTCATGCACTTTCATAGCCAATGAAGCACAACGAGCAACAAGGACTGGAAACAAAGGTAGTCATTAGCAGAACAGGGGAGGTAGAAAGATCATGTCAGAGCTATCTCAAGTCAAACAAAAATTTGAGCAGATTCTCCTGCTTCCTTGGAAAAAAGCCTCACCAGTGAGAGACAATATGTAAGGTGGACACTGGTTCCTTGTCCAGCGTTTGTGTTTTAGATGAGGATAGGGAAAAATTAATGCTTTGAAATAATTTTTTCAGGCTTTTCATTTTGGGGACGTTCTAATGCACAGTAGTGCCTTACCTCCAGAGCAGCAAGAGAAAGCAAAGGCTGATTAAGCACCAACCAGGACCTTCTTCCATGCAATCTACTTTCCAGAACTACTCAATCCCTTTCCTCCTACAGCAACCAGGTCTCCTACAGGAAACATATCACCACTCATTGCAGAGTTCAGATTTTAGGCATTGTCTGTCACTGTTTCCACTTCCTAAAGATCCTTGACAAAACCCACCTCTCAGGCTGCAGGTTCTCATTGACAATGAGAATTTGATTGCCTTCATGGTACAACGACACTAAAAGAAAACCTGTTCATGCTCACCTGGGAAAGTACGGACACTAATCACTCCAGTATTGGTGCAGACTGAATCTTAGAGAAGTACAGTAATGACCACATAAATTTTGAAGATGTTTATTAGCATTAGAGTTGGCATGGCAAAAGCATTGAGCTGAATCATCTTTTGACCTGTGATATTCTAGTAATGCTTTATAATATAAAATATTTTTTTATATATATATACAAGTTTATACTGTGGTCTTGCAATGTATTTCACGCTCAGATTGGCCAAGGTGGTTTTTTGCTTTGGGCCTTCTGTGTACTTGTAGAAAATAAGCAAGAAATAGGACAGGAAACACAGAAAAAAACCCCAGATTTTCATAGTTATGGGTTCCATAAATGCACTTATGACCCAGGTGCCAAACAAGACTCTGTGTGAGCACATTGATCAGTTTGGTCTGTTGATTGAAACCTTTCTTCAGGAAGATCCAGTGTAGCTGAAAGGTGCCAAATTAAAGTAGAAACTTTTAATTATCTGTAGAAACTACCATATGAATAGCTGTAGTGTGCACCTCCTTCATGCTGCCTGTCTTACTTGCTGACAAGTTAAGCATAAAAGGTGGGAAATATTTGGGGAGAGATGAGACAAACGTGAGCAGAATCTCAATAGGTGTAAATCTGAATTGAAGAAAGTGTTAAGATCATTTTGATGAAAAGTACTAATGAAATTAGAAAATTACATTGAGCATTTTGGGGTTTGGAATGTGCTCTTAAAAACTCAGCCATTGTTCTGTTGATGGCTGTTCTGTCTGAATAGATTTTCCCTCTGGCCTTGGACTCAGAGACAACAAACTGCCTTTCCATCTAACAGCTCCTAAAGAGGTGTTGAAACAGGAAAGAACATAAATAAGGAAATGAGCTGCAGCTTCTCTCTGCCTCTATTAGGCACAAGATTTGGATGAATTCAGTCTGATAGAGAACATATGACTTGCACTTCAGAAAGGAGTCTGGTCCCTTTATCTAAAACCTGAAGAATCACCAGATGAGGTCAGCTCCCTGAGAACGTAGAAGTACTTATACTGGAGAGAAAAATAACAGAAGAGACAAAGAAAAACACACAGGGCATTGCAATGAGATACCTTCCTAGAGGAATTGTTTTGTGAGCATGCTATAACTAGAAGGAAAGAAAGAAAAAAAAATAAGGTGGACAGTGAAATAAATGCCTTGAGACAATAGTTCTGGGACATGGCCAATATCTGCAGATCAGTTCCCAGTGCACAACTGTCACTTGTGTAGTAATTTGCCATTATTTCTTTGTCCTATGGTACCCTCCAAAAGGCTCAGTTGAAAATCCATGGTTATTATAGAGTGCCTAGTTCAAAGGAAGAGTCTGTCCTATTTAGTGCCCAAATTCTGTACAAAAGAAATACGGAACAGTCTTAAGCACAGCTACCATACTGAGAGATGTAGGTTTCCATTTCTTAAAATTTAATGACTGTCCAAGTCAGTGCTCATAAAAGGACACGACAAACTTCGGTTTTAAATCTTTTACCTGATAATTTTGTCAGGTTTCCCCTACTTCTTCAACTGTGAGTATGGAACTTTTACTCATTATTTCTCATATTTTCCCTGCTATTTGTGATTATGTCGGCCTATATCCCAGTTACTTCTTTTGTGACCTAAAGCAACCTTTTCCAATTTAATTTTTGCTATGCAGTATTCAAAATATTGGAAGAGAGCTACAGCACAATGGAATTATAGAATGCATCATAGAATAATGATGTATTCTGTTTTGTTCCCTATTCCCTTCCCAATCATTCCCATCTTTTTAATTGCCTTTTCAACTCGTGTTGAGTACTAAGACATTTTGTATCAAACTTTTGCAGAAGTCCCATATTTGTTTCCTAATTTTGCATAACTGTATAGATGGAGTTACCTCCATCCTCAGTCTCCTCACTCAAATCTTTAATTTTTTTTTTTTAATTTAAAAAAACCCTGAAAAAGTCAGTATTATCAGCAAATATTATCATATCACTGTTCACTTCTTTGTGGAAACAGCCTCTGAATTTGTTTAGTAGTGCTGGTCCCAGCAGTACCACAGATCCTAGTGGAAGACTTTGAAAACTTCTCTCAGCTGTAAAACCTGACCAGTTTTCAGCCCACATAAGTCATGGCTGACCAGATCACTCAAATCTTTGACTCCTTCTGAGAGCTAAAATATATGGCTGTAAGACATGGCCATACAATATATAACAATTCTTTCCCAATATATCAAGTTCATTCATATGTGTGCTGCTAGATTAGCAGTTATGACCTGTACATAAGGCAAAACGCCACCAATTTAGATCAGACCCATAGCACTTTAAAAAAAAAAACTATTTGCTGTATGTCCAGTCCTTCGATTACAAAACAAATTCAAATTATAAACTATATAAGGCCACATTCTTGAATAGAGCATTACTAAAAAGCAAGTCAGGAAAAGAAAAGCATCTTACATAGACATATCTATAGCACTTTTCTTTCTTTTTTTTTTTTTTTTGACAATCTTACAATGACAATATCTGCTTCCATTAAATTACTCGTAGAATAAAGCACACTTTATTCTGAATGAGAGAATCCCAACCTTGGCTTTAATACTAGGTATATTTATGCTGTTGTTTTTTTAATAGCAAGAACTCCAATCACTTCCTTGTGATTTTCCAAGCTTTGTGTTTGACCCAATTTATTACCTGGACTTTGATTTCAGAAAATGGTAACAAACTGGAGGTTTCTCTCTGATACTCAAAGTCAAGAGTACTTACTCATACTGGCCAGAAGAGAGATTCAAAGAAGTATCTTTCACTAAAGAACACATGGGGTCCAGTGCATTTACAAATGCAAAGAAAATAATTTGATTGTGCTGCTTATCGCTGTAAATCTGAACAATACCAATATAACAATAATGATATAGAGCAATACCAGAGGCAAATTTACAGTTCCCAACAATTAAGAGAAGAGCTTATGAAGATCTATTATTCCTTCATTCAGAATTTATCACAGCACTTGCTCTGCTTCGGAGAAGTCACATCATAGACACTTAGTACAACCAATGTTTTCTACACTCACAGATATACTTTAAAGATATAAATGATGATTAAGCAACTGTTTCCCACAGAAAGTGAATGAGGTGTGCTCCTCTGATTCCCTGTGCACTTTTAAAACTTAGCATTGAATTTTTGTCCATTAAAAGAGATACATCACCTAAGACCTTCATTTACCTCTTTCCTAGGGCTGAAATTCAGTGGAAGAATACACCTCTGTGCAAAAGACAGAAAAATTTTCAGATTTGTGAAAATCAGTGTTTTGCCAGTTTATATATTCTATTTATTGCATTGAATACATGCTTGTATTTTATGATTCAGCTACCTTTCTTTCCAGATTCATAAATAACAATAAGGCCGTAGCTTTCCATGTCTGTGTCATACATTCAGGAGGAAGGGTAGTTTTATTGCATCAGAGTTAGGAAATAGGAGGTCTCTAGATACTGTCAAAAAGTACTCATAAGATTTGTCCCTGATATTTCTTCCATGTGCTGACCAGCTTCCCCATCTCTATGCCTCTGTACTCATCGACCGTTTTAGTTGTGCTAATGATGTAATCATCATGTTCTGAAACAACTAGCATTAGATTGCCAAGCATTGCTTTGACAGAGCTAACTTCTTAGAAGCCATAAAATGCCATTTGACACAGGGCATATTTGCCATTTTATACTGAACCACAAACAGCCTACAGAAAAAAAAAAAAAAAAGCAGGCACCATTTCCTAGCTCTAGTTTGCAAAGTAGGTAGCAGAGGCTAATTTGATGATTACCTTTTTACCGTAGCATTAGCTGATATAGAAACTTGTCCTTTAAAAAATAAACCATACTGTTCTTCCTTATAGCTTCTAAGTAATGATGGAACATGTGGGAAAAACACACCCAAACCCAACACTGACAAGAAAAGCTGTGCTATTTTGTGATATCTTGTATGACAAACATTAGTTTTATGACTTCATTAGCACACCTTAATAATCACAATAATCTTTACATACTAAACGATATCTCCTTTTTTATTGCCATTCTATGTCCACCCCCCTTTTCACTTATATTTTTTCCTACCCCGAGTAAACTTGCCTTTCCAGAGTCAAGACATTTATACTAGAAAATACACAGCAACACTAATAGAAATGCTCACAATTTACCATCTCAAAAAATTATTTTCCCAGCAGAATTTTCTAGTAACATACAGTAAAGACTACGTGCCGAGCACTTCAATATCTTTAAAATATTTAGAATTAGGAGGTTTTAACTACCTGCTTGACAAGGACATTTTCTTTCATGGTTTATGAGGTGAATAATTAAATTTTTAAGTATATATTACAGGTGAAATGAACTATATCAGTCAATAGTCTACCATCGATACAAGTGCAGGCCATATGATATAAGTCACTGAGAGATTCCTTGGTGTAATAATTTGATGGCACTGTGAGGAAACCTGCTGCATGGGGCAGAGAGTAGAGGATCCCAACTCTACTGTACTCAGGCTGCTAGTGCTGGGTGGCAGCTCGCCAGTGACCCTCCTTGATGCAGCACTGCTCCCTAAGTGCAGCCTGATCCCAAGTAGGGGCCTCTGACAGCCTCACCTGGCAATGGAGGGGGACTTACTTTGCTACTCACCAGGTGAGTTCTGGAAAGGAAGACAACCTCCTGCAACTGGTTGAACTGTGCTCCCTTGTCCCGACTGTTGCTGTGCAGGTGTGGCACACCAAGGAAGGATGTCACCTGGATGAGAAAGGACACCCACCGGCAGGCAGCATCTGTTTAAGATTGTTATGATTCTGTTCATCCAGTTCTGTTAATGTCTCATTTGCTTACTCTTCTGGTGTTTTAAAGGACATTCAAAATTCCTCCAATAGTGTTTCTTGAACCATTTCATTCTTCAATGAAACTATATGTTATCCCATCAGAACTGATCAAAATTCCCATGCATTGTAATTTAGAAATTCACTCAGTGTAGAGGGGGTTTGGAAAAGGAGGAAAGCAGCTTGGATGTCAGTCACTTCTTAAACTAATCTTTCTACTTCTGCATAAACGTTGCTGTTTAGTGGCTGTTCTTCCCGCCCTGCTGATCTGTTTGGCAAGTTCTGTGCCTGTGTGTATTTAGCTGCAATTTATGACTCATGGTAAGTACAAGAGAGGGGTAGAGTCATCTGTGGAGTGAGGAATAGACAACAATAAAGTATGAGAAACTAGTGAAAGTAATCAATAGCTGTCACCCCAATACCGATGCACTTCTACTGTCCCACTCCACAGTCATTTGCCCACTCTGACACTGAGGATGCAAAAAGCATAGAAACTCTCTAGTACAGATATACCTTTAGCAGCCCACCATTGGCCAAGAAATAAAG
The DNA here is from genome assembly GCA_035041135.1 of Platyrinchus mystaceus. NCBI lineage: Eukaryota > Metazoa > Chordata > Aves > Passeriformes > Tyrannidae > Platyrinchus > Platyrinchus mystaceus. The sequence continues at coordinate 28,570,581 of JAWWLV010000121.1, read as the reverse complement.
TAATTTTACTCCATACTCAATCCCATCTTGCACAACAGATATGGAGAGGTACATCCATGAAGCCCCATTTGACTAAAATCAACGAGCAAACAAGGATTTTACTGAAATGAGAATATCTGTATTTATCTCATATTCTTTTATTTTTCAGTTTTCTGACGTGCAACTTCTGCCAATAAAAACTACAGTTTAGGTTAACAGTAGAAACTGGTGCGTAACAAAAGTCTTTCTTTTCAGAGCCACGTCTTGAACATCTTGAATTTCTTTTTGCCACAGAAAACATTAACATTTTGAATAGAAATAATGTATGCTCCCATAAAAAAATAATTAGTTTTTGTCTGACCTCTAATTTCTTGAGTACAGGCCTTTAAATCCAGTATCTTGATTGTACTCTCAGACACAATAATTTCAGGATCAAAGTATGGCATTAATCCTGTGGAATGGTCAGGATTTTATTTTTAAAGATGGACACAATACTCCTGAGAAGGGCAGGCAATTTCCAAATGCATATGTGATCTACAAGATTAATTTTCTTTTCAAGAACTGGGGGTACTCCTCATTTCTGAAATTCAAACTTGGTTGACCTGTTTGTGTGGGTGGGTTTTTTGTTTGCTTTGGGGGTTTTGTTTGTTTTTTTTGTAACATTCAAAACCAAAACCTCATTTTTCACTTTGAGATCTATATATAAACAAACAGCTTAAGTGCGAATTTGTCCCTGTGGAAACAGAATAAAGAGCTGTTGGTGACAGGGCAGACAAATCTATTGTCTTTTATGAGCTCTATGTTGGCTTGTGAAAATTTGAGTAGCATCCTCTCCGTTGTAACATTCAGATTTCCAACCTGCAGTGCCCACAAAAGCTGCAAGCCCCAGGATTTAAACACAGGATGTTTTAAGAAAACAAATTCTAGGTATGGTAAAAATAATTAGATATTGCAGAGATACATTAGGAATTGTGACTTCAGCAGCTAAGGTCGCAAATCCAAATGAGATTAATAATGAGACCCAAGTGAACAGCTCACTGGTGGTAATGAAATGAGCAGTATTTTAACTTTTTTAAAGTAGCTTGAGATATATGCCTGTTATAACTTTATGATCACAGGAAAACTGTCAAGTCAGGACTAATCTGCCATAGCTGTGTGAGACAGCAGAGGCTGAGTGGTCTCTGCAGGTTGGATCAGCAGACCAGTTGGGTACCAAGGACTGCC
>JAWWLV010000121.1:28521345-28544084 GCA_035041135.1 Platyrinchus mystaceus | reverse complement strand
CCCCAGCTTGGTGTCATCTGCAAATTTACTAATGGTGGACTCAATCCCCTCATCTAAATTGTTGATAAAGATATTAAACAGAACTGGGCCAAACACTGATCCCTGGGGGACATCACTAGTGACCGGCTGCCAGCTGGATGCAGCCCCGTTCCCCACCACTCTCTGGGCCCGACGATGCAGCCAGTTCTTAACACAGCACAGAATGCCCCTGTCCAAGCCATGGGCTGCCAGCTTTTCCAGGAGTATGCTATGGGAGATGGTGTCAAAACCTTTGCTGAAGTCCAGATAGACCACATCCACAGCCTTCCCCTCGTCCACCAGATGAGTCACCTGATCATAAAAGGAGATCAGGTTGGTCAGACAGGACCTGCCTTTCCTAAACCCATGCTGGCTAGGTCTGAGTAGCCAGCCCTTTTTTCCATAATCGGTAGGCTTTTTTCCCCTAATTTCCTTCAAAATCTCCCTGTTCAACTAGACCGGTCGTCTTCCGTTGGTAGTTGGTACAAACTGAAACACAGGAGGTTCCATCTGAACATGAGGAAACACTTGCATTGTGAGGGTGACCAAGTACTTGTAGAGGTTGCCCAGAAAGGTCATGGAGCCTTCACCCTGAAGATGTTCTAAAGCACACTGTTCTGGGCAGCACACTGTAGGTGGCCTTATTGAGCAGGGCAGGACTACCTCCAGAACAAACCTAGAGAACTCTGTGAAATGCCAACAAGTGACAAACTATTGAGTGAGGAAGTGTTATTTTCACAACCGTATTTCAACCTAGAGTCATATTTTAACTCCTCTAGCTTTCAGTCCTTTCTTTTCCTTTGTCTATTGGCCTCAGTATTGGCTCCTACCTGTGACATTGCACACAGGTGCTGGTGCACTCAGAGCATGTAACTCTAGACACAGTTCTTTCATCCTGCAAGTTACACTTGTCTGCAATGCCAGGTACTGGCATTCCTCCTGTTTAGTATCAACCCAGAGATTGCATCCTCATGCATTACTCTGTCTTACTTCAAGAACAAACCCAGTTCACAATTGCTCCTAAAATATTTGTCTTTAAACATGCACAGAACATTTTGTCTCCTCTTGACTGGAACCAGAAATCACCTAATTTAAAGTATACAGAACACTTCTTCCACCTTTACTTTCTTTTTCCTTTACTGTTGCTACTCTGATTCAGCATAATAGGGAGAAAAACTGCTGATTAGAAATACTACCAGTATTCCACTGGGCAAATGAAGAAAGTGAACAGATTATTCCCTTCTAGCTGGAATAACATGTGGGTGAAATTGCTTACAATTATATTCTGCAAAGTGTTTGAGCAGAGAGGAAGGAGGAGACTGAAAAACTCTAATGCTGTAAGCCAACACTTTGAAATACATTTCATTTTAAAATAATATAAGAAGTGGTCATAACCACAAGCTACCCACTGAAGATTTGCTGCAAGCCTTCAGCAGCGTGATGGGGAAGGCATAATGAAGCTGCACTTGGATGTAGGAAAGTAAGGGACAGTGATTAAATAACTGATCAGTCAAATCACCTTCTATATGAAAGCATGTTTTTCTACTCCTCTACTTCTTCCTCAAAGGCATTAACTCTTCTTATGTCTCTTATAACTAAGGTCAATCTCCTAAGGCATGGCTATTTTAAGAATAATTTAGCCTCTGGCTAGCCTACCTTGTAAAGAGGACTAGGGAAAATTTCTTGTTTCTCTAGTAAAAGAGAGGCAAGTAAACTAACCACTATACTCCTCCCTGCATATATGTATTTTTAGGCAAACCTCAAATTCTAAGAAAATGCCAAATAGAAAGTTTCAGTATGAGCTGACCTGGAAAACTTCCTCCCTACCCTGTCTCCCTCAGAAAACCCAAAGTTATTCCAGTTCAGTTTCCAAGTGTTATTCACTGAACAGGCACATAAGTTATCCCAGGAGCCCAGGGGCAAACAAAGGCTGTGCTTTGTTCAGACAGCGGCACTGCATGGAATTCTGGTCTGTCTGGTGCGAGCTCTGTTAGGAACTTTGTACATGCTCTACATATGCGTTTGTGTGCAAACACACAATGGGAATCACCAGCGTAAGGGGTGTCTCTTCCACCTGGATTTTGTAGCTGAGAAAAATAAAATATTTTTTGAACTATCACTTCAGTGCCTTGAGTCTACTCCCCACCACACTTACTCACTGTTCTGCAGTGAGTTTAAGTCACATAAGGGAACTGAGCTCACATTTAGTACACTGAGTTTTGTTTACTTAAAATAGCAAAACTTGCAATTTACAAGTCAGCATCACCCATTCAACTGTAAAGGATAATGCTCTTAACCTCCTGTTAGTAAGCTAATTAATCTACCTGATAATTTTTCTACTAATTCCTTGAGAATGTAATAATGTTTCCCCATTGCTGGGAGCCTGTAGCACTTCTTTAGCTAAACACAATGCCTAGGCATAGGCATACAATACCAACTATTTCAGGACCCCTGACATGTATCCTCAGCCATACCTATAACACAAGACAAAACCAGAAATATCACTGCATTCCTTGTGACCAGCTCAGGAAAATTGTTACTAAAAGCACTACTTACTGACAGCTTGCTTTCCTGCACTACTGACTTCTTCCCTCCCAGACCCAGCAGTTAGAGGAAGGGGTCAGCTAAAGGTTCATTATATTCCCTGGCTCCATTGGCTGCTACTGATACAACTCAGCTGATTTCAGTAAAGATGCTCAACTGACTCCTGCATGGAACTTAGCCTAATGAATTCCTGGAAAAATGTCAGTGCCCCAGAACTTTATCCAAGTCTGAACATAACTCTTATCCAATACTCCTAACATTGATCTTTCCTTGTTTATTAACGGTTGACCCACTATATACTACAATAAGCCAGACTGTAAGTGCATTGAGTTGTTTTCTAGCTTCTCTGTAAAATGTCTTAATTGGTGTGTCTGATATTCTTTGAACAGAAGTAAAGTGATAAAAATATTGGCAGTATTTTGTCTTATGCAATATGATCATTCATGTTCATGTATAGTTCCAAGAAGCATTTTGTAACTAAGAGAAGAAGAGGAGGAAGCACATATGGCAAAAAATTCCCTGATCCTATATAATGAAGATGAAAGGTCAAAAAATCTTTCAACTCTTGTGAATTCCTTTGGACATCTTTGAAATAGTGTCTTCTCTGTAGCTCAAAAGCAACAACAAATATGTCTCAAGAAGACAAAATGAATTATCACTCACCTGTTTTAACCTGATATGTTGTCATAGAGTTCCTGCCACATAAATTCCTGCTATGGACAAACCAACTCTATTTTCTGCTTAGGAGCTTCACAGAAAGTGATAATGGCGCTGCCTCCATCACCTTTATCTCTGTAATTCCTTCTATTCTGTTAATATTAACAATTTTCTGGTTTTGCCAGATGGTGGACATTCAATGTAGGACTTGTTTTGCTTTTCAAAAGGGTTACTAATTGTTCTACACATACCCTGTTTTACTTTAATTAATGGTTTTGTTTAGCATTACATGTTAGAAAAATATAACAATCTCTCTACTTAGCACAGCATTTTCTAGGACTGTCTATCCTAGGTTAATTCAGACAGCAACAATTTCTAATGAACTGTATATAAGGTACTGTCCATTTTTCCTCAGTAATACTTTACGGCTTAATATATAACTCACAAAAACTATTGAGCAGCTTCATAATGAATTTTGTCTTTGTCACAGTAAAGTCATCTCCAAAATGGCAGCCTTTTCTCCTCTATGACAGTATGCACATTGTGGGAAAAAGGAGAGGAAGGGGGACAAATGGGACCCATCACATGTGAGCGAGATACCAGTCAGTGCACTTACCTGATCACTGTTCTGTTGTCTCCTTAAACTCTATTTCTATTTTGCTGACTTTGCTCTCTTTTCTGCATGTGCATCGGGCAATATATATGTGATATACCTCAAGCTGGATTAGCCAGTGATTTGGAGACCAGAAACTTAAAGTCCCAAGACTGGAACTGGGATATACAGGTGGGATTGTGAATGAATTAATGTCTGGTTTGTGTGTCTTTAAATCAAGGAAGCTGGGGTGCTTGCATGCCCATTTGGAAAGTGCAGTCCTGGTGAGCTAGCAAGAAGGAGCAGGATCAGGCAGGGTCCTATGTTGCTGGTGTTGTTGATTCAAGTGTTGTGTGTTCTTTTGTGAGTGCTGATAGAGGTGTCTGCTCTCTGTCCACATTGGTGTGTGTTTGACATCGAGTGTATTGTATGGTGGCTTTTCTCATTTTTGGAGTTCACACTCAGTCTCACCACTGGATGAATCTGCCAAGGGGAACAGCAGCAAACAAGACCAGGGAGAACAAGCCCCTCACATCTTAAGTCCTCCATATTTGGTTTCACTTAACAAGGTCCTGCCCTTTTTTATGCCAAATCAGTAAATACCACGGCACCCACTGCAGTCTAACATGACAGTACCTGTGTGCAGTTACCTGCTGTATTGAGGACTTTGTAGATCTGTATTATGCTTTCCCTTCCAGATTTAAGCAGCTCTCCCGGAGCTGACTCATTTCTGCATCTCAACTCCCAAAGCTCCCCGTTCTGGAAGGGTTTGTGTCAAGCACAGTGATTGACCCTGTAATCCTAAGCATTTGTGTGGCATTGCACCTGAGTGTTAGCAGAGGAGCTCTGAAGACTGGGTATAGCCATTCATACAATATCTATACTGGGAAATAAAAAATCCAGGGATTGTTCTTGATAACTGAGGCTGAAGGACACAGTAATTCTGACCCCCATAGGGCATACCTCATCCTAAACACAAAGTGATCAACTCCAAAATGCCTGTTAGAACTGTTTACTCCTCCACAATAAACACTATGTTGTAATAAGCAATAATTGGTGAAATATTAATTGACCTGGATGCATCAAGAAGCATACCAATGATTATACAGCAGAGGTGATCATGGGATACATATGGCTGTGACCTTCCCCATTTACCTTACTAGGGTGAGAGAAGCCCTGGAGAGTGTGTGTGATGTCAAGCCAAAGCAAGTGATTGGCTAATGTTGGTAAATTCTGCTGTAGATGTGGGTCAGATGCTCTGCTTGGGTCCAGTAGGAGAACCTGTACAAACTGATGCAAAGAAATAGCATTTGGATATGAGCTGGCCACAAAATCACAGAATGATTTAGATTAGAAAAGACCTCCAAGACAGCACTAAGTGTCATTTCCAGACGCTTCTTGAACACCTCTGGAGATTGTGACTGCACCAGCTGCCAGGGCAGTCTGTTCCAATGCTTAACAACATTTTTTGGGAAGAAATTCTTCCTGATGTCCAAACTGAACCTCCTCTGGTGCAGCTTGAGTTGATAATACAAGTCCATTCCTTTGGTGTTCTGCCCAAACATGAAGCCTATCGAGGTTGAGCTAGCTTTGCATATAGTCACCTCATTTACCTTTGTATCTGTGATATAATTAATCTACAATCTAAAAGCCCACCCTATAGAGGAAAGTTAACTGGACCCTATTGCCAGTGGCTATAAACAATTCTGTTTTAGCTAAAGTGATGGTGATCACTTCTTTCCTGGGAGAAGGACAGTCCAAGTCTTGCCTTTGCCTTGCAATTAACTCCTGGAGGCTGTTGTTGTGCAGCTACTTGAAACCATAAAACGTGCAGATTTTACAGTTTCCTCAGATAATGTATAAACTCTGCAAAATCATTACTAAATTACAGACATCAGTTTCAAAATTACATGTATAAAATCCTTAACACCCTTGGTCATTAAACATGAAATAGCATTTTAAAAGTCTAATTTAGTTTTTGCCATTTCTACTGTCATTTCTTTTCCTCCAGCTGTCTTTTCAAACAATGAAAAGAGGCCAAGAGACTTGACTTCTTTCTTTTTCTGCTCCAGCATGGTTTTGCTGTATTGGGATTATGACATTTATATCATAACAAACGATATTCAAAATAGAACATAGAAAATTTTGCAATTACTAATGCCAAAACATTGCTTAGGCTGCAAGCACTTTAGGTACAAGCTGACCAGTTGTTTCTTTGGGGGGGTTAGGTGATATTATAGTAAAACCAATAAAATATTGTTTGTAGCTAAATTTAAAGTTTTCTGCAACCTCGTTAACCTCTCTCCATCTTCGACTGAGGTGAACAAAGAGGGCTGTAAAAACTGGCAATTTTGTCTCTGTTATTTCATGCTCCTTCCCAGCGTAAAGCTTCTGTGCTGAGTAGTTGCTTTTTTTTTGCTTTTTTTAGACCAATGTGTATTAGTTAGCTATCTAGCCTTGGTTTTCTTCCTTGTGTCAGTTTGCTGTGAAGGTATATGAATATTTCATTGTTACATTTTAATTGGAAAGCTGACTCTTGTTAATAAACACTGCAGATTTAAAGCAATGAATATATTTAAAAAAGTGATGACAAAAATCTATATATTTAAGTCCTTGAAGTGATCTTATGTTTAACCCACCACTTGTGGTGTCATGGTGATATTCGTGGAACAGCTCGTGAGTGTTAAGCACATGTCAGTCCTACGAATAGTTCTTTTCATTCCTACTGTTTCAGCAATTATATCACTATTTTAAAAATGGGAAAAGATGGCAACAGACCTACAAAAAAACCAGCAGGAGACCTGAGTTTCTCTCCCAGATACACTGTCCAATTACATAAAATTTTTTTGTTCTATCTCTTTCTCTTTCCCATTAGCTCTCCTAGTATATTGCCTCAGTAAAGAACATGAGCATGCATTTTTGTGAAACAAGTGCTGGCATGCTGATAATAAGCCTCCTTTTATATTAAACTTCTAATTTGACAAAAGTGTTATTTAATGACTTCAACACTGGAACATGAGTAATTATCAGGACAAGACTGATTTGAAGTACAGCAAACTATAAACAGAAATGCTTAGACTATTAGGAACCTTAGTTACACTTAACTTAAAAAAACCCATACATTGCATAGACAGTCAATCATAGAAATATATTCAATGCATCTATTATGTTAAAACACCTTTTTTTTTAATTTATTAAGAGATTTTCTTTTTTGCCTATGAAATTGCAGCAATGGACTGGTCCACTGTTAGGCTGCTTTTCCTATATCTTTCATGCTCAAAATAATTTCCTGCCATTTATGTTCATATAAATGAGGAATGTAATGAGACAGTGATACTTCCCTTTGATACTTTTAATTATCTCCTTTGAAAGTAATTAAGCAGGGGGAAGGGCCCATGAAGGTTTTCCTATGAGACTGCTGGCAAGATACAGTAGTTTCTATGCTGCTTGCTGGAGTAAACTGTCTGCATGCTGAATTACCACCAATGTGCCCTGGATGCAACAACCAGAGATGCAAAGCCATCCATTCACATCCAATAAAATCTCAGGTAGAAAAACAAGTCTCCACTAGCAGTGAACAAACATGATTTCTTATCAAGACAAAACACTGCTGTTCCTTCATCAGTAACTATCAAACTGCATGCCAGGGAAGGTGCAAAGATGAAGCACATCAAGGTCACAAAGAATTGTCTCCATTTTGGACAGCAAAAGTCCTCATCAGTCACAGTGCCCAGGCCACTGACCCCTACCACTGAGCCAAGGTGTCACCCTTCTCCTGGAGGTCAGGTGAATGGAGAATGCCGGTCCTCACACCATAGGGAAAGTTGAGCTTGGTTTGCAGTCAAGACAGTTTGCCTTGCAAGAGCCATTGAGTGCCCAGAGCCCCAGCAAAAAACATACCTCATGGTGCTGACTTGCCTGAGGCTTTCTCCCTCCTCTGAAACTTATCAGGAGTAAGAGAGGGGACTGCAAGATAGAAACACTAGAAGGGCTGATGGAAATGTAGCACTGGCTGTCACAGGTCAGAGTATTAAGCATTGGCACCCTTCTCACCCTGTATGAGATTATCAGTTTTCCTCTGTGACTGATGGTTAGAAAACGAGACTAGAAAATGATGGAAAGAAAACACTCACCTTGCTTCTATTCTCTGTATTGGACACTTGGAAAGAGGACTGTAGTTTACTTTTCAGAGGTAGAAGCTCTTATTTAATATTTAAACTCCAGAGACACAGGGCCAAACTCCACCCACATTAACTCATAGGGTTAGCAGAGCAAGAATCAAAAAGAACTCTTTCACATGGGAAATGTCTCTACTGTCTTTCATTGCTTTTTGTTGGTAACTTAATCTACCACTGTATTGCAAATCACTCAGTTTTACTGCGCAACCTTACAAGGGTGAATGTCTGAGCAGAAGGAATTTATTTTGGACAAATGTCATCAACATCCAGGGAGCAAAACTCTCAGCTTCAAGTGTAAAATGTGGGCACAGTTCTCATAATTGTATCTCAGACCTTGAGTGGTACAGCTGATACTTCTATGAAAACCCCAGCTTGGGGTATTGTAGCAATCAAAAAACACATAAAATACTAGGAAAATTTTAGAGAGAAGAACACAGAATCTTTTTTTTTTCACAATATGAATCCAAGGTTTAGCCACGTGTTGAGATTCTTTTTCAATTCCAGTTCTTTTGTCTCATAGGAGCACTGGAGTAATATCATCAAAGACATTAAACAGTTCCCTCATCAGGAATACTTGACTTCCTGGGACTTTTTACTCTGGAAAAGAGATATTGAAAGGGAAATACATAACAATCTATGAGAAGTGACACAGCGAGTGAAGACAGGGAAAGCTGCTTGCTGTCTCCATCAAAGCAAAAGCTGGAGGCATCCAATGGCACTAATGCAGGCAATCAAAATGAGCAAAAGCTTTCATAGTTGAGTTCTGGAACTCCACTGGCCAAAGGATGGTCATGTGACTCCAAGGGGAAATTGGAAAGTGTTTGGAAGAGAAATCTACTGAGGCTTAATAAATATGCAGAAATCTCATTTGTCTTAAGTCAGGAAGTCGCTGAACTTAAAAAGTTTGAGTAGGAGAGTAGAGGGGGAAGAATTGCACACATTTTTATTCCTGTATTTATTCTTCCCCAGGCTTCTAATTTTGGTCAGTGTTGGAGTACAGATACTGTGCTAGGTTGATTTTTGCCCTGACCCAGTTATGTCTGCTCTTATATCCCTAACCTTTCTTACAGATGCCAAATTACTAAAATCCCCATAATACTTTTAGCAGCACATTCTGCAATTTTAAGTGAAGAACTTCTGCCTCTCCAGCTGTGAGATTCTGCACATCAGTCATGGCTGCTTCTGATGCAAAGGGGGTAAGGAGAAGGCAAAGGCCAGGATAAGAGATGACAGGAGGCTGGGTCCCCTGAATGGGATGTCACTCTGACTTTTATGTCTGGATATAGCCTGATTGGTTTTTGATGTTTGTAATGGAGGAATAAGCAATTTATTTGAGGACTTGAGCTGCCCAGAGTCTTCCCTGCAACCAGTCCATCTCCTCACCAGACACGCATATAGTTAGTTTAAAGTAGTGACTCATTCTAAGCCAACTGGGCTCTTAGATGGGAAGGTAAATTAGAAAAAAATTTCTATGCATGAGAGTTCTGAATAGAATCTATGACCATGTAGCCTCTGAGATAAAAGGTGAGAAGCTGCCCTAACCAAGGAGTTTCTCATAGATTCACAGGATCACAGAATGGTTTGTGCTGGAAGGGACATTAAAGATTATCTAGTTCCAATCCCCTGCCATGGGCAGGGCCACCTTCCACTACACCAAGTTTCTCAAAGCCCCATACAGTCTGGCCTGGAACACTGCCAGGGGTGGGGCATCCACAATTTCTCTGGGCAACCCGTTACCATGTTTCACTGCCATCACAGTAAAGAATTTTTTCCTTATATCTAATCTAAACCTCCCCTCTACAGTTTAAAGCCACTACCCCTTGTCCTCCCTCTCTAGGTCTCTTGTAGCCCTCTTTAGGTACTGGAAGGTGCTATAAGGTCACTCAAGAGCCTTTTCTTTTCCAGGTTGAACAACCCCACCTCTCTCAGCCTATTTTCATAGGAGAGGGGCTCCAGGCTCTGATCATCTTCATAACCCTCCTCAGGACTCATTCCAACAGGTCCACAGAAACACAGAATGAGTAAGGTTAGAAGGCACCACAGTGGGTCATCTGATCACAGTGGGTCATCTGATCCAACCTTCCTGCTCAACAGGGTCATCCTAGAGCACACTGCAGAGGATTGCATACAGGCAGTTCTTGAATATCTCCAGTGAGGGAGACTCCACAGCCTCTCTGGGCAATCTATTCTTCACATACTTCTTAAGTTGTGGGCCCCAGAGTTGGACAGTACTCCATTTGGGGTGTCACGGGAATGAGGTAGAGGGACAGAATCACCTTCCCCAACCTTCTGGTCATGCTTGTTTTGATGCAGCCCAGGATACTGTTGGCTTTCTGGGCTGTGAGTGCAATTTGCCAGGTCATGTTGAGCTTCTCACCGATCAACATCCCCAAGTCCTTCTCCTCAGGGCTGCTCTCCATCCAGGAGATGAATTCACCTCTCTCAAAATAGCTTGGTCCATTCTCTGGAGCTTTTGACATTCATCACACCAGCTAAAGTGGGCTGTGCAGAACTATTCTGCTGAGACTTTTTACCACCTTTAAAGATGAAGAGATTCATCATTAGGCATGTCCTGTCATTTTCACATTGTGAATTTTGAGATAAAGCATTGGTATGCAAGACTAAGGACTTCCAGACTTCATCTTACCCTGGCCATTAATTCTCCACACACTTTCTAAAGCCTCTTCTATGAGGCAGTGGAATCGACCCAAGACATGGCTAAATGCCTTTTCATGTGAGCAGAGATAGAAGTAAAAAGAAAGAAGCTTTGCCACAGGTTTGCTGCTTTTGCATCTGACTCTCAGTGCACTGCTGCCATTATTTCTAAGTGGTCAAATTTTTTTTCTTGTTTTTCATAGTTCTCAACTACAAATAAATTTGAAAACTCCATTACAACTACCTTAATTTAGCCCTGTAATTTGACTTGTGTTATTTCATTTTACTTCTCAAATGATGGCTTTTAACTCATTTCTGTTTATTTTTGGATCTCTCCACAACACTGCTTCCTACAGGATTATTTACTTTTGTTTATTCATTTATTTAGGGCATAACTATGAAGATGATTTAGCTATGGCTAAATGCATCTGTTTTCTTGTAGTTCCCCCGCACCTCAGCCTGTGATTTCTTGTCAGAACTCTCAAATTGAACTTGATGGATGCTCACTTGAGAGAAATCTGAAAGCACTGGGGGTGGTAGTTTTGCGGACTCAGTGAGTAGCAATTGTGCCATTGAATTAGTACCAAACCACTGTTTCCTGGTAATATTGTAAGTGTTATGCTGCTAAAGGTGCTTAAAAGAGTCAGCTCTTATTTTGATCTTTTTCTTAAGTGGACCTTGTTTATTTGCACTATGTAGACTAGGAAAAGATGCCTTAACAGGTGTTGAACAAAAAAATTTTATTGGATGTCGTCTGTTAGTACTGTTAGTCTGTACAGGAACAGTTATAAAATGCTTATAGAGTTTGATCATATTATTGCACAATATTAAGACATTATAATTAATCACTTCAACACCATGAATGTCAGAATTAATCTTGCACCCTTTCTTTTCACCCAGTTTATATGTGAGCTCAACATAGTATCAGCTTGGGCTGAAATTGTCACAGGAAGATCTAACCAGGTGGTCTGGAAAAATCTTCAGAGATGATCCAGTTATACAAACCTGGAAAGCTGGTAAGAAAAGAAATGAAGGACATCAAAGTCCCTTACTGTCCTTGTTATTGATAATGTGGTAAAGTGTGTCCATCAACACTGTATTGTCTCCCAGCAGCCCAGGGAGTACTCCTTGGGTCCTGATGATTCTTTTTTTTTTTTTCTTTTTTTTTTTTTTGGGTCACAGTACAACAAGCAAATCACAGCAGCTAGGTGTTAGCTAGGGCTGCAGCCAGGACCACAGCTTCCTCTGCGGGTCTGAAGATGGTCTTTAGCTGGGCAGGAGAGATGCTAGCTCACTGGTCTTGTGCTCTGATTGACTTGCCCCTCAGTGTGACAAAAATCCAATGTGTGAGCAGCCAGTTCTTGCTGGGAGTGATAAACAAAAACTCATTTGGCTGACAGAGTAAGCAACTCGCTTGTGCCCCATTTCATTTCTGTGTAGAAGCTAAGCTGATCTAGGACTCTCGGCAGTTTGGATGAGGGACCACTCTGAATAGCTGGCCGTCTCTTTGTTGCTTCTCTATGCTTGCTCTTAATGATTTCATCTCAAGAGACACTTCTGTTGCACAATAGGTAGCCCTGCTGCTCTGAGATGATAAGGTCCCTGGGTCAACTCCTTGCTGGACCTGTAAGACTCATTTAATGTTTTCCCACTTGGTTGTTTTCCTGTATTCTCTACCGCTCGTATTTGCCTTGCCATCTTGATGTACCCTTACTGACAGCATATTGCTTTGGGGAAACTGTCCAGTTTTGTTGTGAGAACAGAAATTGGGAATAAAATGACACAGGTACTAATCTAGCTCTGGCAAGACCTTGTTCTTGGATGAATCATTAAATATTTTTGTGCTGTGTTTTTCCTTCCTAGTATTAAGAGACAATGACAAATTCCTAACATAACTGTTAGAGCTGTTGTGAGGCTTATTACACCAAAGATTTTTAAAGTGCTCTGAGATTGGGAAGTGAGAAAAACATATTAAAGAGTCAATTAGTGGCACCAATTCTCTGTTTATTATTAGTCTTAGTTAATAATTAGCACTCTCATAAATTCATTGAAAAGTGTCAACTTCATTTACTAGAATTAAAGAACATTAGACATGTATCACTCACAATAAAAAAAGCTCTTCCCACCTAAGCAGTATATTACTCATGAAGACAAGATACTCTTTACTCCTAAAAGGGCTGGGGTGTTACTCTGTGTGTATGAGACCCTCAAAAGGAATTATCAGAATTTGTATAAAGGCTAAAAGTAGGTTCAACTAAGAACCTTTCATATAAGGAATTATTCAAAAAAGTTTATAATCAATAAAGCACATAGCATTATGTTTGTGAATTACTATTAACTACCATTAGTCTGTGAGGTTTTTGGGTTTTTTGTTTTGTTTGTTTGTTTGTTTTTTGGTTTTTCTTCATAAAACTTAAAACTGGTCATACTTCTTTAACATAAATATTTTTTGGGTAAAGAGCTGAGGATATTGATATCAATCTTTGATTCAATCTGCTATACCCAGTTCTTTATTTGTGGGAGAGGAAGAAAGTCATGCAGAACGAAAAATATTATAAATCTGACATTTTCCCAAGATTTGAATTTAGTTTTTCTCATTAAAAGTAACTTAAGTGTTTATATTGTCTTACTTGTATTTAAATTTGTTTATAAATGCTTGAGATTTGAACAGGTGTTCCATTTGGTGCCATTAAAAATTTTTAAATTATATTGTAGAATTGATAGTAAACCAGTTGTGCAGCTTTATAATAATAAAAAAAATATAGCTGAGATTACAAATCCTTTCCTATTATAACTACAGAATGAAACATTTGTAACTTTCTGAAGAATTGTACTGATGAATCCTTTTGAATTTCCAAGATCTATCATGCCATTTCAGAAGCTTCCACAGGAGTTTCCACAAAACAGAGGAAAGACAGTTTAAAACAATACTGTGACCATGTTTTTTCACACAGTTGTTGTTAGATGCTTGTAAAAATGTGTTAATGAACAACACTTAGTAAGGAGTAGTGCCTTCCTACTTTTTGGGAAGATAGTTGAATACAGAGCTTCCTGTAACACTGAAGGTCAGAACTGAACATCCATAGATAAGGCAAACCAGTCCTTGAGAGGTAATTGGCTGTGCACAAAACAAGCATGAGATTTACAAATCATTCAAGTATTCAATTAAGCCTTATCTCTAATACTGTAAATCCAGTCCAAAGACTTCGAGCTGATGGTCTAAAGAGGGATGAATTTCACCCAGAGAGAATAAAGAGATCAGGATCAGCAGGAGATGTGTACATCTAAGTAACAAGAGTCACTTTACCAGCCAGACAGATCTGTTGACAGTAGATGCAGCTCTCCACGTCACAAGTAGTCAGAAGTGCCTGATGCCTCTTTGTAAGGCTGGAGCAGACAAACTTATTTTGCAGAAGGTGGTTGAAGAACTGTGTCACCAGGTGAAGGAGCTAGGAGAAGTGAACTGGCTTCATAGTATTCAAGAGAATGAGCAAGAGAGATACCAGTTGTATTCAGAGATGTTACAGTCTCAAGACTCTTGGGAGTCTCAGGCCTCCACTGTAGTGGAGAAGCAGGTGGACTCAGAACATTGCAGGGTAATTAGTCAAAGGCATATTAGTCAAGGGTCTGTTAAACATGAAGGCTGGAAGCAGGTCTCAGCACGTATCAGAAGGAAACTTCCTCCTCCTGCCCAGAATTTGACAGGTAGGACTGGTATCTTCTGCAACAGGCATGAGGCTCCGGAACTAGGCGGCCATACAACTGATGAGGTGAGCAAAGGTCCTTCTGGGATAGTGGGGCCTCCTAAAACAGCACCATCTGTACCCTGCATCAAGACCTCCTCTGTCAAGAGGAAAATAAGGGTAGTTGTAATAGAAGACTCCCTTCTAAGGGAAGGGAGGGCCTGATATGCTGACTGGAACCAACTCACAGGGAAGTCTGCTGTCTCTCAAGGGCTTTGATAAGTGATATTACAGGAAAACTCTCCAGTCTAGTTAGCCACTTTCATTACTCTCCGCTATTCATTGTTCAATCTGGCAGCAAAAAAATAACAAAGAGAAGTCTGAGGGCAACCAAAAGAAACTTCAAGGCCCTGGGACTATTGGCAGAGGGATCAGGAGCACAGGTAGAGATTTTCTCAATTCTTCTCATAACGAGGAATAATATTGATAAGAATATGTGGATCCACAGGTCAATGAGTGGCTCTGAGGTTGGTGTAATCAGAAAAATTTGGGGGTTTTTGACCATGAGATGATCTAGTCAACACCTGGTCTACTGAGACCTGACAGGATGCACCTGTCTCAGAGATGAAAAGGAGTTCTAGCAGAGGAACTAGCAGGGCTTGTTGACAGAGCTTTAAACTAGCTCGGGAGGGGGAAGGGGAAAAAAACAGGCTCGCCAGTGATGAGCACTGGGATGGTGTGCCAAAACTTGAGAAAACCAGCATTCATGGGACTTCTCAATCTGCCTCAAGAGTTGCTGACTACAGTCTACCACACCTGAAATGTTTCTACACCAATGAACGCAGCATGAGGAACAAACAAGAGGAGCTTGAAGCTTTAGCCCAGTCCCAGAGATTTGACATAGTTGGCATAAGCAAAACCTGGTGAGATGAGACGTATCACTAGAGTGCTGTGTTGGATGATTACAGGCTCTTCAGAAGAGATTGGCAGGGCAGAAGAGACAGAGGAGTAGCACTGTATTTAATAGAAAGGTTAGAATGTATGGAGCTCACAGTTGGCAGTGGCACAGTTGAGAGCCTCTGGATAAGAATGAAGGGGCAAACAAATAATGTGGATGTCATTGTGGGGGTCTACTATAGACCTCCCAGATAGGACAATGATGCCAATGAATTATTCTTTGATGAACTAAGAGGCACTTCCAGATCAGCTGCCCTTGTCCTTATGGAAGACTTCAACTTGCCAGAAACTAACTGGGAGCATCACACAGCTAGTACAACATGGGCCAGAAGATTCCTAAAAAACCTGCATGACAACTTTATGGAACAGGTTCTAAGAGAGCTGACTCAAAAAGATGACTTCCTTGATCTGCTGCTTGTCAACAGATGAGAGAAGTGGAGATTGGTAGCTGTCTTGGCCACAGTGTCCATGAAGAGATTGAGTTTAAAATCTTTGTTGACAGGAGGAAAAGTGCCAGCAAAACTTCAATTCTGGACAGGTGGAGAGCAGACCTAGGGCTGCTCAGGGAATTAGTAAGTAAGACCCCCTGAGAAAATATTTTTGCAGATGCGGGGGTCCATCAGTGCTGGTCACTTTTCAAACATCACTTCCTAAGGGCACAGACACAGGCAATTCCCATATGTCACAAGTCAAGCAGATGAGGCAAAAGGCCAGCTTGGCTGAACAGGAATCTTCTCTTGGAAATAAACCAAAAAAGGAAGGTGCATGTACAGTGGAAACAAGGTTAAGTGACATGGGAAGAATTCAGAGATGCTGCTTGCTTATAAATTGTCTCCATTCAACACTAAGTGTTAACTAAATAAGTAAATATTTACTCTTTGCTGAAGTTACAAAACACAGTGGTGATTTTTTTTATACCAGGATGCAGCAACAGGTTTGTAATTCTGGAGGAAAATGTGGCTGGTTACAAAAACAGGAAGGCAGAGCCCTGTCTGGTGCAAACCAGCCTGTCCCTCTTGTTTCCTGGGTCTAATCCCCAGTCTTCTGCCCTGCATATAGAAACTGCATTTCATTGGTAAATGAAAGCAGGTTGGGTCCTGACTCCTGAGTTCAGTAGGTTGTTTTTTGGGGATTTTTTTTGTGTGTTTTTTTTTTAATTTTATTTTCTACTGTTATAGATATCCATTAGTAAGTAATATTCTGTACTTGCAAGGCTGAATTCTCTTTCTGGAAAGCCTGCATCCCAGGCACAAACAGTTCGAAGGTTTCAGTCTAACCTGTGGCTATTTCGAACTGTAGACCAAAGTCATGTCTCAGTAGAATTGTTGATGATTATGATTCCAATGGCAAACAACTGCCTTGAACTTTTGGACTTTATTTAGATCCTCTTGGTATAGCATCTAAATCTGAGGTATCTCAGTGGACAGGGTGAGTACAAGGTTAATGTTAGACAAGATTAAAAAAAAAAATTTTGTTTTTTCTTCTTTCATACCTCAAATTATAATTTATAACCCTTTGACCAGCTGTCATGGGGATGTGTGCTATTCATTTGGCACAGAGAAAAGCCCAGACCAATTAATATGACTTTGTCAGCAGCCTCTGGTAAGCTGGTTCTCCATCAAAGAGCAGATATAAGCAAGAGAGATTGCTGGGGAACCAGAGAAAGGTATCTGACCAGAGTAAACTGTGAACTAAGTGAATGGATCAGGAGAAGCTAGGGTGACCTACCCAGCTTTGTAGGAGTGCAAAACTACAGGAAAAAAAGTACAGCCTACAACCCATACTATGAAAATGAACAGAAAGTCATCAGAGATGACTGGTTTCAGTATTGCCCTTAAACCTTTCCATATCATCATTAGCTCTGCTAAAGCCTTTTTTTTTCCCTTGGGGAAGACATTTTTTCTCATTCTAAAATTAGCAATGGAAATAGAAACATGACAAGAATAACAAGTGAATGTAAAAGAAATTTCCAAGTCAGGCTGAGAAAGGTTGTTCAGCTGGAGAAAAGAAGGTTCCAGGGAGACCTTAAAGCACCTTCCAGTACCTAAAGGGGGCTACAAGAAAGCTGAAGAGGGACATTTTACCAGGGCATGTAGTGAAAGGACAAGGGGGAATGGCTTTAAACTGAAATAGAGGTGATTTGGATTAGATATTAGGAAGTAATTCTTCAGTCTGAGTGTGGAGAGATACTAGAATAGGTTGCTCAGAGGAGTTATGGGTGCCCCATCCCTGGAAGTGCTCAATGCCAGACTGGACGGGACTTTGAGCAGGCTGGTCTAGTGGAAGGTGTCCCTGAAACTTTAGGGTCCCCTCCAACCCAGGTGATTCGAAATGAGACCTTCAAGTGAAAAAATAATAATAAAGACAGATTCATTGTTTAGAGACTGGTACAGGATATAAAATTCAGATCCCTTCATTGGATATCTTTTTAGCTGGTACTGGTGAAAATAGCTATAACTTCAGGTAAGCAAAGGGATTATGTACAGTTCAAACTCCAGATCTTACTATCCTATGTACCAAGAGTTATCATCTGCATGGTACTCTTCATCATGTCAACTGGAATAAATGAAGATCTTGTTAGGGAGAAGAAATCCCTTACCACAATCCATCTTGTCCTTACTGAGGCTGACAATAAGTTCTGACCATTAATTTTTAATATCTTAATCACTGACACAGTACAATGATGTCCAGTACTTTGCAATTACCTCATCCATCTTTGCCTTTGGGATATCCCTTGTTCAAAAAACCCTCATTCTCTTTTGAGGACCAGCACAACCAGTGACAGGATGAATGGACAGAGACAAAAAGGGGGAATGGCTCTGTGCTTGGCTGTCTGGGTCTAGTGTTTTGGTTCAAACATTTCCCAGAAATTGGAGACATGATCAAAATGACAAAATGCCTAGGAAATGTTACTTTTATGGCTGACACTCCACATCCTGCCTGCTGCCACACAAATGTACACTGTCACTAAAGATAGGAACTTGGGAGCAAAAGTAGGAGGAAGGCATTTGGAATCTCCTGGCTTTTGTCAGTCTGCATCAAATCTTTTGTTTCACTGGCAATGTTTAAATGAAATGTAGTTTATCTACTTTTACACTGAATTTCTTGCTGGTTCCTAAAGCAAAATCAAACCATTTATGGAAAGTTATGAAACATGCAATGTTTTCCCAGGAGATATCCCAGTCTCTCTAGGAATATCTTGTTTTGGCTTCTGCAAATGCATATTTTAGATCCACTTATATATGTATTTATGCATTTTTAAAAAGCTTCCTTTTTGGTCTATTAAATTCATTTTCTGGGTCAGGCTGTGACTTCATAGCCCCACTCTGCACCAATCAGGTAGGACCTCAAGTAGCATTTTCTTCCTATATCTCTGTCTCCTAGCAATCTGTGATATCAAACGTTCAGCTTTGAGATGTCACAGCAGGATTGAGTCAACATTTGCTTAAAGCTACTGGAAATAGTTCTGACAATTAGTAGAAACAGCAAAAGAAATTCAGTCAGGCACATGCAGAGCCAACAAGAAGGGAGCATACAGTAAATTTGTCATGCAAGTCTGGTGAACTTTAGAGCATTTCCCACTGTGAAAGCTCTGTCTTCTTTAGTTAGATTAGAGAGAATCAGCTTGACACTTTAATTAATATAAACACAAAGGGGCTTTAAAATAATTAGCAACTCTGCACTTCACTCCACCTCTTTCATTTGAAGTTCTTGGAGAACTTAAGTAACAGTCACTCATGACTGGTAGTAATGCTGCTACCAGTTCATTCTTATTTTAGAGGGAGGACTGTTGAGACACAATGGATATGATGTGACCAAAGTTGAAGGAGCCTAGGAGAGCTACTAAGGGAATCAGGGATATATTGCTAATTGGTTATCACTCTTTAAACTCATTGCAACTGAATACTCTTTTTTTTCAATATAGTTTTTGAATAGGACTATTCACTATTCACTTTAGGGACCAGAACAATGCTCCTTCTATCATTATTTGTCCACATAATATCAGAGAACTTCACCTCTTCACCCATTTCCTCTCATCTATTGAATGAGGATAAAGTCACTGTGTTTTCCTTGAAAATTATCTGTTGTTATCTCTGAAAAATTAGAGTTTATCACACCATTTTTGCTTTTCCCCATCATAAAGACACGATAGAATTTATTTAAAATTACTGTTAAGTCATTCCTCTGTAATGGCAAGGGGCTCACATAACGTTGCCCTCACAAACAGAGCCGAGGAGGAGGAATGATAATATTGCACTGCCAAAATGTCTCTTCAGCACTTTCATGAGGCCACAGTGCCTTTTGTACTTTCTTTCATGGTACTTTCATAGCATGGGGTGGAGATGCTGTATTTACGTAATGCCTGAGCATGAGCTTTAAATTGCCCTTCAGAAAGGAAGAGGCAGAAGAAGAGACAGAGGAAGGGGAGACCCGAAGGACCACAGCTCTTTCTGTGAGGAAAACAAACCCAGTGTTGTCGTTCCATGCTGCTCTGAAGGTACAACTATCACTATCCTTGTCTAGCTTTGAGCCCAGCACACAGCTGACACTCTTTTCCTTAGTTTGCTAGTATTGCCACTTACAGCCAGGAGTGGGAAAGAAGGAGGGAGCTGCTGCAGAGGCGGTAGGACCTCTGCATAGCCAGCTGCAGGCCCTTATGAACCAGAGGGTTAGTGCAGTGCTTGCTGGAAAGCCAGGCTTCAAAAGGAGGCTGAGAAGGCACAAACAATGGGCTTAACTGCTATCATGCCTGGCTCATAAGGTTAGGGTTTTTTTTTCTTTGTATTGTATCCTGAGATCACTGAAGTGCCTGCTGGCAGCCTTTTCCTCCTCTGTGCCTGACTGAGAAGACACACTGCTCTTTTGTAGTGACTTGGCTTTTGTTTGTTCCTGGGTTTTGTGCTCTCCAAATCAAAAGTAAAAGTCAGTCTTATTCTTAAATTATGGCCTTATTCTTTTCTTATTGAAAATCTTACTACAGGCAGAGGAAGTTCTTCATGAATTGGTTAAAAGCATCCTGGCAGTGAAATATAGCTTTGTTTTGCTTTGCTTTCTTCAGACAAATTGTTTGAAGTTTAGTGTGTTATACTTGCGGATATAAATAAAGACCATCCTGTAAAATTAAGACAAGGATTTGAAGTCTCATACTACTCACAGGTATCATAATCTCTCATAATAATGTCTGAGGAAGAAAAAAGAAGTAAACAGAAAGGGGAAATACATGGTTACTGCATAGGTTATCATCCTATGTCCACAAGTAATCCTACTGAATTATAGCAAGGTACCACTCAATAGGAGTAAGTGTAGGGAAATCTGGAATGAGTGGTAGAAGGGTGTAGACATGCAAGACAGAGTGGCCTGTATTTAGTCAATGGGTAGAAGCTGTGAAGTGGGTCCCCAGAAAGAAAGGATTTTGTTTTTCCTTTTGTCACAGTAAGTGATTTAGTCTAAAGACTCTCTTACTATCCTTGTAACAACGGTCAGTACTGGTGGTCAGAGCTTTCATTATCAGACATACCTCCTGTCTGTTGTTTCAAGAGAGAGACTACCTGGTCACACAGCAACTAACTTCTTATCATTTTCCCATGATGTTAGCTTTAACTTTTGTCAGTATTTTGGTGGCCTTGGGATCATTTCTGTTCTGCCTCTGGAAGAGATATGATGACAGATAGCACAAGCATGTATTATAGAACTCATGATTCTGTGCATGACTTCCCAATCAGAAGGGAATAGGTATCTCAAGAGAATATCAATCTAACTTGAAGCCTGTATCCCCTGAGACCCCCCGCCTGCTGCCTCTTTCCAAGATGAGATGGAAGCTGCATCCTGATATAACAGGTGCAAGGACAATATTGTTTACACTCCTTGCTCCACCTTGCCACTTCATCAAACTGAATTAGCACTGACTTTCCCCACTGTAATCCTGCCCAAAGTAACCACCTTCTCTCACCTCCTCCTCCCTTGGTGCTGGACTCAGAAAAAAAAATATTTTATGAAGCCTCATTCTCCTCACTGTCTATAGGCTAATGTGGAAAACCTGACATGAATATGACACCTGGCAGAGCTGTTCATTAGGATGCTTACAGGCAGGTGGTGTAGGAGACACCTATGCAGTGTTGTCCTGCCGTCTTGAATGCAGGCCTGTTTTGTTGTTTCTGTTTAGGACAAAGCAATGTATCCTCCCTGATTTCCTGTCCTTTCTCTCCCCATCCATTCAACTCATCAGCACATGTATTAGAAATAAATCTATTAATGCCCTGCTCTTGTGGCAGTTTGAGTCATGCTGCTCATGCTGGCCTAGCCATCCCCCAGGAGCAGGGCTTGTTGCATGTGAGCACTAGCTGCCATGTTTGCCAGTGTCACTGGGTTTACCCACCTCCTGAAGATAAACAAGGTGGCTCACACCACAACCTGAGAGGTCCCAGAATCAGAGACAGATTCCAAAGCCCTTTGGCTTTTCACACGACAGCTCTGCTGGGGCTGGGGTGTTCACTTTAACATCTGTGTATTTTTCAGTACCCAGAATCACTATCAGGGAATGGTCAGAGTGGCCAAGACTTCTGGCTTCATTTACTTTTTTCAATAAAGCACTTCAAATGCTACTGTAACAGAGCTTTACTGCTTTTATTTAATTCCTTCTAAGGCAATAGCTGCAGTGTTCATCTCTCTTCATTGCTGAATAGAATCCAGGGACGTTACAACTGCCTGAAAGGAATTTTCCCATTTAAATAATTCAACACAGACCTCGTGTATGTGGTGTTTAGATGGCTCACAGAAAGGAAATCCTATGTTTCTTATCTGTAGGACTTTTCATGCTTTTTCAAAACATGTGTCATAAATTTCTTCTGAAATAACTGCTGTGGGCCAAAATGAGAAGGTGTGATTGGTTTGCTCAGGAAACAAGAGAACAAATGCTGATCTGTTGTTTGTCTCACATGCTGTCTGAATTTCAGACCTATATGAAATGAAGTGGGAGTTTGCAGAACTGTTTCTCATGGTGCTGATAGCCATGCTGACACAAGCTGTCGTCAGAGCTGACCTTTCCAGGTGGCAGCTTCAAGCACTGCCTATGAACCATGGAGACCATATGCTTTTTACTCACTCAGATGTTTTTTTCCAAGCATCACGCTCAAGTTCACCAGAGAAAGTCATTGCAGGGTTAGCTGATCTGCATCCCCCTTTTCAGGTCTGGCAAACAGGTGTCCATCTGCAAAACCTTTCAATTATCAGTTTATGTTTCAAGCTTAAGTGTCAGTTCATGTATAAAGCTGACTTATTTTCAGAGCAGTACATTGTCCAGACTGGCAATCCTTGCCAGACTTTTAATTTCTTTATGTTGTTCAGTCCTGTTCTTTTTTTGTCTATTTTTTCATTTCTCCTGCCTAGATCCTGTGATTCTGCAATTCTTTAAGGATATTTTTCCCATGCTATTGGTTCCTTTAGCAGCTTTTAAAT
>JAWWLV010000121.1:28479894-28521245 GCA_035041135.1 Platyrinchus mystaceus | reverse complement strand
CTGCCTAGATCCTGTGATTCTGCAATTCTTTAAGGATATTTTTCCCATGCTATTGGTTCCTTTAGCAGCTTTTAAATTAGAAACTTGTGATTTTTTTTTTTTTAAATAAACTTTTAGAGTTCTCTCACCAAATCATAAGCAACCTACTAGTGGAAGGTCAAATACAACGCCAGTGTTCAGTGGCACAAAAACTATGAAATTAATGAAATTAAAAAAAAATGAAATGAAACCGCTCCATAAGAAATGCATGTCTCAAAACACACTAGACCATTGCTATACACTAACTAGACAGCAAAGAAGAGGGAACCTTAGACCTTCCTTCAAATGTAAATAATTCCTTTCAGGTGACAAAATTACATTTTTTCTTAATGTTATGATTTTGTTTTCAGTAGAAATAGAAGCAACAGTAAACATCTATTAAAACAGTTTAATTAAAATGTTAAATACCCTTCCATAGAGAAATCTTCTTTCCCAGCAATAAAACCTCACTACAGAGTTAATTATTAAAAGTAATGTATTTGCTTCTCTATGTCTGTATATAAGAGATTAACATATTAATGGGAATGTAATTATGTTATAAAACTCCTTTTTATTTGCACTGGGTTTCAAGATGCAAAATTTCAATGCCATCTGATATTTTTCTTCCTTTATAACCTCAAGCGTACAGGGCACATCTTTTATGATTATGATTATCATGGTAAAATAGGAGTTTTGAATGTCACAAAAAGAAAATTTTCCTATTCCTTCAATTTCTCTAAAGGTGTTGAGTTCATCTTTTTGAATACTTACAGTGCGTTTTCCTGTCAGTCTTGTTCCATAAATATTTGTTTACTGACAAACCAGCTGAGAACACAAAGCTTTTTCCTTTCCCATTAGAGGTGTAAAGCTTATTCCTCCCTTTACCCATAAGAATCTGCCAGAGGGTATGCTATGAGTTTTGTGGTCTCAGTCAACACCACCCAAAACCTGTGTCCACAGCACCAAAACCAACCCACCCAAGCCTTAGCACTCATGTCACAGCCACACAAAAACGTGTTCCTGTTGATATAATGGCCTGATGCTTAATAATGATAATACCCCTGCAACACAGTGTGAAGGTGAGTGTGCAGCTTTCACTGCTGCTACAGCCCTTTCATGGTGAGGCAGGAGAGTCAATGAGCTGCCACCCCTGATCAGCACAGCTGTGCAGGGGAGATGTCCACGTCACCAAGACATTCAGACTTGGTCTGGCAAAACGGTTCTGGACTGTGTTCTCATACGAAACCCAGAGATCACTGACCAGCAAACAAGTGTTGTATGGTCTCTATAGGAGCTGCTGGTTGCCTGATGTAATGAACTACTAGCTTGCATGCAAAAAATTGATAATTAGAGTCATCTTTTCTGTGTGCAGAAGTACTCGACCCCAGTTGCTGCTGAGTTCTGGGCTCAGGTGGATCAGGGAGCTGGACTGTCTCCGACAACAGTAAATTATTTTGTTTCCAAGAGAGGCAGAGGTTCCATTTCTGCGTGTTTTACAGATTCTGCAGGAATCTAGTGGAATTTCCTGACCAGTTGTCATGCCAAGCCTTTGGAAATAACAGCCAGAGGTCTGGTCATGTGCTAGCCTGCTTCTCCCACTATCCCAAGCTGTAGTTCCAAGGTATTTACCACATCCACAAGTTGTCCCTGTCTCTAGATGGTTTTTGGTGGGAAGGGTCTTAACAGTCACATTTTCCAGGCATCATACTCATGTTTTATTGGATTTCTGGTGGCTGGGGGAAGACAACAGAACAGTAGTACTGATAAATTATTTGACAGTTAAATGGCTAACATTTTTTCCATTAAAAATATAATATTTTCAGCAATCAACTGTTGAGCTATCAACTGTCAGCAATCAACTGGAGCATCTCCACTCAGAAAAAACAGATGTGAAATTTCAAAAGGAATTTTTAGACTTCAGTAGTAATGTAAAAGCACAGGGAACTCTAACATGTGTCTGAATATTTTGGAGAATATATTCCTCATCACTCTTAAAGAAATTTTAAGTGCAGTCTATTCTAACGAAGTCCGAGTGCCTTTCTCCTTCCCTTCTTGTTCATTTCCCTCTCTAAATATTTCACTTTTTTCTCTAGATCTGCAATAATATGTTCTTCCATAAAAGTCTTGTCTTTGGTTGCATATCCTTCTTTTCTTGCCTGTCAAACTCCTTAGGGTGTGCTATTCCTGCAAAGATAGAAGAATTGAACAAGAACAGTATATTCTTCTTCAGTGAAAGGAACTTGTTACTCTGTTTTGTGAAGGTGGATTTTCTTTGTTCTTACCCTAAGAAAATTGTCAGAGCCTCAGTTCTTCAGCTGGGGAGGGTCAAATCCATTGGAACAAAATGCAGGAAGCCATCACTTCTTTGTGCAACATTTCTCTCCTCTACCCATCCCACTCGTCCTTCCAGTCTGGGTTTAATCCACTCATCCCATTCATTCTGAAATGATTTCAGAACTTTCCTGAAATTTCAGTAGTTATTTTCTTCCATGATCTTGCCGTACTTCTGCATGCCTTCTGTTTTCCATTTCAGAAGGAGATCTCTCTCATCTTTTTAAAACCCTTTCTTAAGAAAATTCAATTTTTTTTTCTTCTGGGAGTTCCAGGGTAGCCCATCCACCTCCCTCCAGATGAATTGATCTCCAAGTGAAGAAAGAGCATGATGGATGGATTCAGGTGTAGGAGGAGCCAAGGAGCCACTTGCATGACACATGAGTGGGCATGCATGCCTGGCGGGGGGCAATACTGAATCAACAGGATTGAGTGATGCATGTAAGGCTACAGCCCTTGTCATGGTAAACCTGAGCTTTCTGGGCAAACACATATTTTAAACACAAATCTTCATAAATTGTGTTACATTCTGTCAAAGGGTCCAAATTTGGTTTTACATAGAATGAGAGCAGTAGTTTAAATACTTAGAAGAAGGGGATCAGAGGGGTGAGCAAGTAAGTGCATAACACATTGGTACATCATGGGGAACAAGCCATGAATTTGGGCAAAAGGCAAGCAGGAAGAAATCACAAGAAGCATATGCACTCTCTCAGTCAAAACTTCATCTCAGTCAATAGGAAAAACAGTTCTTCTGATGCAAGACAGCTTTGGAGCAAGTCCAAACTCCCTCAAATGTGAGCTTAACAGGGCAAAGAAAAGATGGAAAATAGAAGATAGACTAGTGTGAAGGGATTAAAATGAAATAGGATGTGCAGTGCTAACAATTCTCACCTGGCCCCTCCCTATCCCACAGTGAGAGAGAAGCCTTAGAGGCAAACACTGAGTTTCTGGTCTGTCCCATAGTACCGATCTTCTTTTGTAACTTTGTCTTCAAGGAAAACAGTTGGTCAAAGCACCCTGCTGGGTGCCATGACATCTCTTTCCCCCACGTCAGAAGCAGGACCACTGAAGTGTCCCACCAGAACACTGACAGACAAGGACTGCAGCACTCAGCCTTCACCAAATGACCATCACTTCCCATATTTGGCAACTCTTGTATTGTAGAGTAAGCAAATGTCTGGGCACATTTCTCATCATGCAGGGATCCTGGATCCTGCTCTTTGCCTCAGTTCTTTCAGGCCTTGCTTGCCCTACCTGAGAAATTCCATGGTATTGGTACATTCAGTGGAGAAGTTCGTGCTGTTACAGAGATGCTGGACAAGGGAGGTCCGCTATAGTTGGCTTAATTTTCAACACTGCATTGCCCAGACTCTTCAACAGCATTAGTGGTGTCCAAAGTAACCTTGGTTGCTGGAGCCCAGTCTTTTTTTCGGTTGACTTTGCCTCAGATTGGAATTCATTAAGAGTGGAGAGAGTACAGCTAGAAGGTTGCAGGGAGGATGGAGACTGTCATGCAACTCTGAACTAAATTCAAATATCAGGTGGCTTTGGTGTCATGCCAAAGCAGTCCATTAGACCTGTCCGTTAGAAACACACATGAATTTTCAGGGGAAAGAGGGAGCCATTGGCAGTTCAAAAGAAGACTTGCATTTCAAAATGAACTCTGTTCAGGAAAATGATTGCCCTAAGATCCCCCTTAGGTGCAATAACTTCCCATTTCTCTCTCCTAAAAACAGTCATATTAATAGAACTCATCATGGAATTGAGCATCCAACCTTCCTCACTGAATTATCATTTCTTTAATCTGCTTTATTATTTTAATGGGATGGGATATTGAAAGCATTTTTAAGCTATGTGTACACACAGCCTTCACAGAGTTACACAAATTTTTACTAGGTACCTTTAAAAAGCTTCCTGCTATGGGGGAAGGTACTCTATTTGTATTTTTTACTATAATTCAGTGTGGTACAATCACATTTCTCTCATGGTGCCTCCTTTGATCTACCTGAATCTCTTTACAGCTTTTGTCTGGGCAACAAAGACCCATTGGTCCTTGAATCCATGTCAAATTATAGCTACCTTTTAGATTTTAAGGGTATGCTCTCTGTGGGAAGACAACCAGGCTCCTCCGAGATGCAGGGCTCACTGACCACATCTGCTCCCTCTGCCTTTCATGAGGAGTTTGGAGAACAGCATCAGATGGTGTCTTTGAGGGCCGGTTACAACCCCTATCAAGGTTCACTTTTTTTCTCCCTCCAACTTCAAGGGACAAATCACCCACCCTTCAAATGCCTTTCCACAAACTGTCCTGGGGAGCAGAAGGGGGAGCATGTGGAAAGTTACCCCTTCTGCTCCAAAAGACTTGTTTGTTTTCCCTTTGATGCTACAGTTAAAAACACATCATTCTGCATGGGCAAAAATTCTTCTGGTGACAAACAAAGTAATATCAATAAATACTTGAGAGGCCCTATGGTGAACAATTAGTATTCCAAACATGAAATTAATTTGTCCTATGAATATAGGAACATTGTAATTTGGTTCACTTTTATTTTATTGTCAGATACAATTCATTTTCTACATGATTTTATGGTTGGATAGGATTCATTAGAAATTTTCCCCAAACTACCTCTATTAAATGAAAGAGTGGGGGCAAGATCCTTTCTATTCTTTTCACTGCAAATGTTGTGCTGGCTTTTCTCCTGCAAATAAGCTTTAATCTATCCACACACAGTGCTTGGTTCCATAGACTTAGACATTTTTTTTCTAAAGTTTCATTTTAATTTTCACTGCTGAAGAAGATATTTCTCTAAAGATATTCAAATAAAGACTTAATAAAAAAAATAAAAAAGAAAAGTAAAAGACTAGCCAAGGCTGCTCAACTATGGGTTGAATAGACTGTCCCTCTTCTTTTGTGTCAGATTTTCAAAACTTCCTTGAAGCCAGTTTTAATCAATTCTGTGCTTTGTCCCTGTCTAAAATATAGGGTAGTCCTTGAAAAGAAAGTGTGCGGAGACTTATATTTTGGAGGAGCTACATAAGCAAGAAAGTACCGACAGTCAGACACCCCTCAAATGCTCAGCCACGACTTTGCTAAACCAGCTTCCTCCATACTGAGACAGAGAGTAAGAGCACATCAATTTTCTACAGGAAGGACGAGAAGTGCTGTGGAAGAGGTCTTCCAACACCCTGTTGCAGGCAAGGTGTCTCAGCAACATCTTTATCATCAGCCCCTCTTCAGCTACTATTTTCTGCCAGGACAAAGGTCATCCCTTCAATTTGTGTATTCCTTAAAACACTTTCATGCACTGTTTTAATTTTTGAGGGCTTGTTTGTTTGTTTGCTTACTTTCTTTAACTACCAAAAAAGTTTCCTATGAATAATATATTAGTAATTTACTCTCCAAACTCTTACTAGAAAAGGGCGAAAAGAAAATATTCTATGCACACAAGATGCGGTGCCCAACAAATAAATATATAAATGAAAAGTGACTGCATCAACCATTTCTGAAAGTCAATGTGCCTTAAAGGCATTTGCAATTCCTTATTGTACTGCCTGAAGTGCAGCCCTGGCAGGGGCTCAGTGCTCAGCCTACATTCAAAAAACTAAGACTTTTGGGGCAGGAGCAGGCAGGCACCTGTTTAGAAGTGGGGACAAGGACCCTTGCAGCAGGGGCAGGGATGGCTGTGGAGCAGCTGCTGCAGAGGTGTATGCCCCGAGGGGTCTGCCTGAGCAGAGGAGGGTACTGGGCATTCCTGTTAAACAAGGAATCATGACCCTGTAGTTTAAGCAAAATGAGCTTTGTGCTCTGTGATGCAAGTCCTCTGTGACTTTGAGAAAGTCATGTCAGCCAGCAACCATAAATATTTATAGATGTCTCAGATGTATCAGGAGACCTAATGAATTGCAGCCAGGGGTGGGAGTGGTGGTGAAAGAGGCTGCAAGCTGCATACCTCAGGGTTGTGTATAGGGATTTCCAGGTGACAAAGTAGGGCAGGAATCCGGTATGGCCATCTTGGCTCCCACTACAGCTGCCCAGCTCACTTCAAAGTCAGTGTCAGGTAGATGTCAAAATGCCTTGAGAGATCTGGGCTTAGTCTGCCTTCCTTTTGAGTCCCACACAATGGCAATTGGATCTGTCTATGTGTCACAGCAGAGCTGACCTCTCTGGTCAGTCAGACCATGACATGGCTGATGACATGGAGACAGCCAGCACCACTGTCATTTGAGACTTATTGGGAAGGTTTGTGATCAGTCTGAAATCCCTGAATCTAATATTTGTGTTGGAGTGGATTTTTAGCATATAAGGAGGAAAAACAAAAAAAAGTATTAGTGTACATGTCTGTCCATGAACTGCTTAGTTTGCATTTTGTGTATTTGTGTCCCAGGCAAGAAACAAGAGTGGTGCATATTGCCAGCTAAACTTCTTTTCTTCGCTAACTCATTGAACTTCAATGTCTTTCTTCAAAATAAATGTTTGCTTATTTTACAATCAAACATACAGAAAAAAGCTGTAGCTGGCAAGTGAAATGTTATTCTGCCCCACTTAGAGACTTCCTATTCCAGAGAAAGTGAATGATTTCAGTTACAGGTCACATGATAAGTAGCAAAACAAAAGAGGATGAGTTCTTATTTTTCAGGAGAAGGCAAAAAAGACATCAGTGCTGAGCATCCAAATGAGTCTTCATCTTTTCCACAGCCAAATGCTGGCACACTCCATTCGTTTGCCCACTGTTGAAATTTGTTGCAGATTTGACACAGTCTGTAATTAGTGACTATCAACCCCATGGACGAGGAACTGCTTTTTTGGCCAACATTACAGGGCTTGAACTAGAAATCCTGATAATTAAATAGCATAAACTTATCCTAGGAGGTGGGGAATTTTCCTGCTGTGTGTTCTGAGCCACTAAGCAGAAAACAGATAAATGCACAGAAAAGAAGGTAAATAAACAATAAATAAATAAAAAAAGGTATTGTAAGGGTTTCTCTTTTTTTGTTATTTTTTATTCTTTTTCTGAACCTGAACAGTTTTCATGGCATTTTCTGACAGACAAAGGACCTCTTAGTCCTCATAGGTATATTTTACTGGACTCCCTCATTCAGATACTGTCATATTATGACTTCAAATGTATTTGAAGAGGATGAGAAAGTTAAAAGCTCACAGGTGTTCTCCTAATTTTTTTTTTTCAAAAGTATGTTCATTCAGTTGGCCTTGCTTTTGGAAAACTCAGCCAGTTATCACTGATCAGTGGACCAAATCTATGCTACACAGAACCATAGCATGACTGTGAAATAACTCTATGGTGTGACTAGAAAAGACAGCAGAGTATTGAGACGTCCTCTGGCTCTTCCCCATATATAAGGGAAGGCCTCATCTGGAGCTGTGCTGGTGGAAACTTTTCATAATAATCCTTTTTACTCTATAATGACACATCTATAGCTAGTGCAGTCTGAAAGCTCATCTGCTCACTGCTATTGATAGCTAACACTGTGGTGTTAATTCTATCACTGGCAGCAGTTGCAAAAAAACCTCAAAACCTATGGTGCCTATAGAAATGTGCAGTCTTATTGAGCCAGAAAACTCGGCAATGTATAAAATTTTATTTATAGGGAGGTACAGTTATAAGTCCTAAGTATACTGGATGGGGCTATAAATCTGACTTGAACACTGGAAATTTGTCCTTCGGACAAAATCCTGAAGTTTACCAAGTGAGCAGGTATTTCAGACTGCGTGATGGTTGCCTTCTTTTTCATCTAAGGCAATCTAATTTTATAGTCTTTATAAAGAAAAATGGCATTGCTATATCTTCAGTCCATCTGCAATAGTTAGCTCACCTGATTCTTTCTCTCTTTTAGCAGACTATTTTGACAGCAACCTGTAAGAAAAGAGTGTGATATTAGGATACTGAAGTTGCTGCGTAGTGAAGAAAACAATGAGAATATATTGGCCCAGAAAATTACAGAGAGGAAAACGAAAGGAAGCTGCTGATGTTGGACACTGATGAGAAATACCTGTCCTGGTGCCAATTGTTTTATGGAGCTTCAGTGTATGGGTGAGAGGCAGGGAGAAAGACTTGAACAGCTGAAGAAAATATTTAAAGAAATACATCAAATGAAGCAAAGCACAAGCTCAGTGATGCACCAAGGTGTTATTTCAGGCATTTGGGGCATTCTTTCTAAGTGTATTGTGATTTTCAGTAAGATTACTGAGTTTTCTGTGCTTTCAGCCATACGTACAAGACAACTTTGTTTAATTTTATGCTTGAATTTTAGTATACCTGTATGTATTTTGACATTTGAATGCTTTGATTTTATTACCATACATGAGAAAGTGCACTGGAAGAGGCTATTTTCATGAACCATTTAATAAATCAGCCCAGAAAATGTGGACATTTTAATGACCTATTCAAGATGCTGAGCCATGAACTTAAACACATTTGCTGTGTCTCATTATACATAAAACAAACGCACCAAGTTAAACACCTTGAGTGGTAAATATATACATTCATATATTATTTACCAACTGTGTGAAAATATGAAGCTCTTGCAAATCTCTGGAAAAGGAAGGAGGTGGAGCACTAAGGCAAGTCTTGTGTTGGGAAGGTCATGGATTTGCAGAGGACTGCGTACTTGGAACAAGGCGGGGCTGCCTGTGGGAGATGAGGGCTCACTGCTCAAAGTGTTTCACCAAGTAGGTGCAAGCAATGGTAGGAAACTGTATAGGGTCAGCAGAAGCTGCAAAGCAGCTGTTTTCCCCTGGATTTTAGTATTCCTTTACAGTGGTCAGTCGACCGTGTTTGCAACTCTTACCCTTTTGGAGTATGTGACAAGAATGTATAATTATCCCCAACTGCAATACCTAAAGACGGATATCAAATTAGATTTTCCATTAGAGGCAAAAGCCTGTACTGTCCCCCAGAATGTCTTTCATGTTGCAGTGAACACAACGGTGCCTTAGACTGGAACTTACTTCCAAAGCTCACAAAACACTCTGCTCAATGAGTTATTTTTTAACAGATATCACAGAGTCCAACATGTTTAATAGTTTTCTTCAGTGTTTCAATGAAAGAAGTATCCACAGGTATAAATAAATAAGTAAGCCTCTGTATTTTCTCCTGCTGCATGTTTGTCCCTGTTTTGTTTTCACTGATGCTGTGACTCCTTTTTCTTTTGCTCCTTATTCATGTAGCAATTGTGGTAAATAGAGTAACTTGAATTTTATCCTAACATATATAAAGATTGAATCATTCCTGTCTCCACCTATCTTTTTCTTTGCAGATCAGTAGTTAGAGTAAAACTGATTGGGATCTAGATGTTCAACTCAGTGTAAAATACAGCAATATAATTTTTTTTGTTCTGAAAAATATCTTAAGTTTTGGAAGAATATTTAATACAATTTCTGACCTTCCTAAAATGACAAAATACAGACAGATTTCAGCTTATGAATTATATTTTAAATACTAATTTTGAGGGAAAACACCCTAAATATTCCATTATTGTCATTACTAACACTGCCATCACCCACCAGTGAAATGTTTCATGTAACATTTTTCAAAATGTACCAACAAAGAATATAATTTTTTAGTATTAAAAAAAAAAAGATGTTGCGACTGACTTCAGTAAACTTTAAAATAATTCTGCAAATTAAGAATCAAATTTGGGGTGGGTCCACATATCTGAGATTAGCTCAGTTGATTAGAGTGTGGAGCTAATGGCAAGGTTGCAGGTTCAATCCCAGTATGGTCTTAAGAGTTGTACTTGATGAACCTTTTGGGTCCCTTTCAACTCAGAATATTCTATGATCTGGAAGATTTGGAGGTTTTTCTCTTTTTTTTTTTTCATGACAGCTATAAAAGAAAGATGTTGCAAGGTCATCCTCTCAACCAGGAATAAATCACCACAGGCCTATCGAAAAGGTGTTTATGTCAAAATCCGGACAATGATAATTTTTAATCTGAGTGACAGGCTGCTATGTTGCATGTACTTCTAGTGTGAAGGACTTCAGGGTGCTCCAGGTTTATCTATTAGCCTTCTCCTAGCATTTATGCCTCAGGAACTAGGTGAAATCACATCTCAGATTAACAATTAATGTACAGTAGCTGTATTTACCAGCACTGGGTTGTTTTGTAAGAGAGATTGCAGTTCCATGGTTTAAAAATACTAATGATTTAGCTGAAGAATTTTCAAAAGATTAATCTTAAAACTATTTATTTGTGCTTACAGAAGATTTAAGTAAAGAAGTAACTTTTATATATCTGTTTGGCTGATAATCCATGTTGTGTATACAATGCAAACAATGTCATTCTCACTTGAGAGCTGCATATAAATGCAGGTAGTAAGAACTATGGTTTTAATATTTGGAAAGGCTCTGAAATACATAAAATGGAAAGACAAGGTAAAATTAAGCTGTCCCTTGAGGACTGGACAACAAGGGTTCTTGAGAGCATGTAGGAGGTGAAGTGCTCTGGTAGAAGAGAAAGAATGGTGGATCACTGCAGCTTATGCCTGTTGCCCAGAACCAGGCAGCTGCAAGACAGACAAATGTGAAGAATCACACTTTTTCATGTGCTCAGACCAGCAAACAAACAAGTCATCTGTCATCCTCTCCCTCACCTTCTGAGCCATCACCTGTCTTTTGGGTATCTGACCCAACAGAGAAGTCTCCTCATCCCTAGCAGCCCAGCCAGCATCCTTACCTCTCCCTCTTCCCACCTCAGCTCCATGGCAGTGCCTACAGGGCTCGCACACACACACACACACTCCATCACTCCTCTGATCCCTTATTGTTTTTCCATGGGTCAGCAGTAATGTCCCTGCGAAATATGAAAGCAGTGCAATGATTTCATAATGGCTGTTGATAAAAACTAATGAACCTTTGCAGGTACTCAGCAATAATAGGCATGGGATATCAATGAACTGTTTAATGCAATTGAATTGCTAGACACCTAAAATGCATCCTTTTGCATTCTGGCCCACACCCAGCCTGCCTAAACTAATTTCACTACCTACAGTTGTTTTGCAGCCAGACATCATGTGAATGTTTTTGTTTATTAGCCCCGTGTTTGTTTTTGATCAGTTTACATGGCAAAGAAAACCAAGACAGGATGTTTTGGGTCTGTTTACCCAGCTTTTATCTACTGCCAGGAGTACACTGAACTGATTGAAATTTGAACAAAGAGATTAAGCAAAGAAAGCAGGGTGACAGGTTTATGCTGTGATTTTTCCTTTCCTAGCATATCTGAAATGATTTCTCACCCCCTTCCCACAAAAAACACCAGGGAGAGTGAAGAAAAGCCCTGGACTAGGGATGCAGGATCTGTGCCTTAGGGGGGAAAGAAGCAGTTTTGCAGAAGACCAGGGCAAATCAGGGACATCAAGGACAAAACAGACAGAAGCATCTCAAAGGATCAGCATGAGCACTGGGGATATTTATTATCCATTGTTAGTCCAAGGCTGTTGTCTTTGTATCTATCATTATGTTATTGGAGTGACCTCTATGGAAAATTAACAGCAATGGCAAAGCCACAAAGATACTAACTGGAGACTCTAGGTCTCCCTTTTTAGGACCCAAGTACAGTTTAAGGTTGGGTTTGCAAACATGCGATTAGATGGAAGGAGCAAATTAGTTTTTGAGACTGGAAATAATATTTTATTGGGGCAAAAAGAAATTTCATACAGAACATCCTCTTTAATTTTTTAAAAAAATTGCTTTAGTCAAGAAACATTTCTAAAACAAATATATATTTTGTTTCAAAATATTTCCAACAAATATCAACATAATAGAATTTTGAAAATATCACTTGATTTTCATTCTTCCTGTTCTCTTCCTAGTGAAGACAATAAAAGAAATGGTTGAAGTTATTTTCTCTTCTTCCTTAATTTAATTGAAACC
The DNA here is from genome assembly GCA_035041135.1 of Platyrinchus mystaceus. NCBI lineage: Eukaryota > Metazoa > Chordata > Aves > Passeriformes > Tyrannidae > Platyrinchus > Platyrinchus mystaceus. The sequence continues at coordinate 28,509,007 of JAWWLV010000121.1, read as the reverse complement.
TTTCATTATGCTTTTTTTTTCCTGTACAAAATGAGATAATCTGAGGGGAAAGTTTGCAAATTAGATTTATTTCCAGAGGCCCGTGTGATCTTCAGAGCATAGTTTGAACAAAGTCACTGCACTCCAATCTGTGTCTGCTTCTGGACCTGTGAATTGGACTGTTTTCCTCAGGGAGGTGTGCTTGGAGACGAAGAACAGCATGTGTCGTGCTTCCAGGATACAAAGTGTTAAGCTGTCATTTTTAATACACATCTTTCAAATTATCTCTTTTTTTTTAATTATTTTTTTCCCCTAACTCCCTAACTCTGTTTGGTGGTGATCAGTCTGGTGAGAATGGTGTAATGGTGTGGAGAGAGATTGCTGTGCTCTGCTGGAGCTCTGCTTTTTCAGGATATATCATTATGGCTCACAAGCTCCATCTGCTAGCTAGGGTTTTCCTTCCATTGAGGGTCCTTATGCGGGGCACAGGCAGCTGAGGAGACCTGGACCTTCTTCACTGCCAGTCTCATGATAGCTCCCAAAGCCTTGCCTGGCAAGAGATCTGTTATATGCTGTGCAGCTCTGGGACACATGCCTGGTCTGGGCTCTTATTTCATGTTTGTAACTATTTTGCAAACTGCCCCTATCCCTTTTAAGCCTCTGTCATCACGAGATTAGGTCTTTGCATGCCTATTTCACCATGAGCAATTTATCTCCCTCAGCTCCATCCTTTCCCATTCTAGCATTTCTTGCAAACTTTCTTCAGCTCTCCTTGAACCCAAGGAAAATCAGTCCCTGAATAGCAGAGCTCTTTCAGGGGTAAATTTTTTTGATGGATTTGAAAAAATATTGAGGCTTGCATGATCTTAGTGGCCTTTGAACAGCCATCAATCTCCCACATGCCACACAACACAATCATTTCCCTGTGTGAAATGCTTAGTCTACCATTCATGAGGTTTTGATCAATTGAAGGTGAAGCACTCCCACTGAATTTTTAAGAAAATGAATGAAGAGTGAAGGGAGTCATGCAGCTGAGCAGCAGGTGATGGTAAGAGGGGCCACTACCTTCCCCAGTAGTTGCAATGTTCAAAGACCTTTGCATTTATGTTTGTTGGTCACTTACAATTAGGATATAAACACAAGCTGCTTAGGCAGCAGTCACATTTCTGTCTATAGGTCTAGCTCCTGAAGGACTTACCAGAGTTTTATTGAGTGAAAAAGCACCCCATGTATTCGACACCAATTGTCTACTCTGGCCCCCACTTTGCACAGGAAAGGACAGACAGCAGTCAAGCCCCACAAAAGGCTGCATTCCTCCACGGCAGGGCAGTAAGTGCATGGTGGGAGTCCTGTTTTACCTCCTACTCATCTTTCTTCCTCACCTCTTTGAGAGGAAAATGCAAATCCCTCAATGGTAGAGGAGCTTTTGGAGAGGTGGCATAATCACTCAACATAATTAATATCCTGTGGAAAACATGCTCATGATGAGCTTTTCAGTCATTTGGAGAAAATCATTAGAAGAGCCAGTCACTGCAAAGAATCAAATGTGGCTCTGAAACAGGATAATATATCCTAGCAGCAACTTAGTTATACACTGTAGTATACAAGAGAAGGGACAGCTCAGTCTTTAGAAAGACAAGACAGTAGGTACCCTTCAATAAAATGGGCTTGACTTCAGTGTCCTGGGAAAAATCCAGACAAGCTAGTGTAAACTTGGAAAAAATGACATTCCTAGCAGTAACCCTGGCTTAAAGGTACTTCAAGCGCCAATTCACAAGCTGTACTTGCTCAGTCTGGGCTGGCTCTAACCTTCTCCACCTGTGCCCATAGATCCTGTCAGCTCCCGTCAGATCCCTGTGCTAACCAGAGAGTGAGCAGAAAACCTCATCAGTTTTAACTTCTCCCAGTAAGACAGGCCGCTGTCCACACTTCTTTTCCTCCCCACCCCAGAGTCACAGCCTCTAAAACTGTTTGGAGAACATATAACCCAGAACCTGGCAGCAGATGGCTGTTGACAGGGCATGTGTGACACTGGGGAGAGGTACTTGAACAGAAAAGGGCATTTTTTCTTTTTCCACAAAGAATAAAATAGTAAATTAAGCATTAATCCAATTAAGATTAAAAGGAAAAAAATCAGTTTGGATGACATCAATTTTAACAAATGTCCAAATATTTCTTTTTAGAATTTGTGAAGAGAAATTTATCAACTTTTCATTTTGTAGAGCTATTTTTAAAAACAGCAGAACACTCTAAGAAAGAGTGACAGATTAAATAAAAAGGCTAAGTAGCTCCAAAAAGATTAAAAAAAGGCATAATTTTTTTTTGTTAACACCATATTGAGTTAAAAAAAAAGAACCCAAACTGTGTTTTTATTTTACCAAGAATATGTCTTCCCCCTTTACTTTTTTCCCCACTTCAAACATCAATGGAATAAAAAACACGCAAACATGGTACTCTCTGTCTTATTCTAGTGGGCCTCTTTTCCTGTTTATTATTCGTCCTTGGAACTGTTCTTCCCACCATCATCAGGATTCTCTGCATCTTGTTTATACAAGCCTCTCAAAACACTTTCTTTATCTAATCTATTTTAAACGTGTTGAAGAACCCTTCATGGTAACATCTCAGTACTGAAATCTAATCTAATCCATCAGCCAAGAGTCTAGTTGCTTTATAAACACTAATGGCCAGATGCTGTTACCCTTTCCTCAGACGGAAATCTATTGCACTACCCTGTTCTCAATAAAGGTGTCAGAATCTGTCCCTCAACTCATAATATCTAATTCTTATCATCATTTCACAGCTGGGGAAACTGAGATACCATGAACTAAAGTTGCCCAGGGTCACATAGTAGTTCATCTGAAAATAAGAAGCCAAAAGTCCAAGCTCACAGCCTCCAGTTCTCACCAGCAGCAGTCAAATCGCTGTTCAAGGAATTGCTTGTGTTTAATGCATGCAATGCATTCAGACTTGTGCCTTCAGTAATAAAGGCTTAACTGTGAAATAAAAGTCCACAACCATCATGTTTACTTGTACTTGACTGCAGGTCATGGGCTGAATAGAAATTTCTTTCTTGAGATTGCTGAAAATAATAATAAAATAAATTACAGTTGATCAAGTTTGTCCTCGCCCTGAGTTACAAGGAGAGTGAAGTTATAAACCAGATTTCAGGCTGCACTGGGCTATATCTCCTGCTCTAGATGGCCACAGGACAAGGCACCACTCTAGGAAAATAATTTCAGTTTGTTTAAAAAGAAATAGTAGTGATGAAAGTAATTGATGCTCTAAGGTGTCCTTGAGCAAATTTGATTTGAAGGAATTTTGCTGGCATATTTTCTGGAGTTTTGTCCTCAATTCACATGCAACATGCATATATGAAATTTAATATTTCTAGGTACTTTTGCACATAATCCAAATTTTTCTTCTTAAGTTGTTTGCTTCTTTCCTTATTCCCAACCTGCTGTGGCATCTGTGAGTTATGGAGGGAAACGGGAAATACACAGCTGCTCCAAACTTCATATATTGTAGGTACATGGTACCACACATTTAGGGAAGTAAAAAAAGGAAACATTGCAAAAGCAGATCAATTTTATTATCTCATTTTTTTTACAAATAAATGGGATTCAGATAACAGGAAGAACTTGTCCACTAGTCACAAAATGTTCCTTTGATTTTGTAGAGTTATGTGCCTTTCCTCCTCATAAGAAGACAAGCTTGAAGTTGATGGTTGGAGATGCTAGCTAAAGAGAAAGCACAGCCTGAAGAATGGGATGGGTGAATGGGATGTTTGAATCATAATTCCCGTGAGGCATAATTGTAGTAGCATTTCAGAAAAGAAATACCAGAGTGTAAAAAGCAAAACAACACACTCTCAGAAGAGCAATACTTGTGAAATCTAAGACAAAATAAAATGAAGCAGGCAACTTTAAACACAGAAGCAAAAACCCCGATGAGGAAAAGATGAAAATTATTGCCATAATCACATTAATGAACATAATACCTCAGTGTTACCAAGAGCACAACTAGACAGCTGATTAAAAGTAGAGAAATTTTCTTTTTTCCAGGTTTGAACATGCTGGGTGTTATCCAGTTTCAACCAAAGGCCATAAAAGCCATATTAGGATATTTCCTGAATTTCAACTACATTGCCCTCTTAAACAGTTGATCTTACAAGCTCAAGGACAAGTGTCTTGGCAGCATGAATGTTGGGTTTTTTTCATGGTAGTTGGCCTCTGCCTGACCTGCTCAGAGCACAAGCAGAGATCATTCACCCTTCCTTTGCACATCTGTCTAAAGTGTACTCTAAGCAAGAACTGACAAGGGCTCTTGGTTTCATATTCTGGGGGACGAGTCTGGAGAACACTGGAGAACTGGCTCATTGTGATGAAATGGCAGGGCTGTTTTCTTTTGCTCTGCATCAGTGGAATATTTAAAAGTAGTTGAACTTGCTGGTGTCAAAATCTGCTTTTTTTTTTTTTCCTGATTTGAGTCTGTTCACATGGAAAAACCTATCTGTGTTAGGCCTTAGCAGGGAATTCCTAAATGGCATTCAGAAAAGGAAGAGAGAACAAATGGGGGTGGTGGAGCATTGTAGAATAACTAGCACGGAGTGCACTGGAGCACATGGATACCTTTTCAATTACTTCAATTTTTTTTTTTTAATTACAAATTGTTCTATTTAAAGTCAAGAAGATACCTTTTGACCTTCTTGTCTAACTTCTCACAGCTAGACAATTTCATCCAGCAAGCCTTGCATCAAGTGTCTTTCAGAGATAGAGGTTTTCCAACTGACTCTTTGGAGAAATTCTTTACTCAGTCTGTCCTTACCTGTGTTCTCTGCCACTACTCAAATAAGTCTGAGTAAATAGTCTGTTGTGAGCAGTTATTACCATCAATAAGCTTAGCTTGTTATGGGAGACAGCGCTATATAAAGGGCTATGCTTAAAATGCATTTAATACAAGGAATGCCATCTTCTAGTATAAAGTGTTCTATCCTTCATACATTCATAGATTCAATAATTCTATAATTGCTATTCACTGCAAATAAGCTTCTTGAATTCATTTCATAACACAGCTGAACTCACTCTGGAGACAATTTTTCTGCAAGCCTAGACAACACCAACCCATTAGGAAATAGGGTTAAAATCTGCTTGGGGTGCTACAGACAAGGTAGAAAGAAAAAAGAGGAGACAGAAAGAAGATATGGATCTGTAATTACAAGTGGCAGAAAAACGTGGTTTAATTCATTGGACAGCAAGACCAGCAATACCACCAGATATCTGCAGAATGTCTTGTCTGTAAACACTGTCTGAATTAATCACAAAGAGAGACAGTGTAATTATTGTATTTTATTAAATACTTTTATAAAAATATTATGATATTGTTCTAAATAAATGAGCTAACGGTAATATGACCCATTTCCCTGAGATCTCAGCCATAGCCAAAGTATCTCATAAATTGTGCTGTACAAAGAGGCAAATGACAGGTGAAAACCTGCAGGACCACCACATAGCCTAGCCAGGGAAACGTTTCTTCAGTGGGACCAATCCTTATGCCAGCAGACCTGGTCCACCTCTTTCATTTTTGCTTTCTTTTAGACTAGTCATTGAATAAATACTGTTCATTTACTTAGAAAGGGAGCATCTTTTTACTTCAGCTTGCCTTTAAGAAATAAAACCTCCTGTCCTGTCAATATTTTGTTGTAAAGAGAAGTAAAATACAGCAAGCATTTGAGGAACCATTTCAATACAGGATCAAAAGAGAAAAAGTGCACCTATCATTTGAATCAATGAGTGTAAGGCATGGGAAATGCTGTGTGTGTGAGTGAATAAATAAAGAAGGGCTAACAGATTTACAAGATATTTAATTTCTTTTAAAAGATATTGCGAGAAAGTAGGGTATTAATTGGAAGGTTGGTGATGCAGAGGATATATGATGGCAGTAGCTATAGATATGTAAGGTATAGGCAGAGATATCAATTTTGTGAGTGTGTGCACCTCTCTATGTGTATGTGTAGTATACAGGAGTATACTGAGTTTTTGTCTGAAACCAGCTCAAGTCTGATGTGTCTTGCTGAAGTAAGTGTTCCTCTACCTTGTTTCTCTGTGTCACCCATGTTATTCAAGCTCTGTGTTTCCCCACATCTCTCCCAAAAACAGTCCTCAGAAACAGCAACCCCTGACATTACAGTCAGTTTTCTGGCCTGTTGCTTCTCAAGGTCTGCAGCTCTTTCCTTATACAACACTTGTTTTTGAACCATTTTAAGGACCGTAGAGCATTAGATTTAACATAGTATTTCTTCAGCAACACTTCACCTTGTGAAACTCTTAGCAGGCCAAAGCTGTCAAAGTACAGATGTCAAAGCACAGCTCTCTCTGCCTCTTATAAAAGGATGTGCCAAGCAAACACTGAAACCCATTAGGGAGAAAGCACATTTTCTGTCAGGTACTTTGCGTTGTTGTAATCTGTGTTGTGAGGCTCTGACCCAAGACCTTTTGGGTTTTTTGCAATTAGATCTCAAAAACAAGCAGCAATCTTCTCTCATGCTGCACAGGACACTTATACCTTTCAACCATAAGCATTTAGGGGTCTGTTTCTCATTAGTGTGTTGTTTGTGGCTGCTGTGTAAGTTTGCTTAGTTGTCCACATCATACATTTGTTAATAAATAATTAATTGCCCTGATTTCATCCAGCTGGCTGTCTTTTTCCTCTTCTAAACCATTGTGCAAAGTGGCTTGTATCAACGGGCTATGCAGACTATATACCTTTATTAACACTGTGTGTCAATCTATCATACAGTGTTTTATGGAGACATATAAGGTTTACAAATGTCATGAGATCTCTCTCAGGAAGCAGGCTGTATGGATGCCAAATCTTTCTCATACTGTCCTCCTGACTCAGCCTTCTTCATTTTACAGCTCCAGCAGTAAGAAAGATCCTGTCTTTATGTGAAAGTGAGACTGATAAATGTAGTGGTCAGCATAAACAAACATATGAAACAATATTAAGGGTCTGACTCACTTTCAGTGACATTGGGCTAAATGAGAAATAAATAGGCTGATATTTATAGAATTGCCCAAGGGAATAAAGACTTATGGAGCAGTAAAAGGTTGCATGTATTCACTGACTCTTGTCTGAAGTTTTGTCTATATTGTTGTGCCATTATATTTCATTTGCATGTGTTGCTGTCTAGGCTGGTAAAGAAAGAGACAGAAAATACTGCAAGGTCATCATGATGACTTTAAGCATACAGACTGTAAATGGATTAGGATATAAACAGTATGAAGAAAACCAAATCTGTGTTAACATGATCATAGCAATTCCAGTAGATTTGACTTGTGTAAGTAGCCAAAGTTTCACGCCACAGATCCATCCCCACTACCCCCTTTCTTCAAATGTCTCTTTGACAAGGATCCAGTGATCTTTTGCAGGGTGGTGCTCTCATTGCTTTGCATGGAGCAAACACTGACTGACGATGGCTTCTGTTGTCACTTGCCATCACCCCTAGCCATGCTGTTGAAATAAATTTGATCTGCCTCTTACTGCAGAGAAATTGCACAAGAACATGTTGGAGGAGAAAGATATGCTGTACATGTTAGAGCTCAGAAAATTTCCAAGAGTGCTTGCCAGTATCACTCTGTACGCTAAATTTGTACAAACACAGCAGTTAAGAAGTTGTACTCCAGTTAAAGTGTCATTTGACAAGATGAACGTATTCTGCTGTCTCCTCTTATCTTGTGAATGCTTTATCTCTGGAGGAGAAAAGCAGTCATTCTCTTTCTTTCAGATCCAATCCAGCTCCTGTGTTAGAGTTAGCATTCAAAGTACATCAGAACTGAGAAGAAAATGAGTCCCCTTCCCCTGAGGACAGAAGAGTGAGAAGGACCCATCAGACTCCAGAGTTTAGGGTAATAATACTGAATTTTATGCCAGACAAATATTTTTTCAGTCATATATATATTCCTAGTACAGCCTAAGAGCAATGGAAATATGACTGAGGCCTTATCAACACTTTTGTGTTCACACACGACTTTTCGCCCAATTTTTCTTTTATTCAGTGCTTTAATATGCAGAAGAACAACAAAGCAGCTCTGGGAATTCAGCACTAGTCTTTTCCCAAAACCTGCAGTGGAAATTTTTTAGATTTCAGGAACTGAATGAAGGAAATACCAAGTGCTTAACATCATTTGACTACTAGAAAAGCAATGTCACTGCAGGTGTGGCATCTTAATAGGAACATCTGATGGTTACATGGTTGCAAGATAATTAGCCTTCTGAAAAATAGGGCTATTTTAACTTCTCTAATATTTTGATTACATCCACCCTTCTATTTCTCCCTCTCCTTTTATGTCTCTGAAAAATTACCCATCATGGATCTATGTGTTTTGACTTTCTTGAGACTGATATGAATTTTAAGAAATCAAGGGAGAGTCCTGTCACTCTGTCAGTGATAGATATGTCTTCACTAATAACTTTGCTGTAACAGCCCCAACAATAACTGTATTTGTAATCCTCCTCATTCTCCTGCAACAACTCTAAGTTTAGAGTGTCTGAAAACACTGATCACTACCGTGAAGTCCTTACTTTCTAAAGTCTGAATTTTTAAAAATGTAGCTAATCCAAATTGATTTTACCGGTAGTGCTAAATCCTTTTGGGAGTCTGGACTAAATGCCTAGGAAGAATCAGTGGTTGTTTACTGATACTGAACAATATTCCACTTGTTCCTTTGTTTTTCTTTCTCCTTGATCCAATATATTGGAAACTAATTCAAGTCTTTGGTAGTACAATTGCTAAGCAGCTCCTGAACAACAGCTGTTAACATTTTGAGGTGAAAGAAGGGAGCTTGGTACCTGAGGGGAAGTAGTGCAGGAGCAGCAGTGGCTCTTACAGGACGGAAACAGAAATGTTGCTAATAGGCTGCCAGACAAGCAGACTCAGTACCAGTAAAAGTACTTATTTCAAGACAATCTGAGGGCAACCTTTGCAATTCCCAAGACCTTTAACCTACACATTGAAAAGAGAGCACATGCCAGTGGTGGATATGAGGCAGGGAATCAAAGGAATTCCAAACTTTAATATGACTACAAAAAACTATTGCAATTTGTAGTCCCTTCCAGCTGCCAACATTCCTTGGCACCCTCCAGACATCGTGCACTGCTACTGTTTTAGAGAGTTTTGAGTAAGGGTAAGTTAATGATGGTGGAAAGGTGCCAGACCAGCACCCAGATCCAGATCCCACCTGTGAATCTTTGTCTGTGTCATCTCATTGCTCATACCCTTGAGTGGTTATATAAATTCCTCTCCACAGGCCTTACTCAAGGTGACGATCCAAACATTTCTTGTCATTGACTCATAGCTTTTGGCAGATGATTGCAAATTTTTAGAAAAGAGATCTCAGCCCAGAGACAAAGGACAAAATGCATTCTGCAGAGCGGTTCCTCTAAACTGATAAAGTCTGCTATCTGGGCCCTGCAGATACAGTGGTCTTTTTTAAATTACCCTTCCTTAAAAAACTGGAGCCATCAAGGAGCAACACAGTGTTGGAAAATGGCCATTAAGCATGTATTTCTTCTAAGATGGATTCAGGGAGCAGTCTCTATATAGGTTTGTTACTCCAGGACATCTGACTGAAAGTGTTTTTGTTGCCATATTCTGATTTGTCAACCTTATATTTTTCTAGTTGGGTTTCTTCCAGTGGATAACTAGTTCTGCCATTGGAAATTTTATGTAGAGGTTCTGATAATTTGAGTTAAGAAGTTAATTTTCTTTGTAGATGTACTAGAGTAGGATGAAGACAGACTATGAAAACTTGTGACCTCCCCAAGATATCAGATATCCTCTCATGTGAAAGAAAGGATGTTTCCAAGGATGTTTAACACAGAGTTACTGAAAAATAACTTGGTACTGAGTTTCTACATGCTCATTCTTCCTCTTTGATGTCACAGGAGGTTTACTTTAGGGTTGTGACATACTCATATATTCACATAGCTGCATGGGCATACCATTTTGAGTTAGGGACACACCAGAGAGTAGGATCAGCCACTATCTGTAATAGAAAAATGATGAAAAATTTTCATGGAAAGAGTCATGCAGCACAGCATAGAAGAAGCTTTTCACATCTTTCCCCTGGCATGGACATTTTGGAAATAATTCCTTGAATACATTTCCTGTGCACAGGGAGTTGGGAATGGACATTGCCATGGCATTTGGCAATTATGGTCAGTCATGACAGTACCAACAACACTCACCTGAAACTGAGCTTGTCCAAGTTGTGCTGAGATTTCTTGCTGTCGGCATCTCTTTGCATACTTTGCTTCTCTGCTGGCGGGGGGGGGGGGAGGGAGCAGAAAACACCAGTATATCAACTGGTACTGCTAACTGTTCGTGTTCATTTTTTTTTCCACTCTTCGATTTTGAAACCCCAGCTGTGAGAGAAGATACATATTAATTGACAGCATGTATCCTTCCCACAAGTGGATAAGTGTAAAAATGTTGTTCGAGCCACAAATTACTGTTTTATTTCAAGACTGTAAGATCAGAAAACGTATACCTGTATGTGTGGACATTGTATTTGACTTCTCTGTTCACTTCCTTCCTGTAATGTGTACCCAGTATCTGGGATTATCAAAGACAGGGATAAGGAGGAGTGCTACAGGTAATTGCTTACTTATACTCTGTAGATCAATAAAAAGCTCAGAGATGTTAAACTTACATGGAACTCACGGACCACGAAAAGTAGAACCACCATGTACATCTAGGCCTATATTTTCTTGACAAATAACATTTTAATTCAGAAATGACCTATTGATTTTGAGGGAATTAATCGTAAAGTATTGATTTTGGTTTAAATCACTGGAAAACTTCCTTCTTCCTTTGAAAAAAAAAAAAAAAAGAAGGCCAATTCCATTTAAAAAAAAAAAGCAACTAAAAAACACCAGTCATAATTGTCAAGTGAAATGGTACAGGTACACTCTCATGCCAGGAGAGGGAATTAAATCACTTCTTACTTTGAAAATTAATTCATTTTTCAGCTGCAGAGCAAAAGGAAAGTCAATGTAAAACATCTCCACTGATTTCAGCAGCCTTTGCACTGGCCCAAAATTATATTTTTCATATATAACTTTTTTCATAAGAAAGACTACAATTAAAGCAGTAGCCTATAATAAATCATTCCTGAGTACCCATGTGCCTCCACTTGGTATTGCAAAGTGGTGTTTTATTTTATCACATGAAATCTCCATACATGGTATCACTCAAATTACTTCTGGCTGTTGTGCACAGGATGACAAGAAATAGGATTAAATTGCAGGAAAGATGGGTTAAGTAAGGAAAAAATCTGAAATATAAAATCTAAGCAAGACCCTAAACAAAATGCATAAGGAGAAAGCAGTGTCTGTATCCTAACACTTTAAGGACAGTCTTGGCAAACACCTGTCATGAACTGTTTAAGTAGGTATTAAGTCATCCTCAGGAAGGCAAGACAAATCAGATGACCTTTTGTTATCTTTTCCAATGTAACTTTTTATGTCTTTATAAATTTCCTTTTAAGATGATGGAATTAACAGTTTTAGTTTACAGTTCTGTGACTTGATGCATCCCCAAGTTCTGTGTAAAGCTGCACTCACTAGTAGAGTTGATGGATTGGGCTTATTTAAGTAGTTTACTATTTTCATCTTCTATGGGCACAACAGAAGAGAGCACTTCTGTGCTATGATGAGTTTAGTTAGTGTCATATCTTGACCAGAGCATGGATCACTCAGCTCTGACCAGACCTTGCTTGCTATTGAATGCATTCTGTCATGGGTTCGTACTTTACTCTTTCTCTCTCACTGCAACTAAACAAACTGTTTAATTGAGATAGCAGCAAATTGCTCAAGTGGACCAAATGAATTGTAAGAGCTCTGGAATTAAAAAAATCTGAATTAATAACGGGAACCTGAAGCCATGTCTCCCTAGTCCACATTTTGCAATAGACACACAGCCAATAATTTCTCACTTGCTGCCAGCCATTTAAGGAAAAGGCAGATAAGTGACAAAGGATCATTGTCAAAAAAAGGGTCCATTCCTTATTCTCACTTACCAAAATCTATTATCTTTTACTTAAGCAATAAGCCCTCTTCTGTTGTAATGGATTTTTTTCACCAGCTAACATCATAGCTCAATGGCACACTATGAACATGAAAAGAAACCATTATGTGTATACAGCAGTTAATTCTAAAACCAGAAGCACCTCTGGCACACAGTGTATGCAAAGTGTACTGTCAAAAAGAAATCTATACATCTTCCCGTAGGAAGGATTTAGATTATTTTATATCAGCCAGTTCAGGTAATAACTGAGGAGGAGAAAGAGTATGTTTTGAGGGCAAATGTATGAATTCTGCTTATATATTTCATAAACCTATTGAGTCATCTCAGGAATAGCCCAAGTCATACACCTGAGGAGTCTGTATGAGTCAAAGATAGCTCTGAATTTACCAGTCAGCAATCTTTCCCATAGAGTTGCAAATCAGTTGAACAGTATTCCAGATTATCACTGAGCTATGAAACATATTTTCTGTCTGAGCCCAAGCTGAGTTATCCTTACAGGATGAACATCTTCACTCTAGATACATTCATTTGACCATGCAGTTCTCATCTTTCCTCATCCAAGAAGAAAAAGTATCTTTTACTATCACAAATCCTGTTCCAATACACACACAGATGCATACACACATTTTAGACCAAGAGAAATATCAGTGTCTGTTTAGTTAATGCAAACATCCTTCAGTCATTCCTGTAGTGAAAGGAACTAGCCATCCACAGTGTAGAAATGAATGATGTTAAACTCATTTATTTGCATTGCAATTGTGTTTAGAGACTCCAGAAAAAAAAGTCAGGGCTCTATTATGCTAGGCAATGTAGAGTTATTTAATAAAAAACAGCCCCTACAGCAAACAGCTCACAATCAATAGAGACAAAAGAGGTAAAAGATGGGAGAAAATATGCTTTTATCAAATTCCAGCTTTCAAATGCAATATCCGTTTGGAGTCATCACCTGAATGAAATGTAAGATCTGAAAGGCTACTTTTATTACTTGTATCTATAAATATTTATGGCAATTTAACCTTAAAATTCCCATGTGCTTAGGGCTTTAATTATGCATTCAGCACAAAGGGAATTCAGCATGCATATCTGAGGGCATAATGGTTTGAGTAATCAATTTTGTATTCCCCTCAAAGAGCTAGAGCACCATTTAACTGAATCCTCTGCTTTGTAGCAAAAAGCTGGTAATGTATACGGGGACATATAGCCAGCACATCTTGCTAGAGGCTTGCCATGTCTGTTTTAAACAAGTCTGTTGTAATCTGCTTTCTTCCAGGCTCTAAAATACCACCTGCCACTCCAGACTTATGACAGCTGTGAGAGTCCTGATGAAATTTTAAAAATAATATTGCATGTTATTTTGAAATTTATGAAATGCTATATATTAGGATGTAAATAAAATATGCTTGAGTCTTTTATTTTGCCTTCTGCTCCTTGACGTGTTAAAGTTTATAGACTCCAACTCCTCTAGTCTCAAGGAGTCGAGGACTGGAAATTTTCTCTTTATCCATGATGGCTGTGAAGCTTGTGTAATTCTGTGACTCCAGGAACTGAGACTCTCAAGGGCAAATGTAGATTATCAAGAAACTTAAAAGAAAATTGTTCGAACTGCATCATGCAGCAAGTTGTATCTGAACTGCTTCTTTACATCAAGCTGTACAGTTATCATTTCACAGTTTTGTTTTAATTTTTCAAGATGGTTATTAATAACTGATTTTTATTCTGCATTTGCTGTATAATTCAGATATTTTCAAAGAAAGACCAGCTTGGATTAGTGAAACCTTTTAAACCTTTAATGGAAATGTAAACTCCCACTCACCAATCTATGTCATTATCTGCGAAAAAGCTGCTATATGTAATTGACTGGGGCAGGATATCTCATAAAACTGTTATTCCTCGTTAGTGTCTTGTTAACAGAACATTGTTTAAGTGAAGCCCTGGTTAGTACACTCACACTACGAGGGTTCTGCTTCTTGCAGAAGCACAGCATGTTGCCATTAACGCTGTATTCCCATTTCAGATAAAAAGGGAAACAAGCTCTTTCTTTATAGAGCAATAGGCTATGCCAGTAGAATAAAGAAAAGAAATTTCTCTAATCCTCATGGCTCACTCTTTAGTTCTAGGCATTTATTTGTATAGTTAGACACAAGGGTGCACAACAATGCAGTGAACTTTTCATGGCTGGTGGAATCCAGACAGGGTAATTCTGTCACTGAAGTCAGCCCGATTCAGTGACATAGAAAGTAACCAAAGAAAGATTTTTCAATACATTCAATCTCAATATGTGAAATCACCGGGAGTGTCGTTTAAATGCTGATTGTGTTACATGGTTTAGAAACAGAGTTAAAACCATTTATACAAGAAATACAGAAATGATAATAACTGTGTTAAAAATAGAATTCATAAACCAAACATTTCCTACACTTCGGAATTATTTTTTTTTATGGAGTAAGTACCAAAATGCTAGACTTTCACACAGACTAGGATATTCCATCAGACTTCTACTTGAAGTAATTTCCTTTAAAATTTCCCTTATAATTTTCAGTTGACATAGGATTACTCAAAATTTTCAGATTGGAAAAATCAATTTTTTCCAATCCAAATGTACTGTTTAGAAATCAATGATTTTCCTTAAAAAGCAGAAAATTCATTAATAAAAACTCCTGATATATTGAAATTAACTGACTTTAGATCACTAGAATATGTAGTCTTAAATTCCATTTAACCGCAAAGGAAACAATTCATTATTCAGGAACATAGAGATTCAGGAGCACTTGGAGATGCTATAATTGCTTGCTGTGCTTTAGTAAGCAGGGAGAACATTTTTTAAAGAATCTAAATAAAATAGTCTAGGCTGGTTGGGATATGAGCCTTACTATCGAAAATAACTTCACTGTATTTGACAATGTGACCAGCAGCTTTTCTGTGAATTATCAAGTCTCCCAGACCTCCTCATCTCTCAGGATCTGGGACTTCACTTGAGCTGTGCCAGAGGTAACATCTACATGTCTATGGCAGAGATTAAATATCTCATGAGTGTCAGAAGAAAGCACATACACAGAACAACCAACTCATGATTCAATAAATCTGATGTTGTTCTATCTAGTTTGGTCTTGCTGAGTTCTGTGGATTTTATTTCCAGAGAAGTACATCAGCAGTGGTAATGGGAAAACATACAGATTTCTTCCACAGGGGAAAAGAGAAGGAAAGGAGGTAGAAAAGGTAGGAAGGATAAAGAGGTTGCAGTTTGAAACACAGAGCACAAGAGAAAAGGACAGATTCTTATGTCCAATCTGCATTTCTGAAGTAAATTATTGACTATCATAATTAGCTACTGATCAGAGACTTTATCCCCCTATGGGAGGTAGAGGCACGGACTTGTTTAAAAGTGAGGTCTGGGCTTTTTTGCAAAACCCTAGTAAGATGTGTATTAGTGAGAAAGCCATTTTACTTCTGGCATCACCTCTTTCTCCTTCACTTACTCTGTGTTTGCTTTGATTTTGCAAACTGGGAGCTTGTAGAGATAGTTGAGATTTCAGAAGAATTCGTAACAGAAAGCTAGAATTCGTTTTGCTTAGGAGGACTGCAAAATGCCTTCTCCAAAGGGTAGATTTCTTTTTTTCCCCTCTGCAGTCAAAGGGAGTTGCAGAGAGAGAGCTGTGTTATCTCTCTCTGCTATGTCAGAGGGAGATAAACCTCACAAACATGTACAGGGCCCGAGCAGCCAAGAGAAGGCAGGAAGGACAGGGAAGAGAAGACAAAAAGCCTTGGAGAAGGCAGGGTCTTGCCTTTTCTTCCTGGGGTCTGGTGCTTCTATTTTTAAGGAGGTATTTTTAAGTTTTTCTTGTTCTGACCTTCTAAATAAACTTTCTGAATTCTTTCCACTGCCTTGGCATTTCTGAGGATACCTGCGTATCTTACTTTAGAGAGCTGTTTGCATCAGGAACAGCTTATTTCTGTTTGTATTTGCAGTTTACAACATAGGGAAGCCCCACTTTTGATTGGGACACTTAAGGCTTTGCAGAGACACAAATAAAAGAATTTAAAAGACATTTTTATTCTTTTGTAAGTGCGTGCAACAGTGTTAGATTATACACACGCAAATGGTCCCACATCTATTTGCTGCATCTTACTATGGCTCAAAATAGTCTCAACTCTTCAAACTTATTAGCTGTTTGCTTGCACAACACTGAAGCTATTACAAGGCTGGTCTTTGATTTCTGTGACTGCATGCAGTTGGGCAAGATAAAAAGATAAAGATTAAAAAAAAGGACACATATAGTACAGCAAAGCACTGCCCATTTGCTCCAGTAGAAGTCAAAGAAGAGAAAGATGATGTCACATACCCGGACCCCTTCCTCTCTCAGCTCCACAGAGGATCATCTTCCCAGAAACTCTGCAGCAAAAGTAATGAGAGGGGTAGACTGTAAGTATAAAGGACAATATAGTTGTCTCATAAAAAAATTTAACAGTCCTGCTGGGCCACCATACTCAGGCCTTCTCAGAAAGGCATTCAATTAATAATAAATGATAAACCCAATGAATTTGCTACTTCAGATGTTCCCACTGATTTACATTTAGAACCTCAGTGGTAGCTGATAAGCCTGGCAGGTTAACCAAATGGCATATTTTGTGAGGAGCAACAGTTGTGCTCATAGTGCTTATGGGATACATAGCTGTCATGGCAATAAATGATTAGCATACAGAGCAACAGAAGGGCACTCACTAATCTGTTTTTAATCCTTTAAGTAATTCCAGTTTGCAGAGGTTAAAGGGATTGGTAGCATGAGACGCTAAAGCTTTGTAGACATCCAGTTCCGTTTCTTTCTCTGATTTTTATTCTTTGGTCTACTGATAAGATCATTGCAAAAAGCAGGAAAAACAGGTTCACTGTAATCTCAGTAGGTCTGGTAATTTAGGGAGGCTACTACTCGTTATGAAGGGAAATGACAAGGCATGACAGAAATTCAAAGGCAGCCTTGACAATTCTGTCCAAGGAGAGCTAGTAGCAAAAAACTATATCCATTTGTACATTGTGCCCAACTTGTTGCTGACTCAAGGTCTGTGAGTATCGCAAGTATATTTGTTTAGTACAAACTAAGTCTTTTTCCTTAGAAAAAAAATAGAAGCTCTTCATGAAGTAGATTAATTTACATCTTAAAGGTGGGTGGAGTGAGGAGGGTGCCGTGCATATTTTACTGAGTTTTATCCTATTAAAATAGGTTTATTTTCTAGGAAAAAAGATTTTAACTGCAGATATGAACATTTCCAGAAGTGTTTCAATATCTAGAGAATTAATATATTACATAAAGTCTAGGCCGGTCTCCAGATGACAACATTATTCAAATTCATTTGGTGAGGAGGAGCTCAGGTCCACAACACTGGTCAGCTTTCAGCAGTGGGTTTGCATTATTCTTGTATTCAAGACTGAAAAGACGTCCAGAGTTGAATTCATCTGGGCATTTGTATCTTAACTGCTGACTCCAAGGTACCACTATGGCCCAAAGAAAGAAGCAAGCAATTGTAGGACACAATTCATCTTGCTCAAAATAGAAATCTAAAATACACCAGATAAATCACACCAGTTGCTTTTTCCCATGATCTCAAGAGATCTTGAGACGAGTACCAGAAAACAGATAATGCTGTCATAAAATCATTAGTTGACCTGCTGGAAAGCAGCTCTGTGAAGAAGGACCTGGGATTCCTGATGGACAACAACCTCTCCATGAGTCAGCAGTGTGCCTTTTTGGTTAAGAAGACCAATGGGATCCTGGGGTGCATCAAGAAAATCACTGTCAGCAGGGTGAGGGAGGCGATTCTATCCTTTTATTCAGCCCTGATGAGGCCACTTCTGGAGTGCTGCGTCCAGTTCTGGGCTCCTCGGTACAAGAGAGATATGGAGCAGAGGGCTACAAAAATGATGAGGAGACTGGAGCATCACTCTTATGAGGACAGGCTGAAGGATCTGTCAGGCCTGTTCAGCCTCAAAAAGAGATGACTGAGGAGGGACCTCATCAATACCCATAAGAATCTGAAGGGAGAGTGCCAAGAGGATGGAGCCAGGATCTTCTCAGTGGTGCCGAGCAATAGGGCAAGAGGCAATGGGCAGAAACTGATGCACAGGAAGTTCCACCTGAATATGAGGAAGAAATTCTTTCCTGTACAGCACTGCTACGTGCTGGAACAGATTGCCCAGAGAGTTTTTGGAGTCTCCCTCACTGGAGGTATTCAAGAACCATCTGGATGCAATCCTGTGAAACGTGCTCTAGGATGAACCTGCATGGACCAGATGATCCACTGTGGTACTTTCCAATCTTACCCATTCTGGGCTTCTGTGATCTAGAATGGGAACTGTGCTGAAAAGAAGGAGAGCAGTTTGGTGAATTTGCATGTACCTGGAAAACAAGAAACTCAGGTTCAAATCTTTGTTTTAGATTCAGTGTAATTTTGGATTTAAGTTACTCAAAGACAAAAGACACAGACCTTTAACTAATTTGAAGTAGGGGTGTTACTTCCCTTTACTTCTTCCACATTTTCAAAAATAAGCTAAAATATCCAACTTTTGTCCTACAGCATTGATCAGAACGCCAACATTTGCAGAGAAGTTGAATTCTTACTGAGACTAAAAGTGCCTCTCGATGAAATGCACAAAAGTTTTGTAGAGGTAGGTAGGTTTTATCCACTAGAGAAATTAAACTATCTCATGAGAGGAACATGAAAACTGTCTAACAATTCTCAGCTACACTCCAGAACAGTGAAGGACAAATTCTAATGAAGTGAATGTTTCAGCAGCCTAAATTTAACTCTCTGCTTGTGATTCTCCAGGCTCCTTAGTTTCTAGCTCAGTTCTTATGAAAAAAAAAAAGAGGTCTTCAGTCTTATAGCAGTTCCACCATATCCTTTAATAGTCTTCAGAGGCCTTTCCCTTTTTCAGTACAAACTCATAGAGAAGAAGCTGGGGTGGTTTGACCCTGGCTGGATGCCAGGTGCCGACCAAAGCTGCTGTATTACTCCTTTCCTCAACTAGACAGAAGAAAGAAAATATAAGAAAAGGTTCATGATTTGAGATAAAGACAGAGAGATCACTCACCGATTACCATCATGGACAAAGCAGATTCAACTTAGGGAAATTAATTGATTTTTTTACCAATCAAAATCAGAGTACGGTAAACCTTTCTTCAACTTTCCCTCCTTCCCAGGCTCTACCTCCTCCCTGTCAGTGCTATGCATTGACAGGGAATGGGGGTTACGGTCAGTTCATCACATTATGTCTGCTGCTGCATTCTCCTCAGGGAGAGGAGTCCTTCCCCTGCTCCAGCGTGGGGTCCCTCCCGTGGGAGACAGTCCCCAGTTATCTTATTGAACATGAGTTCTTCCCACAGGCTACATTTCTTAAGAAACTGCTCCAGTGTGGGTCCCTTCCAAGGGGTGCAGTCTTTCAAGAAGAGGCTACTCCAGTGTGGGTCCAGCACGGGGTCACAAGTCCTTCCAGAAAATCTGCTCTAGCATGAACTCTTCTCCATGGGTCCACAGATCCTGCCAGAAATCTGTTCCAATGTGGGCTTCCCACGAGGTCACCGCTGTCTTTTGGGCATCCACCTGCTCCAGTGTAGGGCTCCTCCACAGGCTGTGGGTGGATCTCTGCTCCACCGTGGACCTTCCTGGGCTGCAGGGGAACAGCCTGCCTCACCATGGCCTTAACCATGGGCCACAGAGGAATGTCTGCTCTTGTGCCTGGAGCACCTCTTTCCCCACCTTCTCCATTGACCTTGGTGTCTGCAGGGCTGTGTCTCTCACATTTTCACTCTTCTCTCCTCTGGCTGCAATTACTTCTGAACAATATCTCTTTTTTCGCTCCTTAATATGTTACCACAGAGGCTGATTGGCTAAGAGGCATATCCATCTTAAAGCTGACTGGTGTTGGCTTCATCGGGTATGGGGGAGGCTTCTCAGAGAAGCCACCCTTACAGCCCCTCCCCTGGTAGCAGAACCATGCCACACAAATCCAACACAGAACCATATATAGAATATGGATATATGAATCAAGTAAGATGCTTTTGTTTCAGCAAACTTGGGAATGTATTTAGAAGCACAGATTATGGTCTTGCATTCTGATAACTTTGGCTTATCAAGCAGGAGCCTCAGCCAGCATTTCAAAGAGCAGTTTTCAAATAATTAATGTCAACAAATCACATTTATAAATAATTATCAGAGGATCAAGATCATAAGATTTGATTATTTAACAAGGAATTTTTCCAACACAAACCAGACAGAAACAATGTTTACTTGCTCTTTCTCATCTCCAACTTTCTTTTTCTCCTTCCCCAACTGTGAATTGGTCAAGCAAGGAAAGACCCATAACACAGATATATAAACACAGTAGAAAGTTAATTTATTATGGATCAGACTTTACTTGCACTAAACATAGTAATGAGACTCAAACTCCCTAGTCATATACTGCTTCAATGAAATACACTTTAATGGCAAAATAAAACAGTACAGTGTGACTGTCCCTCATTCTCTCTTAGAGGTAGATAAGGTCTCTACCAACTTGTGCTCCCTCACTTAAGAGGTCTGAAAAGAGTTCACAGGGTTGCAGTAAGTACGATCAGAGGCTGAGAGAGCATGGTTTATGGGAAACAGTGTGTGAGCTGAGCTCTGTCAAACTAGAGACAAGTAGGTTGAGGAGAGACCTGCTGAAAGTCTGACAGAGAGAGAAAAAAAAAATTCTTTTTCGGTCACAGAGAAAAGACAGGCTGTAACAAGGGAGAGCTTAATTAAACCTTTTAAAAGTAAAGATAGTAAACTGCTGAAATAAATACATTGTGGGGAAAGCTGTGGAACATCCATTGGTCCTTGAAGTATAGGCTGGATAAACATATGTCAAGAATCATTTAGACAGACATCCTCCTGCCCATAGAGACATATCATATTTCTGAATGGAAACTCTATACTTTGTGTCATAAAATAAAAACAATTTCTAGTTTCTTATAGCTATTTAAAAATTTTCTTACACCAAATAGCTGGAAAGAGTGGGGCTTGCTATGAATTGGAAGTTTGGATAAAAAGAATGTGGCTACTCAAAGAAACTCTGGTCTTCCAGAGACTTCTTCAATCAGCCCTGTTTAAATAATACTTTTCCTCATCCTATCTTGGCCATAGCAATGAGAAGCCCCTGGCAGCCTGACTGTGGAGCTCCTGGAACCTCAGGTACTGTTCATACACACATGCACAGGCACACAATCAATTTACCAGAACAGATTTAATTGAAAAGCAGCTTTATTACCATCTTCCTCAATTAATTCAGAAATGTGAAAATAAACATACGGATGTTGGGCCTAATTTTCATTTACACTAATAGTTTTGGTACTGCTTTCTTCCTAAAAGGAAGCCTTAACAAGCTGGTAAAGAGAATTTGCTGTTTTTTAATATTGAGAAAGTGGGGGAAATTGGCAATAATGCAAATAGGAATTGAGACTATTGAGTACTTTGGTTGGATGTGTATTTTCACAGTTATGCCTTTCTACTGGTCTAGTGCTATAAAAAACTCAAGGTGAGTAATAATGAAGTATAATTGCACTTTGCAACACTGTCCACACAAAGAGAACTTAAAGGAATCTCACTATAAATGAGAATCTTGCCAACTATAACTAAACTGTGTGGCTTAACTGTAATGTGGTTATTCAGAAACATTTTAATCTTTTAAAAAATGCAGTGGGGTTTACAGCTAAAACAGGATTTTAAACTGTTCTTGAAGTAAGATATAAACAGTGTGGAATGAAGAGTCCCTATGATGGAAGCTTCCATTTCCTGGGATTTGCAGCTGGGTGAGCATCTGTTTCTGAATCTTTTCCCTCTTCCATGTTCAGCCTTTAGGGAAGAAAGACAGTTCTAGCATTAGCTACTAAGGTTTGACTGAAATTTCTGCAACCAGTTCCTTGAGGTCTCCAGTGTGATCCAGTTCTGTTCTAGTATTTCTCACATTTATATTTGAAATCCCTCACTCAGAGGCCAAGTTGGAAAATTGTTAATATCATAGAATCATTAAGGTTGGAACAGACCTCTAAGATCATCAAGTCCAACTGTTAACCTAGCATGTCCCCAGGTGCCAAATCCACACATTTTTTAAATACTCCAGGGATGGTGATTCCACCACTTCCCTGGGCAGCCTGTTTCAATGTTTGACAATCCTTTCAGAGAATAATTTTTTACTAATATCCAATCTAAACCTCCCCTGGAACAACGCGAGGCCATTTTCTCTTGTCCTGTCTCTTACCTGGGAGAAGACTTACCCTGCCTCTGTCACTACATCATCCTCTCAAGTAGTTATAGAGAGTGATAGAGTCTACCCTGATCCTCCTTTTCCCCAGGGTAAACAAACCCAGATCCCTCAGTTGTGCCTGCTCCTCATAGGACTTGTGCTCTGCATTCCTTCATCAGCTTTGTTGCCCTTCTCTGGACACACTCCAGCACCTCAGTGTCTTTCTTTTAGTGAGGGACCCAAAACTGAACACAGTACTTGAGGTGCAGCCTCACCAGTGCTGAGTACAGGGAGACAATCCTGGACCTGCTGGCCGCACTATTTCTGACCCAGGCCACCTGGACACACTGCTGGCTCATGTTCAATTGCTGCTGACCAGCTGTGGAGGATCAGGCATAAGCATTGTTTTGCCTCAAACATTCTGACTGTTGCAACAGGAAAGTTGTGATTGGAAGAGAAGTTTCTGTGGAGATAGGGAAGAGCTGTGAACCCATAGACTTGTGTTTAATTGGCATAGCAAGTCACTGACCATTTCCCTTTGAATTATGAGGGCTTCATTCTGCTCCCCACCCCTGTTTTCCAGCTCAGGGGGCAAAGAAGGCATTAAGTAATTCGGTCTTTTCCTCACCCTTGCTCACTCTGTTTCCCCTAACATCCAGATGGACATTCTCCTTAGTCCTCCTTTCTTTGCTGATGTTTCTATCCTGATGGAAGAGGAGATAATTTACACACCAGCCTCCACACAAATGAAGAATTCTTTACTTGATATCTGAAAATTCTAATTTAGTTTAACTTCTTTTATATGTAGGCATATATCCAGCAACTCAGGTGACTTCTGGATTTCACCTCAGAGAAGAAAGCTAACAAAACCAGAGCAGAGCATTTATTGGCTAGCCCTAGAGAAAGTTCATACTGCGAAGTCAAAGAAACTCTAATAGTGCATTTGATTCTCAGTGGTTCTTGAAAGCGTTTTACAATCTAAAAAGCATAGGGAACATGTTCAAAGGCATAAATACAAATCAGGCATCAAGCTTCCATTAACAGTCATCAAGGGTCTGATACCTGGCTACCATTTGTTCCTTCGAAAATCTCTTCTGTATCAATTACACTTACTTCCACTTCAGAGCTGCAGCACACAGCCAGAGTGGCATAAAATATCCCAAAGAAAATGAGCACCAGCCTGAGTGGAGAAAAGGAGAGCAAATAGTGATCTACAGAGCTCACACAACCAGAAAGTGCCTAGCTGACTAGGGTGCAGTCTGGGAACCAGCAGTGTATAAATGGGAGGAGAAAGCAAGGTGCAGAAATGGAATGAAGGTAATGAAGAGAAAACTGTACCAGAAAGACTTTTGAGGTGAAGATGAGTAGTGAGTACCTAATGAGCAACAGTCAGGAAAAGAAATGCTGCCATGGAAAGAATGGATGGATCATTACAAATGACTGGAAACACAGTGGGGAGAATCACAAAGCCCTTGCTGGAAAAGGGGTACAGCAGGAAGGACATGCTTGTGAGCACACACCTTGAGAACTGGGTCTTGGACCCAAGCCATGAAAACATGACCAGAAACAATAACCCTGATCACTACCCTATTACTCCTCCCAGCAAGGGAATGAGGACAGCTGGCTATCTGTGCTGTGAGGTCCAGCTGCTAGAGACAGAGCACAATGCTGGGTGAGGACATGCTTCCCCCTGTGAAGCACCCTTTCTGCTGAGCAAGGAAATGCTGCTCCATGTAAAGCCTTCCTCCTAAATTCAACCTCCCAACACTGTATGTTATATCTTGACACCGAAACCATCCCTTTTTTCTTTCCTTTCTTTTCATTTATTCAAGTGTCTTTTTTATTGTTTTTCAACATCAGCACTGAAGATGCAGTATTTGGATATCTTTTATTCCATAAAGATTCTGACATATCTTCCCTTGGTGCCAGAGCCACTCTGTCAGGTGTGAAGGCCCCGGAAGACTGATGTCTTATGTTTACCTGAAAAAATAAGACTGCATGTAGAATGACAGAGAAGAAAAAAATGGGGGTTCAGAAGAAGAGAGAAAGTGGGATGAAAAAGAAGATGACTGGCAAGGTAAGAACACAGAGAGAGGGAGGCTGATCTCATCACTGTGAGTTTACAGAGTCTGGTGTTTTCCCTGCACCTCCATGTACACAGCATTTAAATCGCCTGCTCTTATCTGGCAATTCCAAAACCATTTTATAGTTACTGAATTCTGAGAGAAAAAAAGGCATTTTCCAGAGATGCCTGTCCCAGGGATTCTGCAGAAAGTCAAAAAGGGCATTTCCTCAAAATGCTGAGGCTGCAAGAATCAAATCAAACAACAAAAGTTTATTGCAGAGAAAGAGGAACACATAAAGTGGATCTTTTGTAAGTAGAGGACTTCTATTATTTAAAGACTTTTTTTCCATAGGAAAAGGCTGACATATCAGTGGCCTTTTTACCTAGGAATCCATATGCAGAGTACAGCCCCCAAAGCAATTTATTTTCCATAACACTAATGTAATACTGTAATAATTCAGTTAATCAATTGAATTAAAACAACAAATGTCTCTGAAATAAAGGCTGGGAAAATATTTTTTTATTATTTTTCTTTTTTTGTGATACTTTCTCTTTCAATATAATGATGCCTTAATTGTGTAGCAATACTTATTTTACAACTATAACACATGCCTGTGGTAGCATTCCAGCTGTGATCAGAATCCAGTACAGAGAATGAGGCAGCCTCTGTATTTAGCCTAAGTCTGAATATATGAAAGTAGAGGAAAGATAATCTCCCTTTCTTCATGTATAATATCTTTCCCTATATGTATTGTGCCTACACGCAGAGAACTTTTATTATTTCACTTTCTTTGTATTTTTCCCATGAGAACTGCATACTCAACCATGCTATGGGATAATCATACCTAACAGAGAAAGTAGATCTAAATCAAAGTAGAATGGCAACACATTTCAACTGAGATTTGGGCGGAAAAAAAAAAGAAATTAGAGAGATGACATTCAATACGTTTGTTACAGGATTCAGAAATGTGCCATTGAGATTACAGGTAAGGGCTGCTGAGTAACAGGAAAGATGAGTCAAAAAACAGGCAGCACTCATGCCATTAGTACTAAGGCTGTGAGAAGAGTGAGATGAGCAGTGACCAGTTCAAAACTTTTTATGGGCATAGTATAGCAACTGGTCCTGTAAGCAAGACCTCAGAATGAAGTCACCACTCCAAAGTACATATAAAGCTATTTTGTAAGCAGGCCAAAAAAAAAGTAGAAATTAATGTCTAACAAGATGAATCATTCATATACAACAGTGGAACAAAGTCTTCAGTGAGCACTTTTTTTATTGCGTCCTTTTGGAGAAACAGTTAAATTCCACTCAGTTCTCTTTTCTTTCACAAGAGAAGGGATTATGAGAGACCAGAGAGCTCAATAATGTAGGCTGGATAAAGAAAGGGTGAGGGCCACACCCTATCCAGTATAATATCTGGAAATAATTGCTGAACTGCCAGTCATAAGAGGGCATCTAAAAGGACTTTCCAAGTTGTATGAGGTTTTGAGGTGATAATACAGCTGGTTACTAGAGTAGGATCCTGCATGGCTCCCCTAAGAATTAGAAGCAATATTAAAAAATCTTTATATATTGTAACTGAAGCGTTCATAACTATAATTCTTCATGTTCTGTGTAACAAGGGCTGAGTATCTAATGGAAAAGTAACAGGATGATTCTGCAATACTTTCAGAAAAGCATTCATTCTCTATTAAGCCACATATTTAGTCAGATAGACTAAAATGTACTCGTATTATCTTCTAGTGGTGAGTAAAACATAGATCATGTCTCAACACTTAAAACAAACCCATGGGACACTACAGATTTTCTGAGGGTCTTATATCTGAAATACTTGAAACCACTGACTTCCCCTTTTTTTATACAAAGCCATATATAATCTCCTTTCTTATTGAAAACCATCAAATCAAAGCTTGCAAAAACAGATGGCAAAACAGAGTGAATTGCTCAACCATCGGCTCTGTGCTAGACAGAATAAAATCTCTTTTCATCTTTGTAGGTGTTGTTGAAATTTTTAAATAAATAATTAGTACAGATTCTCCTCTCTCTTCCTCCCTCTATGTTTAGGATTTCAGGGAAGTGCATGAATTCTTTTCATTGTTTCTAAACAGACACTTGCACACAATCATTACAGATTTGAAGTAACTGTTTATGCAAGGCAGAAGTCCATCAGTATTTTAGAAGTAGTAGTTGCAAATTAAATGCACTGCAATACAGCAGTGCAACCTTCTGAGGTTATGGTTCCAAGTATAAAAGCATTTCAGAAGCTAGTATTACATTATAAATCATTTATATGGGTACTTCTAATAATATGAAGAGTGGAACACAAGAAAGAGGGACATATTTCAGAAAGACTCTAATCTGGTTTTACATTAGAGTTACAAGAATAGAAAGCAAATAACCATCTATCTCAAACCCAGAAATGGTAGCACATTGTTTACCATGCTAGGAGAAGTAAGTGTGACATGAACTTTGTTGTTCAAGGCTTTCTTTATTTATTTATTTGGTTCTTTGTTTATTTATTGCAATAAAGTAAATAGATGCTTGAAAATGTTGATAATTTTAAGTAAAACTACAGCTGAAAAGGTCTGGGAATTTGCTTGAGATATGCCACACAATAGAAGCTAATGATATACTTAATTAAGATCTCTTTTTCACTTCTCCATGTGTCCTAATGGTTTTTTAGTACCAATAAAACCATGTAATTTTCTGGGAATTAGCTGTATCCCTCAGGTTTCTCAGAAGATAACCTCCAACTACCCCAGAAATACGAGTGACACAGGGACCGGTGGGTTTTCAAATGTATACAAACAGCTATTTCCCCAGACCGGCTCTGCTGGTTGATATAGCTCCTCCATCACACAAAGTGAACTGGTCAGGGCTGGAAGGGATCCCATTTCCTTAATTGAAGCTGGCAGCCATCACTGAAATCAGCCTTGACTTAAGCCCCTTGGATCTCTTAGAAAGAGAGTGGAACCAGCTGAGGGTACACACAGAAAAGGTTCCTCCATACATGTAAATCCTGAACCCGAATTCACCTACACTTGTCTGATACCTTCTTAAGGAGGACTCCTCCTCCTTCTGCCCAATGTTAAGTTTTTCCTTTCCCCCCCAGAGGCTTCAATAGACTTAAACACTATGGTGAGCCTAATCATCCAACAAAACCTGATGTTTGCCTTTTAAAAAGGCAAACTCAGGCAGAATCCATCCTTTATATAAACTCCACCTTGGCTGCTTGCCCAGGCACCTTATTCTAATTATCCAGGAGTATGAAAACAATAGGTTGTCTCCATCACTAAATTTGTCTCATCAGCAAAAGCTTCTCTTAGCTGTGAGTGACTGCAGTTCTCTGTGCTGTGAGGACTCATCATATCAGAGATATTTCATATGTCAACATGGCAGCAACCTCATAGTTAAGCTGATAAGACCTGACAGCATCCCAGCACTCAATAGAAGGTGGAATTTGGTGTACTTTTGCAGCAGAGAAGTAAGCTTGAGAGGCTGGTTTGACACTGCCATCCTAGGGAGAAAACAGCTGACTCAGAATAGCTTTCTCATCTAAAGCCTTAAATAAGTAAGTCTCAAATATCCATGCTATTGACTGAGACATAGACCTTCTCTGTATCTCGTTTCTCATGTATTGTGCAGGGATGAGAAATCAAGGTCAAGTCAGATTTAAACCTAATCTACATCTACAACATCTTAAACTCCAGTGCCCTTTTCAGTTGCTCATATGAAAGATTTCAGATCCCACCTAGAGTTCCTGGAATCCAGATAAAAGAGGGAGACAGTTAATCAACTCATTATGCTTAACAAGCATGAGAGTGAGAGATTGAAGGTGCCCAGTGGCTTCATGACTATTGCTGTGTGCCAAGTCCCTGACATTATCATTGCTTTTCTTGACTTCACCTTTGTCTGAATATGCAAGTGTGTTATTTGGGACAGGTTTGGGATATGATGCAGCTAACATATGGGATACACCATTAAAGTGTCCAGTTTCATCACATTTATTTCAGACATTCCCAAGCATTTGATCTGGGCTTACAATTCAGACACCTTTCCAACATCTGTTGACGAACATCTGAATACCTCCTCCCCCTGCCTGCCACACACACTCACTGGTGACAGAGAACAGTACTTGAAGCAAGCAAACAAGGAGGGTGGTCAGTGGTGCAGAACCTCATCTGGGAGAGGAAGGGCATTCTGAAACAGCAGCACTCTCCACAGCTGTATTTTTATACACTCTGGTATGAGACACTGACCCAGATTCAATCATGTTGTCAGTCTTCTCTCAGAGGACAATGTTTCTTTTTCCCATCTCCACTCTGCACCTCCTCTAGTCTGACTGTAGCTTCCTTCAGCATGAATAAGCAGAACCATGCAAGGCACTGTACACAAGATCCTAGCAGAGATGAATGGACTAATGCTTTCTGAAATTTAATGAAAATATTTTTCCTGGTAATCATTTGGTGTTTCACAGTGGTACCACACCTGTATGATCATGACTGACATGATGTGATAGAACTGTGTCTAGTTGTGATGTATTTAGTCTGTGATTCACTAGCACATTAAATAATTTTTGTTCTCTGTCCCTTTCATGGAATAAAATCTGACCTATTTGTAGAAATTTATTTTCTTTTTTCTGTGCTGTGGATAAGTCTGCACCTTATTAAGTGAAGTTCCATTTCCACTACTCCAGCCTGACAGCTCTTCCTCATGCTGAAGTTTGGG
>JAWWLV010000121.1:28408040-28479839 GCA_035041135.1 Platyrinchus mystaceus | reverse complement strand
GTCTCTTCTCCCAGGCAGCTATCAGTAAGACAAGAGGGCATGGGCTTAAGCTCTGCCAGGGGAGGTTTAGGTTGGATATCAGGAAGAAATGTTTTACAGAGAGGGTAATCAGGCATTGGAATGGGCTGCCCAGGGAGGTAGTGAATTCATTGTCCCTGGAGGTTTTAAAGATGAGACTGTATGTGTCACTTAATGCCATTGTCTAGTAACCACAGTGATGTTGGATCAAGGGTTGGACTTGATGATCTTGGAGGTCTTTTTCAACCTGGTCAATTCTATGATTCTGTGATTCTGTGATTCTGTGATTCTATAATTCCAATTATCCAAATATAGTTAGTCAAAACCAGCTTTTTGGATGACAATCTTTAAGACTGGTACCAAGACAGACAGATCTGATGAGCTTTCTGCAAACTTCCCTCCAGCTCGATAGCTCTCTTTTATGAATCTCATTCTGTTGTCTCCATTTTAAGCAGTTCTTATGAAGCTCAATCTTTGTACTGAATTCTTCTGTTTACTTGTAAATCTTTAACAAATGCTTTACTTTGATCCAAATGAACTAGTTCAACAATATTTCCTTTGTTTGTTTGTTTAGAAAACCTATTACTTTCAGAAAAATGAAACTAGGTTAATATACCACAATCTGCTTTTTCCAACCCTATACCATATTTTCTTCCATTTCCATGTTACAGTAATATTTAATCATCTTTCCATTTAAAAGTTATTCTTACAGCATTTCATGCTATTGAGCTCATATTGACAGTCCACCATTTCTGGGTCACTTTTATTCTTTTTCCTAAATTCAGGCACTGCCATTCACCATTTCCCAAGAATGTAGTGTTCTCTGAAGATGATGGTTAACTGCAGTCTTACTGGATGGATAGAGTAGACATTGCTCATGCAGAAGCTTTGGAGACTCCTTTCTTACAAGAGGGATGCCCAAAAAAAGAAATGGTTTTGTTAGAAACTTCATATGGAATATGGCAAAGACACTTCTGAGATATTTAATTTTATTTTTATGGAAAGCCTGACCTACTTTGTCCCACTGTGACTTTGTAGGAGTTGATGAATATAAGGACTAACCATTCAAATATTTCTTGATATACTTTGCAGGGGATTTATTAGATATCCATACATTGCAACATTCCCCCATGTTAGAGAAGTAAATACAGAGACTGCATTTTTAGAAATTTTGATAAAAATTAACTGACTCTCAGGTCTTTTAGAGCTGATTTGCAACCAGAGATTTTTTTCCCCTTGTATTTTGTCATTTTATGTGGTTTGTTTCATAACATATAGGTCCATCAGTTCCTATTCCTTTTTGATATTATGGGTTCTCTTTACCCAACTGCCACCTCTGGTCCCTGCTATATCCTTCAATAAGTCTGAATGACCACATTTCAGGTCACTATGACCTAATTCCAAGTAGATGGAGCAGTCTTTTAGCCCAGATATCCCCTACAAGATTGGGAAACTTCTTCCCATCCCAGCCTCTTCCAAGATCCCTGCCTTAACTGCTAAACTATTGCTAATGTTACCAGTGGTGTCTTCATTGCAATAAACAGGCAGAGCAAAGAAAGAAGTAATATTCATATGGTCTGAAAAGCATCAGTTGACCTTTGCTGAACTATCTGTGTCATTTATTATTACCCAGTTAGCTCATTACTGCAAGAACTCTGGCTATCTCAAAAATTCCCTGAATATGTTTAAATTCAGAGTTCCCCCAAAGACTGGGAAAGTAGTATATAAGTCTGAAAAGACTTTCCAGCTAATTATTTTTCCTGAAAACATGAAAAGTGGAAGTTCCTTTGACTTCAAGGTCTTGTCAATGTATGCAAGCTATAACAAGACAGTTCTATGCTAATATCAGTATAACTGTCTTTATAAACACTTGGCTAATATGATAATTCCTTCCTTCCTTCCTTCCTCCCTCCCTCCCTGGCAGTGTTGCAAACTAAAGCAGAAAAGGAGATGGGAAAATATACAATATATACAATATATACAAAATATTTTTTGAGGGGAGAAAAGAAATCTGTAAGTATAATCATTTTACATATAAAATTTATGTAGTATCACTCACACTGGCATGACAGTCTAAGCTAAACTGTAAAATCCTTTATTTACTTTCAGGAATTTGTATGGATTGCTTTTAGCTTCTTCCTACACCTTCTTGTTCTTTCTGAGCTTGGGATGTAGCCCTGCCGAAGCAGTAGAAAAACGAGAGGCACCTGAGACAGCCTCCACCCTTAGGCAGGACTATTTTGAGGGAAAACAGATTTTATTTATGAGACTTTCTTTATTTATGAAGTAGATATGTGCAGAATAAAAGCAGTTGGAGGAGATGGCTGGAGGAAAATGAGAGTGCCCTCTCTTAACCACTCACTCAGCATTGCTGTGGGGCCTTCAGACACCAGCTTGTGTACTTAGCCAAGATGGTTTGAGAGCTGCCTTGGAAATCAAAGGAGCATTTGCAGGAGCTTCATCTTGTACGAGGGCAATCAAGGTCTCACTGACTGCTTTGTCCAGGATGTTCTGGCAACAATAGGATTTTCTTCAGTCAAGAGGAAAATGTGACCATTAAGATGCCATGTTTGCCTCACAGGACTTACCTCCACCAACAAGAAATCAGGTGAGCTGTTAACTTGGATGAATGAGTAAGCCCCATTTAGACAGAGGTATAGACAAGGAAATCCTGCAATAACATCCACACTCATGATCAATAATTAACAAATTCTGCAAACCATAACCAAAGAGGTGCTAACTAGGTCCCTGACTTTGGCTGTTTCTTGAAAGCTATAGGACCTCACATGCATTCATATGACTTTATTGATTCCAATGGTTTCAAAAGGATGCTACAAGAGAATAGTCTGGTTTGGTACCCACTATGTAAAAACACACTCTTACATGTCACATGTGTTTAAAGCTCTTTACAAAGTGATACTGCAAATTCCTTTTTCAGTTACAGAAATAGAGGCACAGGAGTGATTTGGCCAAAGTCGTATAGGCAGCTAACAAAGGGCATGGGGTTATACCCACAGCTCCTGACTCAGAGCATAGCACCTCACTGTATAAAACCTTTGGCCTCTTTTCTTTTGTGCACATGCTTGTAGTTAATGAAATTACCTGCTCTTCATTTGCCAACAATGTGCTGAACTCCAGGAAGGAAAGCAGGAGGAATCCGCTTGTGTTTCACCTCTGAAATTTCAAAAGGTAAAATTTGTATACTGGGATTTGTGCATATTTGAAATCTGTTATGCAAACAGTATTAACTTTCATAAATTTTAATTCTAAAATTTTATACTGCATACTGTCTTTTTTGGACGTATTCGAACCTGTTTGATCTAAAAATATCCTTAGTCTGTGAGGATAATACAGCCTGCCAAAGACAGAATGGTAAATAAACCTATAAAAGTTATTTTCCTGATACATTTTCCTTTACTTTCAAAGACATTTGGAGCTTGAAATGCTTTTGAGTTTGGTCCCAGAATGATGTTACATCAGTCCAGCTTATGATGTCAGTTTCTGATTGACTGTGACACAATGTTTTGCCACCAGTGGACCAAAACATGACCTGTAATGTTCCACTATTTTCTCCTCTTTCTGTTCAATGATTGCAAAACAATAAGAAAAAAATTCATTGATCCTGTAAGAATGGTGCTTTCATAATGGATGAACAATCCTGCTAGATTACACTGTATTAAACTAGATCATATTGCATTAAAAACCAAATACATGTGACAAGAATTTAACCAAAAAATTCTTCTTCAATGAAAATTTTCCTCTCTTTCAAGCAGATCTTTTAATGAGCTTTGTCTTTTCTTGAATTTCTCTTCTGATATATACAAGCAATTTGTATTTCATGAAATATTATAGCCAGAAATTAGATCATCAGCTCTTCCAAATGAAACACAAGGGTTTACATTTTCAGAAAACCTGTATTTCATAGGATAATTTAACCAGCATATACTAAAAATGTACAAAACATTCAAATGTTTCAGTGGGAGGCAACACCAAAAGAAAAGGCATTGTTTCTTCAGTTGGCTTTGAAAATTGGAATATATCTTTGTTTCTTATTGTAACAGACAGTAAAGTAGGAGAGGTGGGGGTTTTTTGTTGTTTTTTTTTTTTTTTTTTCTCAGCATAGAAATCTCTGACTAGTAATAGGAACTAAAATATAACCAGCATGCCTCCTTTCACCCGAAAACACCACCATCACCACCGAAAAAACCAAAACCCAAAAAAGGGGAAAAAAAATCAAAATCACATGACTGAAAGACTTTGTCTTATGTTGTATGAACTATGACAGAAAAGTCATTTGGTTGGTTCTTGTTTACACTCTATAGTTTTGTTTCAAATGTACAGGGTATAAAATTCTATTAAATGTTCAATAACTTCTCTTGGAGGACAGATCTTCAACTAGCTCTCTGGGCTCCTTATGTGCTAGGTCCTCTGCCCTTTTCCACATGGCTGAAATGACAGAGTTATATTTAATGTCTCTTATTTCCTTTCTTTGCAAGTTTTTCAATGCTAATGCCTAGCACTTCTCCTCTCTAGACTCCTTGCAAGTTGCAAGGTCTTGACTGTGCATGTAAATGAACCTGACAATAACACCTTGCCAATGGTTACGTGCAAATAACTACAAAGGGATATAACCTCAGCCATTTAAGAAACTGTATCCCCCTCTCCTCCACCACTTTTACATAGCTGCAGCAGTCACAGCACAGTACCTGGCTTGTGCTACACCAGCAAGCTTAAGAGAAGGTAGTAAACCACTTGGTTAGCACGTATTGCCTGAGTATCTCCCTGGGAATGAGATCTGGCCTCTGATCTGCCAGCTGGCTTATACTTTGTGTCTTTAAAAACTTAAAAAAATCAGGTCTTTTCAGGTACCTGGCCCCACACAATTTCCATCACTGGAGATTTTAAAAACAGATTTTCTATAGCTGCAATTTCTAACCAGTTGTCAAGAAGTACGTACAGTGAGGTATAAATTAGCTTTCTGCTAAAGTCTAATAAAGAGTCTAATAACTGGATGAACATAAATGATGACATTAAGCATAGGAGATGGGCTTCTTCAGAAATGTGAACATATCTTAAGCTCAAACATAACTTATTTTGTAATTTATAAGTTTTATTTTCAGGTTTTTTATTGCTTGTATTTTACTTGCTTTTCTTTCATCTCTGAGTTGTAATATATGTATATGTGAAGCAGCTTAAAGCCACCAAATGAGGCTTTCTGAAGGGCCTATTAAATTTTCCTTGGATCAGGTAGTAGACTCAGAAATGTCCTCTGTAAGATGAGCTCTGCAGTTCCAGAAAGGCTGGGTGAGTGTGTGAGCTTGAAAATATATAACACTGTAGGGAGGAATTTGCATAAGAAACTGAGGAGTTTTCTCTGAAAGAAAGTTCCATGCCCCAGTTACCCCATCAGCAGCAGCATGGATTGCCAAAGCACGTCAGCGTGCTATAAAGAGTCTGTACTTCTTGCACTTCACACATTAGCAGAGAGGCACTGAAACTCACTTCTGCTTAAGTACCTGTGGTGTTTGTGGGACAAACCATAATCTGCTTCTCACTTTGACTGTCTCTGAGACTTCTCTGACAGCTCTGAAAACAGATCTCATTCCTGGCATATTAGCAGAGCCAAAAGCAACAGATAGATCTCACCATTACCTACAGCTAATTTCCTAGCAAAAGCAATCGTTAAACACAATTCAACTCGGACTTCCAGTCTCCTGGGAAAATGACTTGTTCTTACATCTAGCACTAACAAGCGCATGGTTCACAGGCACACAAGAAAAATAAAAACACTGAAAAATGTTCTATCATGTGCTAACAAGTCCTGCACCTTACTGTCTAGTGTTCAGTTACTGCTGTGTTCCTTGAGAACATCCCTGTTGTCTCTCAGCATTCATTTTGCCAAGCTAGTAAACACCCTCTTTTCTAGTTTCCTCTCACAAGTTATGTTTGTGTTTACTCCAGTCCTCCTTTCTCTGTGGCTGTTCTTACTTCCATGTCTCCTGCCTTTACCTGACTGACTGTGCCTGTACACAGGCATATATCTATATATAGCCTGCTAGCTGCCTTGAAAATTGGATGAAAACATTTGTTGACATTTGCTTTTTCCATGCTCATGTCATATTGATTCTTGACAGAAATTCTAAAAATTACCATCTATGTACAAGTACATTTCTCATTTCCAAAGGATGGTCCTGAATTTATAAGAGAATTTCCCATTTGCTCCTTGCACTTTGCGTTATTTGCTCATTTGAATTATTTCAGACCCATTGGTAGGGGTTTTTTTATTACTTCTGTCAAACTCCAGCCTTTTCTTCTTCTGCTGTTGCTGTTTAACCATGTATTATCTGCTCATACTATTACTATACAAGATTATTACAAAACTACTAATTAATTAGTGGTCACAAGATCAGTTCCAAGGGAATCTCACTACTCACTGCCTCCAGCTGAACCCCTCCTCATCCAGCACATATTTTCACAGCAGAACATTGATTTAAATGTGCATTTCTAATGGCATGGTATCTTCCTGCAGTCAAGTCTTCTGTGTGGTCACAGTAATTAAGACCTCTCAGATACCAAGTACCTCCATAGCCTACAGCACATCACCCACCACTTTCAGAGCATGGTGAAATACATGAGCTGTGAAGCATCTCTCAGAAACACACCATTAATCAGTCTGTACCTGTAAGCATGGTAATATCCTTAATAGCTTGTATTTGCACACAGCAGGGCTGTGTCTGATGCAGCTTCCCATAGCCAGGCTTGATCCTGACCCCTACCCACAGGCTGATGTTCCAGCCTGTCCTTGGTTGGCCCCCATCTCCAAGGAGGTGCCTGATACCCAGGACTGCTTGTGTTTCCCCTGGCTGCTCAGAATTCCTAACTGGAGAGGTGGGATAGGCTCTGGAGGGTGAGGTCCTGCCCTACCACCTCAGGGCACCACCACATCTCCTGTCTTTAGGGAATAGCTGGTCCTCACAGCATCCTAGCAACTAGTGAAGTTAAGATGCATCTCTTTGGTGTCAACTGCTTTGCCTGTTTCTGTCTCAACATATGTTGTGTTTGTCCATATGTATTTTTCATGGGTCTGATATTACATAATCATTTTTATTGCCCACAGTTCTGCATACCACCTAAGCCAGGGTTATGAATGGAACCATCTACATGCTACATTTCATATCAGCTGGTGTTTGGAAGAGAAAAACTGTGTTTTGTTGGAATAAATTCTTTTACTCATTTTATCTGTCCTATATTCTTATAAATATGAATATACTACCAGATTTTCCTATTATCTTTTAGAGATACCATGAGCTATTTTGTTTGATGTTTTATAGTAAGAGAACTGGGAAATCTAAGCAGGGAAGAAATCAGTGATTTAAAAAACAACAAATTGAAGTGTGCATTCAGGTCTGGATGCAAATCGAGTAAAATGTCACCATGGTTCATGTGGTACAGGTGAAGGAGTTGGAATACTTTCAGTATAAGCCAGACAAGACATTTTGTGCATGGGGAATGGTATGGTTTCAAGGCTCCCATGTTAGTAGAACATACAGGTCTGTTTAGCACATAGTCACTGCACACAACCACGAACATCATGTGCTCACAACCAGACATTTTCCTGTTTCTGAGGAAATAAAAATGGGAAAAATTTTTGGTCTAGGCTAAGTGGCCAATACTGAGGACAAATTTAAAGGTAAAGGATTGAAATAGTCTGGGTACAGGATGTACATTCATTTGCATTGAAATCTCTTAAAGTCGCATGATTGAATAGTAACATTATGTCTTGTCCCTTTGCATTATTCAAGTGGAAAAACAAAAGTTACGTTATAGATAGCCTTGGCTCCATCAGGGATGACTGCAAAATAGCCCTGGTCATCTCTGGGGAGGCATCAAGTGAAAGGTTATGTTAGAAACTGTACACCAGTGATAACATGTTTTTGGACTTCTTAGTACCCAGATTATCAACACAAGTCTAGGACAGAGGTGGGATTATGCCAGGTGAGAGATTAGAGAAATACCACTTCCCAAGGCTGCTCAAGCCATGAAGGGAGGGATTTGGAGCCCAGTCCCACGCTAGCAAATTTTACAAGGAGGAGAAGCTGCAATGGCAGGAATTGGGGATGCCAGTCAATCTGTATTTTCACCTGCCATGTATGATGGCAAGATAAGAAAGGAAAAGGAACTCTGCCTGTTTGTATGTTTTTACTCTGTTTCAGTTCTACAAGTGTGGCAAGCCAACATCCTTTGAAAGCAAGGATCTGCCTCAGGTTTGGTACTGGATTATTTCCTCTGAAGAGAGAGTTAAAAAATATATATATCCATTTGCAAATATAAGTTAAAGCTAATTGCTAGCATGTTCAACAGTATTTTAGACAGATGCTTCAAATGTGATCCATTAATTAAACAGCAGAAGGAGCATAAAAAACTCCAAAGAATGTTTTATGGTTATCTGACAGGCTGAATGTATGGCAGTAGCTGTAGAAGATCTCAGCAAAACTGAGAAAAGTTGGTGGGTTTCAAGTCAGAACACTCACTTGTTGCTCCAAAATTACCTTTTTTGCTATGCCACATATTACATATGGTAACTCTGGCAAATGCCTGGTTAGTGGATGTGCAAGTAAATTTTTGTGGACATGCAGTAGGACACCATTAAACCTCATCTCTAACTTATTAAGTAAAATAAAATGGGAGACAGGGAATCCAACCCTTTCTGTATGGCAGTTGACTTCAGGGACACACTCCAATCAAAACTCCAGTCTGCATCCCACCTTCCTCAGCCCTTCAGAGAGCAGATCCTTACACCTTGCAATACCCTCCCAAAGAGGGAAAATAAGCTTAAACTGCTACTGATGGTGTCCTGACTGACACAGAGATACAGCTCCATCACAGTTCACATTACCAATTTCCCAGAGATCTAAAGATGTGACGGTCAAATCAAAGCCACTGCAACACTGAATGCAGCAGCAGCAAATTTTACAAAAATGACAACGCTCACACATTTGTTCAGGTTTTTTGCTTCTCAGTCACATGAATAAAACCTTTGACTTCTTTTCTTTCCCCTTTGCTTTTATTTCCTTCCCCCTGTTCCTCCTATAGCAGATACAGGTGTTTTGGATAGAGATTGTGGGCTGATTACCTAATTATGAACAGGGAAGTTAGCATTATGCTAGTATAGTAAAAGTCTATGACACTGTCAGTGTCACCATTAAGCTACTATGGTAAATAAAGGACTATGGTACTTTTTTATGGACCTCTTTATCTTGCGTACCATTTTCCCTCCTCATATTATCTATATCCCCATAGAGAGAACAGTTGCCTACTATGAAAGAATTCACAAGGCTGTAGGTTTTATTACCACTTGAAGTGCCACAAACATTAAGACATCATTGGTAACAACAGCAATAACTAGACAAAGCAGGAGGGAAGTATTATTTTTCCATTGTCTGGGTTTTTTTATTTAAGTTTTCTGTCTTGAAATGGGAAATTAACAGGTCTCTTCTATCTTGAAAATATTTCACAGTTTTCATTCTTCAGCCTTACTCAAAGACTTATTTAAGGATATACTCCTTAATCCTATGTATTTGCTCAAATAAGTAGACCTTCACTGAAATACATGGAATATTATAATTGTATAAAATTAATCTACTTATCTATCTATATTCATAATGGAATGTTAAGTGAATAATGTTATTACAGTTGAGTAAGTCAGTACTAGGAAAAAATGTTTCTGATTTATTTTGCTATTTTTCCCAGCCTGAGTACTGGGCAGCTCATTCCTCAAGTTTATTGTTGCCTGATGAAGAATACAATGGGTGAACAAATCTTGAAAGCCAATTCTGCAGCTATTTAACTTTACACTTTCGAGTGGGCTGCTGACAGCTTGTTAAGTTCAGCATCAGAATAAGACTGCAGAGTCCTAGACTGGAGCTGCTGTTAAGTGACTCATTAAGAATATTTAACAGTCAGAATTTAGACTGTTCTTTAACATTGATTGATATAAAGCATATGTTTTTTTGTTTCAAGGAACACAAGTGTATTCCAAAGTCTACAACTCATAATAGCAAATATAAAATTGCTTTCTGAATACATTTTATTTTTAGCAAACTCAACACTATTCACCTGTAGATCTTCCTCTGTAAATTCCCTCATATACAACTTGCTTGATATGGAAAACCTTTCCTGGGAGAACTTTATCGGAGAAAAAGAACATTATGCTCTAATTGCCAAGAAGCATTATGGTGATTCAAAGAAGAGTCAGCTTAACATCCTCTCATCAAAAAGTTAATATCTAATTTTGCACTGAAACATTTTGACTAAGAAAAGTAATTTTTTACTTTTTTTTTTTAAA
Organism: Platyrinchus mystaceus; assembly: GCA_035041135.1. Lineage (NCBI taxonomy): Eukaryota > Metazoa > Chordata > Aves > Passeriformes > Tyrannidae > Platyrinchus > Platyrinchus mystaceus. The sequence continues at coordinate 28,469,476 of JAWWLV010000121.1, read as the reverse complement.
TATTCATTTTTTACTTTTCCAAATTACGGGTTTTCTAGATTGTTTGCCTAGCCAACAGAGTGGCAGAAGATATTGAGATTTTGATGAAATGCAGAGTAATACACAAGGGAAACTTCCCATGTAAGCAGGAATAAATTATGATGGTTTCTAAATTAACTATCATCATTCAGAAAATATTTGACTGCTTCTCTGAAAACACTAGCACAATGATCAGCAATTATCATAAAGACAAATCTAGTGTTCAAAGCTGTTAGGAATTGTATGGGGAACAACATAGAAAATATCTTCGCACTGCTTTATAAATCCATAACATGTTCAGATTTTGAATACAATCCAATTCAACCTATTTGGAAACAGTATGGTGTAGTTTTAAAGTCATAGTAAGGGTGATTAGAAATACAGAACAGATTCCATGTGCATATAGCCTCTAGCTCTTAATTTTGGAAAAAGCAGGACCAAAGGAAGTCACCAAAGAGGTCTACATAATCTTAACTAGCAGACAAGCAGTAATTACAAGCTATTTTGAGGGTAAGAATTAGATGTGTCCCAATGTTTTTAATAGAAAGAGCAACAAATAAAACTGCTTTTACACAACTTATAAATAAATTGCAAAACTCATTACTGCAAGATGTAGAGGTGAGAGAGAGTTTAAACATATTCAAAACTGTTTCAGAAAACTCCTGGGGAAAAAATCTGCTGGTGTGGTGTTAAATGTGATGGAAGTGGTACAACATATAGCATTTGGCAATTCTAAAGGTGGCTAAGGGCACTGAAGAAGAACCACCCTCTCTATTCCCTATTTCTTAAATTCATCCTAAAAAATTGCATCTGAATCCTGTAGGAAGGAACATTTGGGGCTGCACAGACTTTTGATGTGATCCGGAATGCCACTTCATAGTTCCTTAAGAAATACCTTCAGGGTTTTTTTGAAACCCAGACTGAATTAATCTCTTGACCACTAGTATACTTGTTATTCTAATTTATTCTGATATAATTTTGTGATCTCTATTACGATGACAGGAAAATAACAACTGATCAAAGTACTTCCTATTGCCAAGATTTCCAAACACTGCAGTTGTAAAAACAATAATCTAAAATTCAGCAACAACCTTGGTGAAAGCTGCTGATAAAACAGGCTTAGTAATTATCACAAATGTTTTACAAGAGTTTGGTCCTAGAGCCATCAGCATAGTTCATTACACAAGACATTTTTAATAAATTCAGCTGTCTTTGCAGAGTAGGCTTGCATTTCTTAAACATGTTTGGAGTCTGAAAATGGGTAGAATTTCCTGGTTTGTGTGACTGTAAATTTAAGCAATGGCCTGTGATAGGTGCTGTCTCTTCATTCCTTTCATAAGCCAGATTGCTGAAATCAGAAACCTCTGGGTACTCTAGTGTTCTATGAGATGTGTTTTGTCTCTTCCTTCACTCAGTGACTGTGAATCAGCTTTTCAGATGGAGTAAACAATACTTCATTGGTGTCAGTGATGCTTCAAGAGTTTACACCAACTGGGAATCTGATCCCTCCAGTTCAGATGGGAAAGGGAGATTATGGAGACAGCAGTTGTCCCTTATGCTTTTTTCAATGAGTTTTTGAAACATTAACGTTGCTATTAACAAAATTTCCGATAAGCTTGGTAAAGATGAACTGCAGTCACATCAGTTTCTCCCAGTGCTGACACAGCTTCTCCATGTAAACTTCATTTACACAGGGGCCGGGGAAATGCAAGCATAAAACTATTGTGACACTCTTCTGCTTTGAGTCGCTTCTGTTGCTGTCAAACTGTAAAGAGGAAGAGAAGACTGGAGGAAGCTCATACAAGATTTTGGCCCACTTTTGCTACAGGCTTCATTTGTTAAAGTTTCTTTGCATAAAGGGTTTCTTTGGAACAGCTTACATGAATCAGAAAGTTTCCTGAAAGCTAGGATTGAATCAGAAAGTTTCCTGAAAGCTGGGATTTGAATTATCCATATAATGCACTGGTACAAATAATTCGCCCCATATATATCTTGCAATCACTGGTTTCATAACCGATTTGAAGTCCATTGTACTTTTGCCACAGGGGTTTACAGGCTTTTGTTGCTCTTCTATACACAAATCATTTTTATGTCACCAAAACCAGCAAGAAAAGTATTCAAACTAATCCCTCTTTCACTCTTCCCTCCCTCCAAAAAAACAACACCAACCCAGAAATTTTGTCGTTCCAAAATATCCAAACCATCAGGGACTGCAGTTTGGAAATGTGTATGTTTAAAACTTCTCCCAGTGGGAACCATTTTTTCCAAATGTTAAGAGCAGGGGCAAAGCAAATCCTAACCACCTCCTGTTCTCTTCTAGTCCTAAAAAGCAAGGCTAAATAGTTGGAGCAGTCTTCTGGAAAGCTGAAAAGTGTCAGACTCTGAGAGTTCCCCTAGAATTGTTACTGACATCTTGTGTTTGAGGATTTCCAGTGCTTTCACATTGAATTAAACACAGTGAGAGCTAAGGGCATCCAGGAACTCTCTGAAGAAATCCTCAATGGCTAGGAGCTATGGGCTGCATTTACAAAGGTCTCTAGTTGCCTTAAAATGCTGGTACATGTCTGGCTAGAAGCAAGTAGACACTTAGCAAATCAGAATGTGCAGGAAACTCCTCACAATGTGTCGGTGTGTAAGTTAAAAGACTAAAGTTAAAAATCTATTTTCTGCGATGGTAAAATCCTAATCTTCCCTATGACATAGGCATACTTTTCCTGGATGGTAAAGGGAATGACAGAGGAACTCCTCCTTCAAGGTACTGAATACCCTTGCTTTCCACCAGAGTCTCTTGTACAAGAGAGAGGAAAACTCAACAAGCTTCATCAGCAAATGCCAAATTGTGAAAGCAACTGGAGCCAATGTGAGCTTTCCTGGAAGTAAAAATCCAGCACTAACTGATTTATAAATTCAAAGCACTACTTATTAATAGATCTATTCACAGCTGACGGTGAGGAATTATTAGTGGGTAGGGAACATAAGCATCTCGCAGCAGCTTTTGTCTTTCCCAAGTATTTTTGACCCAAATACTTCCAAAACACAGTCCTTTTGCTGGACTATAAGTGTTTGCAAAATGACAATCAGATGATTCATTCCATCCACAGGTCTTAATCCTTTCCCTTTTCTAATATTTCTGTGCTCTGCATAGTGAGAACTTGATCTAATAACTTCTTCTCAGATTTGTCTCCTTTTATTTTTTTTTTCCAGACATTGGCATTAGATCCTGCTGTTCCCATCCTCATTTAAAAAGACAAGATTTTATCTCCTGCAACATTTTTGCATACCTTTTGATCTGGTATAAGCAACATGAGGAAGAGTAGAGGAAAGTGAAACTCATGTGCCTGCTGCACCAAACGGCACCACAAATGATCTTTGAATATCCTAACACCTCTGTTAGCAGTTTCTGATGGGATGATTTCAGTGCCAACAAATCTTTGATTTTTTTAGTCTCCCTCTTGCACCCTCTAAACGATGCAAAGGGCTGTTTCAGAAACAATCCTTTGAAACCTGAGGCAATAAAAATAAAGTTATGTCAAACAAGAAAAAGAAAGTAAGAGTACACTGCACAAATTAGGAAAAAGGGATAGGCACCACTGAAAAATCTCCTCTTTGCTGTATGTTTGGTTTTGTAAAAATAATCATTTAAAATGTGTGCTTTCTAGGTTTTTCACATATACTTATTTCAATTCTATATTTTATTCAAAATTCTCTTTTCACTTTCTATAGGAGTGGCATATTATGTAATACACATACTACATAGACAAACACACAAAGATTGTGAGGTCAAAGCGACCAAAATTCCAGAAAATACTGGTTAGGGTTTCCTGCACGATTTTAACATGGAACATTTTGGTATATGAATTAGGGCATATTTCCAATTATATTTCCACATATTATCCACAGCTTTACTCATCCAGTTTCTATTTTTCTCCTCTTTTCCTTCCCTTACTACTTCTGATTTCAATTTTTCCTTTTTTTTTCTTGACATATATTTGATACTTACTTGCTATAATAGTGCCTTTAGAATCTCTGTTACCTCCTTCTCATTCTGCCTTTAACATGATCTTACAGAGAGTATACATATTTTCTTGTAGTTTGTAGCTAATCCATCCATGTAGTGGATAATAAAAACACAAAAGCAGAGAAAAAAAATCTAAACCATATAGATATAGTCTCTTGCATTTTTTCTCAAACTGAAAATTATTTTACTCAATTAAAAAATCAAAAAGGAAACAGAAAGATGTTATTGGTACTCCAGAAAAACTTTTAGGAAAGTTATGCTTTGAATGAAGAGAGATTTGTGGATGGAAACTACCCAGAGACATTAGTTTTAGTATTTTTGACCAGCATTTCCTTTATAAGACACTTAGTTCACATCTCAAACTGATTTGAATATAAGAAGCTGGAGATCATCAATCAGATTAAGATGTTTTGGAAGTGAATTTAAAACAGGATATTTTGGGCATATCTATACTGCATTTAGACACATTAATAATATGCTCTCTCTGTCTTGGGAAAATATCTTCCCATTCTGTTATATGATAATATGATATGAAGCCTCATAATACTGTATTTTACTTTAAAGGTGTATCCTCCCACCCCTTTTGAATGAGGTTGATTTTCAGACCTACGCTGTGTTAGCTCCTATCCATGCAACATATACAGGTAGTATAAAGGCTGAACAGGTGCCAATATTAAGAAATATCCCTCAGATGGGATGGTCTCGACCTACAGTGAATAAATTTTTTATAACTGTTATGAAAAGACTGTGGGTAAGCCCATTAAGTAGGCTTTTAAAATTATGGCTCAGTTTCTTGAAAGACCATTTTCCAAGACTGTTTTTTCTCTCTTTTTTGGGATCTAAATATGCCACCCTCTGTTCATGTCCAAACTTGCATAATCACAATGGAAGGCTTCCCCATACTGTACATTCCCAGGCATCTCACTCCTTATCAGAGAAGGCCAGCAGGATGTGGCTTAGAAGGGAAGATGTTCCACAGACTATTCTCTGCTTGGATTCTGTGAAGACTTTCTGCTGATGAACAGAATCGAATTACAATAGATTTTGTCATTAAATAAAAAATTATCATTATTATTATTAATAATAATATTGTTATTATTATTATTATTATTATTATGCCTAATATTAACATCCAGAAGCCCGATATATGTACTTGAAGTGGCACAAGTTCAAAATAAGCCCCTATCTTGGAATAGTTAAGTATAACAAAAACATGGAGAAAGAAGTATGTTCCTATTTAATGGGTCAGGAGTTGGAATTCTATAAAAATAAATTCAGACTTCTAAGTGTTCTTCAACATCTAAAGAAACAAGGGAATTGTTCAAAATTCAATGTTTCATCAAAACCACTGACATCCTCTGCATAGACTTTAGCTACTGTCTATAAGTTTGGGTTCATCTCCCTTCATATTACCCATCTAGAAATGAGTGTGCAGGAGAAGCTCTCTGCCTGTCTTCCTGCTATAGGCTGTAAAGACAGAAGGATATCTTCACTGCCTGATTCAGACAGTACTGTGTTGTTCAGCAGAAAATGACTCATGGTTTCCATTATCTATAGAAGTTTGTCAAATATAAAGTAACAGATCACACCTGCAGCCCACAAATTCCAAACTGTTGACTCATTTCATAAAAAAAAAAAAATCAGTAGCTTTCCTATGGACACAGTAGCATAGTGACTCTACTCTGTAAACTACAAAGATAGGCAAAAAAATTAGTTACAAGAACTCATACTCCCAGCTTTATAAATCACCAAGAAATCTGTGGTGTCTAAGCTCATGTGGAGACAAAAGAGCAAATAATGCAGAAGCTGCACTAACCCCTTAGCCACATGTGAGGAAAAAATCCAGTGAAGCATTTGGCTTTAATCCCAGTATGATGCTGCCATGTATTTAGTTAGTAATTATAAACCTCAACTATCAAATGCTTCAGGAAAGAGCGTTGGAGGGCCTACCAAATAATCTCTTCTGAACTTCATCCGCGATCCCCTGGAAGAAAACATGTATTTTCCCATGGGTCATGATCAAAACTTAATTCATAGCTTTTGCTTGGGTTTGGATGTAGCTCCCAGTCCAGGTGCTGGGGCTCCTGCTGAAGGTTGCTTGCTCAGTGTCACAGCTTCCTCCAACAGCAGCGTTATCAGCAGACACAGTGACTGATTTCATCGTCATTGATACTGTATGTTTATTTTCTGTAAAGAAGGAGCCATTTGTCTTAACCTAACTCGGTTGAAAAACAGGCACCACAATTGCAGTTGGAAGCGCATCATGCAAAGAGGATGAAATGCTTTGCCTGCATCACAGAAAAGGACCTCTCCTTAAAGATAACTTCAGGCATATCACCAATAACCTGATTAAAATCATCTTAAAAGGAAGGTCACCACAGTCCTTATTGGACAGAGCAAATTACTCCAGTGTATTTTTCTTTCAGCTATGATTTTGTGCACTGACCTTTGGAAAGTATGGTCAAATAGCCTTTAGCAGCAGTTGTAAAGCATAGGATCATTGCATGGAGAGTGATTCCATTAGGCAGTTCTGTATAAATTAGCAGTACTTACTGGGGGGTATGCAGCTAACAGTATTGAAAAGAAATGCATCATGTTCATTGTGTGTGCAGCATAGCACATGGTGTAAGTGAACAGAAGAGTTCCTGCCTCTCTGCAGAGACACAGCTGCCCTTCTGTGCTCTGCTGCAGATGTGAGATGTTACAGAGTGAGGACTGTGTGGGATGTTTTGGTTTTTTTTGGAAGAGACCATGCAGACATTAGAGGGAGAGATTAGCAGTCATGGGCTCTCATGTAACTACTCAGCTTTAGCCCAGGTAAAGATCTCATTCACTGTCAGATTTTGCACTCTCAAGTAAAAAGCACCTCAGATTGAGTTCCTTCCAAGTAAAAGGAGCAAGAAACAGTGAAGTCCCTTGTAAACTCCTAGGATCCCTCAGCATCTCTCCGTCATCTGTCCAGCACAGGGGAAATTTACCCTGAGTTTGGCCCTTCAGGCTGTTTTTTCTTCTTTTGGATCACTAGGTTTAGGCATGGAAAGGGTTTTGATTCTGGCAAGTGTCATTCTCATGATGGCCACAATTATTGAAGCAGAAGGCTTGTTGGGCACATCCTAAACATCTTTAGAACTTAGATTTACCTGATTTTTTTCTAGGGTTATTCCCCAGATGAATCCTATCCACTAAGACTGTCAGTGCTGGTAAAAATGTACTCTGCATAGCTGATCTCTCACCATATAAATATCTGTAAACCTTTAAACACTCTGAAACAGCTTAGCAGTTTCAGATGGATTAGCATTCAGGGTCACTTTTAGTTTTTATGGACCAGTTTGCTAATCTCCCATGAGAATAGTTAACTTGGTCTGAACGTCAGAGAAAGGGAAAAAGAAAGAAGGATTAACAATAAGAATAAAATTAATCAGAGAAAAGCTTATGCAATGAATTATAAACAACCTGTCACTTGCAGAAACACTAGAATGGTTACTAAAATTATGGAAGAGAAAAAAGCATGGTTCCGGAACATGAATTAAAAATTCACATTTCAGCTGCAATCCTGACACTCAAACTTGTCTAACTCCTTTATGTGATCCTCTAAGTCTGTTCCCTTCTATACTTCAACAAAACAGTAGGAGCTAGCAGATGGGAGAGTTGTACTCTGCTGCAGAGTCCCTTCCCTTGATCACATTTAAGAAGCTGATGTCTGTCAGTCCCTGCAAAGAAAGTTTGCAAGGCTCTGGAGTGTGTTTTGTCTTCAGCAGCATTGACTGGAAACACGCCCTACATACTTCCTCCAGTGGCTTGAATATCATCACTTGGAGCCTTGCTATCCATACATGTAAAAATGATATCTCAAAAGGTAGCTTGACATATTTTATGCTACTAAAGAAGAAACAATTTACAATTTTCTCTGCTTTAATTCCCCAATGTCAAACTTGATCCATGATTTAAAGTAGTGTAATGGCAGCAGAATTATCTTCCTTACATATCTATGCTTGTTTTTAGGACAAACTTAAAAATGCTGAGTGCTGTACTTGCTCTTTCAATTCAATTTTGCTGTGATGGTGACAGATGGAGCAGGTGCTCTCACATAAAACCTGGGCAAATACAAACTTCAAATTGTGAGTTCACTTAAGCACCAAAACATACCCAAGGGAGAAATCTCTCTTCTTTCTGTTTCTGTGGATGGGGAAGCAGGAGCACCTGGGGCTGAAATGGGGACAAAATGAACTGAGTCTCAGTCTCTTTAGGTGAGAGGGTGACAAAGGAGCTTGGGCTCATCCTAGTCTTTGGCTGTAGCACATATTATAATCTTCTTATTTCAATACTCTGTAGTTTGCCTTGATCTAGGATGGACTTTTCTCAGTGTCTCTTTGAATTTTCATGGGCTAGCTAAAGAAATGCAGTCCATATTATATTGTTGTAAGACGGGAATAAAATCAATGTTCTTTAACTTAAATTTGAGTTTGGATCCATTTGCAACTGAGACCTTTCCATTTAATTCCAGTCTGAAATCCACAAAGCTGTCCAGAACTGGTAAGGTTCACTTCCACTTTGGGGAAAAAAAATAAACAGTTTTAATTAGTTTAGTCCGAGGCTTAGTCTGAGACTTACTAACAACAGTTTTTGTTCAGGTTCAGTTTGGGAAATATTTCAGATTTTCCTTGAGAGGTAGGCTTATCACATACTCTTACTATTAAACAGTATTCCTGCATTATTACAGATCTGTCTTAGCAAAATCCAATTAACAGTCCTCTGTCATACTAAAACATGTCTCAAGTATGGTTTCAGAGAGTCTGGTACTATCCTGCTGTCTGTACTTCCTTTCATATACCCAGTGATGAAATTAAGTGCACTTACCAAACGTGCAGACAACATAAAGCTGAGGGGTGCTGCAGCACTCCAGAAAACAGTAACAGAATACTAAGTTATCTTTGCAAAAAGGAAAATCCGTATAGAATTAAAAAGTTATCATCCAAGAAACTTGGGTGCAAGGTACCTGCAAGTTACGCAGGAACACTTCAGACAGAACAGAGAACAGATGTCCAAGTGTTCACCTACAAGAAACATTTTTAAGAGCACAGTGGATCACAAAGTGAATTTTAATAATTTGTGACATATTATGGAAATCAAAAATTCCCAAACACTAATGACACCATTTGGTGTATGAACAAGGAAATTCCCTATGACACTGAAAATAATCCTTCTATTCATAAGACCTCAGCTGGAATATTGATTCTGGTTTCATGCATAGGATTTCAAGAAGAGTATGGAACAATTGGTCTGAGAAGACTGATGAGAATCAGAAGGCCAGAGGTCTAAAAATATGACACAATCTGGGGAAACAAAAAAAAAAGAAGGAGGAAAAATAAAGGAAAAAAGGAATTAATAATCTCAGATAAAATATGTCAGAAAAACATAATGTGGAATGCAAAAATATCCTGCAAGGAATAAAGGATTATTCTGTCTGTGCACCTGGTGGATAGAGACAGGAGTTAATGCATTAGGAACTAAGGGAAATATGGCTAGTAAGGACTGGAGAAGTTTATCATAGCAAACAGTTCTATCTTTTCCCTGAATTTCTTAAAGAACAGTTAACACAAATGCCTGACAGGGATGCTTTGGGTATAGCTGATTCTGCTTTGGAGTTAAAGGATGGGTTAAGATGACCTCTTGAGATGGCTTCCAGCTTCCTCTTAGCTCTAGTCTCTGTTCATTCCACCATTTCTATGTACCTACAGCTGTATATCTGAAGGCAATTAAAAGATTAAGAAGCACATTTTGTATTTTTTTCTCCTAAAACTAGCAAATTAATGATACTAATAAAAATGGTTTGCTCACCACAGCCCCTTAGTGTGCTCTAATTACAACATTCTGAAATATTTGTGCTTCATATGGGAGCTCTGCTTACTACTGAGATCCAAACTTGTGTCATCTGCTTTTTCATAGCTAAATCTGCAGGCAGCAAGACCAAGTCCAATCCTCATGACACCAACAGCAAAGGAAATGAGAGCTCAGCCATTAGTTTTCTTGGCATAAATAAGTATATATCTTTCCCAGACTAGCAAAAGTAATCATGGATACAAGATACACCATCACAGCTATTAGTCTGCCTAGCCTTAGCTTGCATTGCCCTTTACCAAGTGTCACTGAGCACATTAGGCAAAACTCATCTTCCCTGACATTTCTCAGTGCAGCTCTAGCAGGTAATGTCCATGTTAAATTGGATTCTTTCACTGGAAATGTCTGCTGGGTTCCTGAATTACAGTAGTCATGGAGTACCCCTGAGCCTGCTTGCCAGGACTCCAGCCCCCGCAGAGACTCAGCCAGCCCAAGCTGTTTGGCAGCTGAAAGCAGGTTTTGTCATCTTGGCTATGCAAAAACTGCTCCCACATTGGCAGGATACATCTCTGGCACACACACATAGGCTTTTCCTGGTCATACTTGCAAAACGCTTCTGGGAAGGTGCCTAGATAGAGTCAGGTTACTAATGCAGTGCACAGGCTTAAAACAGCTTGGATGTCAGAGTAGCCCTCAGGATGTTCGTACAGTGAGGAACATCCTTAATCAGAGGCAAAGCCTTATTTGCTCTGCCCTGATCTCTGCCCTCTTCAAGGGGCCATTCCTGGCTCCCCATCTTCTGCTCTCACAGCAGCTTCATGGTGCTGGTTACCCTTGTGGATGAGTCCACATTTGGTCTCCCTTAGACGGCAACCTTCCCAGCAGAGCTGCAGTTATATCACCCTTGCCATGTCACCTCAAGGCAGGTATTAGTTAGTTGCCTTGTCAAATTGGAAGAGGGAGATTAGGGTGCCACAATAACCAAGCAATGAATGGCCCCAATTCTGTGGTCAGCTCCCAGGGTACAGCTCCTGCCTTGGATGCAGACATTGTTTTGGCTTATTTACTGAGGGAAGCAGCAATAATCTTCCAGCCAAAATGAAGCCAATGACTATACTGTACTTACAATAGTGAGTACTCCCAGCACATAGTGCAGGATCCTGTCCTAGAAGTCTTCCTGAATGTCTTACAGTTAACTGCTCACATACTTCCAGTAAACAAAATACTTTCCTAGACTTGCCCTACAGTTTTACTCTATATCCAATACACTGCCTGGCCAAGAAAAACAAGTAAAAAGAGAGGATACACCAATCTTTTAAATCTGGAGAGATAAAAAGAAGAAATAAGAAGAAAATAAAAGGAACTGTTAATTAATCCAGCCCTTCTGGCAGGCAAAAACCAGAGTAAAAGTTGGGAGGGCATGTCTCAGAATTCTTGTCTTTTATATGGAAATATGGAATGTGCTGTTAAGACTAGATTAACTGATCTGAATTAATAAAATACAAAACCTGAACATTTATGCAAAATTCAGTCCAAAATTCAAATTACTCTGATGTTTATAAATGAAAACAAAGACTTGTATTACCTCCTGCTTACATTATTTTTTTGTTTTGATCAGAACTGAAATACTTCAGTGCTTGGTCTCTGTCTAAGCAAAACCCAGTCATGCTGTAATGCCTCAGAAAATCTTCACACATCCATTCAAATGTTGCACTCTTGGGAGACCCAGGTAAATGGGATAAGCTTGCAGATTCTTTCACCTTTCAGAAGTTTTCTTGTCTTCGGTAATTTTTCATTTTCTGAATATTTCTCTACTTTAGCACAGAGAGCAAATGCTAAGGATGTGCCATACATACTAACCACTAGTGAAATGAGGCTGAAAAAGAAAGCTTTTATCAGTTGAGTTGCAAGGGGCATTAAGAGAAGACAATTCCTTTTAATCATGAGAAGGAAGAAAGATTGTCCTTCCTTTCTGAACATCACTGTTTTTAATACTATGTAAACCTCTCAAGACCACAGTGAATTATCAGCCCATAGGTATTTCTTTTATTTTTTTCTCTTTATTAGGCAACGGTATCTTTCTTGGCCTAAGAAGAGCCAAATACTTCACAGTATTCCCTTTTTTCAAAGACTATTAATACAATATCTTACAGAGAACCCATCAGGCTATCCACTACCTATTTACAAAAGCTTCTTCTTTTGCAACATTCCTTTCCTTTTCCATATGCACTCTCCCATAGGAAAAGAAAGCAAACCCACCTTTAACAGAGAGTCCCTGCCAGAAACAGCAGCAGGAGAAATGTATGTTTCTGCATATGCACTGAGAGTGAGGGTGCAGGATGTGAGAGAATGTATCAGAAGAAAGAAATTACAAATTATTTTCTTTTTAATTTAAATATAATGCTTCTATTATAGTACCATATACATTCCCCAACAATTAATTATTTTGCATAATAAATGATCATGCTCACTAATTTTACTCCTTTAAAAAGTCTAATACATGGGAGTTTTCAGATAAACTGAAAGGCAAGGAATGAGAACTTAAAAAAATGGCTTTTCTAAATGAGACTGACAGTGTCTCGCAAAAGGGAGATTTGTTACAGTAACTGACTGTGGAGGAAAGTTTCTCACAGCAGCAGGAGAAAATCAAAGTATTATCCATTGAGTCACAATTTACCTTCAATTCTTTCATTAAAAGATATCAGGAGATAAACTAAAGCATAAAATACCAGCTACCATATCTTTTTGTGTGGCACAGAAGACAAAGGTTTCATCTTGTGAGTGTTTAGGATTTTCAGCCATGAACAACCTAATATCAGTTCTTATCACCTCCTCCACCCTTTCCTTTCACCCCTGCAAATATCCTGGTACTTCTGTTAATGACGTGGGTCCTCTTGGATGTTGCAATGTCCACATGGTAAGCATGTCCACAAAGGTTGTGTGAATCAGCAGCCATCTTATGCTGGCTGTAATTAAAATGCAGGAGTGACAGGAAGTCTCAAAGGAATTTCCAACAATAACTGTTCTGAATATCTGTCACACACCCTCCTCAGAGTTCTCAGAGCCTTTGGGGGATATATAAGTTTCATACCTTATTGTACAGATATGGACCAGTGACTTGCCTGTGGTAACTCAGAATATCTGTTGAAGCTGGACTAGAACTTCGGTGTCTCACCATCATTTCCATCTTTAACCCTAAAACCACCTAAGTTTTATTGAAGACTGAGCATTTCAGATGGATCAAATTAACAGTGACTGAAAAGTGCCAGATTGATGGTTCCTGGTGCAGACCTTCTATTATTGTGGGTTTCTAAAACATTACTACAATTTTGATGGGCAGGGAAGTCAGAACTGAGAGTTATGAGAAGTGTTGCACCAGCAACACGGTTGAATAAATCCACAGAGGATGGTAATTAAAGCAGATAGACAGTGCTATTAGGGAATGGAATTAGCTTACTGTAATACCAAATTTTGAGGCATGCCAATCCAAAACTTGTCATCCTAATTTACAGAAAATGGTGTAATATCCATAGCAAGATGTTCTAAGGGATGCATGCAGACAGCTAATTCTGAACCATGGTGTTGCTAACAACAAAATGAAGAACTGCAGGATGCTACAGGTAGCAAAAGGGGAGTAATGTATGTGCAGATGGCCCACTCTGACCTGGAACAGATATAAGAGGTAGCATGTGTAAAACTGTAGGATGCTATATGCAACAGCTGGAACATGGAAGGTGGGCAGAACTGATAACCAAGGTAAGAATTACCAGGGCAGCCCTATTATAATTACTAATTAAAGGTATATAGTCATAAAAAGCAGTGATAGAGGGAAAAGAATAACCAGGGTTTTACTTCTTTGGGAAGGGGATAATAGGAAGGACTTAGTGGTCAGCAAATGGAGAAAGAGGGAAGTGAAGCCATTCCAAAGATTTGGGCTGATATTTTTTGTTCAGGATGTTCACCTTAATGTTGACTGTAGAGTCTCCAGAGGGCAAAGACTCTCCTGTCAGTTCACTCTTTGCCCTACTTCACAGGTGCCAGTGCACTGGAATTTGAACGCATCCTCAAAGTAAAGGTAGATGATGAAGGATTTGCTTGCCCTAAGAACACTGCATAAAGTCACAAGCCTTTTAGAGCATGAAAGATGCCAGTAAATTGGAAAGGACTCAGAGAAATGCAACAACAAATTATTAGGAGACAGATGGACTCCTGAAAAAGAATACTAAAAAAAAATTGAATAGAAGGGATAAAAGGAGGTCATGCCAGGCAAAGACTGTAAACAACAAGGAAAAAATAAATTATTTAAGACAGTAAAAGGAAATATAATCCACTGCCACTGAATAATACTGAGCAGAGGAAAATTCAGTCAGCAAATCTGGAAATAAATGTTTCTTTTCTGGTCCAGTAGGTTGAAGAATAGGCTCCCAAAGGGCATGATGGATATTGTATGGCCTGAAGAAATCTAAACCTGAAATTACAAAAATCGAGCAGAATAGATGTCAGCAGGGGTGGAAAATCAGTCTGGAAATAGTGAGGGAATTATATATGCTAAAGCATTTCCCTACTTCTCATTTCTCTTTTTTTTACATCTTTATTGTGGCAACACTGGGGAATATTATATATATGTTTTATTGTTATTATTATTTAATGTATATGTTGAGAAGTTCCTTAACTTGCTAGCTAAATATTTATCAAGAAATTGTGTTTCCCTCAGAAACATTTGTATTGTAATTATACTATTTCAAACATTTTGAAGTCTAGGATTGATCACAAATATTTTGAAGTTCAACCTGAATATCTGAGAAAGGTTAATGACTAATTTTCCTTGATTAGATGATCACTTGCAATGCAAATATTAGTATGTAAGTATTTAAATTTCTGAATTTTGGAAAAATGTGTGCACGCAGCTTTGAAATTGGCCTTTCAAGTTTGTGCCAGTTGCAAAATAATCAGGTGGTAACACCAAATGAATACAAAAGAGACCTGAACTTAATAGAAATAAACTGATTAAATGTATTTATTCACAAAAAATTTTCTTGCAGTGTTTGTCTTGCTCTAATTTAATTTTACAGCACTCTCATTCCTGCTGAACAATAAAGATTGCTGCAATTTTTCAACAGACACAATGAACCAGGATGTTTGGCATTGATTTGGGGGGGGTGGATTCTGGAGTAAGCCCTGTGGCTACAGCTCAGGAAAACATTTAAATCTATGCCTTTTCAAGGCAGCAAAAATAAAATATTTTCTAAGAATGAGAGTCACCTTCAATTATCTTCTGAACAAAGGATTTAGGACTGTCAATTGTTGTGTGTGCCCAAACGGGCCCTGTAAAGGCTTAATCTCACTGCCACACCCAAATACAGTCATATTGTTTTAGAATGGTTTGAGTTGGAAGGCACCTTAAAGATCATCTAGTTCCAAACCCCTGCCATGGGAAGGGACATCTTCCACTACACCAGGCTGTTCAAAGCCCCATACAAGCTGGCCTTGAACACTTCCAGGGATGGGGCATCTACAACGTCTCTGAGCTACCTGTTCCAGTGTCTCACCACCCCCACAGTAAAAAGTTTCTTCCTTATAACTAATTTAAACCTACCCTAATTCAGTTTAAAACCACTACCTCTTGTCTTATCACACCATGCTGTTGTAAAAGTCTCCTTCCAGCTCTTTTGCAGCCCTCTTTAGGTACTGGAAGTTGCTTTAAGATCTTCCTGGGGCCTTCTCTTCTGCAGGTTGAACAACTCTAACTTCCTCAGCCTGTCTTCATAGGAGAGGTGCTCCAGTCCTCTGATCATCCTGTTGGCCTCCTCTGGCCACCAGGTCCATGTCTCCTCTGGCTCTAATAGGCCCATGTCCTTCTTATGTTGAGGACCCCAGAGCTGGATGCAGTAGTTAAGCGGAGTCTCACAAAACCAGAGAAGCAGGGCAGAATCACCCACCCTGACCTGCTGGGTCCACTGTTTCTGATGCAGCCCAGGATTCATTTGGCTTTCTGGGCTGCAAGCACACAGTGCTGGGTCACATTGAGCTTCTCATCAACGAACACCCCCGGGTCCTTCTCCACAGGGAGTTCTCTACTCAGCTTGTATTTGTGCTTGGGATTTCCCCAGCTCACATGCAGGATCTTGCTCTTGGCCTTGTTGAACTTCATGAGGTTCACGCAGGCCCACCTCTCAAGACTAAGAAGGTCCCTCTGCACGGCATCCCTTCCCACCAGCATGTCGATGGCATGACATAGCTTGGTGTCATCAGCAAACTTGCTGAGGGTGCACTCAATCCCACTGTCGATGTCACCAAAAAAGACCTTAAACGGCCCCAGTACCAATCCCTGTGGAGCAGCACTCATCACTGCTCTCCACTTGGGCATCAAGCCATCGACCACAACTATTGGAGTGTGACCATTCAGCCAATTCTTTATCCATCAAGTGGTCCACCCATGAAATCCATGTCTGTCCAGTTTAGAGACCAGGATGTTGTGTGGCAGTGTTAAATGTTTTGTATGATGTCAGTTGCTCTTCCCTTATCCACCGATGCTATAACCCTGTCGTAGAAAGCCACCAAATTTGTAAGTCATGATTTGTCCTTAGTGAAGTTGGGGTGATTGTCACCAATCAGCCATCACCTTCTTATTTTGGGTGATTGTCACCAATCACCCATCATCTTCTTTTTTCACATGTGTCTTAGCTTAGTTTCTAGGAGGATCTGCTCCATGATCTTGCAGGGCACAGAGGTGAGACTGACTGGCCTGTAGTTCCTCAGGTCTTCCTTATTTCAAATTTTATAAATGGACATTATGTTTCAACTTTTCTAATCAGTGGGAACTTCACTGGACTGCCACAGCTCCTCAGATATGTTGAACAGTGGCTTAGCCACTTCCTCTGCCCACTCTCTCAGGACCCATGGATGCATCTCATCAGGTCCCATAGACTTGTGCATCTTCAGGTTTCTTAGGTGGTCTCAAAACTGATCTTCCTTTACAGTGGGCAGTTCTTCATTATCCCAGTCCTTGCCTTTAACTTCCGCAATTTGGGCAGTGTGCCTGGGACACTTGACAGTGAATACTGAGGTAAAAAATTTGTTGAGAACTTCTCAAAATTAATTGAAAACTTCTCCATGTCCAATATAATCGCGTCTCCTGTTTCCTTATGGAGAGGACCCACATTTTCCCTAGTCTTCCTTTTATAACTGACATACCTATAGCAGCTTTTCTTGTTGCCTTTGACATCCTTGGCCAGATTAAAAACTCTCAGGAGTATCTATTCTAGTGTTATCTATTCTATCTAATAGATAGAATATCTATTCTAATTCTTTCTAGATTATCTACTTTATTATATAACTAGATACAATAATATAACAACAATGATGTGCTGCTAAAACCTTCATCATGGGAAAGGCAATTGAGGAAAGCACATCTTCTGAGGAAGTGGAACAAGAATTTTTCACTGGAGACTTTGTGCAAAATGTTTTGGAGGATATTGGCGGGGGGTCATATCGCACAGAACTGCTTCTCACTCTCATGAACACAAAGATCCTCCCTCTCATTTCTCATTTGTGTCCCACAGCTCAAGATAACCCAATCACTTTCCTGAACTAGGGGTGTGCCTGCTCTGGACAACAACATGCTCAACAGTAAAGGAACAAAAGACACAGGAGCAGTTTTCTGTGAGAACTCTAAAGGTAAATTTATGCTGTACCTACTCCATCAGCTAAAATGAGATGGACAGCCTGATGCTGGTCATTTAAACCAAAGAGAGTTAAAAAGGTAAGTTTAATATCTTATGTGAAATAATTATGTTCTCAGCTTGGACCTGGATTCCATTGTTCAGTTGTCACTTCTAAGATTATTATATCCCATGTGGCCAAGTGGTTCCATTTTTTGAGGGTCATATATTTCATTTTAAGTGTAAAATTGTAAAACATACTACTAGGTGTAATATAGAAATGACTTATCAACATTAGCCTCCCAGTTCCCTCAAATTAGCCTGTTTAAAGTATTTAACTTTCCACTTAGGCAGCAAAAAAACCCCACATTCTCTTCTCATTTGCCTTAAGATAAAGTCAGAAATACTCCAACTTTAACAGAGTCACTACGGATTTTCACCAGTAAAACTGGAGGCAAGGTTTGGTTCTTGAGATTCAGCTACTGTTTGCATATAAAGAAGTCTACTACCTTTATCACACAAAGGCAGAAGATAATTTATACTATAAATGATAACAATAAATCAATAACGAGGTCTATATAGCTAGATTTGGTGTACAGATCTTTCAATAAGAGTACCTCAAACACAAACTTAAATGAAGTGCCTCTTCATCATTGCTGGGGCAGGTAAGCCTAAAGAAGTAAAACTAAGTAGCCTGGTTTTGTTTTCTCTTTTCAGGTCAATGTCCACAGTCAAGTCAATGAGTCATAGGATTACACAGCATGTAAACAAATGAGTCCAGATATTTAAATCCCTAATTCGCATTGTTGCAGAATTTGGGATACATGACTTGCCTGGGGATGTAGAAAGGCTAAAAACCCCAGGCTAGGAAATTGCATTTTGGGCATACACTAATTAGCTCTATGTAAACTATTGTGTCTACAGAGCCTTGAGCATCACAGCCCTTATTAGTCCAGGCCTGGATACCCTCCATGCAGACTAAATCAGTCCAGCTTCTCTGTTTCAAGCATAGCTGACAACACAGACAGGGCTGCACTGTGCTCAAGAACAACATTACAGCTCATTTAGAGAAAGATCAAACCCCCCCGGAATAGCATTGTCTTGCTCAGTATAATCCATGCAGAGTGCCTCATCTTGGGAACTGGGAAGCTGGGAGCTGAACTCAGCCGCCCTCAATCATAGACCAGTACTTTATAGGTGGACAGCTCAGTTATTTCCCTCCTTTATTCAGTCAATTATTCTGAACAGCTAGTTACTCTTTGCAAAGCTAGAAATGGGAATGGATAATTTCAGTACTGCAAGGCTGAAATGCCTGTAGCTTGGTACACGGTGTATTCTCTGTCTGTATCTGTGACTGCATGCAAAGGCAGGGAAATGAGAAATGTATTCTGCAGGAGCTATTTAATGGCCTAAGCAATACCACATTCAAACAGCACAAAACCTAAATTTTTTCTCACTGTGCCATGATATTAAGGTAGAGAATGGCTGACAAGGAAGAGACAATCTAACTGAGTGATGAACAGCACTCTCTGCGTGAGTCTCACTAAAAAGCTGGGCATCCAAAGACTGAGCAGTACCCATGTCATTCATTTCAGTCATGACTGTGACAGCTTTTCCCTTCATTGATTATTGTTAACAGTGGCTGAGCAAACCGGAGGAAGAGAGTAACTGGTTCAGAGAAGGCTGAAGATTGACCTTGTTTGAAAGGGTAATAATAAAACTGGCAGCCACAGATAAAGGCACGTGAAAAACACAATATCTCCTTTAATAAAATAAATACTATACACAGGAAGACATCTCTCCAACAGAAAATGTCACATGCTTGTCTCAAACCTCCTTCTCCACCACTATAAACCTGAATTTTTCATTCCTTACCTCTATCCACAAACTAGCATGCATGCAACTGCATTTGCTGCTAATTTTTTATGGGTGGCAGAAAGGATTCTCCAAACGTTCACTTTCCCAGACCTTGTTAGATGATGATCTGATAATTAGGGCACAGCCCCACTTACTCCCACTCATTTGGGACACCGGCATAGTCACGTTAAAGCCCTCAGTATTGAGAAGGCAAATGGATGAACAGATGAGACCACTGTGAAAGAGTCTGTCTACTGTTTGCTGATCCTGGGTAGGATAGCATGTGTGAAACAATGAAGAGTGTTAACTTTTCTTCTCAGGCAGCAATGGAATAAGTTGCCTACCTAAAAGTCATATCAGCATGCCATGTAAAGAAAAGTACTTGGATTATGAACTTGTTTTAATCACTGAAAGGAGGATATTTTTAGTTTAAGACCTCCATGGTCCATTGCCACCCTTGTTTCTCTGCATATCCAGGCGTGTGTAGAGCTGTCTTGATCACTGAAGAGAACCATTTTCAGGAAAACATCCTATGCTCTGTGATTCTAGTTGCCAATTCGTAGCTCTGTTAGTTACCTGTACAAAACGTGCTAGTTGTGTTTTGTACCACAGTCAGGAACAGCAAGAGGAAACCATCACTACTCAGCAAAGGAGATGTTTTAGTGGGATGGCAGGAGAAGTGACACAGAACTGTGAACAGCTGCATCTGGACTGCAGTCATAAGTAAAACTCATATTACCTCCAACTTGTCTGGGCTATCTTTTTGAATAATAGGGTAGTTCCACACTTTACCAGCCTTATATGTTCAGCCCCTCCTTGATATGTTTCCTAGTGGTTTGGCACTGAGCCACAGAAGCTCGAACCATCCCTGATGCACAAAGTTGAAGATGGAGGGTTGAGGAAGGTGTCAATGAAGCTGGAAAGTTCAGCCTCGTAGGTAGATCTGTATATCTTGAAAGTTCAGATTAAGTTCAGTTATGAAGTTCAGCCTCTAAAATCTAAGGATAAAACCATAAACAAACACTGTGCTTTGGAGGGGGGAAGAAGAAACAGAGGGGAAATAATCTAAAAATCTCTTTCTTGTTAACATGATTTTAGAAGAAACTTCAAAAATAGCACTTGCTTACAAGGAAGGAGTAAAAGAAGACCCATCTTTCTGTACCTTTCAGAGCTAATGGACTGAGAGAAGTGACAGGCAGACTATAGTTTAGAAAGCTGTATTTTACTTGATATTTTATTTAAAATTTTTTTGAGTCTGAAATATCTATCTATAGAATGCCCTCTTGTATAAGGGCATGTCTGTCTGCCAAATAAAACAGCATGCAGTACAGAGAAAAATGCTTTGAAGCCTCCTAGGAGAAAACAGATCTACCTTAATGAAGTCCATTATGGGGCTCAGCTTTCAGTACGGGAAAGCACTTTCAAAACATGTCTAGCAATGAAAATGAGACTCTCATGAAGTGTAAAAGTTGTGACAAGCCAGCCACAGATGGAAATGACAAGGTTTTGCCTGCCACAGACAGCTCAGAAAACGTCCCAAAGTGTACTGGAGCCACAAGGAGTTACTGGAATTCCATCAGGGCTCATTGAGAATCAAGCGCAACTGGAAATGCATGAGCTGCACCATGCATGTATTTACAACAAAGTAAGAAATACATAAGGATGCTGTTTACTTGGAATTATCCATTCAAAGGTATGGGATGCAGCTACTGACTGAGGCTGGAAAGTTATTTATATAGTTAGGATGGAGGTATAAGATTCAGGAAACCAGATTTGCTTTGCAGCCCTACATTGCTCAATTCCTGCTTGAGATTTTGCACATTTATCTGTTTGTATGCTTCAGAGACTTCTCTGCAAAGAGAAGGGGTTTTATTCATAGTACTATGGAAATTTGGCTTTACCTTGAAGTTTTTGGGTTAACAAAGGGAAAAGAATAAAAAAAGTGCAATAGTGTTCTGAAGTAACCCAAGATGGTGCCTTCTGCTGACTTCAGCAGGTCTGCTGTTGCTTGGAGAAGAATGAAATCACCTCAGCTGAGAATTTTACCTTTGATATTTTGAACACACAATTGTTAAGACGTGTTATAAATAAAGCCAGGTTGACTTAGTTTAAACAAGACAGTCATAAAACTGAACCTTTTGGCAATACTAGATTTTACTAGAGTACTAGAGCTATACTAGTTTTACTAGATTTTACTAGTAATACTAGTTTACTAGAGTTGCAAAGTAGCCACTACATCTGTTATGCCCAAAACATTTCTAGGTCCCAGTGGGGCCAGTAGGAAAAGAAATTAAATCCCCCATAGAAAACTTTTCATCATGTGCACAGAGGGATGGCACTCTCTTATTGGAAGGCCCTACATTGTTCTGTGTTTTACAGATCTCAGGCAGGTTCAGACAAATAAACCCAAACTCCAACCAGATTTTTCCATCACAATAGAAAAAGTGGTGCAAACCCCTCCCTGAGGGGAGGGTCCTCAGATTTTTATACCTGTCCAGTACATTCCCACAGATGATATGTACTCTTTCCCATTGTAAAAATGTTATATGAGTTTTCTAGTGGGCTCCCATGCAGCTTCAATGAGTGTTTTCAGTTCTCTTCTACCACCACAAACTAACAATGCCTTGCTTCCAGAAAAATGAAATGTGCTCTGTAAATCTGCTCAGAAGTTCACATAACATTGACTACAGATATCAATGCACAAAGAGACTGTGACTTTATCTGTGGCAAAGATCCTAATGCAAGGGTTCCCCCAAGAGCTCCTTCTGTGCCTGAAAACCGAAGGAAAAGAGAAAGACATCTTTCTAGGTGTTACAGACTGGTCTCTTCTGTTTATGCATAAACTCTAACCCTGACAGTGCAAAGACTGACTGATTTTGGACATTAGAATAGCAGTTCTATGTCTCTAGAAATCCTTTACATGGTAATTCATCTTTGTTCATGCTGTCTTTGCAAGCAGAACTTAGCCTCATAATTTCTATGAATTCTCTCCTTCCCTCTCTCATATATTATCTTCATCTTCCAGGTCTCTAAACCCAAGTCATTTTATTACTGGTGAACAGGATTTTTAGAATGTTTGTCAAGAGATTTGATCTGAAGGATCATAAACTTCATGTCATTTTTTTTTTTGGCAAATTCTGATATGCAGCTCTCTCTGGTGTGGAACAGAAGAGTTGCCTGAAGATGCCTTTCAGATTAGAGGTGAAAGAGAAGCAGCTTGCAAGAGCGTGAAAATTAGTGCTACACAAAACCTGTAATTATTTATTTAGACCCCAAGTGCAGCAGTTTAACTGTAATACCTTTAGTTTTTCAGAAAGTGCCAACAACTTTTACCCAGTTATAAAAATTGTATAATACTTATTCTGCAAACTACATGGCAGCCCATTCCTGCAACACCCAAGCAGAACACAGCACAAAGACACCCACACAGAGGTGGGAGGGGAACTCTCTCCATCATGGCACATGGCTAGCCTGCAAGGCTTCCCTCCACACCACCATTCCCACAGCTTTAGCGGGAGGTTTGAACCAAGACAAATGCCTGAACATATCTAAACTTTTTTTCACTCTCCCTATTTGACACTGAAAAGATGATAAGGAATTTAATTGGGCAAGAGAGGGCACAGTTCCTGCAGAGTAATTTTTCAAGCTACAGCACTTGCTTCCTTGCCTGTCAAAACAACCAGCTACTGAACTTATCAGTGAGCTTTGAGGCAGACCGTCCTATTGAGTAGAAGTCCTCAGATTTTTTGTAGTCAGCACGCATACGAGCGCTGACATGACATCCTCCTACTGAGATTCTAAATCCTCACAACTAAAAGGGTTAGGCAAAATGCGTAGTCATCAGATTGCCATGAAATCACCCTCTGTAAGTGGTATCATGTGCCCTGAGGTGGGTTTGTCCTGCTAGCTCTTTCCATAGTGACAGAGAGGCGTGGGTCCAGGGCTAGCACAAGGACCATGGAGGGAGCACACAGCTCAGCTGACAGCTATAAAATTTTTTGGTTCCTATCTCTGTACAAAATCTTCCAACACTATTCCAGTAGTCAGTAGTCACAGCCAGCACAGCTTCATGAGGGGACAGTCCTGCTTGTCAAATCTGATTTCATTTTACGACAAGGAAACCCCCACCTAGTTATCTAGGAAAGCCAGTTGATGCGATCTTTTTGGATCTCAATAAAGCTTTCGATACTGTCTCTCAGAGGATCCCTCTGGACAAAATGTCCAGCACACAGCTGGATAAACACACCATGTGGGGGGACGAGCGCAGAGGGTAATAGTGAATGGGGTAACACCAGACTGGTGACCTGTCACTCATGGGGTTCCGCAGGGCTCCATCTTAGGCTCTGTGCTCTTCAACATCTCCACAAATGATTTGGATGCAGGACTGAAAGGGATACTGAGCAAGTTTACAGATGACACAAAACCGTGAGGAGCTGCTGACTCCCCTGCAGGGAGGCTCTGCAGAGAGACCTCAACAAATTAGAGCAATCACCAACCATATGAAGTTCAACAAGGGAAGGTGCTGGATTCTGCATCTGGGATGGGGCAACTCTGAGTGTATGGACGGACTAGAGAATGAGATGCTGGAAAGCAGTACCATGGAATGGGATATGGAGGCCTTGGTCAATGGCAAGTTGAATATGAGTCAGCAGTGCCCTGGCAGCCAGGAGAGACAACCGTCTTCTGGGAGGCATCAGGCAAAGCATCACCACTAGATCCAGGGAGGGGATTTTCCCGCTCTGCTCTGCACTGGTGTGGCCTCACCTTGAATACTGTGTGCAGTTTTGGGCATCACAATATAAGAAAGATATTAGGCTATTAGAGAGTGACCAAAGGAGGACAATGAAGATGGTGAAGGGCCTTGAGGGGAAGCTGTATGAGGAGCGGCTGAGGGCACTTGATCTGTTCAGCCTGAAGGAGACTAAGGGGAGACCTCACTGCAGTCTACAACTTCCTCCTGAGGGGAAGAGGAAGGGCAGGCACTGATCTCTTCTCTGTGGTGTCCAGTGACAGGACCTGAGGGAATGGCCTGAAGTTCTGTCAGGGGAGGTTTAGGTTGGATATTAGAAAAAGATTCTTCACTCAGGGCATGGTTGAGCACTGGAACAGGCTCCCCAGGGAAGTGGTCACAGCACCAAGCCTGAGAGAATTCTGGAAGTGTTTGGACAATACTCTTGGGCACATGGTATGTCTCCATGCGCAACACAAAGGAAAATTTACTCTGAAATTTGGATTAACCAGAAATTTATTGTGTCAGATGCAGTGCTCATGTCAATCATTTTAATTTTTTCACATACATTAGAAAATATGTCTTTCCCGGTGTGCAATATTTAATTAGACCTTCATGAGATTTTAAAGCAGGCTCCAAGGGTTTTCATAACTCCATCATCTTGCAAGTTCACATGCCAAATTTACATAAATGGAGACAAAGAGATTAAAAAAGCAGGGAATGTAATGAAAAATGCTGCCATCTAAGACCTTAGGAGGAACAAAAGGGATAAGAGGAAAAGGTACTTAAGAAAAAAGTATGAAAAAAAGAAAATTAATAAAAGAAGTCTGCATGAAAATAAATTTGAAGAAGAATCCATATCTTATGAATGCCTAACAAAAATAATAGCTCTTTTAATCTGTAGATCTTGTATTTCAAAGTATAAAGGAAAGTTCATTATTGTAATTTTACTAAAAGGAGGAAAAACAGGTATCAAATTTTGGTTGTCAAATGAGGATTGAAAACATCCTCTTCCTGTTGCCAACTGGTTACATCATCTTATTTTTTTTTCCCCACAAAAACAAGTGCTAATCACCAGCTCCTTTCGACATTGTCTCCAGAGGGGAGATGAGTGTTAGAAACTAATCTCCAGCCAATGGCATTCCCCATTTTCTCCAACAA
Organism: Platyrinchus mystaceus; assembly: GCA_035041135.1. Lineage (NCBI taxonomy): Eukaryota > Metazoa > Chordata > Aves > Passeriformes > Tyrannidae > Platyrinchus > Platyrinchus mystaceus. Next base: position 28,444,194 of record JAWWLV010000121.1, on the reverse strand, counting down.
GGAACTTCCATCAGGTCTACAGATCCACTCACTTCTGGTATTCAGCTCATGCAACAACATGATAGAAAATTAGAGTCAAACTACCTCTACATTACTCTCTCAGTCCCAAGAAAAGATTTTAGAGCATTTTCTCACTCCCTTCTAAGTCAGCATGTCTGCATGGGGACTATAAAGCATGGCATGATATTCTCATGTTTCCCCTGCCACATAGGAATTTTCCTTCCACTTGAACAAAGAGGTTTTCTGTAGCTTTCTTAGTTCAGGAACAGCAATGAAACCTGCTTCATCTGTTTCTCTCCTCCCACTGGCTCATGCTGGGATCAAGCAAGTATAAAACCAAATCCAGATCTTTACAGTATGCTCTCACTAGGCTGAGTTCTTGAAAGTCATTTTATGCATCTCTTCAGGGTGCTCTCACCAACTGAGTCATCACTGAAGAAAAAGCTGGGGAAAGTAAAGGGGAGAAACATGCAAAGAGATGACAGAATATATTGTAAAAGACATACAGAAAAAATACAGATTTGAGAGGTAATCATTTTCATTGTGTACCCCCGAAGACAGAGGACGAGTTCATGAAACAAGGTTTGAAACAATTAGTAAACAGTAGAGTTCAAGCAAGAAGAGGAGTGGATGAGAGGTGGCATTTGAGCAGGACCATTCTCTGCAGAGTCAAAAGACAGAGTCTGAGTGTTTTTCAACTCTAAATACTCTGCCAGATTCCTGCTCCCCTTATCCCTCTCTCTTGGTATCTCAGCTGTAACAGGAACTTATGTCACTGAACAACATGAAGAAGAAATTAATGCAGAAATGTTAAGGAACAATTAAGATGATTTTCACAGCAGCATGTTGCATTCCCTGATATGGACCAAGACAAAAGCAACAACAAAAATTACACTAGTCAAGGTGAGAGCTGTGAAGGATACCAATAGGTTTAAAAGAAGGTTTGTGTTGCTGCATCAAGAAAAAGCAATGTGACTTTATGACTAATGATTGAAAAACAAAATGAAATTTTATTGATGGGGAGGAATACAGTGCCTAGAGACTTACTCACTTAAATAAGATATATACAGAATGGAAGTACAGATTTTCCTTATACTGAGCAGGCCTTGATTAACAGTACAGAGAGTAGAGTGGGAAGAAGATTGAGATTTTATAATTTATGATGATAAAGTCTCCCATAGCATGTCTTTGTTGGCCTTACAAAGGGGGAGAACCAGCACTGAGGTCATCTTCCTCCCATGAGGGAGATGGAAAACAGACAGCTTGCCACTGCATTTCTTCCTATTTCATGAAGGTACCAAAGAGCCACAATGTTTCTCAGTCAATCTGGCAATTGTTCTGACAACTGGTGAATGGAGAAAAAAGAATAGCTGGAACAGAAAGAAGTTCTGTCTGAATATAAAGAAAAGTTTTTGTACTAAGAGGGTGACTGAGCATTGGCACAGTCAGAGAGACTGTAGAGACTCCATCCCTGGAGATACTGAAAAGCTGGACAAGGTCCTAACGAGCCTGCTGTAGGTGACCCTGCTTGAGCCGGAGGGGCTGGCCCAGATCACCTCCAGAGGTCCTTTCCAAGTTCAACCACCCTGTGATTCTGTGATTCTTTATTCTAAAATTTAATGAATGTAGGGGAATTATTAACTTATCTGCCAGCTTTTCTTACGTATCTTATGTATTTTGAGTTTGGACAAGTCATTTCATCCTTTAATGCTTCCCTTTCCTCATCTGTAAATGGGGTTTAATTATACATACTTTCCAAGGAGCACACTTCATAAGGAATGTAATCCATTCACATGCAGAAAACCTAGACACTGTTTATAACCTTAAGTGGAATATCAGTGATGTCCAGACCTTGTCATTAGTCCAAGGAGCTAGGGGTTAAATGTCACTCTCCCTTTTGCAAAGCCTCTGGGATACCTGGAAATCATAAGAAGCATTAACAGTGCAAAACATTCACCTTGTTCTCTCTGAAGGCTGGGGGAACGCCACAGCCACCAACATTTTATGATTCCAAGACATTAAAATTTGTCTCATGTCATAACCTGTACGCTTGGGTTGTTATTTTGTGTAGTTAAAATCTGAACATGCTTCTCTGCTAGAGATAATTAATGATATGCATATGGGAGATGTTACAGCTCAATGGAGAGTCTCAGCTGTGACAGTTGACAGTGATGACAATGCAGTCTGTTCCAAAGAGGGGAAGGGGATCAGTGTTATTGGGAATTGATTAATTCATTAAAGCCTGTACTTATCCACTATGTCCCCCTAAACATACCTACTGCTCAGATTTATTTGAAAGTATAAAATTAACTTTTTACTGGTTCGGTTTTATTGGACAGGTTTCTATGTATATTATTATACTCAGCACTCAAATTGAAGCCTTTGCAAAAATGAACTGTACATCCATCTTTTGATGTTGTCAGATAAAGAGTGTACAAACAGTTTATGTTTACATAAACAGTTTATGTTTACTTCTAGATGCTAAAGGGTTACATATTCTAAAAGATGTGGGATAACAGTATTCAGAATATTTGGTTTACAACAGATTATGAGGACAGTTAAATCAGAAGTTGTAGAAATAGTAATCAATATCTGGTGAAGTGTTTCAGTAATTTAGTATAAATGGAGAGAGAAGATATGATAAAGGTTTTTTGTGATGATGATGATGCCATTATGCTGCTAATAATCTGCTCCAGCCTTCCAGACAAGTCCTATCTCTGTTCTCTTTCTTTCTAAACTATCAAAACAACCTCCCATTTAGATCTTTCTTGAAGAATAAGATAGTCAAAATTAAACTTTCAAAATCTATTCCTGAAACTCAGCAGGAGAGTCAGATGGTTTAATAGAGAACATCTTTTTTTATTCCGAACTACTGGACGTGCCTTCATTTTTCAGCTTTTGAGAAGACAAACCACAAATCAAAATCCACATAGCACATTTATGAAATGCTTCATGTGCCAAACAGCAAACTGAATGGTTTTTTTACTTTTGTAGGTCATGGAAGTTGATATTTGCACTGTATATAGTTTGGATACCTGTTATAAAAATGTTGCACACATTTAGCCAGACAAAAATATTTTAATGGTCTATTCACATGCATTTTATGCCCAGGCAATCAAATCCACTTTATCACCTTGTTCTGTGTCCATTAGTGGTCCCATTTGGAAAGAAGATAATAAACCTGATACGCCAGTCTTGTGATTTTAAAAGTCACATTCGGTATCCACATCTACAGAGCAAAAATGTGAATGCCTAACTTACCAATTAAAACATGCATCCCTTATTTCAAGGGAAGGCTAATAAACACTGCCATACTAAACGCCCCCCTCTGTAAGGTAGCAGGTACACAGAGAAGCTCTCCCCTTCCCAGCCTACTGGAGCCATCACAGTTCTCACACCATTACATAAGTCATGTAATATACTCTGAAAACTGATTGATCCTTCTCTCCTCATTGCTTACCCCTAGAAGTCATGACAGGTTTGCTTGTAATTCACTTGCCAGTTCCAAAAAGGGTTAATCCCTGTATTTGCAGTCAAAACTAGTGTTTCCCCTAAAACTTGAGTTTCAGGTTTAGAATATTTGACCACTGATGTCCAGAGCCTTAACATAATGCAGCAGTAATGGTGACTTAGATGTAGATCACAGGTGGGTGTCACCTACACTTGAAGGCATCAGAGGGAAACATCTTCCTCCTCATCTTTTTCCTTGGTTTTGTTGTCTAGTTTTATATGCACCCAAGGTGTTCTGGCTAATTTTTATTCCATCTCTAATTATACCTATTGAAAAATGTTTCCTTGTCACCTGCATAGTAAAAACTGACTCAAAATACACTACCTACTTGCAAATTTTTGTTTTCATGTGCCATGAGGTTTTGGATAAATGATCATTCTTATTGGAATATACTGGAATAGTATAGTTATCCATGGAACATGACTGAGAAAATGAGAAATTACTACCCTCTCCAACTTCACAAAGTACTAAATAAAGAAATACCCCATCATACCTGAATATTACGAGTGACATCCAGCCACATATTTTTTTTTATAAAAAGGGAAAAGAAAGAAATTCAACTGATGTAACTATTAGCAGAAGAGATGATACATATTATGTGCATGTATTAATCACAAATATTAGCCTCCAAGATTTTAGAACTAATTGCTAGAAGCAGTAAGAAAAACTTCATAGAAATATAAAAGTTGTGTAGAATTCTTTTCCTTCTCATTAGGGTTAGCTGAGCATAGCATTGTACATAACACCATGGTACAGGATCAGGGCTAACCACTAGAAAATCACCTCTTGTGGAGAGACTTGACAAAGTCATGGTAGGTTGTATGGTACAAATACAAATTCAAGGGGTTCAGGGATTGAAAGCAAGCTTTAGAGCTTTCAAACTAGGCATAGGCATGTAGACATAGGCAGCATGGTTGATTCAAACTGACACAGATTTAATACATTCTTTTTCTTTCAAATCCAGGTTTCTGCTTACGGCTCTACTTCTGGATCTTGAGAGATTACATATTTCTGCAATCGATTTATTATTTTTTTCTGAGAAGAAAAGCCATACTGAGGAGCCTGAGACTCATATTTTGAGGAAGGACAACCAGTAGGAGAGAGCAAGAGAAAAGAGGGAAGAAGGAGATGTCAAAGAATATGAGCAGAAAAACAGAAAACAAGTATCAAGTTATACAAAGATTCATAGCAAAAAGGGATATGTTCGTTTAAGGCTCATACTCATCCTTTCATTCAAACAAAAATGTATCCTCAAAAAGTGGGCTTTTACTTTTGTGTGGACTCTGGTTTTTAAGAGAGTGAAGCAAAGAGGGAACTCAAGTGTTTTCATGGCAGTGGGGTTTCTTCTCTCCTCGTCTAGGTAGAAGTATCATCAGCTGTGTTCTGCAAAACAGCAGCTCATGAGCAAAAGTACAGATGATTGTCTTATGAACAGTCATTCAGCCCATGTCCATGTGAAACCTGCGGCATCACCAGGGTTGTCAAATGAGAAAATAACATTTGTTTGTTGTTGGAGAGGAGAGAGTGGGAAAGGGAGGAGATAGGGGAGAGGAAAAAGGAGGGGAGAGCAAGTTTTGTCCTTTCTCAGTCACACAGAAAGTCTGAACATCCCAATCATTTCCAATGAAGCAAAAATCTCTGTTGTGAAATTAGGAGAAAAGACGATGCTTCCTATTTCCTTGTGCCTTAAAATTGCCCTTTGAAACTGGTTCACACCAGCACCATCAAAACCTTTGCAAACACAAAGCAAGAGGACAGACAAGTATCAGGTTTATAATGAAGTGAAGTAGAAAACAGGTGAGGACAGCTTTTTCCCTAGCTCTTCCCAGCTTTGCAATGAAAGGTTTTCAGTGCTCTAATTATAAATGAAAGCTCCAGTTCTTCTGTGAGTCACAGTTTGAAGGAGCTGAAATTTTGCCCTTTAAAGCATTTCCTCAGCCAGACAGCTGGATGTGGGGAGGGTTATTTTCCATGTTTTATAAGGTGGGAAGAGAAGGACAGTCAGCTGCAGAGAATAAGGCAGCACAGCTGCCCCACATTAAAAAGAGACACAAAAAAGCTCGTGAAGAGCTCAGCCAGGTGGATTTATTTTTCTTGTCACCCAACAACTGTGGTAAAACACCGAAGGCAAAAATGTGTCACTGCTGAAAAAAAACACCTCAAAACCAAAACTTGTGAATTCCATCTATGACACAAATATGTTGTGTGGGGAAAGAACAGATACTTGTGAGGGATCATTCACCTGATTTAGGGAAGTAACATGCTTCAGTCAGTGAGTTGTTGGGTGATGTTAAGCACATTGCCTGGTCTTTTTAAAACTGTGGTTTTCTAGAGAGAAAGTATTGGAGGTAGTAACAAGTCCAAGTACTGAGGTGCAGTGAAGATAAGATCCATGAAGGGTTATGAAAAATTCAGATATTTAGGAATGAGAACAGAAACTTTAGCCATATAGAAAAAGAAGAGGATAATCCACTCTCATTTACAACAGTATGCAAAGAATTAATTGAAAAAAAATCTTTGTGATACTCTACAGATGAGTCTGTCTGCTCTTTGAAGCTCAATAACACCTGAACATAACCTGTCAGAGTTACAGGGGACTTTTTAAAGATTTTTCACTTACATAGTTCCTCTGTTTATGGAGCCCATTCATTGTGTTCCCGTAATCCTGTTTTTCTCTGCACTCAGTCTTGCAAGGACCAAAGCTTTCAGACCATCAACTATGGAACAATTACAACTTCAATGACACCGTGAACAAAGCTCTCTTGCCATTCAGCTGTTTTTCTCTGCCCTGCTTACAAGAAAATTCTCATCATCATCTCTCTGTAAAGTGAATAGACAAGAGATCAGATTTACCTGTACCCCAGACTGTGTATCAGTCATGAGCAAATTTGGAAAAATTAAGAAAGAAGAAAAGCAGTCCATATGAGACAGGTAATCAAACTCTGAGCTATTACACTTTACAGAAACTAAAATACTGTTGATAGTTATTCAGTGTGCATAGCCCTATATCAGCAATGATGGCTTGGGTTCCTACAAACATCAAGGGAGGCTCCTGAGTTACCACATTTGAGAAGCATTATGAGAAATAGAACAGTGATCGATGTCTCTGCTTTACCTGACATTTTCACACAGGTCAAGGTTTTCCCTACCTGCTTTCCTAGACCTTACAAGCTCTCCTCATCACAGGACCCTTGGAAAGTACTGTCCTATAGGAAAAGGTTTCTCTTTTCAGGATGGTGTGAATGCCGGTTCTTACCACTGTTCCCAGCTGCAGGCAGCCTTTCTTTACAGCAGGAAGAAATAAAATAAAAAAACAGCTTCTTTTCCACATTATTCTATATCATAAGGACTTCCCAGTAAAATACTTCAGAAAAAAACCTCCACATTGTCATTAGTACAATTTGAGGAGCAAAATGATTTTATGAAAATCACAGTCCTGCCATGGAGACAAGCTTTAGCAGGCTTAACAGTCTAGACTTTAATATGTCTCTCATCTGAAAATTATAATTTCATTCAGGGGGATAAGCTAGTAAAAAAAAAGTCATAAAATTGATTAGACAAAAGGCAACGCATGTCTCTGGTTTTGCAGGGTTTATTTTTCTTTCAAAATATTAATTTAATACCAGAACCTTTATTTAAACCAAATTACAAAGAGAGGAAAATTAAAAATACGATGCAACAGTTCGAGAAGCTAAACAGGAAAATTACTTGACGTGCAATGCATATTGAGTGTTCATAGTTCCACTGTGAGAAGAGGAATCAGCCCCATAAGCAACAGAGAATAATGCAGTTCAGATGGCTTCAGGTGCTAGTTTCCAGCTGGCACAGAAGTCTCCGGTTTACTTAGTGGCATAAACCATATTTTTTTCTGACATATTAGGGTCTAATCATTATCACTGGATCACAACAATTACATCCCACTGTGCTGGAGAATAAAAGCAAGTGATTTCATAACAACTAGAGATAATAAAATAAATTTTAATGAAAATTTCTTCTGATTAATAGAGACTCATTTTTAAACAATGTTGTTCACACTATTTACTTGCAGTCATTTAATTTGTGGTTTATGTGCCCTTACTTTACACTATGGACAGCATGGCTCATTTGATATGAGGTCAATTGACTTTTTAGATGTATGTCTGTGTGTATTCCTGTCACATGACACCTTAGAAAGAGTTTTAAGAAGAGTGTGACAGGGTGGCTGAGTGGACCTCCTTCCTGTCAGTATAGGCTGTGTTTAAACAACAGGGCAGAAAGACAATTGCTGGTTGTCCCAAGGACAACAAACTGTTCATAGTCTCCTCATGATAAGAGTTGGCCCCTTACTTGCAGAGAAATAATAGCCAGAAGAAAAACTGGGGGGGAGCGAATTTGAGACTTATTCCTTAAACACTCATGTAATGCTGAGAGTTCCCGTTCATCCCCAGCTTCTTCTTTTACACACAAGTTCCTCAGACGAAGGTGCTCATAGAAAAAAACAAACAAAAAAACAAACAAAACTCATTAGGGCTTCTCTTGCCCCTTGCTAAAGCACAGCAAACAGTCCTGTCGTATCTCCAAGGTGCGGCATGGAAACTGCAGCAAGGGCAGAGGCCGGGCAACACCATTGTCTCTTCCCTCTTCCTGCTTTCAAAGTCCACCCACTGCTGTACTCAGCTCCCCCTGCTCCCCCCAGCAAATCCAGCACTCAACACACTGGAGGGGAGGCAGCCAGCCCTTTGCCATGATTTCCTGTCAGATGAGGCCGCATGGCTCTTTCCTGTGCTACACTACAGGAACTGTACCGTATTCCTAGATGTTAGGAAACTGGAGCTGGTTTCTTTCTACTCACAGTTAAGTGAATGATCCTTTGTTTTTACTTGTTTAAAGTAATTTTAAAAAGCCTTGTCCCGGTAAGTAGTTAATTTCCCTTTATTATGTGACAATAGCTTTAAAAAAAAATATTACTTGCAGTTGTTAGGGAAGCTTTGAATTCCACTTCAGAAAAAGGCCAAATTATTTATTAAAATTAAGAGCCTGTTACTTTTAATCAGACAAACGTTGGGCTTAAAGGCATTTATTGCCCCAGTACAATATAACAGACTAATTGTGGATATTGTAATACATTTTTTACTCTTGAAAGTAATTATTTTACCTGGAACAAATTGGAAGAAGAAACTTCTCCCTACCCCCTTCAGTTCTGCAGACTTCAAGGTGTATCTCTGAAATGTGAACATCTATTTCACACTGTTTACTTTAAAGAGGAATAATAAAATCCTAGATTTACATGACAACTTTTATGTAAAAAAGTATAAAAGCTTTTTATAGTGATATCTTGTAGATTATAAGACTGTTGAGAGAGAGACATGTAGATCTGTATAGATACATATACACAAGCATACACTTTTATAAACGCATCCACATATATATATCATGCAATGCAATGCTAATGGACAGTTATGTTTGTAATAGACATCATGTAATATAATGCTAATAGACACTTATATTTACAGTAGAGTGGGCAAATGCTTTTAAAATAAATCTATATGAAGAAGTAAAATGAGCAAGTAATCTCTTTTCCTTTTTCAAAACACAGGTATGTGTCCCCCCTATGGATATTAAATTTCAGTGTTATTTTAAAGAATTAAGAAAAACCTGCAGGAAAAGGTGGTGAGAATGAACGTGCAGTATACACCTACACTCTGAGTGCCTTTCTTTTCTCTGCTTTGTATCCTCTCCTCTCAGCTTTCTCCCTTGCTCTGCTCCCCAGAGGCTTCTATAGCACTCATTCTACCTTCCAGCACATGGCTCTCCTGGCAGCATGCCCTTGATGTACAAGACAGTATAGGGCTATGATCTTCAAGTGAGCACCCAACAAGCTCTTCCCTAGAGCCAGACTCTGTAATTGTATTAGGACATTCACACCATCATCGGAGCTGACATTTCTATACAGCTTTGGCTTCGTACAGAACAGGCATGCCCACGCTTGCAGAAATTTCTCATGGATTGCTATAAGGGCACGGAAAGGAGAAGTGCTCTTAAACAGTCCCTGAAGAAGACAAGAATTGGTCTCGCCCACTGCCTGTCTCCACGTGCCCCGTAGGGATCCGGTTCTACCATCCCTTTCAGATTTTGCATGTTCTTCCCCAGCTTTCTGGCACACCAGAAGACTTCGCTTTCGTCTTCCCACGTTTGTTACTTGTCCTCAAGGAAGCCTTCAATTCTGCAAGACTTTTAGACCATGCCTGGCAGAAATTTGAAGACTTGCTGAAAATCAGAGATAATGAGCAAAAGCAGGAAGACTGACTTTGGAGGAAGAGAGTGGGCCTGGAGGCAATCTCATTTATGCAAATCCACTGCAAAATGTTCTCGCACAGCTGAGCTGAACTTGCCTGCATGAGATGTCTTAGCCCCAGTTAAGGCTCGATTTATGGCCCAGTCTCAAAAAATAAAATAATATTTTTAAAAAAGACAATTAGAAGAGAATAATAAAGAACAATTAGAAGAGAATAGAGATTTGAAGTCCATGTTGATGAATTCCTTTTCAATTGCCAGTTTGATTTTCTGAGGCAAATGGAAGAGTCTTACAATACCAGCAATACATGGTTTCAATACCTGAAACCTTTATTATGAGACACAGTGAAGCGCAATAACTGTGTTGGGCCCCTGTGTTACATGTCAAAGCAGCTAAGAACATCAATACAGGTAAGATGTTCTAACAGTAAGCAAAAATATATCTACTATGATTCAAAGTTATGATAGATCTCCACCACTTCACTTCCTCAAATTAAAATTTTGTTGTTTTTTTTTTTTTTTATTTGGCTCTGTCTGGGTTGGGTTGATTTGGTTTTCACTAAGTACAAACCTCTTTATTTTTTATTTTTTTTGAAAATACATTATTCTCTCAGGTTTGTAGAATCTATCAGATTAAATTAAAACCAAACCAGACCCACAAAAACAAGTTGAACCCAAACTTTACCAAGGTAAAAACCCACTGATTTTAGCAACAAATCCAGTCTTGTTATGAAGTCCTGATATCCTTGTGCTGTTAAAAGGAAGTAAATGTATCACAAAAGCAAATCTTCAAATTCCAAAGTCATCAACTGTCCAGTGAGTCTGTGGTCATGACTCTCCTGTTAGACCAAACTTTTAGGCCATTGACAATTCCTTGATGTTGGAAACCAGTCTCATAAGCAAACCAGGGAAATTTTCAAATGGATACAAAATTGTGGTTAGAATATGCATTCCTGGTCAAACTGAAGAGTATTATACCATTTTACATTAGAGATTATACCATAGGCATTTGACCTGGCTTTAGTTTTATTCATGATTTTAACTGACCACAACAAATGTTTATTTATTTTTTCTAAGTGAAAAAAGCAAGCTGGATTGCAAGTTCTTTGGAAGACAAGACTGAAAATAAGATGTATTGAAAAAGTGGAAAGCCACTCTAAAGAGTAGAATGAAATTCAATAGGCTCAAGTCCAAAAAAATCAAGTGAACAAATGACTAGCCTGACTGCATGAAGGAGAACCAGTGAGTACAGCACAACACAAACTGCATATGCTAAAATTAGGAGGTTGCTGTTGCTAAAATTAGGAGGATGCTGTAGTAGAAAGGGAAGGTCCACACCGTATTATGCAGGAGCACTGGGCAGAAGAAACCACAGTCATGGTTCTAATTCAGCTCATGGTGGTACTAAGGAACAAATGACTATCACTGGTTTCAGATAACACATATTGAGAAAGACAAAAGGAAACTGTTATAAAGAGAAAAGCAGCAAGAAAGATAAGGGGATGAACAGATGTAACCTATGGGGAAAGTGTAAAGGAAACCAAACTGTTTAGGCTAAGAAAAAAATGGCTAATGGAAAACATGATAACACTCTTCCATTTTACAATTGGTTGCTATAAAAAGGAAAATCAATAGCTCTCTGGAGCCAGTAAGGATAGAAAACAAACAAAAGAGGAGTTTGTAGAAATCTTATTTGGTTTAAAAAATCTGATTCTTTCAGATGTTAAGGAAAATCTAAACCAGGGTGAAGCATGGGAATAGACTCTGTAGGGATTGCTACAAGATATATTTCTCCGGAGCTTTGTAAGAGTAGATTGTGCAAGTATCCAGTAGGTATATCCATAGTATATTTACCATGAAGTAAAGCAGAGATTTTGGACGCTTGAGGTCTTTTCCCATTCTCTTGTTTCAATGTTCACAGGTATTTTGAAGATGAGTTATAATGAAAAAAAAATCAGCTTATGGTTTTGTTAAATATTATTCATTCTTTTAGACAGTGTATATTGGTCATCTCCTGTACTACATAAATCCTATGGAATTATTTCTGTCCCCTGGTAATTCAGTGTTTTCAAGTATTGTACAGTAAGCTTCTGCTACAAATATATTTCTGCAATGTGTTTGAAATTATTTTTTCTGAGAGTTGATCAAATTGATGAGTGCTATTTTATGTAAATATTTCTATTAAGATTTAATATTCTGACAAATTATAAGCATATACATAAATTATTTGAAAACAATCACAGATGTTTATCAAATTCTTATGTTTTTCATAAATATACAGTACATTTTTAAAGAAAAAATATCATTGCCATCATACCTTTTTTTATCATGCAAATGCTCAGCAAGATCAAATACAAATTGCTATATGCATGGTAAAAGCTGAATGCTGCTTGCTCCAGATGCTTCTAATCCATTTTTTCCCATATTAATCCAGTTGTCTTCATGGCAGAAACAAAAGCCAAAAAAAAGTAAGAAGAGAAACAAACATAAAAAATGCCATTGACTGGAAAAATCAAGGTTTCCCTTGCAGTTTTGTGATGTCCTTTTAGTAAGCTGTATTGCCATTTCAAAGCCAACCCCAAGAGTGCATTACTTTTAGCACACAGAAAAGTGTTCTTGCAAAAGTGCATATACCTTTTTAACAGCACAATTGCCTATTGTGATAGGAAAAAAAAGCACAGGTTTGTTAGATAACTAAACCAACAGTAGGATGAATGTTACTGTAGCTAAATCTGCTTGGGATTTCTCTGCTTCCCAGCCCAGATCTACACAGCTGTGTAGATAAGCCTGAGGTGTTGATTTGGCTTCAGACATTCTGCAGTAGGCACCTGACTCATGATCTGAAAGTATCTATTTGTCTCAATAGCCTCTAAAGGAAGCTGAGTATGACCGGATTGGAGTCATACAGCAGCCTTTTAGATGTACAAGTGAAATTACACTCTTTTCCCCAGCCTAAAATGGAACAGAAATTGCTGTCACTTCCTAAATATTGAATCTCACAAAATGACTCTTGGAAATCTTACCAGTGGAGTTGTGTTTCTTGGAGAACTGCAATCATTTCTTTGATATAGTTAGAGTGAAATAAGAAAAGACATAGCTCCATATCTGAATATTCATTTGCATAATTACCACTGATCCACTAAAATAATAATAAAAAATTGTTTTCAAGAAAAATTCTGTTTTCCTTTCTTAATAAAAACAGAAAAACAAGTCCTAAGGCCACCGAAAGTACCACCTAATGACCATGATATTTGTGACTGCTGATCAATCCTCTCTAGCACTGCAAGAGAGAACAGAGTTGTCTCATAGACTCTAAGCCCACCAAGGCATATCTTGTAGAGAGGCATCTCCCCATCACACTGCAAAAATAGAATACTGCACACAGAAATGGCCCATTCCATTCATTTTTATGACACAGCATCTAAAACCAAACTCAGATGAAACCACCCTAAGACTCCTGAAGAAGTCTATGTTTCCTAATGAGGGTCCCTGATGTGAGCATTGCACGTGGCGATGATGATATTGCAATGAGTTACGTAACATGAAACACTTGGGCATGCTGATAATTGATTTATTCTAAAAGCAACACAGTAGAGCAGGTCAAATACAGCCCTGAAGAGCAGGGGAAAGCTGCCGTTCCACACCTTCACACCCTTTATTCCTTTGGACTCTAAATGTCTTCTCCATCAAAAGCCTCACCTGTCTGGTGTGCCTGCCGGCTCCTGTGCTTTGAGATCTCTGTCAGAAATGTTTGACCCTGGAGATTTAAACCAGAAAGCCTGTCACATTTTGTAACAGGTGAAACTGACTTATTTTGAAACCTGGTCAATTTATCAAGTTGTTGTAATGGCAAGATTGTCACTTGCTGTTATTGATGACATACAGTTCAGAGCAAAGCTGGCCATCAAGTTAACTGCAGGCAAATTCACTGGGGTACAAGCTGCAACACAAACAAAACCCACCGACCCATTAATTGAGGTATTGAAATGTAAGTGACTTCTGAATGAAAGATGGAAAAAAAAACCCACATAAATTTCAGGCAGCTGAGCAAGAGAAAGCAGAGGAAATTGTAACGAGCTGGCTTTAGGTAATGTTTACTGCCTCTGTCACGTCTTGCTTGGAAAACAGGACAGAAGCCATCAGCTAGATTAGGTAGTGCCTTTCCCTTGCCTTACAACACCTGTATGTTTCTGCAATACCACAGACATCAATGAAGCTTCACCAGTGCAAGACAGTGAAGAATCAGGCCAAGTGATTTCATCTCAGCTTTGCTTTGATTCTTTAAAAGACTCATAATTTTGAACCTTTCATAATAAAAGTAGCACCGTTTTCATCCACTTTCTGCACTTACAAAATAAATGGTGAACTGTACAAGTCATACTTGTGCAGAACTAACAGGAGTGCATTAATTTTGGACCCTGTTTTATCTGAAAGAAATAGATTGCTGTGAATACTTCATCTATAAAGGATGCAATTGAATGGAAAATTAGCTCAAAATATCCCTGGTATTTTAAAATGTAAGTTAACCTGATATTTCAGTTGTCAAAGAGCACAGTTGCCTTACTGTTAGCTAATTCCAGTGCTAGGCATTAGTGACTTGTTGGGAAGCGTAGGATGCCTATTGCTTTCTGAGGAAAAAAAGTGCTTTCCAAAATGTCATGACTCTACTTCACTTTTCTCTGACAGAAATAATAAATTACTCTCTTAAAAAAGGCTAATGAAGTTTACTAATGTATGTTTTAAGGTGCTTTCAATTCCTTGGGTAGAAAGGCAAAACTTTGTTATTGCTCAAATGAATGTGGATATGTGAGAGCAGAGAACGAGCTAGTTAAGCAGAGAATATTTCCCAGGTGAAGAGGCAGAAAGAGCAACCCTCCCTCATGAAGGTCTCAAAATACTCCAGTCTACTGAAACCTCACTATAGAAAGCTTAATAATACTGCACTGTTAGGACTGGATAACATATACTTCCTTGTATGCTAGAGATAGCATTGAAAATGGTGAGGAGGTTCCTGAATGATACACATAAGCTTCCAGGAAGATACAGGAACAGGGCTACACCTGAGACAGGTGCTAGACCAGTTGTTTACTGCAGCTTTACTACAATGCCAAATCCTGATGAGTAGAGAAATAGATAGTGACTTGGAAAGGAGATATTTGAATTCTTGTATGCTGAACTCATCCCCCAGAAAATTTAACCATGCCAAACAAAGATATATATAGATGGTCACACTTTTCAAATTAACAGAAAAGAAAAAAAAAGTCACAGTATTTCTGTGCTGGATTCAATGTTGACTCAGAATTTTTGCTTTTTCTTTGCTTTTCCCCCTGCTTCCCTTTCTTCTAAGTGCAACCTCATAGGAAATAAAATAGTAAGTTGCTGCTACGTACTTCTGTATTTCTCTCTAGATTACATGATATGAAATATTTTTGATAAAATCAGTAAGATTTTCCATCTCTACTTCTTTTTAAGCCATCATTCTAAAGGCAAATTTATACCCAGAGGCCAGTTTGTTAAGCATTCCCCCTCCCATCACTCCTGTTGTTACCTCTCATCCACCCTGCCTCTTGACATTCTCAACTTTTATTTTTGTTAAACATCTGCATCAGCTTATAAGGCCATTACCATGTTGCTGGGCTCTAATCAGAAGAGACATTTTTGTCAAAGTGAGAAAAAAGCATCGGTTTCATTGAATTTGAGAAATCACAAGCTGGTTTGCTGCGAAAACACCAGGGTTTTCTTGTTTTAATACTTCTCTTTCCTTGTCTATCTAGCATAAGAGCAAGAAAACAGCTTGGCAAAGAGGAATCCATCTGAACCCAAATAAAATTAAAAAACAAAAACAAAAACAAAAAACCACAAACAAACAAACAAAAAAGACAAACATGAAAACCCCCAAAAATTGCTCATCAGCCCACTTTTGTCACAGATGGAATATTTGATTGACATTTTCATTAGTTTCTTATTATCTTTCACATGTTGCTGCTTGACATTAATTATAACTGCCACACAGATTCATTGCAATGTGTGTCATTCCCAGCCCCAGTTGATTCTGCAGGTGCTCATCTTTAGAAGAAATCCTTGTGAAGCATGAGAGGAAAACAGAAGGTTGGGATTCATCCTAGTATGCTATGCCTTGCTATAAAGCCCTGAGATTCAGGTATGGTTTACTCCCCTTAGTTGTTTAAGGTACAAGTGTAGTCAGCCTGTCACGGAAATTTTTTTTATAAACCTCAGTTTACTAGTTAAGAAATCCATCTCCCCCTCTCCCTAGCCATCCCTGTACTGATTTTTTGGCTTTTCTTCTTGTGTAGAGAAGTTATACTGAACAATTTGAAGACCTAAATCACAGTATTGTGGTCCCAGACTGTCAGGGCAGCCATCTTTGGGACCAGAGAGCAGAATCCATCCCTCTGCCTGAACGTGACTTACCCCTAACAGAAGCCAAAGATTAACTACCCTTCCAGAGGCTTTCTTCCTGTCACCAGTTTTCAGGTCATATTGAGAATTCATCTGTTTCAGGCTGCTAAAGATGCAACATTGTAATGTGTCTGTGTACAGGCAAGGAAAAGAGTTGGTTTTCTTCCCCACCTGATCGTGCAGAATTATTGTAGACTGTGTATTCTGCTCATATGTGTCAGTGCAGCTGTCTCATGCTTTTTAGCAAAAAGAGAAATTTTATAGCTGTTTACAACACTTGGCCTCTTATTCTCAAAAGAAGGTGAAAATTACTGATGATATCCAAGAGTCCAGAAAGAATGACTCAGAGAAGTGAAATGCAAATTTTCAAAGGAAAATGCTTCTGTATTGGGTAAGCATGGTCGCTAAAACACAGAGTGATAGATCAACAAAACATATTTTCCGTTCATTGGAAACAGCTATCTCCATGGCTGGTTTGAACATGGATCATGGGTTGAGAGAAGCTCAGTCTTGTACAGGGAGTGATTTTAATAGAACTGCTCAAACCCAACAGCAACAACACTTAAGAGGAGTACTTACTTGTTTCTTTCAAGCAGTTCCATCTTAAATTAGAGAGAACATATGGGCAACACTAAGACAGTTGATTTTGTAGCGCAAGGGAGTATCAATTGTTAAGATTTGTCCCAGAAAATGTAGCTGCAAACACCTTCTGACAATAGAGGCCAGAGCAAAGGACAGGGACATATTCTTTCAAGCAGGCTGTTCATCTTCCAGTTGCTATTCTCGTGAAGCATGTAATATACTATTGCGAGCTAATCCAGATGTGGGTCAAGAATGACACCCAGTGGACAGACCATGTGGTAGTCCCTGAAGATATTCTATGGGTGTCTACCCCATTTGTTTTTCCTAATTTAATGTACTTCCAGATAATGCCCCACATCAAGGTATTAAACAGTGTCCTAGCATGTAAGACTGAAGCTTTTTTTTTCTGTCCAAAATTTGAATCCTCGGTAAGGTATTTCAGAGGATTTTCTATTTTTTTCCTTTTTTTCTATACAATACGGACAGCTTCCCATAAAAACTGAAAACTTTGTAGAGCTGGACTAATTTATGAATCATATGAAGAAACTGACCTATTCAAAGAAGATTTCCTAACATCAATAGATTCATAATGCATGTTCATGTTGGCAGAATGCTCAAAGTGTTGTCCTTTGTCATGACACCATTAATTCAAATCAGCTACAAGGAAACCAGCCATCAAAGATGGTTGACCACTGAATCTGGTCTTATTCAAATCCATTTTTCTCACCCAAAAACATTTAATTTGTACTTCATACAGCAGTGAGGCACCATGCTGATATTTGTGACATGCTTTACTATCCAAAGGAAAGAGCTGGCATATAGTCCTGCTCAGCAGTGAGGCAGGGCCAAGGGACCAGGATGAGATTCAAATGCACAGGGAGGGGAAAGAGTATGACAGGAAAGATGTGAGGAAGACAAGAGTTCAGGTAAGTGGGAGAAATATATATTTTCATTGCACAGAGCAAAAACCAGAATCTTTAGCCTTTCTACTTTTAAATACCACATGTTAAAAAAGATCTCCCCAGAGAGCAGCACGCACTTACCTCTAGCCCTCAGGGTTTGGTACTATGTCCTTTTCCCTGACACTGCACTGCTAATCTGAGCAAACATGCCATGTTCCTTGTTATGGCAAGACATGTGAACTACTTAGTGCCAAGAAAGCCTAAAGGCATCAAAGTTTGTGCTTTCTTATGAACACAGAGAAAGATTTTCAGTAGCAGCAGTGGAACTCATTTCTTCCTGTCTCAGTGCTGCTCCTCCCTTAGGGTGGTACAGCAGCAAGCAAGGCGAAGCTCGGCACAAGTGCAACTCACTTCGCCTTTGTTTGTCCTTACTGCTCAGATAGTCCTTTTTCTGAGCAAACAATGCTTTCTCATACTAATAGCCTATGTCTTTTTGGGTATATCTTCTGCATTATTAATATCAGCAACTTGCAAAGGAAATTAACTGTAGAATTTGTCTCTGCATTCAGTGTTAATCCCCAGTGAGCTCACACCTCCTGACCTTGTTAACCTCAGCTTTGAGCATCTAAAATAAAATCCTGCCTAGCAGGGCACTTCACCTGCGTGGTTAATCCAGGAGATGCCTCGGGTCAAAGGCTTAGATTTAGCTAAGGCACTGCTGCAGCATGTCTGAACCACTCTGCCCAGGTAAAGAGCTTTGGAAACCTGAAAAAAAGGGTCAGAGGCAGAGTTTATAGCATCATATTTTATCAGACTCTTCTCCAAGTGTCTCTAAGCAGAGATCTATTGCACACAGCAGCACTCTGCTCCATCCAGCTGGGCCCAGCAGGACACTTACTCAAACAAGTGCTGGTGTCAGTAAAACTTCAGCTCGCCTCAGGCTGGGTGTACCACTCTTCTGTATCACTTCTCACCTCAGCCTCCCCACCCTTTCTTTTCCTCAAAGGAACTGTTCTAGTGTCTAAGTTTGATATTTGGGTTTGTTGTTAGGGGTTTTTTATTTGCTTGTGCTTTTGTTTGTTTGGGGTTTCTTTTGGCTTGTTGTTTTGTTTGGGTTGGGCTTGGATTTTTTTGAAGTTTTGTTGGGGGTTTTTTGTTTGTTTGTTTGTTTTTTTGGGTTTTTTGTTTTCCTAAATCCACTGACATTTATTTTTAATCACCTTCCACAGCAGATTTCTGTATCTGCTATATTTTCTACACAGATACAGATATACTAAAGACTTCCTTTATCAAAGATGAAAGACTCAGAAACATCCCCTCACACACACTGTTCCTTACTGGAGCAGTATAAATAAGCAGCTAGAAAATTTTAGGCTTTCTTATTTCAAGATTATTATATTTTTTAAGGGTCTACTATAAAAGCAACTAAACCCATTCACTTAGTATTTCTTACCTCAATCCCTCATTATATTTTTTCCTACAATTGTTAATTGGAATAAGGCAACCATTCTGCTACACATGCTTCTAAATAACTAAACATTTTGTATTGTTATCCACCTTTTGCAGAAGGAGCAGGCATGCTAATTAATTCTCCACACCTGATAGAAATCAAATTTCTGTCAACAAGGGTGGGATTATGCCTGGGCTGTTGTATTGTACTCTATCATCTATATTTTTTTTTTTAATTGATAAAACTCACTCATTGATGGAATCCCAAATTTAAACATATGGGAAGGTGTTGTTGTTAAAGGTGTACTCTCTCTTTTTCTCCTTATGTCTTAAGGAATCATCTGAAGTCAGAGAGACTGATGCTCAGTGGGAAGGGAAGGTGAAAGAGGGAAACAAATACAGTGCTAGGGAAAGTTTTTCTTCTTGAAGGCTTGGCAAGCCTCAACAGAGAGGTTAGACAGGCAGACAGACATGCAGTCAGAAAAGCCATTGCAAAAATTCCCTTTTGCAGCATATTTTGTCTTACAACAATTTAACAAAGATTGGTAGTGAGTGGTTAAAAGTGTCCCAGCCATGAGATGAAGCTGGGAAGATGACACCAATGTCTATAAACATGCCCCACGTTTGGAAGAGCAGCTTATTCGTGAAATGTTTGAGGAGAGTCCTCAATGACAGTTAAAGGCAACAGATTTACAATGGAAAAAAGGGCATTATTTTGCAACACAGCAATCAGTAAAATTAATCTGCTTTTTATGCAAGTCTCAGTTCCACAATGTTATTTCTCTCAACAAGGCAAAAAACTTTGTAAATTTGAAGAAAGGATTTTGCAGGCATATGCACAAGATTAGCATCTGCTGACTGTTATCCAGCAATATGTCTCAAAAGAAAATATCACCATTCTCGGGTTTCAGGACACAACACTGATAATCTGCAGTAGTCAAGTAGAATGCCCTTTATACTATTACAGAGTTGTACAGTATTGCCACAGTGATTTATTTTTGAACACAGGTCATTTCAAAATTTTCAGTCTTGATAAAATGTATAAGCAAACTGTTAATGTAAAAAAATAAGCATTGTTGTAAAGACTAATTTCTGGGTTTTGTTGAGAATTTGTAGAGAAATATATCACATTTTAGAGGCTTTTACAACATTTCTGAACAGTAACACAGAAATTAAAGATGTATTTTCTGTATTGTGCTTTGGCTAATGAATGTTCACACAAAGCTTTGGAGACAGGGTGACCACACACTGACTCTTTCAGATAGGTTTCCTTATTCTGTGCTTTTCAGGAGTGTGCCTCTTTGCCTTTAAAACTTGTCTATGTACCTCCAAATCTACCTGTGTATCTGCAGTAAACATAACAGTGCAAGAACTAATCTGCGGTTGACTTTTGTTTGTGATTAAAGGCACTAGCTTTTAGCCTTAATGTCCAGTTATCATTATTGTGTAAAGATCTTTTTTATATACTAATAAAGTATACTTTATACCAAACTTCAAAGAAAACTGAGAAAAAAACAGCAGGAAAAAACTCAACTGGAATATGAGCACTTTCCCCTTTTTTTCTGTATTCTTCAGTCACCAGACCCCTGTGTTTACTTCTGGTTTTGGCTGTATCAGTATCTGTAACTATTTCAATTTCATATCTTGTTTCCATGGGTTTTTTGATACAGCTGGAAGCAGAATATATCAGAAAGTATAGGCTGGCCAATCCATTAAAGGAAATCCTGTGCTCACTCTAAATAACATTTTTTCTTAGTAGGCATTTACCTGAGTAGAGGACAGTAGAGGTCCTATCCTTATAAATGATGAAAAGATGTACATACAGCAGCATGTATCCAGACACTTTATTGCTAATTTTTGAATCTAGTATCTTCTGCATCACATATTCCCCACATAATTACCCTGATACTAAATGTCAGCTGGGAGCGTAGCTCAAAGGATGAACTCCTTTTGCACTTGGTACACCTGATTTCTAGAGGCACTGAAATTTTGCTGTGAAGGAAAACTCAGCTTTTAAAAAAATTTGTTTTCTCCTGGTCTCAAACAAAACTGCATTATTGCCACATTTCTGTAAGCTGTGCCAACCTCTAACGCTTTTGGAACTACCAAAATGTTTTGGTATTGTCAAATTGTTTTGATTTGCTGATGCTGAAATGTTTCATTTCATTATACCAAAATACTTTATTCTGTTAATGTGAAAATATAGTAACATAATCTTCAATCTTCAGTACAATATACCATTTAAAATCTCCTATAAATCCAACATAAAAATTAATATATGTAAAACAAAAATCAATTAATCAAAATGCTGCAGTCAAAATGATATGTTTTTACCTTAGCAAAACAAAATGTTTTGACATTACAAAAGTAAAACAAGACAGCTGAAGTGATTTGTTTCAGCCCCTTTTCAATGAAAATTTCATCAAAATTGACATATTCTCCAGGAACATTTTGACACTGATGAAACAACATGTCACAATGAAACACAGTTCTATTTACATTGGTTTTGTTTCCCTTAATTTTAGAAAAGGAGAAGATTTTTTTAAAAACAATTTTAGGGGGAAAAAACATGCAAAGGGCTGGCTGCAATGACACTGCAGATTTTTCAGGCATATTATTACAGGTTCCTGGAGGTGCTAGCAATTAAATTATTTCTGTCCACTTACATCTTTAATTCTCTTTCTAAAAATAACCGAATAAATTTCCTAGTTTGTTCCTTAGGTGAAGATGACTCTAAAAAGGTTTGTCATTCCCCACTCTTTGCTACAGTGAAAGCTCAGGAATAGCTGTAAGCATTTCATGACATCTCTCTCTTCTTGTCTTCTATATTTTATGATTGGGCATGATTTTCCCTCCTGCACACTTAGCCCTCATGCACCTTCTTCTCCTCATTTCCATGGTATAAAAGCTTGGACAAGCTTCCTTTTACCTTCTCCTTGAGTATTCAAATGTCTAATTAAGTTAAATTCAGCTTGTCTGATTTGAGAAGTCTTATCAGGAATACTTAACCTGTGCAAATAATATGCATAGACTGAAGTATTCCTTCTGAATGCTAATTGACTATCCTACAAGACTTCATACATAATCAAATGTCTCAATGCACCAGAAGCTTTACAGGGAAAAAAAATACAAATACAAATAAAAGAAAGAATAAAAGAAATGTTTTAGGAAAGGTAACAAACAAAAAAACCATGTTGGCAATTCAGAGCAGCCCAATAACCACAAGAACATTTCCTTATTCATATTGTGCCACTGCTTTCTAATTTTAAATGGGGGAGGATGGAGCTCAGCCCTTCCTCCACCTGGGCTCCAGAGACTGTGAGATGGTGAAGTGACAAGAAAACTAGGAAGGTCATTCAGCCTTCTTCATATTCATTTTCAAACTGAATCTTGAAGAGAATAAGTGAAAATAATTTTGTTTAGCTCTTCTTAGAGTGACTACATTCACATCCATGTCTTACAGTCAATGTTTTCTGGTTTTTTCTTCTAGAATTTCTTACCTCAGATTGTGACTCTCAGGCCATGGCTCTACCTTTGTGCAGACTAGTCCTCTTAGTATTCACAGAGGAGTCCAACTCAGACCCAAGTAGGAGGCTATCATGAACCTGAAGATCACAAAGCAGATCCCCAGGACTTGTCCACTTGGGCAGCCCACAGGGGCACTGTGGTTCTGGCAGCATGATTAATTTCACTGGACATAAACATATATGACATACATATCAAATCTGAGCCCCTTGCCCAAGCACTGCCCACAATACCAAAAAAAAAAAGAAAGGAAGGAATCCATTCAGTCTATTTCAGACGTGTATTTGGGTGAGGTGAATTGTGCTCTAGGAGATCCTCTTTCTCTCCTGTAGTTTTGTGGGAGCTTAATGCAACAATGACATCAATAGATATCCATGGTGTTAATGCCTGAAATCAAGTGAGGTAATCTCCTCATCAGGTGTACTAACTGCACCTTTCTGTGTCCTAGGATAACTAGGATCAGGCATGAGTCTGCCAGGGTTGCTCTGGGTCCCTGTGCCTGAGGTTTCCTTTGAAACGAGGATGACAGATGTGCGTGTAAAACAGTTTGTGCTCACTGATCCATGCCCAAATATGAAGTCAGGAAGTTGGTGGTACAATCTAACAGTCCTTTTGTATCCCAACAGACTTCCATATCCCAATGCATGAAAACCTGGAGCACCAAGAACTACAAAGCACTTCAGTCAATGTGCCTAAAATACCCAGAGCCTTCTTTCTACATGTGTTTCTCATTACTGTCCAATTTCTTTCTCTAAGTAGGTCAATTCTTCCTCTCCCTTAACACTCCAATTCCAGTGACTCTACCATAAGAATTTAATTTGAGAATCTTTTGCTGCTATCAACCTTAATTTTCCCTTCCACAGTTTTCAACTATTTCTTCTTATCCCTTCATCTTCTGATACAGTGAATTAGTTCTTCCTTTCCAACTTTTATATTGCTGTTCTGAATACATCAAGCTACGATCAAATCCTTTTCACCTTCCAATCTTGTGATAATTTCTTTTGTCTAAATTGGTATTTTCTCATTTTTTTTCAAACCATTTATTCTTTCTTAAGTTCAGCATGAAAAAAATGGACAGTTTTGTGAGGCTACAGAGAAGGCCACTAGTATCTCCACAGCTTTGCATGAAATCCTATAAAATGCATAATTAAAAATGTATAGTCCAGCTAGACACTCCTGTGTTCTCTTATGTCCTCCCCATACTCAGGCACAGAGCATCCAGTTGTCTATTTTGATCTTCTTCTATCAACAGAAATTTCTTTTATTGTAATCCTACTCTGTTATAGTCATGGGTGTCCATTGCAGCATTGGAAAAATGGACATGCTAAGCTTTATATTTATGTAAGTTCTGTTTTTGTTTTGTTCTGCTGCAAAGTGGTATGTTCAGAGTCAAAGTCCTAAAAAATAGGGTAGGAACATGGGGTGGGAAGACCCACCATTGCATCTTGAGCAGGGACCAGATGCATTTTTTCTTAGTTCTCATTCCTATAAGCATTTCTATTTTCCTACTGTCTTCTTTTCTGACCTTAGTTCAGTGAATATTGCGATATCCAATGCTGTTAATCATGGAAAAATGTACAGTTATGTGTAGTGCGTAAAGATAAACATTTCACTATGCATGAACACAAGTATATTAGGAGACAGTATATCAACTCAAAAAAGCCTCCTGAAAAATTGACTGATAGAAACACTGATGGGAAGAACTTGATTGATGGCCCTATGTGAGTGACTAATACATGGATGTATTACATGGATGCACTGGAAGGACAGACAGATGAGATAAATCGACAGATGGAGTGATGAATGGAGTTTAGTCAGGTTAAAGGAATATTAGAGAAAGACTCAGTGTAAGAATACTTGTGGAATTTTTCCTTCCAGAATCCTGATGGATCTCTGGGAGTCAGCTGGTTAAATGCAGCTCCCTCTTAGCAATGGCATTACATTCACTCCACAGAGGTGCAAGGAAGATGAGAACAACCTTTGAACAGAGGGAATCCTAATTTATAACTGAAAGCACAGAAAGGTATTAATGAGAGAAACACTAGGACAAAATTAAATCTTAGCAGAAGACGTAGTCTGGCTTGTAACAAGGAAAAATGTAGAACAAAGTTGCAAGTAAAGTGAAATCCCCTTTTTCTTTTTTTTTTCTTTTGTTGTTGTTTTGGTTTGGTTGGTTGGTTGGTTTGGTTTGTGTTTTGGGTTTGGGGTTTTTTTTGCTAACAAAACCTAGGAATTTAATGTAGCTTTCACTTAATCTATGTTTTCCTTAAGCCTAGTCAAACCTTTTAAAAGTCTGGGTTTCACATTTTGGACCTAAATGACATCGAAGCTTAGCAAGAATTGGGCCTTCCATGAACAAATGTGATGCAGTGATCTGCCTTTACTAATATCCAGGGTGCAATATGATGGTGCGTGGTTACTCCCCCTGACTCTAGCATTTGCAGCTAACAGTTTCCGTTCACAGAACTAGATAGCTCAAGAAGTTCAAATTTAAACAGATTCTCCTCCAAGCCTCTGCTTTAAATCTCCCCAGGGACACAGTGCTTGTATCAGTACACTTATTAATTCCTTCTCATTTTGTTTTTCAGTGTGCACTTGTAAAATGTCCTGTGCATGCACATTGTACAAATACTTGTGGGACTTTGGCCTCCTAGGTAACAAATCCTAAACCTCTCCTGTCTGACTTAGCCATTTGAAATAACCACTCCTTAGGACTAGCAGCCTTCCCTGCATAGGACCCTGCTTGAAGGCTCTCATGCAACCCACCGTCTCACGCACACTTAGAGATAAGGCACAGCATTTAGGAGGCAGCTACTAGTGTGCACACAGCTTTTCAGAAGAGATCAAAAAGCTGATAGAAACACTCATCAGATCATCACATGCTTTAATTGAAAAATTATTCTACTGAAGCACACATCTTCTGACCAGTATGCACCAGAAAACTGATGTGTTTGGAGTTGGCAAGGCAGCTCATAGCAAAAGAAGTTAGAGGACAAGATTCTTTCTACTTATATAGGGAAGACCTTTGAGAGAATAAATATGCAATGGTAGAAATAGCATTTTTCAGATGACTGCTGACTTTATTCTCAGTTACAGTCAGACATTATTTCTGAGGCTATTAATTTTGACATAATTTTAAGATCTGATTGGATGTGAGAAACAACACTGCAGAAATGAACCATGGCACTTTCCTTTATGTGCTCTCACAATGTCTTCTGAGTCATTTCTGATTAGCTCGCTGGAAACACTATACTGTCAATGATTCAGAGAAAGCCAGCTGTGTTATCTTTATGTCCTCTGAGCAATGCAACATCCATACTGATCAACTGACTTCTGATTTTTCTCTACTTTTCTCTACAGTAGTGAGGTAGTCCACTTTTCATAAACTTAGCAAGGTTAATTAATTTTGGGCTGGAAACCAAAATATCAAGTTCATTGAGAAAGGATCAAGACAAAATGCAATGCTGATTTTATTTTTTTTTTCATTTAATGGCCTCAGTTTTTGGCTTTAACTACACAGAATAGGAAAAAAATTGTTCTCTAAATTTTCCAGAAGTCATACATTCAATGTTATATTTCTGATGATAAGGGATGTTGCAGAGATTGCTCTGATAACAGATACCATTTTCTTCTCCTTCATAAAACAGCTACAACAAAGCTCTCAGACTTAGTGTCAGTTCCTTTACTGAAAATGCCCTGTTCTCCTTTGTCTCCAAAAGAAGTCTTCCTCTTCCTAATCCCCAGCATAATTTCTCTTTTTTGCCTCTGTCCTGCCATGAAAGGACTTTCCATCCTGGAAGAATAGCTGGTTCCTCATATTCCCATATATTTCTATCAGATAGCCATTTACTTCCAGTCATACTTGGTAATTGATATGAATACATCTGATAACTAGAAAATAGCCTACATATACCAAGCTCATTTCTCAGTTACCGATGAAGAACTACCGGATATTAGCAATTCCTCCCACAGGGAGGGACCTTAGACCATGTGACTAAAATATTACTGGAAATGGTCAAAATGCTTCTTTTATCTTGTGTAGGAGTCTTGAGTTCCCTCATGACACACAGCTGACCTTATTCGCCCTCATGTTGTGGTCTTTTTTGGCAGAGGAAGCTGTCCACCATTTATTACATCATTTATTACATGTTGATCTTAAATCTAAAGAAATAGTTATAATAATTTTTGTCTTCTCTCTCAATCTTTACTCTTTTGAGTTTTATAAAAAATCAATATTCTCTTCAGGGAGCAAAGAACACACACATAGACACACACACTTATATATAAACAATACAAAAAAAAAAGTTACCTATTCAAAAATCCAATTTCTCTAGTTGCTTCAAAAGACAACCACCTCTGAGGGAAAATGAAGATGATTTCTAATTTTTCAATCTTCCTGAAAACGCCATTGCCTGCCCAGCCTGGTTTAATCTGCATATGGCTGTGATCCTGATGCCATAAAAATTGATTGCTGAGGTTGGCAGAAGCAACAGTAGCACCTGGTAAACCTATGGTTTTAAAAATAAATAAGTGCCAGAATAATTACACTTTATTGTACCTGCTAATTTCTCCTGGAAAATATCTTAATAAATTGATTGCATGTTTCAAGCAAACCTGTAATGAGAGGATTATTTACAAAGGCCACACAGAAGCCGTTATTAAAAAGCAATCAGAAAGAGAGAGGAACAATGGCAGGAGGGCTCAGTGGGGAAACCTTAATGGTGGGGAGTTTAGGATTTGGTTTGTGTTATCTTGCTGACATTCTAATTAGAAAGTATTTCTCCCATTTCATTACTGTCTCACACTTTATCTGAATTAGCTTTCACACTTGATTAAGGAGAAAGTCATTTTTGTAACATGCCAGGACGAGGCAGTGCCAATCTCTGCTTTTTTCTTTCAAACCTGAACCTGCAAAATCCTAATGTTTAGATCTGGATTCTGGTGATGTTGGATTTGAGACTGCCATGTGGGAGATTTCTGTGGGGCATCCACAAGGAGTTGGGTCCAACAGAGAATTTGGCCCTACAGCTTGTCAAATAGACTCTGCAATCCTCAGGAAATGGAGACATTAGTCAGACTCTGCAGACACAGAGTTGAGCCTGTTAGTTAATTTAAGATGTTGACAGCATGGAGAAGCCAAGTAATTTATTCAGACCAATCCTGTTTTAAATATTGAAAATTTTAAATTGTAACTGGTATAAAATTCTTATTAGAAAAAAATTGTATATTATGCCAGAGTATCTCCTCCCTCTTACCCCTCCCCTCACTATTTAGTAAATAGGTTTTAAAAACAAACAAAAAATTAAGAATCTGGAGAATCTGAGGTGTGAAAAATAGGATTAAAATACACTAAGTGTGTGTAATTAGTTATAATTAATTAGCATATGTTTGCACAGACTGTAGTAAACCCAAGCACTATATGCAATTGCTGTAGTTATGGGGAAGGATGTCTAAATGATTAGGAAGGCTGGATTTAGGATGGCTGCAAAGGCATCTGAAGAATGTGAAATCCAAGGAGGGAGAAGAAGCATTCAGAATATGAGTAATATTCCTGACAGAAAACAGCTGAAGGTCTGGAGTCTGAATCCCACATGAGTGCCAAGCAGTCTTAAAGCTGCTTTCCTGAGCAGTGCTCTCACTTCTTTCCCCTTCAGTACTGCAGCCAGATGGACAAAGGCTGTTTGTTTCCCCTGGGCCTAAATGTAGAACTGATTTAAAGGATTTTCTGAATTCTTCTCAATTAGTTTTTGTAGGACTCAATAAGGAAACTCTTACTAAATGGTTTTGCTTCTGTTTCAGGACTTAAAAAAACTTACATGACCAAACCCAGAAGGTTTTAACTGAAAATGATATGTCAATATCCCATGGGAACTGCAGGTTAGTTGTGGCCTGGTTTTACATGTGCACAAGGTTTACAGGTCGGTACATGTGCTCTAGGGAGACAGCAAGGTGAACCATCAACACTTCTTTTCCCTAAGGAAGGAGACTGCCAAGCACCACAGGAAAGATTCGAAACAACCAGTCCCCATTCAAAAAGCTGGAAGGGATCATGAGGCCCACAGATAAACTCTGGTACATGACAGCTATCCCATACAGATTTGTTCAGTTTATGTTAGGATATCTTCCTAGAGAAATGGTAAGACATTATCTGAATCACTTTAAAGGGGGCTCAGGATAAATGCTCTCTCTGTCACCACCAAAACCACTTTCAGTCCAGCTCCTTTTTCCTCATCCACATCAAAGGTGGTGTCACGTTGCTTGAGGTGCAAAAAAAAAAAAAAAATGGATCCTATAAAATAAAGGGGAGGAAGTTGCACTTGCTGTGTGCAATAAGACTACGTAACAAAACTCATTCTATGTAGCAGCTTTCAAAATAACTGTTTTCTAAAATTATTCAGGATGAAAAAATTGAGAGACAGCAGTGAATATAACATGTAAGTGAAAAATTAGCACATCTTTCACTTATGAGTCTCATAAGAGACTTAAAAGAAAAGTAAGAAAGGAGAGACAAGCATAATGAAGCACACTCCTAGCACAGATGCAAAACATGATAAAGAGATAGTTGTGTGAAGCAAGACCTAGTACCTACGACCTTCTCCTAGGTACTAAGAATTACAGAGGAGCTCACATCAAGAGCAGCAAGCCAGGAACAGACAGTGACAGAAGCCACGACAAAAATAACAAGAGAGAAGCCCAGGAGGGTTCAGCAGATCTCAGGAGGACCCTTTTGTGCTGGGATTAACAAGAGATGATGATGCTTCTTCCCTAGTGCAGGCTCCTTCTGGGCTATAAAAGCAAACCTGCCAGGTACTCAGATTAAAAGTAGGATCAAAATCATCTGTAGTCTTTTGCTGCTGCTTGACAGAGTCCTGGTGGAGGTATCAGAGTCTTGGCAAAAAAATAAAACCAGAAGTTAAAACTAAATGAAGGATCCTGGCTCCTTTGATTCAGCTTTTCCCTCCAGTCTACCTTTGAGCACATATCTTTGTTACTTTCCTACTTTTTTGTTGTTTTTCTTTAAGGTAAAACAAATTTTACTCCAAGGGAAATATCACTTCCATTTGTATGAGTTTTCTTCTCACTAAAATCACTCTTTTCCACCAACCTATAAATCCTCAGAAGAACTAAATGTAACCAAACCTTATATCTGGAAGTTTTCTTGTAAAATGCATAGGCTTCTGGCAACTAATATAGTTGAAAATGATCATCATCGTACACTGCTTAGTATTATGATATGTTAAACTACTGAGGTACTGATTTAAGAAAAATGCCCTCAGCACACAGCTCCATGCTGAGGCATCCTTTGATTTAAGGAAAAGCTGACTACCAAGAATCTGCAGTACCATACAATAAGCTCTAATCTTTACTCATATTGGAATCTAGCTGCTTCTTTTCTGTGGTATCTAGGGATCTTTTATGATACCAGATGTGTAGCAGTTTTTCAAATAAGCATGAACTCTAACACTCTGAACATAAAGTTCTATGCAATCATACTAATCATGGTATAGGATGCCTTACCCCCGAAGCTGGGAGGAATGCATTACAGAATATTAAGGCAAATCATTGCAAGTCCAAACCACTGCCTACACTTCAACTGAAAATCCATTTAGCGGTCAGTGCAGTTCGCTGAACACTGATATAATCTGCTGGTCATGGAAAATGTTATTTTGATTTCTTCAGTTTCATTCCAGGCTAGAAGTTTCCCAGTAGTTTCAGGAGCACACGAAAAGTAATGAATAAATTCAGACTTGAGATGACAAAGGTTGGGCTATCTGGGACCAGATTTCTTGCTGGAAAACTCATGGCCCAGCTGTTTTCTGAGCACTGAACAGAAACAGAGTTCTGACAGAACACAGATTCCTGCCAGAACACAGATTCCTGCCTAACAAACAGCAAATGAACTGATAGGGTCATGAAATGGAATGGAAAATGCAAGTATGCCTCTGTAGACACATTATGTCCATTAGAAGCGGTAGAGATATAAGTTTGAAGGTTTTCAAGTCCTCAGGTAACACTGATATTCTCAAATTTCACCTAAAACTGTTCCACTCAAAATGATCACATGCAGCAACTTCCCACCATCCTCCTAAAACGGAAGAGTTAACTGCAGTCAGAGATTTGTTTGTGACAGATCCTACATATGTAGGGTGTGGTTTTTTTTAAGTTGCTCTTAGTGCTTTCTTCTGGCTATCTCTGCCATCCCCTGCTGAAGTAGACTGTGAGAACCAGTGCTATTTGCTTGTTTCAGACACCTCCAAGACAGAGAGCAGTCACTATACACAGTTCACTGAACCCTCTATTCAGCTGCAGCAAGTGGTTTCTTGCACAAGCCCAAAGCCCTGGTAATGCTGCATCACCATAGAGCTTCTTGTGGTCTTCCTCTAGCATGCACATAAGTGGTAGCATTGCCCATTCCCTAGGATTTACACTGAGTGCTCCTTTTTAAGAGGTTAGCTCATTACAGGGGACTTAGTGTGGAAACACAGTTTAGGGTGCTTCATTAAAGACAGTGCAAAGCTGTGTGCTGAACCCAGACCTCTTGAGCTAGACCAGTCTTTCAATAGATGCTGTTATTTCCTTGCAGCTGTACAAATGCCAGAATAAGATGCAGGTTGCATTTCCCCTCTGCCCAGGCCTCACCAAGCATGGGATTAGACATTCCATTATGTTTAGAAAGATTAAAAAAAAAAAAAAAAGACAAGGAGAGGAAAAAGAGATGTGACAGAGAAGTAGGGTCATGATCAATGGCACAAAGTCTAGCTGGAGGCCAGTAATTAGTAGTATAACCCAGGGGTCATTACTGAGTCTGATCCTGTTTAACATCTTCATTAATGGTTTGGATGATGGGGCAGAGTCTACCCTCAGCAAGCTTGCTGATGTCAGGAAATTACATGGCAAGCCTCCCTAAGCAGATGAGAAATTGCCTGATATTCCCTCCAGTAAGGTCTCCATCAGCCAGAGGCTTTATCAGACTTTTAAGTCCCCTTTCCAACTGCTGAATAAGGTAAAACTTCCTATTACACTGAGTACATAGAGGTTATGTATCAGCAATCACATAAAGGTTGTGAATGATCAAGTTTATATTGATCCAACCCACCCAGTTAAGTAGTTAGACAAAAGGAGAATAAAACCTAAATTCATAATCTTCCGTGGGACAGATAAAGTTCTTGTGGAGAAGTCACAGTTGGTACAAAGAACTATATTTTTGTATGCTTCTATGAATAGAAATGACTCATCAGAATTATAAATATTCAATCCTGTAAACCCCAAAATTAGATATTGTGCTGTTTTTTAAAGATAATCCAACCATTACCCAAGCAAACACCATTTACTAGATGTTACATTCTGTGATGCCTCATTCTCTCATCTTTCAATATAAATCCTTGCATGTCTGCAGTTTATTTCAATTTGCTTCTTGGACTCAGCCACTACTGTCTCATTTGTCCCCTTGCTATAGTCTGTGAAGCTTTAATTATTTCCCTCCCCATTCATAACTAGCAAATAAACTCAACTAACCACATTCTCTTTCTTCAGTATTTAAAGACCTTAAGAACTAATCTTAAATCCTGCTGAGTACATATATATTATAGATTGTGATATGTTTTCAATTCCAATTATAAAAGTGTGTTTGTGAGTGTGCTGCTTTGTTAAATAAAGATAAGTGCACATTTGCAAATATAGGCACAGATACCCGGATGAATGAATATATTCACATGCCTTTTATAGCTTACATATGAATAAATACACATGTCTAAGCGGGAGTGTGTCTGTCTACAAAGCCTAGATTACCAAAGTGACAAAGGTTACCTTTGTTTTTAACCCTTTTTAAAGTACCTGAAAATCCTGATCTGCAGTGCTTTAAATATCTGCCCCTTTTCTGATTTTTCAAGGTTGGCATTCAAACAGGTATAACTAAGAGCAGTAGGTGTTCTTCCCAATAAATAGGTATTCAAATGCACTCATATAGGTCACAATGATGTGTATGTGTCCATACAGCTGCACATGCATATATGAATACTAATGTGTGTGTATAATAGCAATCGTGTAACAACTCAGTCTTTTAGCTGGAATCTTGAAGACTTTATGTGAAGATGAATACATTTTATTTCAATGTAATCTAGTTTCTCCATTTTACTGGTAAAAGTATTGTGACTTAAAGGGCACATAGTAAGATAGAGAAAAGCCTTGAAATAATGCTCAAGCCTCCAACATTAAAGCTGTGTGTGACTCCACACGTATAAGTACGTGTAAGTAAAATCATCGATAATTACAGTTGCAGATTTACCTCAGCATAGAGGGACCACACAGAAAGCCCTGGAATTTAAACACTCAGATAAAAAGCTTTCAGCAAGTTAGTAACTTGCTGTAGCATCACCACATCCCAACTGCCATGGCTACCCATATGAAGATGCCACTGCACAGTTTTGTTCTGGCTTTTTATTCTGCTTCCATTTATTCTCATTGAAAGTTGCTCCTTTAGGGACACCTGCAACTTCTCTCTTTTCTGATAATGCATGGGCATGTGTGGCTTTGAGAGCTATTTATGTAATATTTCCATTAACAAGCTGTAATTAAACCATCTAATTAAAAAAGCAGTAATCTATTTAACAGGGTTTTTATTTTTTTTAAGAAAGCCTAACAGAGCTGTGATTAAGTTCCTCTGCTAGATGAGCATTATGGTTTTTCATAAAGCTCTTAATTACTCAACCCAAATGTTAAATAAATTAAATTAAAGACATAATTTTATTTTTCTGAAAAGAAAAATAACATAATAACACAGTCTTGAGTAAAAAGATGTTCAAAAATATCCATTAATATAGTGGGGTTTATTTTTAATGTGTTGTGCATTTCAGCCTAGACAAAAACTGGTTTGTGATGTAAAATATAGTGAATAAAGTCTTGATAGACAGATATATAACTAATTGTACTTTTTTATTCCCAAGACATACCTCCTATGAGAGCACAGGAGCAGCCTTTTGGTACCCCCTAGAGGTACCCCTCCCAGCAGTGGTGCCCCCCAACCCAGCACTTTACTCCCATCTGGAGAAAGAAACCAGTTGGAATAAGGTGAGAGACCATCCTGGGAGAGCACACAGGACTGGACCCTTCCCTCTGTCTCCTTGGTTTCCACAGTATTCACCTTTGTTGGATCAGAATGTTAGATTGTACATTTTGTCAGTTCCCTTTAGTGTCCATTTACAGCTCTGCTGTCTGCAGATTTGTCTAATCCCATTTTGAGCCTTCTGATGCTGTCTGACTCTGCAGCCTGCTGGGCCAGCAACATCCAGAGTTTCCCTATCCACTGTGTGAAGAGCTGCTTTCTTTACCTGTTTTAAACTGCTATCCTATTAGTTTTTATCAAGTGTTCTTTATTTCTATTCTTTCAGGATTTAGTGGATAACAATTCTGCAGTTACTTTATCGGTGAGCTATATCTTATCATAACCTTACTGAAAAAATTCATTTTATTTTGCCCTATTTTAGTTACCAGTTGCTTTTCCTAAATATCATCATTCTCATCAACATTTGCCAGTCTGATAATCTGCCCTCACTCAGTCACTTTCGAAGACAAATTTTTCTGAGGGCAAAAGTCAGTCAGCAAAAATGGACTGCAATTTCTAAGAATGAAATTATGACCTCTTATCTGGCTAAAAAATAAATAAACTTCTACTCTACTTAGACACTTATGAAACTTCTGTTTTTGCAGAGTTCAACAGGAATTCGCTGCCTTGTGGGAAATGTACCCGACACCTGCCTAAATCTCTCAGGCCAGTCACATTCAGTCCTATTGTGATGGAGCTGAGTGCTTAAATTTGCACAGAACCTTCAATAAGACAAGCGGGCACGGTCTCAAGCTCTGCCAGGGGACGTTTAGGTTAGACATGAGGAAGAAATTCTTTACAGAAAGAGTAATCAGGCATTGGAATGGGCTTCCCAGGGAGGTGGTGGATTCTCTGTCCCTGGAGGCATTTAAGAAGAGACTGGATGTGGCACTTAATGTCATAGTCTAATAGTCTAATAACTGTGGTGGTAGTGGATCAAGCGTTGGACTTGATATCTCAGAGGTCCCTTCCAACCCATCTGATTCTATGATTCTATGATTCAACTCTCTGCATGCTCAAGGGGCTCCTGGGGTGGCATTCACTCAAAAGGACCAGACAAACACTAAGACTGTGGGTGTTACAGCTAAGATGGAGCTTTTTGGCTGCTGCAAGGCACAGGCACAAGGGCTGAAATCCACTGGACTCTCCTGAGTTTCTAAGACTGTTCCTACTCCTTACACACAGGTAGCATGATGGAGAAGGAGAGATGAACATAATCTGAATGTAAATGTCAGGGAAAAAGAGAGAAAAAGAAGAAAGAGGAGCTGTGAAGAGGGGAGTTGTGGAAACAAAACACAGCCCTGGAGTTCAAGCATGTTTGTGGACCTGCTTGTTTTGGACCCATATCTTTTGCCATATTAAGCTTTGTCTCACTGACAAGCCCAACAAGAACAAACAAATTAGGCCAAAGGAGGGTGTTGTTCTTTAGATTGAACACAGAGCAGCGATATGTGAAATGAATTTCTGTATACTTAATCTTAGCCAAATGAGGCTGTCAGATGTTTGTTTGTCCAACCTGCATCAGCACTTTATACCAAGAGGAAAATGTTCCCTGGGTGTAAAGCATGAGTGAGTGAAACGAAAAACCATGAACTCAAATATTTATCATTTTCTTTCTCATTATCATTCCTTGTTTAAAAGCCAGAATGCACTGCCTGAGCCTCCTCATCTCTGTAAGCTGCCTGGTTCCCTTGTTGCTTTTCCCACAGGCAGCAGCTAATACTAGCCTGCCATTTGAGGTTGTCATGTGGGAGTGCTCCAGTGAGTACAACAGTAGGAGGGGGTGTGAGGGTTGCCTTGTGACACGCACCCAAACTTCCAGGAGCTGTTGCTCATGCCTTATTCTGGGAACAGGAAAGTGGCCTGCAGGTGAAACCACCAGCTCCCCAGTGGTTTCAGTGGTCTCAGGCTGATCTGCAAGGGTCTGAAAGCACCTTTGCCTTCTGAGTGGGACCCAGCTACTAGTCAAGGTAAATAGGACAACTAATGTTTAGCTACAGTTCAAATTGGTGAAGTCAGGGATCAGGTATAGATGCTGAGCTTTGAATAACAGGAATTTGGTATCGATGGTGCAAAAGCAATTCTTGACAGATCCTTGTTTTCAGTTACAGCACAGCAACACCCCTTAAACAGGACTGATCCACTCATCTGTAAAACCTTGGGTATAAACTCACACTTTCCCAGTATGAGTTTACTGGCACCAAGTGAACAGCAGGTTAACCTGTGGTTCAGCCTGAGTTTTGATCCATGCTGTTCCCGTCAGAGAGAGCCCTTGTGAAAATCTCCCACTCACAGGGATCACAGATCCTCCATGAACAGAAGACACATACAAAACTTCATAACTGTATTCTTGGATCATTTCCTTGCCCCTCTAGGTAGTCAGATCTGGTG
>JAWWLV010000121.1:28390596-28407940 GCA_035041135.1 Platyrinchus mystaceus | reverse complement strand
GCTTCAAAAAGCCTGATCTAGGCTAGAAAATCGTAACATGCATCAGCTGTTTTGGATATTGCTGGACATCCCAAAGCCAAGAGTACATGGTACCTACTCATGTTGGAGATGGGCTCATGCAGATTGTGTACTCGAGAAATTGCTTGCAAAAGCAGATCCCTGCTGTGTTACTAGCCTTGTCCAAGCCCTAGCATGATCTGTCTCATGTTCAGTGAGATAACACCTCCTTTAACAATACTGGGAACTTCTTAATAGACAGTGGCCTGATTCTCACCTTGTGATGGTCTCTCACTGCTGTCTTCAATTGAGTTATTTCGGTTTGAACTGATGGGATGCGATGTGAGGTCAGAACTACTTTCCTACAAGGTCATTTAGACACAGTACAATAAAAGAAATGAAGGCTAAACACCAGGAAATAACTTTACAACAATAAATAAACTGCACAGGAACAGATTGCCTGACGAAGGTGTGAAATATCCAACAGAGGATCCTTTTAAGCACGCATTAGGTAAGATTTTGCCATGCATAGGACAATACATGAGATACTGCATTGTGGGAGAAGAACGAACTGTATTTCTTCCTGAGGTCCTTTCCAGACCTATTTTCTGTGATTAATGAGTTCATGTCAACTGTATTTAACTAAGTCAGATAACAATTTTGGCAGTAAGTCCAATGTCATTTTTTACTTAGCCTTCTCTAATTCTTCCTGCACTGTTTCCTGGGCCTAAATCACACAGACCTGTTTACCAGTCTGATTAATTAAATTCTTCCCAGGATCCCAAGGAGCTATCATTTTAAGAACCATCAGTACAACACTTTATTTACTCCATTAAACTTTTGAGGGTTTGGCGGGGATTTCTTTGTTTGTTTGTTTGTTTGTTTGTTTTTGGGGGGGGGGTTGGTTGTTTTATCAGGCAATGAAAATATGTCAACGGAGTCTCACATCAAAGAGAATATCAAGCGGAAAAATGTCCATGTAGCCAGCTGGTTCTTTCCAAAGCTCATTCACATACTCTGTATGTGTGTGCTTGGGGGAAAGACAAATGTCAAGGAAGGAGGTTTTATATGAGAAGTAAAAGTTACATAAATGTGGAAGAAAGATGAGAAATAATAAAGCTCTGTATCCTGCTGCACAAAGTCAGGAACATTATAGAAATCAGAGGTGAATTTGAAAGTGGTAATTATATCACTGTATTGCTGAATGCAAATTCTTCTTTTTAAAATATACAGTTATTAAACACACAGGAAACAAAACAGGTCCCATATAGAAATGGAAATGGATTTGTTAAGTTCGGCGTGCAAAAAAACAAAAATAAAATTACAAAAGATGAGAAAGAGGGAAAGAGAGGGGAGTGAAGGGAGATGAGAACAGGGAAAAGGAGGGGACAGGAGAAGAACCCACAACAGGAAAAAAAAAATCTGCAGTTGTGCAGATAAACAGCTTTGTATTCAGAAGGGGATTTTTTTTCTTCTTTTTCTTCCTTGCTTCTCTCTTTATTCTTTTATGTTGTTAGGAAATCATAATTTCTTATATTAGTAGATTGTAATGTGTACTAGCTCTATTATATACTGCTTCTGACCATTACTTTACAACACAGTATTCTTTTTAAGGACAGATTTTGAGCTAACTTATTAAATGTGTGTGTTGTGGTTGGCATTATCTCTTCAAAGGAAATTAAACCCTATATCTGAATTTCAACTACTTCTTTACAAAAAGATAAAAATCAATCCAATTCTGCTTCTAGAAACTCTGGACAAATCCAAATGCGTGTTGTCATTGCAGATTTAAGCATTAAGCTAACTGAAAGCTCTTGATGTGAAATGGCAAGAACCAGCATTTTTTTTCCATCAGGTGTTGAGGAATGAGATATTTGTGCATTACAAGATGTTTTTAATCCTACCTAAAACCTTGACAGAAAAGTGCACTGAATGCTGAGGATTCTGCTTGCTTGGCATAAGGGATGGGTGGAAGAAAAGCAAGAGGAAAAGTCAAGAACTTTTTTGGGAAAGAAAGAAGGAGGAACTGTCAAGCCTGCATACTGACTTGTTTTTTTGAAAAGCACTGCTTCTACAGAGAACTCGATATATAACACCAGGGAGAATATACGAAGATGCAGTAATCAGAGCAGCATCTTTCTCCTTATTTTCTCTGAGCTGCCACAATAGAGTTTTATATCTGGACTCTACTAAATGAAAAATCCATTTCCTCTCAGATTAATGACACAGAAAACACTTTGGGCTGGAACCTAAAACCTAAATAGGACTTCATTCCAGCTGAACTCAGAAATAATAATCATAACAGCAGCATCAAATCTAATAACATCCTGAACACACTGATGCTTTTGTCTATGTGGGATCTGCATTAGTGATTCTGCTCCCATTGCTATTCTGGGATGTCGGGTGCTGCAGGGAATGACAAAAATGTCTTTATTTGGTTATGTTGGAGGTACTACGTCTTTCATAAGCAGATGATGTCTAGAGCAAGCGAGCTTTCAGGGTAAGAATGACTCTTCTGCAGTGTCTGCACAAGGTCTGGCACAGTGAGTCCAAAGCCCAATGAGATTGCTTGGAGCTATAGGAATACTGCACAGAGTGATACGTAGGATGTGTGAGTGACACCCACAATGTTCTTCAGATGCAGATTGATCACTAAGTTTCATTAGTGTTAATGGTTGCTACCTCCAGAAAATAATTTATACCCCCAATCCAAATGTCTTTTGTTTTAGATCATTACAAAATAATAATGAAGGAAAATTCTGAGGTAAAATACAGTAGCAAGTGTGTGACCCACGTGTGTTTTCTATCACAAAATGCTTGAGATAATGTACACAAAATGACAGTTGCCTCGACAGATGACAAATTCTTAAAACTGAAAAAGTCTGGAACACCAAAATTGGAAAATAAAAATGCTTGCCTAGCTTCATGCCTAACCACGTCATATCACAATTCAATATTTCTCCTGAGTCCATAGCTGAACAATATGTCCTATATTCAGCTACCACAGCTGTTGCAGAGAGAGTCCTGTGTTTGAACCTGGGTGTTGTCATAGATGAGAAATGTGAGGACAATAACCCTTTAACTTAATAATAGCAGAAGGATCAGCATATTCTTTTCTGTTACCTTGTTAAGGGATTCCAACATATACTGTCGTGAAACACATTTTACTCAGCTGAGTATAGAGAAGTGGTAAAAAACATCCACTGAAAGCATTCTTTGTAATCTTAATGAACTAAAGGAAGATAACAAAGCCTGCACCCTTATCAGAATAACACAATTAAGCACATTTGGCTTGCAGCAGTATGATATTTTGCATATTGAATTATTTTTAAACAAGATCCTCTCCTGTCTAAGGTGAGTGTGAATTGATAAGTAAATGGTCATTTCACATGTATGGCATGAGAATAACAACACAAAGAACAATAGGAAGGTTTAGATCCTTCATTTTGTGTCAGAAAATTGCTGTATATCTTTGACAGACTAGTGGCTTAGGAGAGATGTATTTTCCACAGCTGGCTGAAACATCTTCTATAAATTGTCAGTTCTTTAGAATGTCCTGTTGCCTTCAGTAAACATGATATGCTTTTGAAAGGACTTTATCTGATTTTTCTACTTCAATGAAGTGTCTCCTTGCTTGTAAACTGATCAGTCAGGCTCATTTATTAATGATAGACATAAATGTATCTCTAATGGTTTTCTTTTCCAAGAATTACGTAGGGAGACTCCCTGAAAGTTAGTTAAATGAGGTGGGTATAAATCTGAAACATAAGCATCTCCCTGCATAAATTTACAAGCATTGATTCCAAAAGGTTAACAATATGGCATACGGATACGATGATGTGTGAACTCGGAAAAACTGAGAATTCAAGGTTTGATTCCAAAAGCATTTAAAAGTCTGAGCTTTTCCTCAGGCCTCTTGAGCAGGCTGCCTTGACTGACGCAAACCACCTGCTGCTTCAGTTCAAGCCAAAAATAGTCCAAGAACAGCACTTATGTGGTTTTTGCACTGCTTCTGCTCTTCGTTTCATTGAGAATCTGAAAGAATTGAAGTAGAGACAAAAATGCACAAGTATGACCCATTCCATTTGGACAAATAAATGTCATCACCTGGAAGAACTTCGACTAGTTTCCAGTTCTTGTTTAAGGTCAAATGTTTTCAATCCTCATTTTATGCTGAGATTCCTCGACTTGGAGTAACATTTTTGCAATATCAGGAAACATGTATTTTCTATCCTCTCTGTGCAAAAGCTGTTCCTGCTTCCTTATGCATCTGATTTCACACTGTGAAACTTTTCTTCCTGTGGATACCCACCTTTCATGTGGACAGCCTAAAGCAAATGAAGAGAAGGGGAAAAACCTCAGTCTAAAGAAAAATATATACATTTTTCTCATCTTTCTGTCTTTTTTTGTATTATACTGCTGCAGCTTTATTTACTTATCAGGAAGAACAAGAATGATCTCCCATGACCTTGCGTAAGTAACTACTGAAAATATGTGTACACAACATAAGATAGAGCTATGCAGATGTTAAGCTAGGTGTGACTAAATGGAAATGAATCGTGTACCCTGAGCCTCCATTGATCATGGTCTCCAGTGATGCATGAAGCTGAATGAGGTTAACACCTCAGGCCCCATGCAGAAGGAATGTTTCCTGGGAATAAGAGCTAACCTTTCTCAGGCAGATTCACTTCTTTCACATAGCAGGTTTGCCAATACATGTAAGGTTTTCTACTTTCAGAAAGCCAAACATCTCACTCCTCCTCCTCAGCATGGTGCTGTGTCTCCCTCTGATGGCATCTGGGCCACACTTCCAGCCTGATGAACATGATAA
Source organism: Platyrinchus mystaceus (assembly GCA_035041135.1). NCBI lineage: Eukaryota > Metazoa > Chordata > Aves > Passeriformes > Tyrannidae > Platyrinchus > Platyrinchus mystaceus. The sequence goes on along the minus strand of JAWWLV010000121.1, from coordinate 28,403,112 downwards.
AGTCTTGTGTATCAGAGGATGTCTTTTTAGCTTGGTTAATGAATTTATTCAGGTCAGAGGTCCTAGGTTTAAAAACCACTGTTCCATCAAAATGTGATTTTCTCTTTAGCTTTCTAATGAATTGATTTCTAGGGACAATTTTTCAGAAGGGAACAGTTCTTAGCCACAACTGAACTCAATTCATATTTGCAACACCACAAGAACAGAGTCACAAGGGGAGATTTAACAATCAGTACTTGCTAGAAAAGCTGTAAGGACTTTAGATATTTCAAAGTGAACTACATCAGGCTACTCTGAACATTCAGTTTGTCTGAAAGCTGTAAAACAGCTACAAGAATCTATAATTTCTCAAAGTTTCTCAGGGCTTGTCAGCAGACTTGAGGTTTGAAAGACTTCTTAACCATCTACAGCTTGTGACTGGCTCTCTGAGGATCCTGAGGAAGCTTTGCAGCCACCATGTGATACTTTAGTGTCCTTCACACACTGCATCCTACTGAGTGACTTCAGTTTGCACCCCCATTTAATCACAAATGGTTGCAAAATATTTGTCCCACACTAGCAATTACAGGAACACTCCAACAGTATTCTCCAGACTATTATTTTATTTAAAATGTAAGTATTTGCACTCTCTCTCTTTGCTCAGCTCAGCCTGGCTAAGGAGTGGTTAAGTTTATTAGGAAACATAAACTGTGCATTTGATGGTGACTGGAAGATTTCACAATAAAGTGACAGACCTTAACAAGAAGGGTCATCTTAAGGTCCACTTGAATGTTCTTCCATTATTAATACTTAAATCAGAACAAAATAGGAAATTCCCATTAGTAACTCAGTGGGTTTGTCTGCGCTGAAAACAAAAGGAATGCTGAGGAGCAGATTCCTTTCTTCCACTTACATAAGCAATAATTATCTGTTTATATAGTGTTAAAAATATTGTCTTACTGTTGTATTTCAGTAAAGCACTTTAGCAAAATGCTCAAGGCATTAAGAACAATAAAATGGTAATAATCCTCCTGTAATGAAAACACTCAGTGGTCTAGGATCTGAGGGTAAGGGAGAAGCAAACATTTCTTGTTCCATGACGCATCACCTTTATGCCCTGGAAAAGTAAAAATAAAAAACCTATAGCAAAAATGTGTTTAAAATCAGCAGAACTGCCACTGATTTTAGTAAAGTCAGTCAGTTTTTTAATGTTTTAGGGTGCAACACTGAGCTCCAGAAAGAACAGCAACATCTTAGACCTACTGCCTCTAAGTCTGAAACCTTTTCATCATCTCTGAACCCATTTTATTTCTCAGAAACAAAACAACCAAAAAACAGTTCTATAACACAAAAGACTGATATTAGTAAGAAGAGGTTGGAATGCTAGAAATGTCTCGGCAGGAGCCAAGACTGGTGCCTGTTGATTCTGCTGGGGGCATTGATATAGAAATTCACAGGAAACTGTTTAATCAGAAGTAAATGTTCTTTCTGCAGAGTATTCTTTTTGTTTTTCTAAGCCATGTGTTCACGGAAGAGTGATTGCCTGGTGCTAGTGATTAAACCCAGAGGGAGTTCAACCTCTTCATTTGTGCGTCTGTCCAAATTTCCCCAAGAAGGTGGAGACTCTTTTAGAAAGTTCGCATGCAGGGATTGCTGCAAACATTTGCAGATCTACTTTTCTTTGACACTTTTCGCAGAGCGCATAGAATTAGTTCATTAATCACCTTATTGAAAAGCAGTCAAGTGGACTATGATTTCATATTTTGTGCGTGTCATAAGCTTATTTTGCCCCTAATATGAGGTAAAATCTTGACCTATATGTGAACCCTGCCGCAGCAAGCACAGAGCCAGGCTCTAGCTAGCAAGCCTTTTGAGGATCTGTGAATCTGGGGCATGCCTAGCACTGTTTTCAGACATGAGGTCCTGGCTGATTCAAAGCATGGGCAGATCAAGCCAATGTCTGCCTGCAGAATACCACAGTCATCCATTTCCTTCATCACACCCATTACTATCTGGCTTCCAGCTTGGCTTCAGCTAGTACTATTTTCACCTGCTGTCAGCTGAGTCCTGTGATTAGAAGCTCACATCAGCATAACCACCACTGTATACCTGGCACAGGACACTAGTGTCTACACAATACTGGAGGCATCTTCAGATGGAATTTGTTGCAGTTGAAGTAAGGTTTATCACTTGGCTTGAGATGTCCCTTAACAAGGCTGTGGGTTTTTAATGAAAGAGATTGTTTTAATTGGCAAGGGTTAGCCTGGTGTGCCCTCACCTAGGAGAGAGGCTTTACTGCTCTAGGGATAGTAATCAAGGCCTGGATTCCCCTCCTGGCTGAACTACCAGTTTGGAGGCTTCTCTAGAGATATTTGAGACTCAGTTAATGGTGGCAGTATTTATATGAGTGCCATTGACAGATTTAACTTCTAAATTACTGTGTGATGATTAAACACTGATATTTGGGAATTTAGGACACAGAAATTATGACAGACAGAAGTAAGAAACTTGTTCTAACAGAGCAATAGTAAAATTCATTTATGTCTTCCAGTCATTTGCTTTGAAAAAGAAAAAAAAATACAGCAGTCTTATGTAGGATATGGCTGAGGACTTTTTTTTCTGTCATATTAACATTAGCCAGGCTAGCAATTCCTATCTGGTTAACATTCTGCATAGAAGGCCAAAGTACATATAGCAGTGCAAAGAAACGCTACAAGAATCAGTTGGGTTCAGCCAGTTTAGTTTGCACAGAAAAAAGGAAAAGCTCTGAAAGTCTTGCAGCAGGAAAAGGGACTGATCTGGTTCAAATTATAAGACTGAATTAAAAATTAAATCCTTTGGGACAAATTCTAGCAAACACTTTCAGACAGGGAACAGGATATAAGCCTGCTAAACTAGAGCTCAAACTGTTGTACGTAGAACATACCATATTCTCTGATTTTTAGTGGGAACAGTTTACACCAGCACCTGAGAAGAATATGTTCCCCCACTGGAAACCATGGGAGTTCACCATTCGCTCAGTGCACCAACAAATTAAAATTCATCCTGTTGCTTTCCCTGCTCTCTTTTTCATGGACATGCACAAAAATACATTTTAAGTAATGCATGTAATTACCTCAGCTTTTGAAAACAGGCTGTATGATAACACAGGGTAGAAATGGCTTCTGTCAAAGGCTGTCTTTAACAGCACAGCTGGTAAGAAGAAAGAATTGTTCTGTGCATAGGGGCCATTAAGCCACAAGAAGGTGTCCATATGAGTAGGACTGGGCAGACTTACACATTTGGAAAGAAAAATATGCTCAAGCTGACTTAGAGTGAAAAGAAAAGAAAGCATGCCCTGGAGAAATTATGGGAAAACTTCCTATTGGTCCTCCAGGCTGCAAAGCCCAGGAGACTAGGGTTGCTATAGCGTAAGATGGCATTGCCGCTTTCACAGGTAATTATTTAGATAATCTCCAATCTGGATATAAACCCTTGAGTTACTGTGTATTGTCACAGTGTCAGTGCCTTAACCAGTCCTCCCAGTCATGCTTTATAGATTGTACAAGGACAGGATTGCATTGGTCTGTTTCAAACCCCTGAACAGTTAATCTAACTGAGGGGTTTAAGGTTTTAGCAGGTCCTTCTAATAGCTGCTGTGGTAGTGTGCAGTTAACCTTTATTGCTGTGAGAGCCCTATTAAGACTGAGTTACATTCATCACCTTTGAGGAAGGAAAGATTATGCTTCTAGATCTGTTGATACACTTGACATATGCCCTGTGGTTGCAGGGGCTCTTGGGCACCAAAAGAGTGCTGTTTTCACAAAGCTGAATTTTTGTTTATACAGTATCTACACATTCTTGTAATGGTAATTTGAGCATGGCACTCGTAAACTGAGCAATGGAACTACAGAGAGAGAGATTGAGTGAGGCAGTAAGACTGCACTGTACATAACACTTCATACTGAAAACCCATCCTCACAAGCACAGCCTATGTATAAAGAGATTCCTTTTGCTTGTTCCAATTAGAATATCCATAAACATTTTCAGTTGTTGCTATTATCACAACAGTTTAAACACACAGAATAGTGTGATTTGTAAGCATATCCAATTATATTTGTGAATGAAAGCATCGAATTTGGTTCATTTAGACTAGTAGATGCACATTGTATCTTGCTGTTGACCATTCAGAAAGCAGAAAGGCAATTGCATGACTGTAGATGTTGCAGTTGTTACCACTGATAATTACACATCTAGAAATCCATACCCAAGATAAGAGATTTTTCACTCTGCTCTTTTTTAAAAAAACATTTGCATCCTCTGATCTGTGAGCAGAAGGAATACAATGGTTATGTCTACATTGTAGGCTGAGGAGTCACTGGGAGTGACTTTAACCCCAGGCTCCTGACAGCTCATTTCCATATTTCTGATAAAACCAGGAAACATTAACAAACTAGTCTAAGCTGATCTACCTGAAAAACTGTTTTCACTTTTCCATTTTACATCCCATCTCCCAACCCTACTGTTCTTGTCTCTCTGCATCAGTTAGGAAGATATTCATGTGTCAATGCAAAATCTGTAGTTATGGCACAGGGCAAAAACTCACTACCTTACTGTGCCTAACCTGACAACCTTTGACAGGCAAACTAGAAAAAGGTGAATAACATAATTCACAGACAGCAAGTCTTGACTGTTGTATGAACAGAAAAGATGGTTCAAAATTAATACATCTCATAAACATAAAATCTCTGATTTTTATGAAGAATAAGTACTCATGCAGCATGAGAACGAGTTTGAGAAAAAAAAACACCATTTAGCTTAGGTGCAGAGTCAAGTGGAAGAATCTAAAACTGTTTAATAATTCAAATCACCTTCCAAAATCAATGTAAAAAGCCCTTCTGGTTCAACTTATTTCAAAGTAGCTCAACCTGCAGATTACAGCAGTGTTGTCATCTTCCAGTCATACACAGGCATATCTCAGGAGTATATATTTCTGTCTGCCAGCAGCCACTTCACTCAGAGCCATGTAATACTGGATCGCATTTCAGGAGGGGGCTGGAGTACTTTGGGCAGTCCATATTCAAGAAACATTCAAACAAAAAATCTAGCAGGGGTTAATGATTCTGCAACAAATAAATGGGATGGTCACAGCCATTTGACCATTTGATGACTGATTTATCAATGTATTACATATACTGATCACAAACGGTCTAAAGAATCTCTCTGCTGATTACAAGACATATAGAAATGATGTAGAAAAGTATTAGAGAATATAAGCTCACAAATGCTATTTTTGCTTCTCCTCTACCGCAGCTCAACTTGGGATGACAACACTGAGTCATATCCTTTGTTTTATTTTAAACCCTGTAACATTAGTGTGCTTTTCCTTGTAGCCCAATGTATTGAGAACACGATCTGCATAAACAAAAACCCAAGCAGTCAGATTCTTAACAGGTTGTTAAATGCAAAGACACTCTGTTCAAGAAGCCCCTGGTGCAGTGGGGTTGTGACCTTACTCTACATTCACTTGTTTCTACGTCTGCCCCAGGTACCTGACAGTGCCTACTGGTGCAGATAGTTGGCAGATTCTTTTGGTCGGACCAAACTACAGATGTTGGTAGAAGCTTTCATTTGCTCAGTTCTGTGAAAATCTAGAAGCATATTTAAGTCTTGCTGAAGAGATTTTGGATCCTGATTTTAAACTCTGACTTTTAAGAATCTGCCTATTCTGATTTGTAACAGCACCACTGCTCCTCCCTGACCTCTGTCCACATGTCCTGCTTTTTCCATGGTGCCTTCCAGTGAGAGCAGGTTAAGATGTGTGCTGTTAAAAGACTTGCTTTTCTAAAACAACACTCACATGCACATATGTATCTCTACTTTTGGCTCTAGCTGTCCTTTTTTTCACCACTTTTTTTTTTGGTCCTAAGATGAAGATAAACTTTCCTACATAATTGCAGTGTATGTAGCTGAACAAACAACTACACATTAGTGACCTAATCTTAAAACAAATATAAGTACTTTGCTGAATAGAAATATCCTAAAGTACTGTTGAATAATGACCATCACAATTATTCCAGATTTGAGCAAAGAATTACATACACACACATACACACACTGTGAAGTTTGGTTACAGACCAAAAGAAACAGAAGAAAAATTAATCAAATTGGGAAGTTCCTCAGTGGTTTGGGCTAATTTAAAGTGTAACCCTCAGAGTTTTAACTTGAATATACTGCAAATACCTTTTTCACTTCAGTTTGGTAAATTTCTTTTTCTAATAATTTTTAATTATTTTATTTTTTTAAAAAAATAATGTTCAAAGTAAAAAGGAAAAAAATTAATTAGAAAATTACAAAATTAATTACTTTTCTATATCTGTTTTTTAATCGCTATTTTGATCCAAATCAGCAGAGCATTTTGTTGCCCCTGAAATCTGTCTATGGTTATTTTGGCAATTTACTACACAGCAGAGTTTTTCAAGTGTTCTGTTTATGATTCATTGTATTTGTTCTTCTTGAACATTAACAAAAGAGCACTTGTGCTCGTAAGAAAGCTCCAGTATCGTATGACTGTGCTACTTCTGTGGGAGCTGCAGTCACGAACACTGCTTGGGACCGAAACAAGTACCATGCAGTAAAAGTGCAATGTGACTGCAGTGATCATTCGCCAAACAGAAAGTAGCCGGTGAGAAATAAGCTGCTGGAACATCTGCACACTGACCACTGATTTGATCATTTCAAACAATAAGAAAAGCCTGTCTGTAAACACACACTAAAAAGACTGTCTAATCCATCAAATAAATTGTTTGCTGCAGATGGTCCACCCAGCTCTATCTGAAGGTGTGTAAATAGAAACAGATGACCATTTAAGCACGACATGGAGACCTACTGGGTTATCTTGTGTACCAGTTTATCTCCAATCAGGGAGCTTCAGAGTCCACAAGTGAGCTAGGAGTGCTTATAGAGGTTTGATTGCTCCTGCAGAGGTTTAGCTTCTATCTTTTCTGCAGCCTCAGGATCTGCATCATGAAAGGATAAAGAGCAAGAAAAAGGAAAAAGAAAGGGTTGTTTTTAAGATCATGGTTTCAAAGACACAAAACAAAATAAAAAAGCAGGCTCTGGAAATTATTGTATATCACTAGCTGTAACTGAACAACCAAGCAATACCATCCACTACTAATCTTAAGAGACAGAGAGCTAAAGAGTGTGAGCCAAATAACCACTTCAGGAAGCCATTACACGTGGTGTTTTAGGTTACCTATGAGCACAAATCCTATGCAGGTGAGAACAGAATATAAACCCGGCAATAAACCTTACAAAATCTTTTGTGCTAATCCATTTGCACTTTTGTGCACTTCTTCATACTGAAGTCACACAAAAGGTGGACAAAGAAGGCTAAATAGAAAGGAATAATGCCACACTTATGCAGGACAGAGGATTAGATTACTTTAGTGTGCTCTCCACACTGGTACACTTTCAAAATATTCAGCCCAAAGCCAGCCCAGCACGTTGCAGCCTGACAGACTGCACACTGGGAGCAATTTAGACCTCACTCCGTGCATTTCTCTGACCTCTACTAAGCTCCCAGATGGAATTCAAGGTGATGGTTTTAACCTACAAAGCCATCACTGCCTTGAGACTTCTTTAGCTTCCCTCCCTCTCTACCTATCAGATGCTGATGCTGTCCCACAGGGGACCTGTACCCACGTGGTGTTTCAAACCCCTGTTTTTATTATCATTCCATGCAAGCCATCAATTTTCTCCTTTCTCTACAGCTACCCTGAACAGCAGTGGATCTGTTCACAGGTACACGCCTTATTTAGCCTGTGACTTGTAAGTAATTGTTAAGGTGCTTGAGGCACAGAATGAGTACCTACAAGTACACTCTAAAAAGAGAAAAAAATTAATAAGAGAACAGTTGTCTGCTGCATTTGCAGTTAATTATCCACAAGCTTACTTTTCTCTCCCCAGCACCCACTGGAGGACTGAGCTCACACGCCAGACGCCAGGCAACTGTGCACAGTGTGGCACTGAGGAGGTTCAGCAACACATGTTCACCACTTGACTGTACTCCCTTCATCTACCACTTATCATGGCCAAAAATTTAACATTAAGCATCTAATGAGGCAGAGAAACGTTGACTCCCTCAATTGTCTTCTTAAATATCCCCAAGCATGTTCTTTCTGTTCATCTGCTCTCTGTATGATTTTCTGTCACTTAACAAATTAGATCCCTTCTCAGCACTTCCTCAGAGGTCTCCTATGACCATACCACTTCCTTTTTGTTGTCAGTTTTCCAGTGGCTCTGCCCCAGCCTCCCTGCACTCTCCTTCAGTGGGAGCCAAATGACAGCCATGGAGCTGAAGATTACAGAGAGAAACCCAAAGAGCCAGCTTGTGACAAATAAATAATTTGGTTTTATTATAAGCAAAGTGAATTTAGTAGAAAACATAAAGGGATGGGATTTTTTTAGGCATATCATGAAATCTGTGAGGTGGAAGGTTCTGTCTGGACCAGACGCCAGGGAAACTTACGGACAGGAATAGGGAAAATATAAAAATGAGAATGTATACTCGGCCACATGGTCAGCCTTTGTATGCAAAGAGGCTACATCACAAATCAATCAAGAAGGGAGGGTAACACCCCCTCCTGAGTCTGAGAAATTACCTTTTAAGGAAAAATACCTGTACCTACTGAACATGTAACAGCTTATGTAACCAAGAATATACAAAAAGGTGCGTTTTTCAAACTGTGGTGTGCTTTCTGGGCCCATGTGGCTTGGAATGTCACCTAGCGCTGCAATAAAGATCTTATCCTGTAATTTTCCTCATTCTGCAGGTAATTTTGCCGTTTTCTCAAACCGAAAGCAAGGATTTTTCCAACAAGATTGTTTGCAGGCACCTTTGTTTGTGGTGCTGGGGTAGGACCAGACTTCTCAGCATTGTATGAACTGTTGCCTTTAGAAAGAATGAGGAGTGGATCTAGGCCAGCAATTTAAATACTAAACTAAAAGATGCTTTAGAAATGAGATATAGAGAGTATGCTTTCTTTTATAGCTGTTGTAAAGCCCAGCTCTCTGGATATTTTGGCTTCATAAGAATGACAGGTTGATAGCTCCCTTTCCGTGCTTTCAGAAGAGCGGGCAGAACAAGCAGACGCCTTTTCTGCACATTAGGATACAGTGCACTGACTTTCCCCTAGATCTTACCAGAGCAAACAGTAGCCTGGAGACCTCCAACCAGCTGGTTATGCAGCTGTCTAATAACTGTCATATTGCTTCCTGCTAGAGGACAAAGGGAACTGAGGAAGATGGAGTGAGACTAATTAAAAAGGAAAACTCAGAATATGTTGCTTTTAACTTCCCTCAGCCTGGTAATTCAACTTCCTAAATTAGTGCAAAATAATGGAAAAAGCCAGAAAGCAACTAGGGGCAAACAGTGAAATGGCATCGGAAATCTATCCACTGTCCATCTCTGCCATATCTTTCATTACAGCCATCAACATCATTATAGTATTTTCAATCCTTCATGAAGCCATTTTCCAAAAATAGATGTCTAACAGCCAAAGAAATAAAGAGCTGCTGTCCTCACAAATGTCCCCAAAATGCCACACACAGGAGAGAGGAAGATTACATTAGAGTGGAGAGTGGATTGGAGTGAGGAGAGGAGCACTTGTTTCCACTTCAGGTTTGGAAGAGAAGGGATTGCATTTAAGGACATGTGAGGTTGCCAAGCTTTGGGTTGTGGCTGAAACACAAAACATTTAATGGCAACCACACTGTTTTTTTTGAAATATGAAATAATGAGAGGTTCATTTGGGGTTCAATAGTACATTTTGTCCAAAGCAAAAATAAAGCATTTTGAAATGCTTTAATTAAAGAGAGGAGTAGTTTCAGAAAGTGAATGAAAAGGAGGGAGTGCAGTACAGCATGGTTGCTATGCCACCATACGTGAATCGGGTCGAGAACTCCTCTGACAATGTTCAAAACAAGGATTTTAACTCTTACCCACGGGAGCTTGTTTTAACCAGTGAACTGAACAATAGTTGAAGACGCTTATCTCACTCTTGTCTTTTGAAGATGATGCAGCAATTCTTTAAATATTCACTGGCACAGAGACCAGAAACCATATAAATAACTCTAACCTCCTGGCTAAAATCAGTTTTTCTCTTTGTGTCTGTGAATATTTAAGGCAGATACAAAGTGGTTGTACTTTGAACTTCAAAAGGACAGAATACACAATAGCCAACTGTCAGGCAGTTCTCCTGAGGGACAGAAGACTTAAAGTCCATACATTCTCAGAGAAGGAGAGAGAGGTGTGAACAACTCTTACAACCCCAATAGTCTACCCAGATATCTTCTTAAAGGATAAGAGAACATTTCCTTCTACCTTACTTGTGTAAATGACACTGGAATCTATAAATTATATGGTGTCCAAAATTATATTATACAGTGTCCAAAATTGTCCAGAATTATATGGTGAAATCTGCCTGGATTTGTCAATAATTTTAAATTGACTGAAATGCTCTTTAAAACAAAACAAACAAAAAAACCCCACAAACAGAAAAACAGAGTCTCTTTGTCCGTGTGTCTGTGTTTATATGTTTGTGTTTACACACTCGCACATGACTGTGCATCTACAATTACACTGAAATCCTCAGATTAAAATTAGATCAGATATCAATTGCATTGAAAAGTAAAAAGCCAATTGAGGTACAATTAAATATCAGGATAATGTCTGCTCCCAGACGATTTCAGATGATGAGGTAAGAAACAGACACTTAAAATCTCTAGCATTAAGTATACAAAAAAAAAAAAAAGATAGGTGAGAAAGAAAGAAAGTGCAATTGACTTCTTTCAAAATCAGTCCATCTCAGGAAACGGCTCAAAACCCCACTGCTTTTGAAAATTCAGCAGACAGAAATCCAGCCCTAACCCTTGGTCCACTGCAGTCTCAGACTCCATCTTGAGCAGAAACGTCAGTCACAGCTGAACTTTCTGTGCAAATCCTCTTCCACACAAGAGACCAGGGCATGCAGGCAGCTTGCTAGGTCTTTGTATTAAGACAGCTCATTTACCAGTTATTTGACAAGTGGAATCAAGGGTCAGGGAGAAAGTATGGAGTGTAGAGAGATGACAAATAGCCATGTTTCTTTCTGAAAAGTTAAAATTACTTTCTGAAGTCTATTAATTCACTTTGTAACAAAGCTGAGGCACTGAATTAAGTCATGTATGGTGAAGCCCACACATAAAAGGCGGTAAGTCTGACATTTTCATCATCCTCACAGATCTTTAAAGTAACTTGGTTTACCAGCCATCAGTCTCTCTTCTTCAATGTAAGTAGGCCTGAGCAAACCGATTGCAAAGCTGTTGAGAACCAAATAGGCTCCACAGAAGTCCGTGCTTAAAACCAGAACATAACATAAAATAGAGGGAAATGAAAAAGAGACGTATTACCTGTGCTGGGGAGGTGCAGGGAAAACTTCTCTTTTGGTGATTCTGGGTTTTTCAAAGATACCAGGAGGAAGAACATTGTCTGGAGAGAGGATGCAGGAGCAAGACAACTGGCTGGATTGAAGTCCAGCTTGCACTCTTCTGTTCAGGACCCTGTGGAAGAAAATACCTCCAGGACTTGGATGTATAGGAGTTAGTGCTACTTGGAGCCTTGGAAAGCAGAGTTTAAAATACTTGGCAATATTTCAGCCCAAACAGCCAGACGCAGAAAGGAAATAAGGTTTAAAATATGTTCTAAAATAGGCTCTTTTCCTGATTTTTTCCCTACCTTTTGGACATACAAACTTGGATTGCATTTTCCAATTTTTCTCTACAAATGTAAACTCTAAGGAGTCACTTGTTGAATTATATATTCTTAACTGAGGACTGATTTTCATACAGCAGCTCCACCTCCACTCTCTACCCCCTCCCTATTGCTATACCAACCAAATATCATGACTTTCAGATTTGCTTTTAATTTTCCAGGAGACCATTCATCCTTCCTCAAAGTCAGTGGCATTTTTTCTTCTCTGTGGGTTTGCCCCAAACTGTCCTAGCTGCCTTTTCTGTGTACACTGGACTTCCTATTGCCTCCGTTACTTTAAAGACTCAATCATGATGCTAGTGTTAGAAGCATGACTATTAATAGAAAATAAAAAGAATGCCAGAACAACCAGCACCTCTTGGACTATTTTTTTTTTTTTCTGAGCATGAGGTTTGTGGAATATTTTTTTCTGCTATTATAAATACAAACCATAGACACTGGGAAGGAATAATAGTGAAAGGCTGCTCCCTGTATGCCTGCAAACCTTTCTTAAATTAGATCACCAAGGTTCAAATTCCCTTTCAGAGTAGATCACCCCAGCTCCTTTGAATCCACTGGTGCTGTGTGCATTTACACTAGATTTGAATCCAGCTACCTAACTATGTAGACAGGATGGCCAGGCAAAGAACCTGAGTACCAAGTTGATGATGTGGAATATAAACTGTCAAAACCTTCTGTTCTTCACATCTTCTTCCATAATACCAGCAGCTCTAACACCTGATTTTGGGCTGGAGATGAAAATA
>JAWWLV010000121.1:28326240-28371137 GCA_035041135.1 Platyrinchus mystaceus | reverse complement strand
TGACCTTCTCTTAGATGGATGGCCTTAGGGGCTGACGAGCTCCATCTGCCCGGGGGACCCGGGATTCGAACCTGTGGCCTTGGTGCTGAGAGACCAGTGTCTTAACCGCTAGGCCACCAGGGGTCCCCTAAGGCAGTGATAAGCTAATGATAAAGCAGTCCTGATTCCAAATAACCTAGACTGTCTGTGTGCATGTGTTCACACTTCATGGCACTGGGTATTGGGTCTTCTAAGGACACAGACAATCACATGGTATCCATAAGACACAATTATTTTTCAATTTCCCTTTTTTCTCATTTAAAAGAGTCTGAAATTCAGGAAAGCCTGTGTTGCAACCCATTAGAAGAATCAAAGTTAAAGGTATTTCTTACAGTGGAAAACAAGGGGTATATTATACATGGTCGTGTGGAGCCATGAGGGCACATATAGGGATCTGAAGGAACAGAGCCCCCTGGGATCAGATTGGAGGTCTGGGGAGGATCCAAAGCTGACAACACTGAGGCCACACTGTTAAAATGGCTCTTGGAACAGCCTCCGCCACCAAACTCTGCCTGGACATTATCATTTATGGCCACTGCAAACCTGCACAAGCCAAAACTGTCATGGCATGTATTAGCATTGATAACAACCCAGTGTGCAAGCACTCCTTGGGGGAAAAAAAAAAAACAAAACACTATTAAACAGACATATTAAGAATTCCCAGCATTCTTCCTGCATGCATATATGCAGGTGGCCTACACACAGTCACTGTCTCACCCTGCTTGGGCCCCTGCTAATGACCGACAAAATATAGTATTTTGCTGCAGCTTAGTTTGCTCTCATCTGAAAATAGTCATCCAATATTCCAGGCAAATGGACATTGAGGGACCACAACTGGATGGACTCACTCAGAAGACTGGACTTGCTCAGAGGAGCCACCACTGTTTTAAAGTTTCCAGAGTCTTTTCCACTTAGAAGAAAAAGTATTTACAGAATGAATTCCCATCCTGATCATCTGTGTTTGGGGGTTTGTGCTGCCCTATTTCCACCTGTACCTTAGAGAGTCTGAATTACACTCCCCTTTCCCCTTCTCCCTGTCCTAGTTCTTCACTCTTTGGCAAATACAGTCCAAGATCAGTTATTTCAGCTGATCCTTCAGCTGCAGGCTGTTCAACAGGGTTTGAATTGAAGCAGTGAAAAAACTTACGCAACGCTAATTATTCATCAAATGCAGAAATAAACAGCTAGAGTGGAGTTCATTCAACACACATAAAGCAAAGTTCCATAAGTAGGAGTAGAATAAATCTGTGTAAAAAAGTAATAAAGCTGGAGGACTGATATGAAGAGAGACAAAAATCTGTAATAAGAGAAGAAACACAAAGCACTCTTTTAGAGACTACAACACTAAACAATTAATTCAATTTCAAAAGGTGGAACATGAAGCAAGATATCACCGGTGGAGTCTGCAAATTTATGCAACTCAAGAAGATTGATGTTCTATTTAAAGACTTTGAAATGTATAAAGAAAGATATATACCTACTAAACTAAGAAATTTGGCTGTACACCATGAGAATCTGTTACTTTATATTAAAGGACTAAATCTATACAAAATATCTAATCATACATGGGCTCCCAGCCAGCTTTTCCTGTGAATTTACACTAATTTTTAATAAAGTACTTTGAGAAGCATTGAATTCTATCTTTTCAAAAGGTGTTACCTCCTCAAAGACAAGAGAGGCGAAATCTTTAGCTAACTGAATTTTGTATCACTTCATTGCAGTCTGTGGTGCTGTGTTGATCTATAACATCTGAAAAATTGGAATAAATTATTCTCCTTAGATCATTAGTTGGTTTTGCTTAAATAAATTCAATATACATATTAAAACCAAATGAACAAAAACCCCAACTACAACAAAATCAGCTGTCAGCATCCTGATACTGCAACTGACAACAGTGATTTATTTTGTTCACTAAGATCGATTACTGTCCCTGATGTATAAGCATCCAAGGGCAGAGACCATCATTTTTGCATAGTGGAAAGCCATCCACTGCAACATAGTCCCAGTCTGCTCTCACTATACTGATATCCCTTGCAGATCTTAATTTTTAAAAAAAAAAAAAAAAAAAAAAAGTGGCCAGAAAGGACAGGGAAAGAAAGCTGTTTTGTTTTCCAGGTAAGAAGTCTGGGTAACAGAGGCCCCAATGGGCAGAAAATGCAGAAAAAACCCAAACATTTTTTGTTCATTTCTTTAGCTCTCTCTTAATTAAACAGCATAACAGGGGCTCATTTGTTCGCTTGGGTTTATGTCAGGGTCTCTTATGGGTTTTTTTCTCCCTCTGTCTAAGGGACATAATGAATTCTCCAATTTTTGATGTCTAGTTTGGATGTATTTCTTGAGAAAAGCAGTCATTCCAACATAGATTACAATTTTTTCTTCATTTAAACTGTGTAAGCTATGTTAAATATGCCAGTCTGATATTTTTCTGGCCTTCAAAAACATGAACTTATAAGTTCAGTAAGACAGCCTGAAAAGCATTGTCAGTATTCATCTGGCTATCTCATGTGCACTGAAGAGCAGCTCTAAATCTGCCTAATGAAAAGGAAAAATCTCTGTCTGGTACCATTAGAATGAAAGGCTGCTGGTTCTGAAGGTGTTAACATGCTATTCACACCTTTCTTTGCTCCTGTAACATTAAATAGTTAATCATGGCTCAAGGCTTGTGTGATGGGACATTGGTCTGCTTTTACCATAGCAACCATATTATAGAAATCTTTTCTGATATTATTAAGCCCAGATGAAAAGCAAGCAAAACAGAAAGATTAAAATACCTGGAATTCAAAAGTGGTGGGGCTTTTTTCCCAGTTTGGAAAAACTCCTTTTTCTTTCATTTGCATCCAGTAAAGTCCTTCAGAGAGAAGAACAGTGCTGAAAAAGTCACTGCATGGTACCAGAAGTTTTTCTTATTAAAAGTGAAATAACATATTCACATTTACGAGGAAACCTTTTTGTGCTGCTTTGTAAGTAGAGGAGGCTTTCATAAAGCACAAAATGCCTGTAGGCCATTTTACAGCCCATTTAAACAGCTTTAGATTCTTAAAAGTATCTGTGTCTCAGGTGCAAACAGTTTATTAGCTTTTGGATTTTTGTCTCAACATTAATGTTTAATAAGGTAACTCCCATTTTTTAAACAAACACAAGAAAATACACGTAAGGGAAAGTGTGATGGGTCCTGTCTCACCACAACAGTCAGTACGTGCCCTTGGCATGCACGTACACAAACCAGTAACCCATGAGCCCTTCAGCCCCCTTCCCCTCTCCCTTGTGCTTTTTCAACTTGAGATGATAACTTTCCAGCAGGAGTGCATGACCCCTTTGTATGTCCTCCTTCTCCCAGGCCACAGCCTCAGACCTCCCTGGAGTCTTATAGCATGCTGCTCATGGAGCCCAGCTGACTCCAAACTAGCCTCTGCCTCCTCTTGCAACTAGCAGTGCACAAACCATCAGAGATACTTGGAGAGGCTCTCAGGCACAGACTGTTTAAAGACTTACCAGTTGTAAGACCCCAGGCTCTTCTCCCAAGTTCATCAAAGGGCTTTTACGTTAAAAAAGATACAAGGCTCCAAAAATCCACCAGACAGATTTATTAAAAGGGCCTTTGGTTCTTTTATACACTGAGGCTGCTCACAGGAGAAATGCTACGATGTTTCTCAGGGGGTCAAAGTAACACACTTTTACTGGAAAACTTTGGAAAATAAGGGAACATGGTAAAAGTTTACAGCAAGTTTTCAGTCAACATAAAGCATTTCACTGACTTAGCAAATTCCAACCCATCCAGGTTTAAGTTACGCAAATATCAAGAAGAGGAAATTAGAAGAGGAAGAAGTAAAGAGAGAGAGAGAGAGAGAGAGATGGGAGGTGGGGTTGTGAGGGGCCAGAGCACAATTCCACCTTGGCAGAACATGAGCAGCTTCTTCACCCCACTGACAGAGTTGCTTTGAGCCAGTAATAACTTTAATAACTTTTTTTTCAGTCCCTTACATCAGTCGGTTAATCCAGAAGGGAATCAATCAGGGATAAGTTCATAGCTTCAGTATTCAGCAGAATGTCCCTCCTAAGGATGAGGTGGAGGCACCTGAATGAAGACTGAGGGCTGTAAGACTTTGGGTTTTTTCCTAAAATTTTGTAGATTTAAAATTCTCTGTCATTCTCCTATTAATCTAACTCCTAAACAGCCCCAGAAATAAGCATTTCTTTCTGTGCCATTCTATGCTAAGACTCCATTTATGACAATCTCTGACCTGAGAATATTTTGAGAAAAACATTTTAGACTAATGAAGTGAAGTCATTCAGTCCTTATGCCTTAAGTTTGGACTGTAAAACTGCAAGGTTGTCATCCACCTTCATAATTCTGCAGTCTGATTTATGCAAGCCATAAAGTTTCATCAAGTGGTTCTATTCCAGGGCTTAAAACTTTCATTTAATTACATATATTTTAGAAATCTTTTCAAGTAAAGACATCAAGACATACTGATCACATCATAGAACTGAACAAATTCTTTCAGTGAATAATTAACTTTTCTGCAAAATGAAAACCCTTTGTAGTTTGAATTCTATTTATTTTATCTTTTAGGTTGTAAATATCCACACATCTCCCTAAGTTAGATTAAAACAATCCTCTACTGCCATATGCATGTCACCCTCCAAACTTAACCTCCTTAATGCCACAAAAGGTAGTAAGCCAAGGCCTCACTTGTGTTTATGATTCCACTATCTATAGATATTTTATATTTGCTTTGTAAATCCCCAGGTAAACACCCAGCTAGTTCTCTGCTGTGTTTTTGAATGTATTATCAAAACTGTGCTTGATATATTTTACTTTATTTTTTAAAAAATTATTTTATTTATGGATAAAGCTAGATCTAGCCATTGCTTATAAGATTCCTATTTTTCATTCATACCATATGCCAAAAGATCAAGGTATAGAAGGCAAAATGCAACTTGTTTTTCCATTTTGTTTTTCTGAAAGGAAATTCTAACAGCAGTAGCACAGACTCTTTCTAAACTACTGGGATATGCTAAGATTTTAAGCATAATTTTTTCAATTCTTTCCTACCCAAAAGAAAACAGACTGGGGAGAGAGTAATACAGATTGTTAGCAGAACTCTTCACCAAATGCAGTCTGTTCTTAGCTCTTGATGAATTGCAAAACTTGTCAGTCATTAGCATAAACTAAGCCCAGGAGCTTATGGGCCAGCAGATGAGAATTTCAATCAACTTAAAAATAAATATACAAGTGGCCATGTAAAGCTAAGAAACACCTCGCCAAAAGACCTTTGTCTTCTTTAACTGTGCAATTGCAGCTTGATAGATGCAGAACTTAAAGCAGGAGACCTACTCCTGATAAGACCAGATAAGGAAAACATAGGGCAATAGGATCTGTTGTTACTAAATGAAGCTCAGTACACCTACGCCACTTAAAGACTGCATGCATCTCAAGAAAATCAGGTAGTGATGCTGTTCCTGAAAGTCTTAAGCTGTAGATACTTAAATGGCTTAAGCTGGTTACCAATGCTGAAAAAGGTACTGTTGTAGTTTCTGCCCCTGCTCAGCCCTTGCCCTGACATAAGCAGCACTCCTTTGGCCATGCAGCCAACCACGTCATGGGGCTTATGCAGCTGAAAACATGCTTTGGTGAAACTGTTTTCCTGTGGGACCTGCGAGCTGACTTGGCTGCTCCTTTGCTGCACAAGTCTAGGGTGTTGGCACAAGGGTTACCAGAGAAGCATAAGGAGTCTATAAAAGTCATAACCTTGTTATGAACAGAGAGAAGAGGACGCTGGAGTCTTATATGGATAATCCAAGAAAAACTGTCATCCAGACAGAGAACATGAAGAAGGAGGAACACTTCTTGTAAAGAAGAGGTGCCTTGCATGGACCCTTAAATTCCCTCTATTCTTTCAGATTTTTTACATGGAAAGAAAGAAGAATATGTGGGTGGAAGTAAACTGAAGATCTGTGGATCAAGAAAATACTGTCCTATCCAGTAGTCCAAGAGGTACAGGAAGCAAGCAAATTAGCTTTTCAGGGTAATGTTATTTTCCTTACTCTAAGTAGAGTCCTTGCTGGATATACGATGAGTGACTTTTTGTGATGTATACAAAGACTTTCTCAATTTCATAAGGACTAACTAGAAAGCTGCATTTTTGTACAGAGAAGAGAGAAGGTGTACTCTGAGAGAAGAAACTGAATATATATGAGCAAGTGCTGTAGAAATCCCTAATAAATTGACTGGGGACTCTTTCACCACTTAGCTTTCTGTGGCCATCACCCTAAATAGATGCATTGTTTATTTCTGAATCAATTGTATTTCAGCTCCATTTCATTCTAATCAGATAGTCAATAACCCCTGGATAGTATTTAGCATTTGGCAGCTGGGAAACCACTAGCTCTCTTTTTTTTTTTGTTCTTAATTGCTGTTTGGAAACTTGTGTGTTCAGATGTCCTTAGTACAGCTCTCTAGATTTTTTTTCTTTTAATACAGCACACAATTGACACATCAGTTGCAGCAGAGAGGGTTCATATAATGTTCTCATTTTTTAATCTTCCTAGAATTTGTGCAAATTTCAAAATCTCCTAGTCTGACATCATTTAATGTTTATTATAACAAGAACAGATCCGGGCAAAGTATCTAGGTCCTGCTAGCTGTGTTCCATGATGACAGAGAGCCATTTAAGAAGGGTAGCTATAAATTTATTTTGAGTGCTGCTGTTAGGTATGTGCCTTGACAAAAGACAAAAGCTGAAACTAAGGTTGTTGAAGGATTGATCCAGTAAAACACACAGTCTATGGGAAAAACAAAACAAAACAAAACAAAAAAAACCCAAACTTTTCTCCAAATTCCAGCTCTTATGGTCCACCTTCAGCTTTGATTCACAGAAAGGTACTTCATAAAGAATTAGGGCCAACTTCTGTTACCTTTGCCCACATAAGTGGTCCTTCCTCAAGTGAGTGACCACTATGATGCTCGAGAGTCAGCTCCTCTTACTGCAGCAGCAGAGAAGTCTTAGAGAGCTGATATCATTGAGCAGATGGAGGCTGCATTCATGCAGGGAAATCCCTACAGAGCACAACAGCAAATTCCCTGCTTCTGAGAGAAAGGGTAAGGCAAAAATGACAGACAACTGCCTACACCTATTTGCAAAGCCAATGGCTATGCATCCACATTACTAAAAAACATTTTTAGGTCCTTATTAACCCTTCCCATACAATGAAAGTATCCTGATTTGCATTAGAGGACTAGGCTGGTCATCTCAGTGCAACCAATTTGATTTCAACAGTTATAACTCACTAACACAAGGGAGAGGAAAATAAGCCCATTAATATTATTATTTTCTACACAAAAGTTGAAATACATTCAGTGACCTACACATTAGAGTAGGGCTGTAAATGGGAGCCAAAGGCAAGCCGGAGCAGTAAAGAGGTCAATGCTGAGAGGAAGTTTCTGTTGTGGACCAGAAGTAGGGGTCTTAGTCTGAGCCAGAAGTTAAGTGTTAGGGCTGAGCAGAAGATAGAAACTAAGAAAGTGGTAACTGCAGCAGGAGGTTGGGCAGTTTTGCACCTCACCTGCTCAAGGTCAGCTCTCTCCATCCCAGGCAACCACCTCTGTCCCTTTTACTGCCAAGCCTAAAGCAGCTGCTTTCATCTCACTTCAGCATAATGTTAGAGTCACATGTGCTACACAGCCTCTGAGAGGTGCCGGTATTTCTCCTCAGAACACAGGAAGGCTAAATGTCCATATTGTGTTGACATGAGGGAGAGGAGACTTGAAACTGCTGAAAACCTTAGAGCAGAAATCAATCCAAGACCTGGGCTTTCACCATTATTTGGACACAGCAAGATTTTCTTTTGCCTAGTTACAGCCTGGAACTCCAAAGAGATGAAAAACTGTCGCAGATCCCAGTCCAGCGGGGCAACCATTCAGATACTCAAAGCTAAATGCACCCAGACCCAGAATTCAGGCTGTTTGCTTGCAGGGTTGCCATTATTACCCTGAGGACAAGGGACTCAACTGTCACTTCACAGTCAAGGCTGAGCAGTTTTGCACATTAGCAGAGGTTCAGCATCTGTGCACTGCACCCTGCCCCAAAGTGCAGCGCTTACACTTGGAGTTTAAAATCAATAGAGGCAGGGTCCATCTGTCAAATTAATATCTTGCCTCAGCCTGTGTTGAAACATAAAACTCTGCTAATTTCCTGTGACTATTCACTTGATAAGTTTTAAAAGGCTCTTATAAAAAAGTAATAACAAAGCCATTTAATCAGAATGTACCCCAAAAAGAACTATATTGCCAGAGATCACCAAGGGGGAAAAAAAGATCAGGGTCTGCAAATAGCCCTGGACTCATCTCCCTGCCCTTCACACTAACTAACCCAACAGGGTGTCATTTCCACTCACCTTGGCCATCCCCAGCAACTACTGTTTTTCTGTGGTGGGGTGGGTGACCCATTGCTGGACACCAGGTGCCCGCCAAAGCCACTGTGTCACTCTTCTCCTCAGCTGGACAGGAGGGAGAAAATATGATGAAAGGCTTTTGGGTCAAGACAGCCACAGAGAAATATCTCTCACCATTTACTGTCATGGGCAAAACTTACTTGACTTGAGGAAATTAGTTTAATTTATTACTAATAAAATCAGAGTAGGATAACAATAAATAAAAACTAAAATTCAGAAACATCTTCCCTTGCCCCCTCCTCTTCCTGGACTTAACTGTACTTACAACTTTCTCTACCTCCTTCTCCCAAGTAGCACAGGGGTCAGGGAATGGGGGTTACAGTCAGTGCCTCTGCTGTTTCCTCCTCAGGGGAGGGCTCCCCACACTCTTCCCCTGCTCCAGTCTGGGGCCAGCAGAGAATCTGTCTTGGAGCCAGCTGGCATTGGCTCTGTTGGACATGGGGGAAGCTTCTAGCAGATTCTCACAGAAGTTGCCTCCATATCTCCCTGATAAAAACCTTGCCACACAAACCCACTATGTCCCATTAGTAGCCAGGCAAAGTCAGCTGGAGTGTACAGACTCCCAGGACAGCAACAACACAAGGGTCACATATGAGCCATTTCATGTACTGGAATCACTTATTACTGAGCAGTGTGTGAGAGCCCTTCACCCCACCACTTCCATCTCCATTTGTCATCACAGCTTCAGAGTCCACGGGAAGAGCAGCACTAATGATATCACATTATACCTTCCTTAAAGTGCCACTGGGCCTGTGATGAAGTGATTATAATGATGTGCCCATTTTGTGGCGGTGCAAACATCAGCTAATAAAGTCTATCAACTTACTTTTGATTAGAAAATGTCTGTCTTCATACAAGATAGCCAGGAAAATTTGGGTTCTGATAATGTAAGAAAAGTGCCTGTGAAAAAGAACTAACAAGCAGACCAGAGATATTTTGCTATTCTAACCTTTCCCACTGATACAAGTATCTTACTGTCATGCTGAAAGCTTGATTTTTATTTTAGGAATTTGCCTGTTTAAGCACTTTTTCCCTTTATTTTTTTTTTTTTTTTGTCTGTGCACTATATAACCACAATGTGGAAATTGATGGAGATATTTGCATGCTCTTTTATTTAGCCAGCCTAAACAGCATGAAATAATCTATATTAGAAGAGTAGTTGTGTACTGGTACCAATATCCCAGATGCACTTAGTTTGATCTATTTTAATTTTAAATTAAGCTATATTTTCTTTGAAAGTAAAATTCTGGAGTTGGTTCAAAAAAATTACTTTGGATATAATAAAAAAGCATCAGCATATTGGGCGTTGGTTTAATCTTCATGCTGCCTAAAGCCTACCTGCCCACAGAGACTATACAGGAGTCTCTGAGTTGCTGTTTTTACTTTCTGGCAGAATTTTGCTAAATGGGGAACCTCCTCCAAGGCACACATTTAGAAATCGACTAAACACTTCCAATTTGAATTCTCATTTTTCAGCTGGGTGAATAATAGTCTGAGTATGAACTCACAGCTTGCAAAGAAGAATGCAGCTGTCTGCAAAATGTCACATGGAAAGAAATTTTTTTTCTCCTTTTTGGACAGGAGAGAATGGGGTGCAGAGTCAGCTGTGGCACATCAGTTGATCAAAGAAGTGGGGAAGAAATACAGAATTTTTAATAGTTCAGATGAACTGAAAGGTTGTTGAAGGATCTTAATATCTGAAATCCATTCACACAAAGCAGCCAGGTGGTTTGTTCAGTCTTTCCTCGGAGAAAAGCTGTTTATTCCACTACAAAGAGTCTCGGAGTTGGGCCAAGATTTGTTTGAGGCATGGAAACAGATGGGCAGGAGCTGTTCATTCCATTATCCCTTGAGCTGTGCTTGCCCTGTCAGCATCCCTGGTGTCTTCAGGGCTGTGTTGCTTAGGGCCCTAGAATCACGTGTTCCCTTCCACTACCATTTTTTCTCTATAAAGAACAAGAAGGAAATGATGACCTGTTATGTCCATGGTTGAAGTCTACCCAGCAATATGTTACATAGTGTCTTTTAAACAGGAAAACAGAATCTTCTGTATCTATTATAACCAGGGTATAAACCAAAGATGGACAAGCATCTCAGTGGTATAATTGGACTCTAATAAAGTATCCCAAAGCCATGGTGCTGATTCATGTCTCTTGAGATGGAAAACTGGCCAGTTATGTTAATTTGCTCTTTCAGTGAATTCTTGGTACTGTTGAACTTTGACGTCTCAAAAATACCTAAGCTTGCATTTTCTTCTTGCTATTTCCAACTGGATGAAATTAGGAAAAAAATTGCTTTAAAACCAAGGAAACTTCAATTGAGTTTTAAGACTTTAGAAGCATTTCAGGTTTGTCTAGAGAATCAAATTCCTGTTTATTGTGTCTCAAGCTGTCTACATCTTTCTGTGGCAATTTATCTTGAGAGACATTAATATTTCAAGTTAGTAGGAGGCTTTGATGAATATGCAAAAAGGCCAGACCAGCCTTGTCATTTGTCTGGCTATAAGCAGAGCTACAGACATGAAGAACTTTCAGTCCCATGCCTCCCTGCAGGGCACAGGTGCATCTGTCTGTGGTCTCATCCAGGATCAGAGCTCTGCCCTTCTTACTGAGAAGCAGAGGTGAACACTCAGGGGATGGTAAATTATCTTCAAACTGAAAGAGAGTAGGTTTACATGAGATACTAGGAAGAAATTCTTTACTCTGAGGATGAAGAGGCACTGCAACAGGTTGCCCAGAGAAGCTGTGAATGCCCCATCCCTGGAAGTGTTCAAGGCCAGGCTGGATGTAGCTCTGAGCAACCAGGTCTCGCGAAAGGTGTCCCTGACCACGGCAGGCAGGTTGGAACTGGACGATCTTTAAGGTCCCTTCAACCCAAAACATTCTATAATTCTAATAAGGCCACCAGCAAGAAGCCCATTCACATCTCTACATCTTTGCCTTCTGCTCTGCCAGAGCACTTTCACTTGTTCAGAGTGTGCTTAAAACACTGTCAATTGACTTCGCTACATACTCTGTACAATTAGTGGCTTCCACCACCAACAGCCTGATGTTACCATGACTTTAGCAGAATCCAGATGTACTGCACTGTACAAACCAAACTGCCTCAACTTCACATGGACTGAGAGTTCAGTGTTCAGCCCAAGCCCTAGATCAGCTTCTCATGAGCATATCTCCATGGACCACACATGCTGTTCCTACACAGAAGGAGGGAGGGCTTATGGGACAAATTAAACTCCCAGCAAATTGTGCTGTTTCAGTTCAAGAGAGTCTAACTGCTTTATGGTGCACAGGATGCAAAATACCTACAAGAGGTCAATTTTGGGATACCTGGCAACTGTGAAAGGGAATATGACACTATTTCAGATGCCCCATCTCTTTCTGATTCTCCTGTTTCTCTTTCTAGCCACATGGTTATGAAAAAAAACAATTGCCTATTCCCATGATTTCCACCACATAACACAAGGCAAGAAATCAACAGCCAAGGGCTGTAAGTTTCATCATCTTACAAGATGGTAAAAATAACTGAGGAGTTATTACAGGATGACTCGATCTAGCATAATACATCACAGACAGCAGGTGTCTGAAATATGTGGCACAGTATCTAAAATGCATGATATTGTTATAAAATATAAAAGGATATTATGAAATTGTACAGTTTTAGATGACAGACAAAAGATATGATTTGACAAGTCATATATTTTCATTTTTTTCTTTCTAGGAAAATTGTAATCTGAATACATTTGCAATACTCTACGGCAGTCATGTAGTCTAGGGACAGCAAGGGGAGAGGAAGGGAGAGGAGGGGAAAAAAGAAAGGAAAAGAAAGAAAGGCAGGATTTTAAGCTCACAACTGAGAAAGTTTCCATGTAGCAAACTGAATTATTTCATTTGTTTCCACTCTGATTAGTGAGAGATGTATCTGACCCATGTATCTTTCTAACTGCTTATCAGATCCTTTACAAACTCATCATATAATAGAGGAGTGCAGCTATTAAGCACAAAGGTAAGTGCAGACAGCTGTTTTTGCAGGCACATGAGCCACAAAACTCAGAGAAGCCCAGGCTCTGGGGTTTGAAGAACTAAAAGTACAGGAAGCTGGCTGCAACAGGAACCTTGTTTCATTCTTGATCACTCAGCTGATGGTATCTGACTAAAAAACTAGACAAATAAATCATTGATGCTTTACTATTTAGATCCTAAACTTGAAAGTACTTGGGAAACCACATCAGGCATACACATTGGAGAATGTGGAAAGGACTGTGAATCCAAAATCTTGTGTTTGCCTAAAGAGAGCCACATCAGTGCATTCTCCAATAAAGAAATCTTATCATGCTTTAAAAATCCTTTAAGCTAATGACTCTCCAATGACATAGGACTAAGAAAGATCTTGTTCTGTACTGGAAACCTAGGCTTTGAAGGGGAGTTGACATACAGTTAAAGGATTAGAAATACAGACACTAAGAGCCTGTGGTGTATTTTTTTTATAAATACTTTTAGCTTCTGCCTTCACTTCCATCCCACAATGAAGCGACAAGCCTCCTAAGAGAGTGGCAGGGTCCTGTGACACATTTAAGTCACCTAAAGTCTCTGAGGGGCATTGGATATGACAGCATAGTACCTCTGGGAAGCCAGAGCCATCACTTCAAGCAGTTTTCTGTTCTCTCAAAGCTTGATTGCAAAAATAAAATGAATGCAATGACATTTTCAAAAGTCTTTCCAAAAGAAATACGTGAGGCACATCTGTGAACTCATATAGGGTCATAGCAAGTCCCTAAGACCCGGTTCGTCTTGAAGCACAGCATACAGTTCTCTCATCACAGAAACAGTGGCAGCATAAGAAAATGGCTCAAAAGAACTATTTACTTGTTTTGTTTAGTGGTGTTTACATTGGTACCTCCTCATAATATTGTCTTAGCTCTTCTAAAATATATCTTTAGGAGCCATGCACTCCTTGTCAAACACCTGCTTTGAGCAGAGAACAAGTATTTGCCTTTCCTGAACATTGACTATGCCCATGAGGACAAAAAACTCCAGGTATTAAGACCTTTCTTTGTAGGGAAGAGCATGATATCTGTGGTAGTTCCCAACAGGATGCTATGAAGGTGCACCACCACTCAAAAAAAAGCATGAGTGATGAATGCTAGGTGAAGACAGAACCTACTCAGCTTGGATCCATCCCAGCTAATGTGCAGTGCCTGGGTAAGGAGGATAGTCCCATAGGATCACTCCCTCTGTCTGCAGCCATTGGAGAGAAGGAGAGAGACAGTTTTCATGGCATGACTTGCACCTTAGTTGTGTTTAATATTCTCTGGAGATCCTTTTATTTTGCTTTGATGCTTGAGGGGGTTTAGGGCAAGAAAATTCCCAAAGGAGAGGCCTTGGATAAGTCCTTATAGTTAAGTGAAATGCATCTTTTGTGCACTCTTCTGTTTTGGAGAGGACATCTGTCTTTTTTGAATTGTCTTTGCCTAATGTCTTAAATGTTACCATGGAAATAAAGTGTTATTTATTAACATTTATTGATCACCTACCTTCCTTTTTGCTTTTATGGGCAAATGGGCAGAACAGAGTTTCTTCACACAATTTTCAAAAGCTCAGGAGCAGAGAGGATTGATTAGATTTGAAACTAAAGCTCTCTTTGGGAAGCAGCAGCACAGCAAGAACCAGAGGTTGCAGGGGAACCTCCACTCATTCATTTCCCCAGTGCAGCCAGTCCCCACCTAAAGGAGTCCCCACCAAAGGGACTGTAGCCCCACACAACTCTCACCAGTTTATCCATCAGAACTGACTCCCAGCTCCTAGTTTCAGTTGCTATAAGCCTTCCTTTTGCTACCTCCTTTCCCTACCACATGCTGCAATAGTACAGGTGTAAGTTTCCTTAGGCACCAACATGCAGCTTTGCTTCTCTGTCATTTTAGTTTCCATTTATACCAAGGAGATATTTGTATCTCAGTAATCTTGGTGTTGTGATAGAATTCAGCATTAAGGAGTTTTCAGCTCCTTGTGAGTGGAATATGTCTGCATACCAAACAAGGCAAGACTGTGAGAGAAAATGACCTGCAGAGCCTAAAAATGCAGTCAAGGTAATGCAATAGATGCAGCAGTAGTGAACCACAGCAGGCAAGGTTAGAAACAGTAAAGACAGAGAAGGCAAAGGATACTTAAAAAAGGAAGAAATAATAATGTCTTTTCTAAGCACTTCTCAGTCCTGCCAGAGAAGGTTAGCTCCTAATGAGGGGGTCAGGGAAGACCTTTGAGTGTGACCATTCAAGGAAATTTTTCTACTTATATGTTTGATTACCCTCATAATTAGCTCATTATGAGTGCTTTCTTCCAAAGCATCTTCCCTATACTCATGCTATGTAAACTGAACAGTGTCAAAAGAGATCCTAAATTCCAGGTTAGTTTTCCAATTAAACATCATACATGAAGATATATTTGCCAAATGCAGGCAGCCATGAAAAAATGCAGGGTTTCTGTATGAATAGATATGAAAACGCAATGATATTGCCTTTCCTTTCTTTTAAAATGTCCTTTTAAAAGATTATTTATTTTAGCAATCCCCAAGTAATCAGAAGGCTGAGGGAGGTCAAAGAAAACAGGATGTTCTCTTGTGGATGAGCAGGAGAGGAGGTCTCAAACAAAACCACGTCAAGCTCTCAGTAGAGGCTTTCCCTGCCTTCTCCCAGGCGAGCAGTAGCACAGGCCTGTTAGACTGCAGAAATGAAGCACGGAGCCTGCTCCAACATGCCCCTGTGCCTCTCACTGCCCATGCAGCACGGAGGCCTGGCCAGCCCCTAGGTTGGGCTCTGCTTTGTAAGCAAGACTGGCAAAATCAGGTGATGCTGGCCTTTGTCTGGTCCGGCAGCTCACAGCTGAGCAGCAGCCCTTTCAGCTTAACATGCAACACCGTCTGCAGCGGGTTTCATCGTGGGCTGATCAATAACATTATCAAGCCCATGTTTTCTTTCAAGCTCTGTCAAACCTATAAGTACGAACTACTCCCACAGCCAGGTTATTTTTAAATTTGGGGATTCTTTTTGTATTTTTATTTCCCCAGACCTTTGTTTTCTTATAGAAGGTAGAGACATTTTCACAGCACTTTGAAGGACATCATATTATTACAGGTAGGACATACATATACATATACAGACCTTACCTATTAATTCTCTGCTTGTCATGGCTTCTCTCATGCCAGCTTTGGCCCACCCGAGTTCCACAGGAAGCTCCAATAGACACCCTTTGTATCCAAACCTCACCTCCTACCTCCTCCCTTTCTGTCACCACTCCTCCTTACACCTTGCACCCTCTTCCTTCATCAGTGATTGTCCTTCGTGCACATACAGCTCCTTTTCTCCTTACAGAATGCTTCACTCTTAGATGTCGTTCATGCATTCACCTTTCCTTTGAGAAACTTTGTTGTAATACATCCCTACTTTCTTCCGCTGGTGTGCCTTTTTTCCCTCATCTACCTCCACTGGGTTCTCCAGTGTCCATTTTGCTTTGACTCCCTTCAACCTAGACACTGTCCATGCTTCCCTTTTCCTTTTTCTTTATGCTTCCCTTTTACATGAGAGGCTGGTGGCATAAGGGAGAAGCAGCTGAGATGCTCAGGAGGAAAACTGTGGGGAAAATAAGTTTTCCCAAGAGCACACTTTCCCAAGAGCTTTGCTGTTCATTGCACACATGCAGCTCTCTGTGAGGTGGAGGTGTCCTGCAGAGCATGATGTGTCCTGTGTCTTTCCAGCAGGCCCCAGCTGTTCCCCCCTGTTGGGAAGATCTGCAGAGGCTGTAATACAGGCAGCCCTTTGTGTTTTCTTCCTGCACTTTCATAGTCACTAATAATGATCCAGAAATACCAGCAATGATCAGTTTAAGCCACAGGTTTTCCAAAGAAGTTAAAACCTTTCTTTCCATGTCTTTCATTATAGCTATTCATCACAGCAATTCGTAGTATTGACCAGGACAAATATGTTTGTTAAGCAAAGCAGGGGGAAAACATAGAAATCTCCATAAAGCATACACAGCTGGCAGTTGGCTGGCAGGAGGGATATGATGGAGATGAGTATTTGCAGACAATGCAAAAGTTATTGTGACAGCTGCTGATTGCAAGCCTTCTGTGGTTAACTCAGAGCCCAGCCGAGAGCTCAGGAAGAGAAGAGGAAAGAAAAGCCATGGGAAAACTATGCCAGGCACAAAATAATCCTCTGCTGAAAGGTGCTGCACAGTATTTATGCTGCAGTTGTAATGGGCTTAACAACAGAAGGACTTAATGGATATTGGCACGCAGATAACGATAATTTCTTTTTGTACCCTATGTCAGTCAAAGAACCACAATGACAAAATAGCAACTTTTCCTTTCCCTGCCTCATCTACCTTTCCTAATGTCGGGTCTAAACATCCTTGGTGCAAAGACTTCCCCATACCACGTGTAAGCAGGGAATCAAGCAGTAAGCAACTAATGGAGACATGTCCAGCTGGGTCACAGCTGGCCCCAGCAGAAACAAGGGTCTATGACTTCACTGTGCAGTGTTATTTTAGATCGGAAAGAAACAAGTCAGCTTTTCTGCCATAAATTCAGGCTTCCATTTCTTTTGATGATTTACAGTACCCATGGATGTGTTGGTTTAGCTTGTCACAGTGAAAGTTGACTGTGGTTACTATCACAGAGGATGTTGCACAACTTGAGCTATAGGGGGCACAGAGATTTGGAGGAGTGTTACTTTTTTTCTTTATTTCAAATATTAGTTTTACAAATGTTGTAAGACTTCTGACTGCAGACCCTTCAACAGCTCCCAAGGCTGTACACAGATCATAGTTCAAATACCACAGAAAAGTCCTTTTTCTCTCCAATAACTCTGCTAGATATATCAATTTAGCAGTTGAAATTGTTTGAATTTAATAGTAATATCATATTTTCAGTAGATGCACTGAGTTTTAACACATCTCTGAAACCAGTTCCAGTTTATCACAGCAGTTTTAAATCCTTGTGAGTGAACAGCAAACTCATCAGTGACAATTTTTTTTTCCACCTGATGTCTTTATTTAGGCACCACCACAATTGCACTGATATCAATATCTCCATCTTTGAGTAGAGATTTCATGGATCACCACAAATGATAAGCTTGTAAGCAGCCAAACTACTCAGTCACACACATCCCCCTGTGATCTGGAAATGAAGCAGAAACCTGTTGTCCCCAGGAGCAGCTATCAGCTGCCATGCTTTAAATCAGCTGCAGTTCCAAAGTGCCTACAGGAGAGCATTTATTTAGTCAGCAGCATATTCCTTATAGCAATTAATACCTGCAATATCAGCTTAGTCTTGGGAACTAACAGGCTGCAAGAACTCATCCAGATGACAAGGATGTAGAAACACCAGGGGCAGACAATTATCTCTGTCCATTTCTTGTTTTGATGTGTACCATTTATGGCCCTCACTGCTCAAACAAGGAGCCTCTGAAGTGCTCTCAGGCTCCAAAATGAAATGCTAACAAGCCCATGGATGCGGTACAGCAGGAAGCTGGCACTCACTTCAGACCGTCAGGCTGTCTCTAATGAGCAGGGAAGCACATGCAGACCTGCATCTTCTCATGCTCAGTGCTCCAGGCAGATTGTAGCTGAGGAAGAAAACACCACAGCATCCTGGATGCCTTCAGAGAAGCAGCAGCTGTTTCCTGGGAGCATCCTGCCTCATTGTGTTCCATAGGGGTAGGTGGAACACAATGCAGATTAAAAAAATCAAATTCATCCCCTGTGCCTAAAACTTTGATTTCAGAGACCCCTGCACTTTAGTCTTGACCCCCTGTGTCCTGAGAACTGCATTTGTATGTCTCTGAGAAGTCAGTGAGACAATAGTTTTGCCATTTCTCTTAACTTCCTGGATTCCTTCCTCTTGTTGCAAATCCCAGCTGCTGACTTCCCATTTGTTCTTTTATTACAGTCTCTTTTTTGTTCTCTCCATTCCAATATTGTTTGTTCCTTTAGTTCTGCCAGTACTTGGAGGGAGGAGAGTCTGAGCAGGGTGGAGAAATGTTCTATAAAATGAAGGTTGTATTGTAGAAACAGTCCTCTTCATGCCATATGTTAGTGGGAAAAGATCTGGAAGCATCTCTTCTGGTTTTATTTTCCTTTTCTAAGGAAGATACATGGTTCTATAACTACAGTGTCAATGTCAGCTGCAGGAGATCTGAATGCCCTTCCTTGCTTTTTTAGGATTCTTCTGTAGATGTTTTAGTAGTTTGTGAGTCTTGGACTAGAAATAGAAAAGCAAATACGAAAGCCTTCCTATTTTTGCAGTGTACATCCATTAGTCTCACTCTAATCAGGGAGATCAGAGTGGGGCCTTTCACCCAAAATAAGTACATCCCTCATCTGCTACAGAAAAAGACTACTTTGGGAACTTTAAGATCCATAAAGTTGCTACTTGAAGTAAAGACTTTTAACAAAATTCTATGGTTAAGAATTTCAGAGGTGAGGAAAAGATATAAGAAATGGCAGTACACAGGATGAAATTAAATTGTAAAATGAAGAGTCTTGTGATGAGATCCAATTTCTGAGAAAACAATTTATCAGTAAATCTTGTTGAACAATTGCTGGTAAAGAATTTGCCTGATGATCTTCTCTCCATGCTTTGTAGAGACAGTAACTAGCAGATTGTGATTGCTTCCAAACAGTTTGTTATTCAAAATTATTTAATGACATTTTGGCAAGACTGTTTTTATTAGTAGCTTATTATTCACAAGAAAGCCATGCAGTTATGCCATTATTATTGATAGTATTTCTATTCCCCAGCTGCAGAAGTGTAAGCTTTAGTCATCCAGTACAAATACTTCACTTTCCCCAGGTGCAAGAGCACAAAAGCATCAAACCTCTTTCTGGGGGTGAATATATAATTAAAACTCTAGCTTGTTACTGTAAGGTGATAATAATCCTGAAAGGGCTGTGCATGCAATCTGTATCAATTAATTTAGAAAGTAAAAAAAAACAAAGGAGAATTGCTGGTGGTGCATTAAAACATCTCCTGTGCCCGTTATTCTCATCCGTTGTCTGTAGAGAAGGTTGTCAGCCGTCTGTAGAGAGAGCCGCCACCTACAATAGTAGAAAAACATTGATCTTTTCAGACTAGCAGTGCCATAAATTATCATTTTTATTAAGGAAATTCCTACTTTATAGGGGGAAGCAGAGGCACCAAGAGGGTACAAACTCTATGAGAGAACCAATAATGCAGCAGAGTTCTCTGAATGGGCAATGAACTTGCCGTGCACTTCATTGCTCTCCCTTTTGGGAATGATCAGCTCTCTAGGGCTTTTTCTGCCTCTTACTGTGTCTCTGATGACATCTGCAGTAATAATGCTGTGTTCAGAAGAAATGAACATAAACTGAGAGACATTCAGGCTCTCTGATATGATGAGTGAGTCATGGTGGGGATGACAGAAAAAGGGATCAGCTATGTGTGCTACCTGGTTGACAATAATCCCAACACAGAAATGTTGTGTTCTTGAACCTCAAAAGAGCTGTTATAGGTTGTCAGAGGTAAGAATAAGAAATTAAAATCTATAGAAAGCACTTGACAGAAGCTTCTTTAACATCACAGCTGATGCCTTCCAACCCCGATAGAGTTTACTAATCACTGAGAGTTATGAACACCCAGTCTGGAATAAAAAAATGTTCTCCCTTAAACAGACTTTAGATATATTATTTGTCTTTAGCTTTCCTTTTCAAGGTAGCTCTATTTTCACATATTAAAATTATGCAGCTCTGAAGTCATTAATATTTTCATTTTTAAGAGCTCTCTTCTGTGAACACTGGAATATCACATCTCTTTTACCAATCACTAAGTTTTTTCATTTAGACTATTCTTTTTTCTCTCTGTCTTGTTCTTAATTTCATTCTCAGTTCCCAACTTTTATGCCACACCATGTTCATCTGTCAGAAGAGAGAAAAAGGAGCGAATGTCAGACAGAATATAGGCTATCTTTTGTGTGAAGATTTGCATGGTTCTCCAGGTGATTTTCTCTTGAGCTTTTAGTATTTTCCTTGCCAGCCTGAAGGGTAAAAAAGGTCTGTACCATGAGTATTTGTGTATGAAAGGAAGCTGGGGGTGAAGGGAAAAATGGACTCATTCTTTTTTTGTTACTGATAGCAGAATGCAGACAGGTATATGCATATGACGTATATTTAATTCTCCTAGTTATAAAGGACTATAACTAAACAACACAGTCTGATGCAGTTAACATTGAACAGAGGTAGCTGCAGCATCAGTGCACATAGCTTTTCACCTTTCCCTTTCCCCCTCGTCAGTACAATTAATGACATTTAGCCATCCAATAAGAAATGGTTTGGGACCTGTACTATGCTGATGTGTAATAGAAAGTTTCAGATTCCAGTAAGCCTGATTTATTCCACCCATCTGAAAGAAGGCTGGATCTTATACAAGTAGAGGTGGAATGTGATGAAACTCTGAGATGAAGCATGTCCTAGTCCTTTGAACAAGAAACATAACACTGAAGTAGACTCCATCAGGCCCCTAGGAGAGATTTCGGTCCCCAAATTTGAGCTACAAAAACATTATACATCTCATCTAATATCAAAGTTTTCCCCATAGTCAGAAGATAAAGACAGATGTCTCCAAATGGGTGTCCATCTTAATAAAATGTCTGACAGAGAGAAAATGACTTGTGGTTGATTAACTTCTTCCTCTCTGGGAGCCTAAAGGTCACCCTAATCAAGTTATTCCAGACGCAGAGGGGGGGAAGACAAGTAAGATGAATCCCACTTGAACTAGGAATTTTCTCCCAGCCATATTTGTTCTGGAATATTCCATTCCCCTCTTCTACTCAGAGTCCCATTCACCAAGTAATGATATGCAGAAACTTTTGATCACTTTTGGCTTGCCAAGCCCAAATAACCATAAGAGAGGAAACCAAGTTTCAGTGTGCTAAATGAATTGTCAACAGAAGCTTATTGAAAATCCTCTCCTAGAGCCTATTACTGACAATAAAGTTGAAGCCAGAAAGAATTCAGCTTGCCAGTCTGTATGGGATTTCAGTGTGTTTATTGAATACTTCATTGCTACTTATAAACAGAGTGCATTTGACAGTGAAATCATCAAAGGACAACAAACATGGACTTCAATAAACATAGACTCCAAAAACATTATGTGCATGGAATGATTTTTGTAATAATTCTGGGTTACTTCAGTTTTCTTGACTGAAATTATTCCTCTAATCCATTTATGCAATTAGGCTAGAGACTTTTTGATTCTGCTATTACCTATTTCCACTGTCTCTTAAGAATTGTAGGAATCTGGAGGTGCTGTTACTGTGCAATTCGTATTTTGTAATCCCTTTCACCACCAAAAGGGTCAAACACAGTGCCTTACATTTGGGGCATGGGCACTGACTGTTAGTGTTAAATTTTGTCACTGAGCACAAATTTAGTGTATCACTTTACCAAGGTAAACACTAAATGTTTTTGAAACAGTGAAATATGAGAGTGGTGAGAACCCTTGAAGACAGAGAAATGTTCCAATTTGTGTTCAGATTTGATCAGCACTGGCTAATCTTACCCAGTTGAGTCACGAGGGGAAGGGAAGAAAACACCGACTGGCCTGCACACTGACTAACACAGAGTCTTGGGAAAATGCAAGATGTGGCTGTGTAACTAAAGACTTTATAATGTATGTTTTACAAGCAGGACAAATTAAGATTCCACAAGCATTTCTGATGCTGGCATTTTCTAATTTCTCAGTGCTTGACTTTGCAACTTTCTTATTGTTCCTTAATTGTAGATCTCTATTTACTTCTATATATCAGCATATAAGCATGTTTCATGATCACAAAACACTCCTCTCCTTTCCCTGCTCAAGAGTACAGAGGCAGATAAGGAGAGAAATTGCAATTATTGTTCTGCAGATGGATGGTAGTACTTGCAGGCTGGGTGTCCAATTCGTACCTGTGAAGACAAGTGAGACAGAACTGAACTGCTGCACCACAGATATCAGGTCAGTGCAC
The DNA here is from genome assembly GCA_035041135.1 of Platyrinchus mystaceus. Lineage (NCBI taxonomy): Eukaryota > Metazoa > Chordata > Aves > Passeriformes > Tyrannidae > Platyrinchus > Platyrinchus mystaceus. Next base: position 28,348,630 of record JAWWLV010000121.1, on the reverse strand, counting down.
TAAAAGAGATGGACATTAAAGAGTAAAATAACAGTACTGAAGATATAAAAAGGGCAATTAATGACTGCAAAGTCCAAACAGGATGTCAGCTGTCAAGTGCCCTTAATCTCATTCCAGTGACAGTTACCTCCAGCATGGAGTGCGGAGACTGTTAAGGAAAGCACCATGTGGATGTGCTTCTTCAGTTCTTTTTCCTTTCATTGGTGATACTCCTCACAGAGAAGTTCTGCATGTTTCCAGCAGAGACTGATGACTGGTTTTATCAATAAAAGTCTGCTCTGGACCAGAAAACATACACAGTTTCCTCATGGAACTACTGTCAGGGTGAAAGACACTCCAAATGGTCTTAGGAGAGATGCAGGCAGCTGTTTCAGATCATGGACCCCACTTCTGTCCCTGCACTGAATGAAAAAGACTTTTCCTCTGTGGATATATAGTGACTTTCCTGGTATTCCTGGCTTGAATTAAGATTTCATCATGAGAAATGTAGTGTTCACCCCAACTCTTTCATTTAAAGGGCATGCCACTTAAGCTAGGAACAGAATGAAGGAGGGAAATAGCCTGACACAAACTCACAGCATGGTCAGAGGATCAGAGAAGTCAGCCCTTTGCTGTGCTTCCCAGTTTGAATACCACTTTGAATAAGCTTTCTTTCAGCCACACTTGCCTTGTTTCTCTGAGATGCTCTGCACTCAATGGTTGGCACCACTAAGAATCCAGATAGACAAGCACATGATGAAATACAAGTTTTTGACTACTGCTGATTACAGAAAATTCTGAGTCATATCTTTAAGATTCAGGACATTAAAATGAGCATGATACAGTGACAGAAATATATGCAGCCTTGTTTCCCAGATATCTTGTCTTTTGCAGACTTATGCTCTGCTTCCCATAATCCCTTTAATATAGAAAAATAAAACTCCGTGAGGATCTCTGATGGGCACAAGGGATGACTTCATATCCTTGTACTTAGCTGATCATGAGCAACTCAGGCAGCATTGGAACTCTTAACACTAATGCCATATGGGTTTTTTATTAAAATCACAGGAAGATGTGAAAATCCAGTCTTTTGTTCATCTTGAAATTATACTTTCAAAACCAACTACTGCTTAACTACTAAACTAGCCATCCACTCATCTGCAGGCAAAACACTCAGCCAGCTAGAGCTTTGCAGTTCCTCTGATCCGCGTAAAAACACATCAAGCCAGTAAATGAGAAAAGAAAATGCCTCTAAAGAATGGTTGCCTTTTGAATTTGTACCGATTATTAGTGTGGTCTCAAGTATCATCTTGGTCCCACATGGCAGGATGGTGCCACAGTACAAGAAATTTCTACGGAACAATTTTAAAATTATCAGACCTTTAAGCTGTGTGACATAGCAGGCATCATATCACCATCACTCCTCTGTTCTCCACCTGCAGAGAGTTGCTATGATGCAACTTTGTTGACCCCCCGCTGAAGAATTTTATATAGAATAGTATCAAGCCCTTAGCACTAGTGCAGCTTTGTAACCCAGCCGCTCCTAAGCAGGATCACCTCAAAAATTTATGTTTAAAGCAAACTGGATCAGGCCCTCTGTTTTTATTCATTATTCAGTTTCTTACCCAAATATCAACCTTTGGAGTAGCATGATAGCAGGTGGATGAATAAGAAATTAATAGCATCACAACAAATTGAGGTCAAAGAAGCTATGACCTTTATCTGTCAGAATGGAAGTAAAGACTTAGTTATTCCCTGCAAACACAGGAAGTAAAGCGCAACTAACATATTCCTGGCCAGAATACAGAGACAGACTGACACTACATTAAAAAAAAAAAAAAAAAAAAAAAAAAAAAGAGAAGAAAAGAAAAGTAAAAATAAATTAGAGATAGCAAAACAGAATTAGAAATATATATTGGTCAACGCAAATACTCTTATGCTCTTCCCATGGTAAAAATGCTCATCAGAGAACATTTCCAAAAGCTTGTAAAACATTGTGCTGTCCAAAGCTGTTTTCCATGAGAGACCTAGCTCTGAGAAGCTTGTGTTTTGTTGGGTTTCTACACTAACTATTTTTCTAACTAATATACAGCTACTCTGATAGTTACAGATCCTACATAGTGACCACAGCTGAGGACTTAGCTCAGCATCACTGAAGCTGACCTGAGTTCATGATAAGCTGCAATATTTAGAATGAATAAAGACTTAGCAATTGGCAAAGGCAAAGCTCTGTACCACTCTGCTTATGCTGGCGAAAATAACCAACTGGTAGCTCAGGTATGGGTTTCCAATACCCTTTTTGAGCAGGATTTCAAGTCAAAAACTCCTCACATCAGGGGATAGAGGGATTCCTGAAACATGGCCATCAGAGGAGCTGCACAAGGCAGCGTATGATAGGTCAGATCCTGAAAGCAGTTTGGTTACTCTGGGGAACTGCTGCCAGTTGGCTCACAAAACTGGCTTCCATCACCTTAGCAATTCAGTGGAGTTACATACCACCAAATCAGTAATCCCTATGTCCTTCCATAGCAGAGATGAGATCTTCTGCATCTTTAGGAGGCTCTGTCCATTTTCATTACACCATCACTGTAGTCACTGAATGGGCCTTTGAAACTCCCTTACACATGGGCAGGTATGTTTTATTCCTGTAAAAGGTCTCATCTCCACTGACTTCAGCTCAACAGTGACTTTTCAAAGCAGCAAACCCTACCGTGCTACTGCACACTCTCAAGTGGAACAGGCCTGCAACATTGTCCCAGAAAGATGAAGATTTCATTTGCATTTGCTGAGCATTTAAATTATGTGTATGTATTCCCTAGCAGCTGGTTTAGGAAAAGCTACAAAAAGGTTCCTTTTTGTTTTCTTATGTAGGTAAAGATTACCTGACTTTAGTCCTACTGTATGATCTCCAGTTTCTAAGGAGATAACCATCTTTCTAATCCATTAGGTTATTGCATTGACAGATTTTGTATTGGTGGTGGCTTAGTGCATTCAGGAAACTCCTTTACTTTTTTAAAATCAATGTCTTTATTACTTTACCTTCATAAAGTGCCTTCATTAAATAAATTCATTGCTCTGCCTTACACATGCATACATTCAATTACTGTAGAATGTGACCACATTCTATGCTTTAGTGTAGGTTTGTTGGTTATGAGTGGAGAGATTAGTGTTTATATGTCTTTTTGCCCATTTCAGAAAATACTTAGACTAATTATATCAGGCCATGATCTTCTCTCAGTGACCAACTCCCCTAAGACTCACCTTTCTATTTCCCACTTTCCCTCTTTTCTTTCTTCCAAACCTCAGTTTTCCCTCCTGAAGAGCCATGTCTGCTTCTCAAGCTAAGCTTTCTATAACCTGTTGAGTTCAACTGGTTCACTTCCTGAAAGAGTTGCTAGGCAAAGAGGAAAAGGAGGAAGTTGTCTCAACACAAAACTCCACATATCTGAATTATGTGGATTAGAAGGAAACCGATGCCTCGTGTTCAACATTTGTAAAGGGTGAAATGAGGTGAATATGAGATATGTAATCCTTATAATTCCTTTTGAAGGGCTTACTGTGTGGATCTGCTGTTCAATTACCTATCGGCCAGCAAGAAGATTATAAAGGGAAAGAAATTCTTGTGATATACAAAGGGACTTTAACCTGAAGTACAACTGAGAAGATTTTGCAGGCTGAGCACTATGTCATTTCTTAAAAGAGGAAAGATGGACTTTTCCCCTGTAGATCCACAGGTCTTATCTTAATTCTGCCTCCTGTGTTTTCAAAGTCTTACATTAAGTGGGAAGTGGCCACCTCACTCCTACTCTCTCTTCTCTTTCATGTGAATCATGAGGCATAAACTTTATGTAGATCCACTGCAAAGACAGATGTGTTATTAGCATTTGCTCGGGGCTTGATCTCAGAAGCTGGGCTGAAATAGGAAGGAAAATTCTTTTTCTCATTATTAAGGAATGACACCACCTCAGGGGAATTTTGTGATCTCCTAGAGCAGGAGAAGCTTCAGTTTTTGCTAGATGAAATCAAAATATTGGTCCCTCTATGACACAAAAACACAGAGCTTTTATGTTTTGTGCAGGAAGCACATTATTTGTGACACTCACAAATGGATAGCCAGGATCATCAATCTGCCTCTTCCACAAACAACAGTTATTCTGGTGGTGGAAGACTTCAGTAAATCTGGGAATGTCCTCAACTACCTGTCTGTAGCCACAGGGGTAGCAAGGAACATGTGAGCACTGCAAGGGACTACAGTTGCCTGAATGCTTTCACGAATTTAATACTTCCAGACTAAAATTAATCCTTGTGGAGTAAACCAGAGGAGGACTTCAGCTTAGCTATAATAAGAACTTGCCTGTAAGAAAGTTGTTTGCATCCAGAGTGGCAATAGGTAATCATGCATCTGTGTCACAAGTTCTCATCAGTGTTGTCTCTACTTGCTGGGACAACGTTTGCCTTCGTGGAAGAACCAAATTTTTACTTCTTACACTTGTAGTACTGCAGCAGTCAGTGGGGCCAAGCTGGGGGACAGTACACCAATGACCCCCTAAATACTACTAAATACCCCCTAAATGCTGAGACTGTAAGCAGCATTCCCTGGTTTTCAAAGACCTCTTTGCCCTTCCCTGCATCTGCAGGCTTTAGTCTGTTCTTTCGGAGCAGCATCTACAGCCATGCTGCAGACTGGCTCTGGGAAGAGGAGGACACTGCTCCAGCCCTGTCTCTCCAGCTGACTGCAGCTCTTTTATGCTTGGCTGCCTCTGGGTTTGTTTTCATAATTCAGCTGTTTGAGCATCATTAAAGTGGCTCTGACTGGAGCCTATGATAAGATAGCAATCAACATATGAACCAAAGTGACTGACTCCACAAATAATATTTGCCTGTACTGTTATGAGAATAATGAAGCTGCTACTGTAAGATTCCCAGGAGCCAGCTGACAAGGAGAGGGTATCAGTCTTCCTAGAAAGGTGGATGGAAAGGGCCTTTGCAATAGTCTAATGTGCTTACCTCTTATTCAGTTTTGGATACCAATATGCATAGCACGTTTCCAGCAAATGTTGCATGGGTTACAATTCCCATGAGGGGAAGTCAAAACCAACATATGGTGGCAGTGGGTACATCCAAGCTTTTTTGAAGATTCTGATTTACACAAATGTGCATGGTGAAAACCACATTTTGCATTATGTACTAAAAAGTGTCTGGATCTTGGTGTAGCAGAGGGCCTGAGTTTTGGAAGACCAGATACAGACAGCACAGGGCTCCAGTGTCAGGATGTTTCTTTAACATGACAAAAAACTTTGCTATTCACAAATTCTCCAGCTGGTTTTCTGCAATTCCAAATAACATGGCACAGTTACTATGTAGCTTGCTTTGAATTAAGAATATTGTTGTTGACTCACGGTATAATTCAACTGCACAGGCACTGAGGGTGGGTCACATCCGCATTTACTGATGTAGAGCAGGGCTGAAATGCTGGGGCAGGGCTGCACTGGCCTAGCTGGCCCAGTGTTTGCCTGTATTGATTCTGGCTCTACTGGCTGCTTCTTTTCATTAATATCAAATATAAATGTAAAAGAAGAGATCAAATAGCAGAGGCTTGCACTCTTGATCTGTCTGCGAAGGGATGCCTCAGAACATCTTCATTTGAACTATGCACGTATGATTAGCCAATCAGTGACAGGAAGCAAAATCTTCCTTGTTTACAACCTGCAGTGTGCCAGCAGAAGCTCTCTCAGGCTCCAAAAAGCCACTTCTAACCTTTTCACAAACTTCAATGAAAATAGGGGTGTTTCCTTCTTTCTGAGAGTAACTTACCTCCTCCCAGCACACTGTTAATTGATCCTTATGAACTGTTCAAGAGTCTCATTGGCAGAGCTCAGAAAAATATTATCCTGACAGAATTTTCCAACAGAAAACCCAATTTTTGTACAGATTTTTTTCGCATATTCCTCATTAGCCCTCTCACTTCCTATCCCACCACGACCATGATGATTATTGTTTTAAAATTTCTCTGCAGACAAGTATGTGTGGATATTTCCTGACAATCTTCAGTGATGATGCTGCTGAGTCTATGCCTGCTGATCCTTGACTTCAGGTGGGGTCCTCAGCCATTTCTGGTTTCTTTGTCTTTTCTCAGCATCATGGTGCCAGAGGAACTGATGCTGCATGGTTCTTGCTTTAAACTGAGGAGGACATTTACCTTTTCAACAGTTCCACCTCCAAGAGAGAACTGATCTCAGCTTCATGCTTTATCTTCTCTTCCTTTCCCTACCAAAAATTTAAGTCCCTTTCTCTGTGCCTCCTCTTGCTACTGGTTTCAGTTTGCTCTGTCTCCTTACTTTTTGCTACTTAGGAAAGAAACTGCAGCAATATCATAAAAAATATTCCACAGATACTCTAGGACTAGCCTCTTGTGTAAGCACCTGGGTGGGCCGCAGCTTTTCCTTGTTTGACTTTGGATAAATTAATTCTGCTCAGAACTGAAAAGAAAGTTAAGGACTTAAAGTAGAACATAGGAAGATTCTGCAATGCTCAAAACTGCCACTTGTCCAATGCCTGATGTTAAAGTTTCCTCAGTTTTCAACATTTAAATCCCTTTCTCATTCCATATCCTGCTTCTGCACCTGGCCAGAGATGCCATGGTCTTGACAGGGCTTTTGCTGAAACCGCACTGGGATTCAAAAGTTTGTCTATGTTCTGTATGCCCGGCCAAAGCAGTTGATGTGCTGCAAAACCTTTACCAGAACAGTCTTTGCAAAAGAAAAAGCAATTCAATTCCTTCCAGCCACCAGTGGGCAAGCTCTGCAGCAAACACTCATCCAGCAAGAGAAGTGTCTGTGAACTGTGTCAGAGCCACCTCTTCCCAGCTCTGGGACAATACCCAAAAAACATATCTGAGCTCTCTGCAACCTGTTTATTGAAGCTGCTCCTTCTGGCATGAATTTATAAAAGGTTCAGTGGGCCAGAAGAGGCAGTAGCAAGGAAACTGCCTTTCAAGCTCATGGATCTCATGGGAAAGAAGAGTCCTGTGTTTAAGTCCCTCTTCCAAGGACAGTTTCTGTGGTCCTGGTTGTGACAAATCCATAGAACTAATCTGAAATGCAGATGAAACATTTTGTCATAATCATCCTCAAAACTAGGCTATAAGCTCCACAGAGGAGAGGAAAGTAAAGATGCTTCCTTGTTCTCCATGTTTCTTTATTGGTTGCCTCACTTGACTCCTTGCTGAGGCTGAAGGTTGTCTTCAGTCTCGTCCAAAGACTTTGTGCTCCTCTGTGGTGGGTTAACCTTGGCCAGCAGGCAGTTACCCAGCCAGCATCTCTCTCACTGCTTTCAACAGGCTGTATGGATATACCTGCTCTCTATGGAGCATACCATATATCTAACATGGAAATACCATGGTCCTCTCCATGTTTTGCAGGGGAACCTCTGCATCTGGAGCACCGGAACCTCCAACAGCCCCTGCCCTGAGGAGCTGCTAACGCCTTCATACAGAGCAAGCAAGTGCAGTGTGGGCACAGTTTGTAGGTCCCACACTTTAAAATAGGGATTAAAATTTTCCTATTATTTAGTGGTACCATTTTAATCAAATTAGTCATCCTTTGTAAAGTGTTTGGTTAGGAATTGCCTCTTAATCTGTACATGGATAATATTTAGCTTTGTGAATTCAATAACTATGTTGGAGTCCTAAAGTGCACTGTAATATAAATAGTAAGAATGACTATGTGAATTCAACTCCTTTTCCTTGCCACCTGTTTTTAACAAACAACTTCAGAGACAAGATCGTTAGAGGAAAACAAAGAAATGTTCATGCATGTCAGAAGAGCAGAGCATAGCAGTGTATGACATCTGCTCAAATGAAAGCAGCATTTAGCTGAAATTTTTCATATTCTTAGCAAACTGATCAGAGAATGATGCAAATTAAGGATTATCTACAGAAATTATTCACCAGCAAACAAATGAAGGAAAAAAATGCTGTCTGTGGGCAGTTCAGGAACAGGAAAAGAAAAAAAAGTCAAATCCTAGATGCTGTTCATCTAATGAATTATTCACTGTGAATTAACTAAACACCAGTTGTATTTATACAGCATTTAGTAACATGAAGTGATGTGCAAGCATTATCTTTGTCTACAAAGAAAAGCTGAATGATTTAAATTAAATCAGAGCTTAAAGATATGAACAAAATGTGTCATCTGACCCACATAAAATTGGAATTGTTTCGTATTTTTCATTTTAAACCTGGTTGATGAACATTTCTGAAAATTACATCAATATACTGTTCTTCTGCCCAACTCCAGTGCAAATGCAAAGGAGAGTTATTGGTGCAAAGTTTATGCATCCTTTGTAGGCTGTTATTAGAGTTTCATCTGCTGCTGACTATGCAGGACTACTTGTACTGCTCAGACACTGAGTGCTAACAGGCTCAGGTTCAACAGTACATATTACTGAATTGAATAATACTAAATTATAAACAAATGGTCTCAGAGGTAGCACAGGAGTGGCAGGAGTAAAAATCCTGAGACTCCACTCTTGGACTTGTGGGTCACAATTCTGATATTTCAAGTGAAAAAGAAATGAGTAATGGCACATTATCATTTATTGTATTTGCTCATCCAACAGTCACGTAGTTTTATTCCCCAGATTTTGCTCTCAAAAAATTCTTTTGCCATCACTAGACACATTGCTGAAAGTGCAGTGCAACGTTTGCCAGCACCTTGGCAAAGCAGTCACGGTACGCAGCTGCGAGATGAGAGTGGCCATTATGTAAGCAACCATATTTTGTGATGGATGCCAGAACATGTACCTCTCTTCCTTTTTTAAGGAGTTAGAAGTTAAAAAATATTAGAAGCAGAAATGTCCTTTCCCTTTTCTTTTAAGCTCCGAGGTGGGATGGAGGATATTTCTCAGGTCCATTTCTCTCTTGCCTGGCCTCCCTGAATTTTCTACCAGATCCTGACACTGTTTCGAGGTGGTGACTGACCTCTGTGAGGTGACTGTGCTTGTCAGTGCACTGCCCGTGGTGGGCTGGAAACAACCAGGGGACAAGCAAGATGGTGGGTTCCTGCAAGATTTTGTCTCACCCTGAGGCCAGCAAGAACTTGAGTACCTGTTCTGCCCAGCACCATCTGGGCTTCGTGGCCATGGTGTCTGCCCAAACAAAGAAGGCAAAGCAAACTCTGCCCACCAGCACTTATAAATGAATTATGCAAGAGAGGCAAAACAATAGCAAAGAGAGTAACTTACTGATGACAAAACAGAAATTGATAACAAAGTCACTCTCTTAAGTCCCTGTGTGACATGCTAGCCCCAAAAGAGTCCTTTTAATTTGTGATAAAACTAAAAAAGTCTAGGAAAGAGAGTATCTGACTGATGGATCCTCCAGGATATAATTAATGCTGAGTTATTTCACTTTCATTAGCTTTCAGAAAAAAGAAAAAAAAAAAAAAAGAAAAGTGAAATGTATAAATGGCCTTGAATGAAAGCAACAGTATTTTCTGGAGTGATTTCATGGGGACAAAAAATTCTCTTCCTACTTCCTTGAACTCCCAGCTAGGTAAAATTCAGTCAGCTTCTGAATGCAGGAAAATGTTTTCCAACCCAACTGTCTGTCACTCCTCCTCATTCTTAAGCATTTTCTTGGTCTCGTCCTTAGGTGTCCCAGAGATGTTACATTTTTTGTATTTTTGGAATCACTAACTTCTACCCACAGCCTCAGAGTGTGAGAAGTCCTTAATTACACATGAGTGCAAGTGAGGCATGGGCACAAATTGAGCCTATTCCAGGAGAAAAAGGATGAAATGGAAACGGAGATTCAGAGCTGGAAGTCTCAGCTGCCACAGTCCTTAAGGCACCGTACTGAAACTCTGGAGAGCATAAGCCAGCTCCTGCTCTGTGCTTGGTGAACAGATGAAGAGAGGATCAGAGGATGGTGTCCACCTGAACACGTGTATGTTTCTGAGTCAATGAGCAGAAATATGTGCTTCTAGAGTGCCATTCTTATCAGCCTAAGAAGGAGTACAAGTCAGGTGAAGCAGGGCTGAAAGTGTTTTCTTCTCTACGTGGACAGCTGGTTTCTACACAGCAAGCACCTGGAGCTAGTAAGATAAATCCAGGCCCTAGGCTCCGATGGCACCAGGGCAAGGTACCCATCCTCATAAGGCTGCTGTACCAGGTGCTACAAATACTGCTCCCTCACCATCTGTGAGGAGCTGATGCTCAGTGAGACTGTGGAGGAGGGATGAAGCATTTGTCAGTGCCCTGAACTTGGTGGGTGGGAAGGGGAGGGGAGAGGCACAAGGGAAGGAATGTGTCCATAGGAAGCACCTATGCGCTTGCTTTGGTGAACTGAGTGACCTGAGTTTGGTCCTGGAGGATTTTTTCAGGCTATAGAGGAAGCCCCAAGCAGAAACAAACACCACCACTCCCATGGAATTTCCTGTTAGTCAACATGGAGAGAAAGATTTCTTTTCTGCCATTGCTTGGTCAGTTCATATAGGCAGTGAACATTTTGGAATAAATTGTTTTTAATACACTTAGTTCTCAATACAGGTAAACAGCTGGAGGAAGAAGAGTAAATTCCAGGCAGGGTCAGTTGGTGCTTTGGTACTAATTAAATGTAGACATGGAGCAAAATAAGCATCTAAATCTGCCTATCACAGAAATATTTGAAAGGTTGATCTACATCTTGTTATTTGAGTATCACATGACAATAAAGGACTATTGGTACTGTCCACTGGAGACAGTTCATGACAAACAACAGAGACGGACAGCCCATTTCCATTATAAGTTTCATTGAGTTAATCGGATTCTTCACAATGAGAAAAATGCCAGTGCATCCACAGAGAGGAACATCGCTGTCCTGCAGGCAGCTTTAAGGAGGATTTTGTTATGTATTTCAATGAGAGATTTAAAATTAGACTCATCAGTTTTCAGAAATCTCACTCATTTAAATTGTCACAGCTCAGTAGCCCTGGCATTTAAAGTAGAAAAATGTAAGACTCATCAGAAAAACTCCATACTAATTTATCAAAGAACAGGAAAAGAGCAAATTTTTAGCGAAAAAACTTTCTTCTGGCTTAGCTCCTGAATACAAGCAAAAGGACAGGTCAGTGTGGTTGCTGCTAACTTTGTCATGCTGATGGAGAGAAGCCAGATTACCTGCTGTTGAGTTTTTGTGCTGATGAAATCAGGGAAATACAGGGTTAGGCAAAGAGGAAATCTCTGGCTCAAAGGAGAAAGACTCAAAATTCAGGTTTCTCTGGTCAGTGGTAGCCCATCTCCTGCACTGGAACTCTTCTGAAGGGTGAGCAGCACCTTTGGGAGCAAATTTCTCTAAACAGCCCACAGTCTTTCCCCAATCCCACCTCTGACTAACTAGTACCACAGCAATAGATCTTCTGAAACACAGGTGAAAATATTTGTCCTGGCCATGGTAGGAACTGAGCCGCTCTGCTAACATTGGCAGTCCCAGGGTTTGGCTGCCTGCATGGTGACTGACAGTGGCCAAGTTCTTCACCAGGAGCTTGGGAGTTTCTTTATTAATTTTTCTTTCTTCTGGCTTCCAAAAGCAAATTTTTCCAAGAAGGCAAAAATTCTAAGGTCAATAATATAACAAGGTACAAAAATTTAGAAGATACTGTATTCTTTGTGTTACTGTGGACCAACTGTAACCAAAACTGAGACAAGCTCTGGTTCTGCCATTTAGTAAGCAAATTCAGCAAACTTATATCAAAGTAATGCTTTCCAGGCACCTCTCAAAACTGCCACAGGCCACCTATTCAGATGAAATTCTGTACAATAATTTATTTTTGTACACTTAACAGTCACTTAACAGTCTTTTCTGTTGTTTCTTTTCAAAGTCGCTTCTCCCTGTCCTCATAAACAATTTTGTCAGTGTCCTCTCATCTAACCTAATCTCCTACAAGAAGATTGTTCTTGATTGCTCTTCCTCTCAAATTCACAGTTATTGAGGGGCATGTATCTACCACTTCCCAGTTAAGACACTCAGGGACCAACTTTTGTTTACAGAAGGGCTCCTTTTTGTTCTGTTCTTATAAACAAAAAAAGAACAGATGTTTCTACCCATATCAGGGTAAGGAGACATTATTGGCAGAAGATGCAGGTTCTCGGTTGAAATGAAATAGACCCTGTTAGATTACTTTCATTTTAAGATTGTGTAGAGGCCTCAATCAGAGACTCTGGCAGCATTCACAGAGGTAATTAAAAGATTTTAAAAGTGTATGGTCTTGTAATCAGACTCTGATGGCTGGATGTTTATGTCTGCACTGAATCCCAGTGAAGTAAAGCAAATGCACATGCCCATACAGCTCCAGGGGTTACACTGAAGTTAAAGCTCAGAATGAGTTTAAAATGTCATTTGAAAGAATAAATGGACATAAAAGATCTGGATAAGAAATACCACAGCACCCAGAGAATAATATTTTCAGATTGTATTCAGATCTGAGCATTATGGTCTAAACTGAGCAAAAATCCTGATAGCCCTTCATATTAGCTAAGCAAATATTTTTAGAGTTGTATTAGGAAAAAAGGATTTATTTGACTAGGCTATTGAAATATAGAGGAGATTTATGAATTTAATATTCTTTATAATAATATCAATTTTTCAAGAAACACAAGGAAAAGTAAAGCAAACCAGCAAGAATCAATAGAATTGTCAGACACTGAGTTAGAAACAGAAAGACCTGCACTGAAGGAAGAGCTAACATCTGCTAATTTGTCTTTAATTAGTGCTACTGTGATACCTCTTTCTTTTGGCCTTAAACATGTCTTTCAGTCATGTTTATGTGCAATTGACAATTGCGAATTTGACAATGCAAAACCTTCTGTGCTGACTAAAAAACAACCCTCATGCAATAAACTTCTGCAGTAAAGGATTTCTGCCAATTCCCACGGTTATTTTGTGAAAATATCTCAGCACCTGAAGGTTTTAAGTGCATTATTATCTTATAAAGTAAGGAATGCACTGGACTTTACATTTCACAGGTGAAGACAGAGAAGTGGAAAGAGGACTTGTGGCCAGCTGGTCTCTCCCTCACGAGAAATGTGAGAGAAAAGGCAGATTACCAGACCTGAGAATTAAAAAATAGCTGCTTAGAGTGAAGGCCAGATACAGTCAGTGAAAGTGAGGAGTCTTGTTTTCTTTGGAAAACTTTCTCTGGAAACAAAATCAGAAATTTAGGGGAGGAATTCAAATATGTGACACAAAACATCATACACCAGCCTAACCTTGGAAACACTTACACAATATCCACCTTCAGGAATACGAAAGGTATCTTTAGAGTGTCTAATGCATTGAGAAAGAAATTCAGTGCAGAGAACAGCCACCTCTCTGTATCTGTACCCTGTATCTACCTACAGGTCAATTACAAGAGCAAGCCCTGGGAAGCAGGGATTGTGTGGGATCCCATCCCATCAGGGTACCGAATCCAGATGTCCCACGTTTTGTCAACACCTAGACTGGAGAGCAGAGGCAGCAATCTGGAAAGGATGGGATTGCTCAGAGGAGGACTTCAGGATCACTCATCCAAATTAATACCCCTTGTGCAGATCTTCACTGCAGGATGAGGAAGAAATACAGACCAGCATGTCATTCCAACTACCATGAGCAGATTAGGAGCTGGCTGACTTTCTTCAGAGGATGTCTATGCTCGTAAATGCCACTCATCTCCTTCAACTTTTTGGCAACTTATAAAGGAGATTTGTAGAAAAACATAGGTTGAAAGTTGAGTCGTGCAAGTGTTGTGGTTTTGAACCTGGACAGATTTTAAACACTTACTGAAAACTGTTTTTCCCCTCTCCTCCCACCTTTGACTTTTTCCGAGCTGAGGGGAAAAAAACAGTCAGAGAATTCCTAAGTAGAGCTAATAACTGAGCGACTTGCTTACTAATTTTCATAAGCAAACAGATACCAAGTGAATAGAACTTAAATTCATTGCTAACAAACTTAAACTAAAAGCTAAATTTATTGCTAACAAAATAAGAACTAAAGAGTAAAAGAATAAAACAGTCTTAAAACACAACACCTTCCTTCCACTCCCCCCTTCTCTCAGCCATGCAGGGAGATGAGAAAAGGGGGAAAGTCACAGCCAGCAGTTGCTTCTGCCACTGTTAAAATCCATCTTAGACAGGAACTCTTTCCGATTCACTGTCCTGGGGGGGTCACTTTTCTATCGGGTGCAGAGGTCTCTCTCCCTCTGCATTCTGATGGTCTCCATGGACTGTAAGGAGACAATTTGCTTCACCAGTGGTCATCACCACAATTACAGGGAGTAATGGCTTTTAGTCCTTCCCCTGTTTCTTGTGGGGTCCCTTCCCATGGGAGACAGTCCTTGATAGACCTCTCTGACGTGGGTCCATCCCTCGGGCCACAGTTCTTCCACAATCTGCTGTCCCTTGGGTCACGAATGAGCTACATCAGTGTAGGTCTCCCACAGGGCCACAAGTCCTACCCGAGACAACTTGCTCCAGCGTAGGTTTCTCTCTCCATGGACTACAGGTCTCCAGCAAGACTCTGTTTCATCTTAGGCCTCCCACGGGGTTACAGCCTCCTAATGCACTCTTCAGCTCCAGCATGGGCTCCTTCATGAGCTGCAGAGGGGGGTCTCTGCACCCCAGTGGTCTTCCACAGGCGACAGGGGTCTCAGCTTTCAGTCTTTCCCCTGCTGGAGGGGGAGAGAGAGGCCTCCCCAGGCCTCTTCCTCCCCACTCCTGCTACACCGACCTTGGAGTCTACATTGCTATCTCATGTTCTCCTCTGCTTTCTTCTCTGGCTGGAACTTCTTCTGGGCATTCAAACCTTCTCTTTCTCTGTTCTTAAATATGTTATCACAGAAGCAAATATCATTGGCTAGTAGTAGCAAGTCCATCCTGCAGCTGGCTATCATTGACTTTCTCATAGAACAGCAAAAGCTTCTAGTAGCTTCTAATTGAAATCATCTTTATGGCCCCTTATTACCAAAAATTTAGCTACATGAACCCATGACAGCAAGCCATGAAACACCCCCCTTACATACAAGACCTGCGTTTTCCTACATATATTAGCAGCTTCCAAATATCAGACATGTAGCAGGTTTTGGAAAAAGTATTTCTAAGCCCAGTAGGAACTTACCTAGTTCACATCAATTTTCATGGAAATCATATGCCTGAATATACCAGGACTTCGGAAAATTTTGTTATCTAGTTTTAGATTGTACATTCTTGATTGCAGTTGAAAAAAAAACAGAATGAACAAAGTACTCCAAACTGGAGTCCTCAATCTAATATAGAAACATGAAGATCTCATACATATTTCTTCATCTCTGTGTTGTACTTATTTTCCTCAACTTCCCCCTGCCCTTTCTCAAGCATTTTTAAATACACCTATCCGTAGTCTCAGCTAGCTGCGGGACTTTTAAGAAAAAAAGAAAGAAACATCTGATAGTGCCTTGAGTGATTGATTTTTTTCCTGAAATGGAAGTGGATTTTTTAGTGGAATTTGAGATCAATATTGTATTTATTTATTCAGTTCTGGTTTTGGTTGAGTGTAATCTTATAGTTTTTGGCTCTTAGACTTAGACCATTTGTTAAGAAGGCTGTTGAAGGTGTTACAGTGGGATTTATTATGCACTTCTACAGATTTATTTCCTGTTAGATAATTTGGTGGGTGTTTCATGTAGTGCATGCTGGATAATAATATAAAAGGACACCATGCCTGTAAAATTGAGCGGAGTCTTTATTAGTAGCATAATTTACAGAGACAGTGCAGCTGCAGTTGGCAATCTCACCCTGCATATTCTCACTGACTTCCCAACACCTTTTCATAACTGTCCTCCTTACTCTTTTCTCCACATTTCATGCACTGACCACTCACCCCTTCCTCCTGTATGTACTATTCATCCATTTTCTGGGGACAAGAGAAACCACTGCTTATATCAGTGTCCAAGGCTGTGACTGGTAACAAATAGTAAATGAAAAACAGCGGCAGTAAAGTAATTAAAGGTAAAGGGTCAGATAGAGTCAGGTATAACTCTTGGTCACCCCAACACAAATCAAAAGATTCACAGAAACAACACAAGCCTATGGCAGTGGAAAAAAACAGATGAAGCAGCAACATCCTTATTCCTTCCCCTGCACCTTCTGGCCCCTCTCCTCTCCTCCTTTCTGAGGGCATCTGGCAGCTGGAACTAAAAGCAGCACAGCTGTGTCTGCCAATTGTCAGCTGCCAGAGTGATTGTAAAAGGTAAAAACATTATACCCAGTCACCTTTCTCTCCTCATACATGAACTTAAGGAAATCTTGAAGGACCACTATCACCTTCTTGTCACCTCAACATCAGTCATGACTGATTACAAGGTAGTTATCAGCAGTGCTATCAGGAGGGGCCTCAGTAGGGTCAGCACCACAGCTGAGAGCGAGTCTGGCACATCCTAGAAGTACCCTTAGGGCAAAAAGAGTGGATGAGTGCAGTACAGTATGAATGCTGTTGTCCTGAACACAAGGGGAATTAGCAATCCAGAGTCAGTCCAATTGTTTTTCCCCTGCCTGACACAGTTTCAGAAAGTGTAAGGGTATAGATGAGAGGCACCCCTTATGAACTGTTGGCAGTATATTCTTGTTTTGCCACATCTGAATGACCACAGAGTGCATAAAGCAGAGGGATTCCAACATTGCAAGCCACTGCACTGCAGAGGAATTCTTCCAGAACCCTGCTCTGAATCTTTCCTGTGTCCTTGGGGCTTTCTTCTGGTGCTTTGCATTTGGCAGCACAGAGGAGAGCAGAAATGTCCAAATGACTTGGAGTTGCCATCCATGCTGTGTTTGTTGCTAAGCATATTGCTGGAGGCTTTGGAGCAAGCCCTAATTAGCTTCAAAATGCAGCCCATTTCTTCTCTTATAGGACTTCAGGGCAGCACAGAGCCTTTAGCCGGATTTGAATGAGCAAGCAGTGCTCACAGGAGCAGTCTTTGCACCACAGCACAGCACACAGGGAGGGTTTCTCAGCAGGGCCTAGGCTAGCAGCCAGATCCTCTACCAAAATCAAACTCCTTAGAGACTGGTGAGTTTTTTACTCCAGTGATGCTCTGATAGTAGACTTTTAAATAACTGTGGTGTAATGGAGTATGCTGGTAAAATTGAAACCGAATCTGCCCCTTCTAAGATGTAAGTATGGCCTGGGTTTTTCAGTGATGTCTAGTTTCCCTCAAAGAGCATGGAGAGCATGAGATGTGTTTTCTCTGAAGGAAGAGTATGGATGGAGAAGGGGCGTATACCAAACACAGCTTGTGAAGTACCCCTGAGGCACTGCAGTACATCCAAGGAGCACATTGGTGCTTGAAAGATCCCATTGGTGTGCCCAGATCCCACACCTCTGCCAGGTCCTCCTTTATGGAAATGAGCAGATGCAAGCTGCCCACAGCAAGAGGGTCTGGATTCACTTGGGGGACCAAATAGTAGAGACCCTCAGAACCCACAGCTGCAGAGAGCAGTCCATGTGAGGGAAACTTGGGTGTTCAAGTGACTAGAGGAGGCAGTATCATCTGCAGGGAAAACCTGCAGTGACTGTGAGGCAGAAGCTGATGATGATCCCCTAAGTCAGTCCTATCTGCTGGGCTAATTGCCTCCATGGATACATCCTGCCTAAATTTGGCATATTACAGAGCATCAGGAAAAATATATGTCTTATCAATTCATATCTCTCTTCCTAACCATCTGATCACTGTAGAGTGCAAGCACTGTTGGTAAAGGGTTACAGTCTTGCCTCATCCTGCACACTCCAACTTCTCACCAAGTCTTACTGACCTCCCAGTATTGCTTTTTTACATCAGGCCTCATCCTGGGCAGTGCAGAGCTGCTGCTTCTCCCCACAGAAACAATATTTGGCATGATCTGGCTCTGCATTGCCTTCATCAAAGTGCAAATTGCTTTTCACTTTCCCTCAGTAATTCTTCAGACCTTCTCCCCCTCTCCACAGTGTGACCCTTTTCTTTTATCTGGCACACATATGGCAAGATAGGCACACAATAGATAAAGCAAAAGCTAATTCCAAGGCATGTTAAACACAATAGATGTGCTGGAAATCTATATATCAATACCAATGGGCATCCTTATGAGCACTTCATGGCTAAGCGCTTCTGATAAGAGGCTGGGCTGGGAATACATTGCATAGACAATAATGGACTACTAGTTGCAACCCCCAAACTAACTAAATAAAGGAGACAGGCTTCTGGGTCTGTTCATTATTCTTATAATCCTAAGTTAACAAAAACTCAGGGCTGTGGTGGGGATAAGACACTGTCCCACTGCCCCCCTCGTGTCTCCCAATTACAGTTTTGGATTAGTGCACTGAGCTGTTCAGGGTGGTTTGGCCAGGACCCAGGCTCTGAAGTCACTCATCCCTGACAACTGCTGAAGTCTAAACGGCAGCAGCTGGGAAATATTGGAACTGGGCTGGCAGCCTGCCTGGAGAGCAGAGGCAGCTTCTATGTCTATATCCTATTCCTATGAGAGTTGGGGGCTCTGCTGCCTTCTGTACTTCACCACAGCAAGGGAAGCAAGATGGACTGAGGGAAAAGAATAGATGAAACAAAGGATACTGTGGAAAGTCACCATGGAGAGTGGTAAGATATCTGCATCCCTATAGCTCCAGCCCCACAATAGAGTCCAACAGTATATGGACATGGAAAAACACAAACTGAAAAACCCCTCAATATTCAGTCCAGAGGAAAATGGAAAAACAAGAAGGAAAAAAGAATCGTGCAGGAAAAAAAACTGTGTGTGCAACTGTATGTCTATGCTGTAGCTGTAGATAAATGTAAAGTGGCAGCTCTTAAAGACAATCTAGTTTTTACATTCAGATATTGTTGGAACAGTTACATCACTCAAAGGCATTACCTCTTAAAACCCTGCACTCTTCTACAAAGTTGGCAAAGGGGTTTTTTTATTATATTTGCTCATTACAATCAGCAACAGAGTTTCCAGGGAAAATAGGGAGATGGTAACTAGAAGGAGCAGACAAAAAGTGGATTTTTATCAGATTGCTTTCTTGCAGGATTCTTTTTCTGGCCATAATGGTACATGGCATCTCCCAGCACCTCCCCAGCAAGAAGTAAACTCAGCCCGCCTGGGGCTGACAGAGCCAGCGCAGGCACTGCTCCTAGCCAGAACTCCCAAGTCATTCTGCATGGTCACTGCCACTTCAGTTTGCGACTCTTCCCCATCTTGATTATGACAGGTCTTTCTGTGAGCTCAGACAGCCCGTTCTTTTCCATAAAGTGGCTTGAAATATAATTTAATGAGGCAAGAGATGGTTCTCCTCAAGGGGCTTTTGAGTAGCCCTTTTAAAAAGTTCCAAACTTGACACACAGGGAAAGACAGTGATGCCATAGAAAAGGGACATTATCTGGTTTGGTTACTTCCTTTTAATTGTCTAGTTCTGTTACTTCTGATGTGATCTATCAGTTAATTTGTATACCAGTAATGGCGAAGATTTCTGTCCTAGTAAGTTTGGACAAGTCAGACAGGAAAATAATGCTCATCTTTTCAGATCTATACACAGTGTCCTTTGCATGAAAACAAACAGAAAGTGCTTTCAGAGTGTTTGCAAGATAAATGTTGAGAAAAACAGACAGGTGATACAGAAGCTGAATATAACGAGCCAGGCTGATCTCAGCTATAACTACTCTAGTTTTATTGGGAATTATTGGTGCTCTGCAACTCCAACACTCTCCAGCACCTTGAGAACCTAGCATTTTCATAGATCATGTTAGGAGCTTAAAATAAGTCAGAACAGTAAGGTAAATATATCTCTATGACAGTGAGGGCACCATAAACATCCCAGAAAAGCTTCTTTTTATTATCTGACAGCATATTGACTGAATAATTGTGAAGTAGAACTTGTTAACAGTGGAGGGGCTTATTCTTATAGTGCAGCTAACATGTTTCTTCTTGTAGGTCCATTACTGACATATTCTTTAACAAAAAAAAAAAAAAAAAAAAAAAAAAAAAAAAAAAAATAAATCACAAATTCAATCTACCTTCGCTGTAAAACTGTTGTGAGACAGGATATCTTATTCTACACAGGTGCTGAGCTTCCCCTGTAGCCCCTGTTTTACCCTTTTCTATTCAAGGGCTGGCACCAGCTAGGCCTCCACAGTACTGGAGCTTCATAAAATAAGTTTCTGCCCTGAGAGAAGGGACTGCAGCTGGGCCACCACACATTACGGTCCAAGACATCGTGAGAAACATCAGCTATTCTAGAAGATAGATAGGTCAAACTCAAGACCAAATAGATCCATAGGAATCTGAAATACAAGGCGGATTGAGTTACTTATCTGGATGCATCACGTGGGAATCCACACTCTACATGGTACAGCAAAACATTGAGCGAAGTTCCTTCCCTGTCTTCCCTCTACTAGCGTGTCGATGCATTTCCAGGCAAAGTTTTGCTGTGACTGGAAATGTTCCAGTGATGTTTGGTAATAGCAGGTTTCCATTAAATAACTTTATCAGGAAATCCAAAATGATCAGCCAATGCACTGTTTCCTTTTCTCTGAAGACATTATAACACACATAGGCAATGCTAACTCTCCAGGCTTTGTTTTCTCCTCTCCTGCCACATGGCACAGCTTCTACTTGCCATGCCAAGATCTGATATCTCCACGGCACTCTCCTAGTAGTCCTTTCCTCCCATAGTAACCCGCACTTCAGCCAGGCCTTAGTCACTGGCGTTGAAATGTGCACTGACCATCCCTCTGGAGGACGACAGTCACGCTTTCTTCCTTATTTCACAAGGGAATACATACCCCATTTTTATTTCCTTACATGCAAATTGGCTGCACTTAAGAAAAAGACAGATTATACCAACAGTGGACATCCAGCTTTGAACTCCTGTCTCCGTTTACTATTTGCAGTCACATCACTCCCAGCCACGTATCACTTCCCAGGGTGTGTCAAGGACAACACCCTATGGAAGTAGTCAATGCTTCTGAAAATAAGGCGCTTTAGACATGAGTTTCACCTTCAAGTAGTAACATCTACAGGTCACACAAGGGAGGAACAAGATCTCATTGCTGCTTGGAAGAGCGCTTGGAGGAGCCCTGGATGAAAAGGGCAGCCGTATGCTTATCCATGTACAAGGAGCGTGGGGAGGAGGGGAAGGTAACTCAGAAATTTCCTTTGCTAATATAATGCCAAAACAAAAAACAATATCTCCATGAGTGTACTGTATCAGGGGCTTCTATTTGACAAGCCAGATGAAATATGAGAAGCTTCGAAGCAGGATGGCAAGCTTTACCAGAAAGGAAATGAACACAGTGAATATCTGGCTGTCACCAGGAGAGGAAGAAGGTGCCAAGCCCATATCTGCTCCCAGCACAAGGAGCTGATGAGCTGCCCTGAATGACAATAGCTCTCATCAGAGGAGGATACAAAGTGCCTGGGAAGTGATAAAAAAGCAGCCAAGCATTTCATTATCCTAAGTGCATCCCCTCATTATATTTTCTTTTAAAAACAACTTTTGACCAATTTTAATGCAGATGAGAACTTGCCGGATTGACAGCCCTGGAGACTAAAGACCTCATTATCTGTAGCCTAGACAAGGGCAATAAAGCATCCCTCAAGCTCTCTCCACTCTGGCAATGTGCCTTCTGGCCAGCAGGATATGGAGTGGAGGGAAGAGAGCTCTTTCTGAACGCATGCTCAGTTCTTCCCTACTGCATGGGGCTACCTGCTAGCCAGCTCAAATTGTAGCCCATAAGGAATGTATGGAGGACTCTATTTCAATTCTATATTACAATAAGTCCTCAATTAATCTGCAGTATGTGTGAGCCTGTGTTTCACAAGTACAGTGCCAAGAGAATAAGAACTGTATGAACCAACATTTCACCATGAGCTGGATTCTTACCATCAGACTAGGAAAAGTTTAGGGGGAAAACCAGGTGCCAGCTCTGCCCAAGGTTAACATGTTGCTAAGCACCTGGTGGGTTACTTCTTGACTCTGAACAGAGCAGGACCCACTAGTCTCCACAAAGGTGCTGACTTTAGGTAAAGCTGAGATTTTCCCTTTGTAGGAATAGATATTTTCCCTTTACCTTACCTTCCTCTAGCTCCTGTTGAGTTTTGAACATGCACAGGAATGAGAGACAGTTTGCCCAGTTTCTTTCAGCAGGCAAATCCAACAGGAGCTGGGAAATAATGCTTGGTACCAAGACAACCTCCCATCAGCCCTGACCAGAGAGGTCACACCATTGCACAAAGCAGCAGCTCCTAGCTCCTGTTGAGTTAGGAACCACATTTCCTGTGCAACAGTGCTCTGTCTCACATCAAGTGCTGAAAAATAACTTTCCTTCCTTCCTTCCTTCCTTCCTTCCTTCCTTCCTTCCTTCCTTCCTTCCTTCCTTCCTTCCTTCCTTCCTTC
>JAWWLV010000121.1:28268580-28326044 GCA_035041135.1 Platyrinchus mystaceus | reverse complement strand
TTGCCTTCCCTTGCGTTCCCCTCCCTTGCTTTCCCTTGCCTTCCCTTGCCTTCCCTTGCCTTCCCTTGCCTTCCCTTCCCTTCCCGTCCCTTGCCTTGCCTTCCCTTCTCTTGCCTTGCCTTGCCTTGCCTTGCCTTGACTTCCCTTCCCTTCCCTTTTTCTTCCCTTCCCTTCCTTCCCTCCTTCCCTCCTTCCTTGTTTACAGTACAAAGACCTTTCTACTTGAGTTGAAATGATCAGAGAACTGACTTCAATTAGTCTTTCTCTGCTAAAAATTACACTATTCTTGAAGGACTTACTTGGGGACAGGAGAGAAAAGGAGGATTGCCTGTATTAGAATCACTAAGCCACCACTTTCTGTGGCAGTAATGGTTATTATTATTATATCTGTTGCCATAGACATTATTAATGTTATTATAATAGTAGTTACTATTATAGTTAATATAATAGTATTAGAGTAATGCTATTATAGAGTATGGTAGTATTATAGTAATAATTAATATTATAGTAGAGGCAGCTGCTGAGGTCTTAGCCAGCTTTGTTCATCAATAGCTGGCTGTATCTGCACCTGTATATTCAAAGGAAATCCCTAGCTCAAAAAGTAAGCTATTTTAAAAATAATAAAGAATGGTTGTAGTAAGCTTAAAGTACTGTCTACTGTCTCACAAGAAGGTAATTGAAAAAAAACTTAAATATGAGTGCAAGATGGAGACAGTGATGTAAACCAGCTCAGCAGATGCTCTTGGTGTCACCTCCCCTCTAAGTGCTGCACAAACACCTGGTCTTCTTGTGTAACTTGCTTCAACATGACTTGGAGAACTTGCTCTTCATTGACTGTCTTTGATCTCAATGGAATAGCACAGTCTCTTCTTCCCCTGCAGGAGTTTCATCTTACCTGCTCTGAGCCTCTTATTGCAAGTCTCAGGAGATTTGACACATTTTTAATACTTGCCTCCAAGAGTGTTGAGCAAATGGTTAGCCAGGAATATTCCCAGGAATAGTTTTTTAACAGAAAGTACAGTTTTCACCAAACTCACCTATTTCCTGGTCATCTTTATTTGTATGGTCATCTACTGTACGTTTATGAATTAAAAATATTTCTCCAGATCAGGAGATACTTCAGAAATTTTTCTCTTCAGTGGATATACATGAAATGTTTTGTCCACTTTAATTCAGAGCTACAGTACATTCTGTCTATCGTCCCAGACACCTCTTTGCTTTCTCTTCTTTTCTGGCTCATCCAAGTAGCAACTGTAATGTATTTAATGCTGTTCAGCGGAGGGCTCAGGTGCAGATAGATAGCTGAGCAGTTGCAGCTCTCTTCATGTTCAATGTACAAGGTGGGCTCCTCTGCAGTAGGACCAAGCGTTGCTGCAGAAAGTAATTTTGGTGTGGTTATTCTCAAACTCTTCTTTTTCATCCCAAGCATGTGAATAATCATTTTGACATGTTGTAGGTTATTTTAAAATCTAATATTCTGGAGTATGCAGATCTGATATAGGTTGTCAAGTCTTACGTACATAATCTGTTGCTGGGCAAGCTGTTTTAATACCAGGGTCCATGACTCGGAGGTTCTGAGCCCTTCAAAAGGACTTCCAGCTGTAGGAAAGAATAGGCTTGACACGACCAGCCTTGACTCTGGCCTGGAGCACCAGAGGAGGCTCAAGTGACTCCAACGTCTCTCACATGCTGTCAGCATAGCAGCCAGTGCACTGAGATGTACATCTCCCTCCCCATGCCACACTTTCTGACTTTGCACAAATGTAAAAGCCACATCTTAAACACATCAGGTGTGGGGATGCCTTGAAGGGTTGTTTTTTGTTGACTGGTTAAGCATTTTTGGACCCTATTTGTAAGCTGTGAATGTTACGAGAAGTGAAGCGTAGCCAGAGTTTGAAAGACTGTGGCAGGAACCGACTGTTGAAGGAATCAAGACTGTTCAGGAACTGAACTCTGAAGTTCAGCTTTGCCACTGATTCTCTGCACTTTCTGCTTATCACATTTTTCTTTATGCCATTAAAGCTAGCTATGATTCCTTCCACATGAGGAAAAATTGTAATTATTCTCTTCAGGAGAAGACAGATGGGATCTCAACATTTTTTTCATAGTGCTGTTACTCCTTTGTTTCAGTAAACCAGATTTCACTTCTTTTTAGTCTGCTTTAAATTTAGTTTGCAAGCAGTATATATTAGAGCAAGTTGCCTATGTCTGCATCCAGAAGCTACATAATTGCTTTTATGTTCAGCACAAACTACTCAAAGGCAACATTCTGAAGAAAAACCTTCTCTGATAAATTTTTCTTACACCATCAAGAACTTGCGAAAGAAGCTGCTATTAAGGTGGAGAATGTTTCTACAAAAAACAGCTCTTAGAGTTTAGAGGGTTTTAGGGTGATACCTGCTTTTATTCTTCCTACTCCCCAGCCACAAATTATTGCCAAGTCTTCTGCATAATGTGGTTTTTGCCTGTACAAGGGGCACTTTTGATGGGGGATAGTAGTATTTTGGTTACGATAATCCTGTACTTTTATAGAAATCAGGCATCCCAATTACCTTTTTTTTACAAATAAATGTCTCCTCATTAGTTTTTCAGCCCACATATACTTTGTACACTATGCTATATATAGTTGCATTTGATAAGATTGCAAGAAAGATGCTATTTTCTGATGTGTAGGTAGCTTATCTCACTTGCTAGTTGTCATGGCATTTTTAAAAGTTCTAACAAAATACTTGGCTTCCCCATAAGATCTTGTCCCAACAAGATAAACAGATTGCGTTTCATTAACCTATTAAAGTGTCACTGAATTCCATAGGTGCACATTACCTGATATTAATTATTTACATAATGCAACAATGAAGTAAAAAGTCTTCATGGTACTTCTAGTATTAACCTACGATGAATATGTAACTTCTAGTAATTTTGACCCAGTTCCTATGTTTCACTTGGAGCCTTTGAGCCTGAGGGTTTTATTTTATCCTGAGAGGTAGAATAAGCCTTGCATTGTACAAACAGATAAAGTTTACTTAGAGAATGTTTATTTAATTGTTATCCCAGGGTAAGTCTCCCAGAAACCTCTGAAAACAGTAGTCCTATTAGCATCTCATTAACCAGCATCTTGTTTTATCCATTTCGCTTTGCTATGTCTTTAATACAAGCCATGACAGGAGGAACTTTGGGAGGACTACTTAAAGCTTGCTGGGGACATCTGTCCAGGCACTGAATTAGATCCTCATCTGGTATGTCATGGTGTGCCTACATTAGCGTTGACAGGAGCAAACTTGTTCACACACAGCAAAGACAGTGGTCCTGTAAATTCGTGATTTCTGCCTGTTCTTTGAAATTCTGTGGCTTCCCTGTGTCTTTTTTTGTGTCTTCTAGATAGCCCTTGCTCAGTTCTGAGTCATGTCCTTCAGCAGCCTCCCTTGTTCTCACTTATTGACTCCATTTGCTTGTACTCATGATTTTCCTTTTTAAACCTCTTCTCTAAGCAGCTTGTGCTAACACAGTATCCAAGCTGCTTTCTTTGCTATCTGCCCAGTTACATGGGCTCAGTCTTTTGGGATCTGTGGCATTTTGTGTGTTTATAACGGCAGATGCCAAGTGAGCCCTTTCATTTACTGCAATGAAAACATCATGGTTTTAAATTTCTTCTCTGAACCAGCTGCACATTTTCAACTTATTGCTTGTTTCAGATATTCTGGGCTTGATAGCTCTGTTCTTAGCCTTTCTCAGTTCAAGGTCTACTTTTGCAAGCTGCTCCTTCTGTGGATTATGTATGAATAGGACACAGACACAAATCTTTTGGGTCAGCTACAGAAGTGTATCCCTGAGACATATATTTTTTCCTCTCTCTCAATTAAATGAAAACATTTCTGGTTCATTTATCAGCTGTCATAAATCAACATTATTGAAGTTAGCAGAGCTGTACTGAATTATGTTCATTGGAAATTTGGCATATGAGCCAGGCCTAGTAGGTTCACCAAATGCTCTCTCATTCTAGCTGTGCCTTTCTTGATGGTAGAAAATTTCAACCTACTGTTGCTCTAAAACAGAACTTTATCACCTTTTTTTCTGTGCTGTGTTCCTAGTGTCATCATTTAGTTCAGTATAAAATATCACTGCCAAATAATCTCACATGTCAGTTTGACAGCTTTTTGTATTGACTTTGCAATGGTATAACTCATCTTACAAGTTGCAAGGTTATGGAAAATAAGGTGTCCAAGGACAGAGTCTCCTAGACTCATCCTCGTTGTCATGTCCCTGTGGTGCAAATTCCAGGGGATTTGGCTGCCACAAGAAAACGTTCTTTGTTTCTTCGTTCTTTGTACATGAAGTTTGCACTGGGGCAGAGACAGTCTGATGTCAGCGCTGGTGAACCACAAAGATTTAGGGCTGCAGTCACTAGCTTATACTGCCTTCCAAACATGAGATGTCCTTCTAGCTGCTGGATCCAGAGACACTTTGGCCAAGTCCCATATTTGTATTGGACATATGCATGGTTCTCTTCAGGATGTGTCTATGGTCTGATAAAGTGAAAATTTGAATCCAAGACCAATGCTAGTAAAGTCCTGAATGGGAAAGGCGAAAGAAAGTAGTTTTGTCCAGTCTTAACTACAGTTCCCTTCTTAGTTGTAGATTTGGCTTGGCTTTGCCACTATGTACAGACAAAATCCTGCTGCTCTGACTCACGGCTATGTTACTATTTTGCTTTATGACTGTATAATTCAAATTCTGATTACTTTTTCATCTGCTTTTCTGACATTACTTACAGAAAGTGCTCCAGTTCTTTTTCCCCATCCCACCTCAACCTAATCTTTCTGCATTATCTGGTTACACATATGCTGTCATTTGTTCTTGTGAGAAGTGGCAACGAAAAGTAGTTCTCTACTTCTTCTTCATCTTTGCTGTTTAGTAGACACTCAGCTAGGCTGTTTCCTTGGGGTATTTCTTTCCTGGGAGACAGAAAGCAGTCATTTATTGACTTACTCATCCAAGCTATTCAGAGTTTGTTTTTCTTCACCCATCCCTCTCTCCCATCTGAATTTTAGCAGAGTTCACAGCAAGGCAATGTCTCTGACTCTCAAAGGATTTCTGTTAAGTTTGTCATAACAACATCATCTTCTACCCCTTGTCTGCTGGCCTGTTTATTGTCCCCTGTCTGGATGAAAAGACACAGAGAGATAACTTCTATTATGATTTCCCTAGGCTGACATCTGTATTTTTCAGACCACTCTAAACTCCATGTATCTCCTCAGACCAGATTCCGTCCCTGAGATGTGTAACTGCTATACACATAGACCAAAAATACAGTCCCTTACCTAAACAGCTTCCAAAATCAATGCAAGCCAAGTAAGAGAAATTAAAGAGAAAAATAGGGAGAAGTGGACCAGAGCCAAAATTGCTACAGGTAGCAGTAAGACTTGGAAAACCTCTCCGGATTTGAAATCTTTTCTAGGTTTCAGAGCCAAGGGAAACATGCAGGAGTGCTGTGATGAAGAGGGAGAAAAAAAAAGAATAGCTGGGAAGGGTTATCACTTCTCACACATGTGGGGAGCAGAGGGCAAAAACCTGAAGGTGTTCAGTGGACTAGTTAAAAGACAGGCACTGAGAGCTGACACTTCGGGCCAGCTGGATTTATGGGACTTTTTATGTTGTACTTCTTCTGCATGTGGTAACTTCTCCTAGCAGGAGGCTGATGGTCACTTTTCCCCGTCTCTTCTGCCAGTTGTATGCCTTTTCCTTTGATCTAGAAAGCATGTGAAAATGTCACTTCAGATTAAAGGTCTAGAATGACATTTTTCTACCTACTGTATGTTCTTTGCAATTGTATTTACTTTGTTTGAACTGCTAAGATTACACAATGAGAAATCACAGAAAGCCAGCACTGTTGCTGTTGCCTAAGTTGTGGTACATAATGCTCTCAAACAGACGAGATCTGTTGCCAGGGCAGGCTAGTTAGCACTGCTTAGAGATTTGTTCAGGCATCTGTTGCTAATTTCACAGGGCCACAGTGGTCCTTCATTCCTGGTCCATGTGCAAACTAATGATCTGTGCTGCAGTTTGTCTTTTAATTAACTTGCAGAGGGGCTTCTCACTGAGATGCAGATTATGAACTGAACTACTGACAGACAACTGAGGAGGTGCATGGTTGCCTCCAGTGGCAGGATACAGTGAGCACTGTGTCACTGAGTCTGAGAAATCAGAAAAAAATTTCAGTTTATTTATTGCTTTTACAGATGATCTTGCAAACAGGGTGAAGCTTGTCAATGATTACTCTACTCCACTACTATCAAAAGTGCCAGAAGCTGAGCAGGTACTGGAGGGAAGAATTACTTTGGGCTTTCTTGTGTAGAGCCTTATGTGGGCACTGCTGGCTATCCATAGGGGTAGTGTACAAGGCTACATGGACTGAGTTCTATACCAGTCTAAGCCTCCTCAAAATTGCCTCCTTTTTCTAGATAAATAAGCTGTTGAGGGAATTAAAAATTGCATACAGGCATCTTAGGAAGTAGATGCTGTTCTTGTGTGTTCAGGCATGCTGTGACTGCGGAACTTGCATAGACCTGCCTGCTGCCAAGTTGCAGGCAGACCTACCTGTAAGCATTTCCACAGCAAAGCAAAATACCTGAAGCAAATAGGTCCAGAAACTTATCAGAATTTTGCTAGATCAGCATGGACCTCTTGCACTCAGTGATACCCCAGGTTTGGAAGAGCGTGTGCATGTGTGGTGGGGTATCTCCTCTGAAGGCTGCTCAAGCTCTTCACCACAACTCAGTTTTTCTGTGATGAAAGAGGTGGCTTTGGGGAACAGCCAGGCTGTTCTGACCCTGCATGTGACCACAGTCCCTTAAGCCGCTGCCAACTCAAATGAGACCACTTCCCAGTAGGTCCCCTCCTAGTCACCAGATACCTCTGGCAGCTCCAGCTGATAACTGATCCACATGCTCCTCCTGTAGAGAGCACAGCCATGACTTTCTTGTGACACAGCATGGCTGAGATGGGTGGAACAGTACAGGCCAGGATGAGCTAGCACGGCCCCAAAAAATCAATTCAGCTATAGAATAAATGCCATTCAACTTGTGAGAAGTAGACAGGTGATTTACTGACCTGACACAGGAAGGATCCAGGAGCTACCACTGTTGTCCTGATCCTAGTACTGTGTTGATGGGAGCAGAAATATGCAGAAAACATTTTGTCTCTGGGAAACCACCACCCTTATCTGAGGACTTTACTGATCCATCTTAGCTGACAGAGATTCCAGGACGGGCTTTGAGAGTGGGCTTCAGATTACTTTAACCACCAGAGTATGAATGGTTGTTTGTGTACAGCCAAGATGGTAGGGAGATGGTGGCATTTCCGAAGAGAAGCTTACCCAGGCTGGCCCAAGTGGCTTGAGCTGTTGTCTGAAAGTGCATATCTCTCTCTATTGACTGTTGGGGGACCCTAGATCCCCCAGATTGATCCCTCATCGAAGATCCGAAAGATGAAAGCCTAACTCAGACCAGTAGTATCCACAAAGACAGTGGGAAATATTTGTCCCTCAGTGTATTTTTAATCTCCTGAATTGTATACTTTCTTTGCCAGAAGGAGGTGTCAATCTGAGCTTCATAGAAAAAAGGTGTATGCTTGCTTAGCCTTAGCCCCGTCATCACTTTCTGGCCTCCCACCAGCACCCCAATGGACCGGCCACTGGCTACACCATGGCTCTGCTGCCCTGAAACATGTCATTTATCATCAGATGAAGTTAGTTCTTGCTCCTAAATTTTAACTAAGAAAAATTGGAGAAGAAGAAAGACTTGAGAGAAAGGTAAGGAAGGGGCAAAAAAAAAAAAATAGGAAAAGAAGATACAGGAATTGACAGAGAGGAGAATGCAGTACAACAGTACTTGAGGGGATATTTCATATTCTGGGGGAAGAATAGGTTCCTGTATTTTGACGAAAAGACTTCTCACAGGTGAAACAACAGCCAAGAGAAAGTAGGGCCTTCAGAAAGACAAGGGGGTGTTTGTCAAATGTATCCCAGAACACGAGTAGCCCTGGGCTGCTGGTTAAACCTAAAGTGAACAATCCTGGGCTTCTGCTGCTGCAGTGCTTCTTCATTAACAAGTCACTATATTTAGGTCTCTCCTGACAGAGAATGGCAATAAGTGAAATCAGAAATGACTAATCTTTTCTTGTTGCACAGGGTGAACTTGAACTCAAGCCTTTGGGGATATCCAGGAAAATTCTTGCATTTTTTTAAGTTGTTCATGCAGCCCTAATGAAGAAGGTACCGCTGTGGAGGATGGCACCATTTTAAAATACACACAAAACAGCACCAGCCTGTGGTGCTTTCCTTGGGAAACAAATCCAAATAGTAAGTAATTCTTACAGTTATATTCTCAGAGAATCAGGGACAGACCAGGACCTTAACATGTACAAGCCACTGTTTTTGGTAACTTGTTCTTTTTTCATCAGGAAAGGAAATACTAACTTAGAAAGGGCAAAAGTCTTCTAAGCTTACATGGAACTAGGTTTTAACCATGCATCTTTGAGCTTCCATATGTTATACAGAAGATTTAGTCCAGTCAGCCTAATACTACTCTAATTCCTAGGAAAAAGAAATCTTTCCATTAACCCCCTGCCAGATTACTACTACAGGCCTGCTTGTGTTTTTGTTTGTTTTGGGGTTTTGCTTGGTTTTTTGTTTAATTTATGAGGTAAGATAGAATTTGAATAGTAGAAATCAAAATTATGTTGAGCTACCAAATCAGTTTGGAAGATATGACTACGTTGCTTGAGACTGTAGAAACCTGAGAAAACCTGATGTTCCTTACTAATACAGTGATGACCAGCAGATGCCTCAAGACAGGTTTAAAATAGGCAAAAGAATGTTTTTCTGAAAGTATGTGGTACAAGTGTGGAACTTGTTGCCATGGAACACTTGTGGAGGTTAAAGCTGTGAAAGGACTGGAAAAAGGATAGACAAATACACAGAAGGTTGATACCCAAAACAGCAATTAAACTTAATGTTCCTCATGCTCTGCATCTGCATGACAGGAGATGAAGGTCTATCCTAAAGACTAAAGAATTTATGCTTGCCCTTTTCTTCTTCTTTTATTTTCTTTTTTTTTTTTTTAGAGTACTCACATTGCTGATTTCTGCCAGAGAAAGAATGTGGGTCTCAATGGTTCTTTGATCACTGTTAGAACAGATATTCTTCTGGTTTGTACTTCTGTCTGTGCCAGCAGAGCAATACTGTCAGCTCAATTAATATATTTAAAGAGGTGATAGGGCTGCACAAAAATAGTTACAGAGGCAGATGTAGCATGGGCAGACCTTTAGTCAAGGTCACTCTAATACTCATGGAGAAAAAGCCTTCTTCCTTGATGCTACATTGAAAAGAATATTGAGTTAGTTCTATGCAGTTTCAGGTAACGAGCATCATTGTGAGACTTCTGAGAATGTACAGTTGCTGCAAATTCAACACTTTATAAGTGTAAACAAATCAAGTCCAAGATAAGGTAATTGACTGTTTTTTAAACTCCTGGGAGCAAAGAAGAAAGCTTTTATGAATAAGGGGTACATGTGCTTCTTCATACTTAGGAAATATGCATTAAATTTTCAAAGAACTCAGGATTAATTAAGGTTTTTGGCTCTATCATGAATTGCTCGAATGCAAACTTCATTACAAAATGGAAATTGAAAGTAACTTGGTTTATTTTTCTGACCCATGCTGAATGCATATAGGGGCTGCTATTCAAAACCAACATGGATGCCATAAGCCATTCAAAAATTGTTTTTTTCCCAGTCTGTAAGTTGAATAAATGAGTTTAGTTTTAGGTGTAGATCAAAGAAAAGAGAATTTAGATTTATGTATGTATTAATTTTGTGGACAGTTTAACCCACTCAAGGTTAAGCTCATCAACAGACACTCAGGATTGCTTGTCTTTCTAGGCAATGGAGCGTAGTCACTGAGACAAATACCTAGGGGAGCTCTGGATTTACTGCTTGAGTCAGGGTGACCCACTATGGCCTTCACCTTACAGACTAATGATGCAGGGATGAGATGATTATTTGTTTTTCAGGCTCTATGGTTTGCCTGAGACAGGGCATTCCTAAGCAAATATTTCCACATCGGAGTATTTCCAATAAAATGAATGCTCCTGGACATGCCATGAAAAACTGGAGAAAACATTAGGTTTGCAGAATGAAAATCTAATCCCTCTGAGCTGAAATGATGTAAGCAGTAGGTCATAGGCTAGGTCACAGGCTTTATGCTGAATCCCTGCCTAAGGGCAAGTTCCAGTCATTGCCACACAGATATCATTAGTCTGTTGAAAATCTGCCAGAAATGTTCCTCGGTAGTTGCTGGACCTTGATTGTGAGGGTAAAGGGAGAAGATATCCTTATTGACCTTTTCCATTTCTTGTTTCTATCATTCTATGAACAAAATTGTTTATTTTGCTCTAGTAACTCAACTAAAAGCTCTCTCTCTTAACTTTTTTGCAACATCCTGAGCAATTAAGATAATTTATTTTCTCTCTTCTTCTCTTTAGAATTAAATTAGTTTGACAGGAAAACCACAGGCCAGTGGTACCAAACACCTAGATTTTAATGGGAGATCCCACCGGGAAAATATTCTGGTTTTATTGAATTTAGAAACAAGTACCTTTAAAATAAAAGAATGTTTTAAGGCCTTGGCAGTTGGAAAGAGAAAGGCGAACAAATCAATAAGAAGACATAGTTAGTATGTTGTTTTGGAATATCTTTTCTTGCAACAGAAGATATAAAAGCAAATATTGATTTACCCTTGTGGGATTTTAATGGCTACAAGGAGCCACCAATGAACTACCAAAAGTTTGAAAGTCACATACAACATGAGTAGTAATTAGCTACCGGGTTAGAGAACATATAACATCTGAAAAAATATAAGAGAAATAAAAACTAAAAGGAAGCCAAACAAGGGAGAAGATGCATTGTCTTCTGTCCTCACTTTGGTCTGAAACATGCTTGACAGTCTTATGGAATCTCACATGACCAATGTCTCCCTGAATACCAGCTTAGTCACAGAGCAGAGGCATTGACCTGGTCTTTGATGCATCTTCTGCCTTGCTAGGGATGACATCTTCTGTGGCAATGCAAACCCAGAATTCTGACTGCTTCTTTTGTTACCATTGTACCTTTAAACAACCCAGCCCCCATGTCTGAGCATATGTAGAAATACACCAGCTCCTGAACACACAACAAAGTAGAGCTTGCTTCTGAATGTGTTTCCCATCCCTTTATGAATACATCACAAGGGTCTGGCCCCAAGCACACTTTTGACTCCACAAGGGCAAAAAGTGCCAGACTTGGCTTCTCGTCGGGAACATCACTCCAGTCGTTTATTTTAGATGGAAGGCTTACTGCATTAGACAGTGATAGATGGCAGATGGCTACACAGAAGCTGTGAGACCCATTTTAGACAGGGTTTCCCAGCCAAATTTCAGGATACTTTATCACATTGTCTGCAGTCTCAGCTAAATTTCATAGACTGCTTCTCTGTCTTCCCTAAACAGTCACACAGCTCCTCTCAGAAATAAGGATTAACCAAAAAAGGCTTGTAATGCAGACCTGAGTGAAATAAATTAGTTAAAAGCTTCCAGCTTCAAGGTTCACACTGACATACATCTCTGAGTAAAGAAACATATTTAACTAGAAATCATGAGTGTAAGCTAAATCATATTCAGAAAGAAAAAAAAAGACAATACGAAATCCTTGCATTTGAGTATTTTGTATTTGTCTTCCACATGTGCATACTCTAGGATTTGACATTCCAAGCTGTTACCAGCACTGCATAGCTAGCTAATTTTCTTGAAATGAAAGGTGAGGAAAAGAGGCATTGACATGACTCCACCTGCTTAAGCTCTGAGGAAGAGAGCTGATCACAAAATGGAGGTGAACACACTGGATGCAAACTAGTAGTCATAAATCAGTGTAGGCCCACTCAAACTAGTGATATTTCACCATTGAAGACTCAGCCAAACATCCTGCCAGGTATGATTCATAAGAATAAAGTTGGGTCCATCCTAGGTATAAAAACCTATAAAACCTGTTCTGTTTCCTGTGTATTTCCACAAGGTCTGCAGTTTGCTCCACTGGCTGACCCCATCACCTCTTACCAAGTGGAGAAGCACATCAGGCTTGTCTCAGTGAATGCATTTCTTCATGGACTGCTGGAATTAGAACAGATATATATGACTGACAAATTAGAGAGCTGGGCAATCACCAACCATATGAAATTAAACAAGGGAAAGTGCCAGGTTCTGCACCTGGGATGAGGCAACCCTGGATGTACGGACAGACTGGGGAATGAGATGCTGGAAAGCAGTGCCATGGAAAGGGATGTGGGGGTCCTGGTCAATGGCAAGTTGAATATGAGTCAGCAGTGCCCTGGCAGCCAGGAGGGCCAACCATGTCCTGGGGGGCATCAGGCAAAGCATCGCCAGCTGGTTGAGGGAGGGGATTGTCCTGCTCTGCTCTGCACTGGTGCGGCCTCACCTTGTATGCAGTTTTGGGCACCACAATATAAGAAAGATATTAATCTATTAGAGAGTGTCCAAAGGAGGGCAACAAAGATGGTGATGGGCCTTGAGGGGAAGCCGTATGAGAAGTGACTGAAGGCACTTGGTCTGTTCAGCCTGGAGAACAGGAGACTGAAAGAAGACCTCATCACAGTTTACAACTTCCTTGTGAAGGGAAGAGGAGGGGCAGACACTGGTCTCTTCTCTGTAGTGACCAGTGACAGGATCCAAGGGAATGGCCTGAAGTTGTGTCAGGGAAGGTTTAGGCTGTATATTAAAGATAGATTATTCACCCTGAGGGCGTTTGGGTGCTGGAACAGGCTTCTCAGGGAAGTAGTCACATGACCAATCCTGACAGAGTTCAAGAATGGTTTGGATGATACTCTTGGGCACATGATGTGACCCTTGGGGATAGTCCTGTGCAGGGCTAAGAGTTGAACTCAATGACCTTTGTGAGTCCCTTCCAGCTTGACATACTCTGAGACTCTGTGATTCTGTGACTGATTTGGTTTTGGTTTGTTTGGGGGTTTGTTTGTTTTTTGGTTTTGTTGTTTGTTTATTTTTTCTGTTTAATATTTATCTTACAGCAGCTAAATAAAAGGAATTAATTTTCTTTTTGTTGCAAAATTAGAAAGCTTACCAGAAATATGAACATACACAAACACAAAGAGGGACTTGGAGCAGGTGCTGCCTTGCCGCTGTGCAATGGGCAAGGCACACCTTAAGAGCCATCTCATGAATATTTTCTACCACCACAACCATCTTCATGGGCTAACTCACATCTTTGGAGTGAAATGACTCACTTTTGACTCATGTTCTGTGTCAGAAGATCAGCAGATCATAGAAAGCATCCAGGCATGGGATCTTCCCTTCCCTACAGCACTTAACTCCTTGTTGTTGCCTTTCTAGGGTAAGTTGGCACAATTAACTTTTCCCTGATTTTGTCAAGCCTTGCCACCACCTACACCCAGCATCTCCCACACTGACTCAGACACCATTTACAACCATTTTGCTTCTCTGAAGCCCCGTCCCTGCCCCTGTGTTTACTATTGCACTGCTTGCCCTGTCAATCATACCCTGCTCCACAACATGCTCCTCTATGTGTCTGTTAAGTGCTACTACCCCTTCCACCCTCTAACTCTTCCTGTCTCCCAATCTACTCCCTCTTTGGATCAGACTGGAAGGAAGCAAACATGCCTCTGAAGGATGAGTTGTTGGTCCTCAGAATAACCTCACTACTGTATTTCATATAATTTAAGGTAACAATGTCATGTATGTCCCACACGGAAAAGGACTGGGAAGAAAAGAGATGGTGACAGCTATAAGGGTGTTCCTACATTAAGTCAAGGTACATGCCAAAGTTCAGCACTTTCAAGCAGTGAGGCTCAGAGATAATGCGTCATTTGAATCCTGCTGGCCCTACAAGACCCTGGATACTGACAGACTGCTTTGGCTCATAAACATGCCACAATGTGACATGATAATTGGGAAGGGAGCAGACACATCACACTGAATTAATCAAGTGACTGTTATTTATCCCACACTGCAGAATACTTTTAAGGAAAAGCTTTCCTTATTCCTGGCAGTAATGGCTCAAGCTCAGGAACCCATACAACTTGCTTTGATCCTTGGTCACACCCTGTTGCTCCAGAAAAGTGGAGAACAGAGACCTGGCAAATGGTTTTTCAACTATTTTAGTGGTCATTCTCAAAATATCAAATGGTGGTGGAAAACCTCATATTTACACCTCAATAAACTGAGGTCTTTGCACAAAATTACTGCCCTTTAGTTTCTGCAAAAAACCTTATTTTGGCTGAGGGGTCAATCTGCAGTTCCCATCACGGATTGTTCATGATGCTTTATCACTGCAGAAGGGTTCATATAGCCTTTCTCTGGGCCTTATTTAGAATTTTGTCTACAACACTCTTTGACTACTTGCCTACTCCCATCCACAGTTCTGATAAAGTGTCCCCCTTTGATTCCTGCTCTGAAATTCAGCACAGTGCAATCACTTGCTGCGCTACTGTCGGAGGTGGTCACAACCAACAGTGGAAAAGTAGGAAGGCTGAAAACACAGTGCTCCTGGCTCAGGAAGCTCAGAAAAAGCTCATAGCCAGGAGGGTGTCCCAGAAATGACCCTTTTGTCTGTGCATGGTTCCTGTGCAGATTCTCAACATACCTATTAGGGGCTGACATCAGCATAGGGGGATAGAAGGACTTTGATGTGATGCTGGGAAGGAATTTAAAGTTGCCCTTTTCCCAGGAAAGAGAACCCATCCTTTTTCTCTTGCTCAACAAGCTATTTATTTCTCTGTTTTCCCCCAAAAGCACTGCACCGAAATCATGCAACATGAAAATTCAACAGCTCAGCATGCTTCATGAGGGGAGCATTTTTGTGAAAAAAGTTCATTTGGAGATAAACCAAGCACAGCTTCTACAAAAATATCCTTTGCCAGCTCCCTTGTGTGCCTGGAGGCCAGCTCCCACCTCGACAACAACTAAACAGCCATGGCTGTCTGTCTTCCACAGCCCCATCAGAGCAACAATCCTTGTCACAGAGGAAAATGTTCTGTTGCAAAGCTTTTGAATTGCCCAAATATATGTTCATGACTGAACCATCTCCCTGCATCCCCAGAGATTAGTATAAGCTCTTTGATATGCTGTTTCTCACCTCTGAACTTCAGACTTTGCTCCTTATCATGATGGGGTTTGGATTTGCTGTGACCCCTGCATGTTAATAGCAACTCCCAACTCCCAGAGTCATTCAACTTGACTCCGAAATTATAGCAGAGGGAACAACGGAGGGGGGAGTTCATTCGGAAAGGCATGACCTGGAGCCGCACATTTGACCATGCAGTGTTGCTGCTTGCCGTCCATAAATGTGACAACAGGTAAGAGGTGAGACCTGTCAGCGAGCCTGGTCCTCCCCAGCTGCTGGCAGTATAAATATGCTGCATCCTCCTGCGTCTCCATAGAAACTTCCCTGTTGTCAGCAAGAGGCCAGCAAATAGCTTTATTTCTCTGTATCTATCCCTTAGCATAATGTATACAGAAAAAGAAGAAGAGGGAGGACATCAGCAGAACTTTCATGCAGCTGCATCGGGGGGATTTTGACAGTGCTGGTGAAGAAAAAGCAACTTCAGCCTCATATTTAAGCTGGGATGCTTCTCTACGTCTCTTGGCTGCAAGTTTCAAATCCACTTAAGGGACTTGAAAACTCAGCTCCCATTAATTTTCAATGGAAAGGGACCACCTAAGTCCTCCAGGCAGCTGAGGAGTCATAGCAATTGAAAAGCCAAGGCATGGGCTGCAGGTCTTCTGAGGATAAAATCCATCTTGAGATTTGTGGCATCTTGGGTGAAGCTGGAAATCATAAGATACAGAGCCAAGTGTCCTTCTAGACAGGAACGCAAAGGCTAAAAAAGGACAAGACCTGATGAAAAAAAAATGCCTTTTTCAACTATTTTCTGAACTTATGTAAGCTCTGTCAAGCTTGGGGTGGGAAGATAAGTCATTCTGCTTTTTAATCCAAGGCAGTTTTCAAACATACAGCAGAAGTAATTACAATTTTTGCAAAGGAAATGTTTTTCATTGGTAGATGGCTTTTTTAATTTAAGCACAAAGAAAAGTAAATATGCTATTATAATGTCTATTTCTTATAAAGGGTTGAATGATATTCTTAGTGCACTCTCAGACTTGTAACTGGAATTACCGTCAAGGATTTTTATTTCTTGGTTCTTTCATGATCCTCGCTAGACTAATTTTTGATTTTTGGTAAATGCAACACAAAGAATTTCTAGAACATGTTTTAAAAAAAATTGCAGTGCACTCTAAAAATAACAAAAACAAATCCAAACCACTTTAAAATGGAAAAAATTTCCAAGTCTCCACATAATATATGTTTCTCAATTATTAATTTCTACCACCAGCCTCCCCCAGGAAAAGTTTTCTGTGTGTTTGGAAACAGTTTTTCATAATACTGTGAAATAAATAATTTTGCCATTATAGAAACAGCTGAGTGCCATTTGTTCAGTTCACACATTCCTATATTCCTAGTGTAGCCACTGGTGTGACATCGAGGCTGATGCTGTGGGAGAGACTGAGCTGAACAGAAAGGTCTGGGCTCAGCTTTTCCCCATGGTCTGTCCTTGACATCATCTGCCTAAAGACTTACAGCCTGTGAAAGACTTATAACCTGTGCAGGGTAGAGAAACATGAAAGGTGAGGTAATGAATGGAGGAAGAAATATCCATAACCAAAATGTGATGAGAGAGTTAAGGCAAAGAATATTTCATAGGTATATTAATATTTCCACTTACACTGTTCTGTGTGTGGCAGACAGATAACAGGGAGAGAAATACTTAACAACAGACAGAAAGGTAAGACAGATTGGCCAGAATGGAAATAGTTTTAAAAATTTACTACTCAAAGGTTTCAGTGGGTAACAAGAATTTACCATACCTGTCAACCTCAGCTTCCTTCTGAGACCTGAACATACAACATCGTTCATCTCTAGGCAAACTGCTTCAGACAAAAAGGTAGAGCCTTTATATAGTTATTGTTCTCAGAGGTAATTAAAACTTCCATCAGATCTCACTGAGGAGCAAAGAGGTATTGAAAGTAAATGGAGGAAAAATAATATTAAAAGAACCTCTTGCCTCATCTTCAATTAGCTATGCTGTCTCCGGCAAGTTAACTGCATGGCTCATTACTGCAGAATAACTACAATTAAAGTAATGGATTCAAACTGGTGAGACTGGGATCACTCATTTGGGGAGTGTTTAGGACCAAACTTTTAAACAGAAGCTTCCCCAAAAGACAATGAGAGGGTAAGAGGGAAGCAGGCAGTCTCCAGACTGGGTATCCACTGCACATAACCTGAGTGCACTTGTCCCAGGCTCATAAACCTTCTCCTCAGAGAAAAACACCATAAAAATTATAACTCACTTTGTTTCATTAAATCAAAGTGTAATAGTAAGAACTGATCCTTCAAACAAAGAGGAATATTAAAAGGTTTGGACCCTTCTCCCTCATTCCACCTAAAATCCTTGGAAGGGAAAGGCTCAACAGAATGCAGGTGCCAGGGTCAGTTCACTTTTACACCACTTACATTTGTTCCACTTTTAAGCCTCTGCGTCTGGGAGACTGAAATGCAGTTTCATTAACAGAGGAGCGAATCTGTTGAAGAAATAGTGAGCTTTTCTCTTCACTAACCTCACATATGTCTAGATATATTCTGCTAAGTTCCATGATGTGTAGCTACAGCCTAAGCCTCCTCCCTGTTGCCCCAGGTCCCAGCCATTGCGATCTCCACCAGCCACCAGAAGTGACTCAGGCCAGAGTTCTCCCACACTCAGAGCAAAGAGGTAGGCAGTGCCCTGCAGAACTGTTCTAGGAGACAGAAGTTTTATTGCAAACATCATCCAAGATGCAGAAGGCTTAAAACATTTAAAACATTGTGAAAGAGACTAAGTCTTCCAGTGATAAATCCTGGGAGTCCTTGCAGAATCACGCACATCCTTGGCACACAAAAGGTAGAAATGGGAGTCAGGTCCACTCATTAGTTGACCTCCTACACCACCTCCCCTGAATAAAGAGAGATCAGGTCCTATGAAACAGGCAAGAGGAGGCAAAAGAGACTACAGCAGCAATATATACAGTTTCTTTATCAGAGTATGCTTTTCTTTATGAGAAGCCTATTATTGTCCTTATATATTCCCTTTATATATTCCCTGTATGTATAAGGGAATTTGGAATAGATCCACAGCTAGAATAAATCATCTGAAGTCTTCTGACTTCATTAGAGCCCTGCAGATGCTGAGGAGATGGAAATGGGTCTATTATTTTATTTATCCAGTTTTTACTCAACAGGGTGATGCAGATTTTTTATTGTGGTTCTGTGCCTCTGCCCACTTCAACACAAATCTCTCTTCCCTCAGAAAACCCCAAGCTCAGGTTTGTTCTTCTGAGAGGAGACAAAAAGTCATCTGTTACAGTGCTGGGTAGGTTCTTTCCTTTCATACTCCACAGAAGGGTTGGTAACAGGCACTGTAGGGTGTCCAATGGACAATGAA
The DNA here is from genome assembly GCA_035041135.1 of Platyrinchus mystaceus. Classification (NCBI taxonomy): domain Eukaryota; kingdom Metazoa; phylum Chordata; class Aves; order Passeriformes; family Tyrannidae; genus Platyrinchus; species Platyrinchus mystaceus. Next base: position 28,307,425 of record JAWWLV010000121.1, on the reverse strand, counting down.
GAGAGTATTAGCATACAGTATCATGACAGCAGTTGCTGCCTGATGTGAATCTTTATGGTCCCCTAAAGCCCAGGAGAGGAGTGACAGAGGAAGCATCAGGGCCAGCAGAGGCCCTGAAAACTGAAAACTGAAAACTCAGTCCTCAGCCTCATGAGCTCAGGAAAATGGGAACAGCATGACTGAGCCACATAGGTGGCCCATCTGTCTCCATCCTGCATCAGTCAGTGATGTGCATATGCTGCTGTGGTAGTGTTTTTGGTGCCTTTGCTGAGCATCCATTTTAGCTCTCTCAGTACAGAGCTGTCTGTAGAACTTTCACAGTTCCAGAAACAATATAATTTCTTTAAGGTATTTGCCCTGCCACTGTCTGGCACTTTTTATTCTGCCAGAAGTTAAGCCTTGACACCTCTGCTGAATTTTAAGAGGAAAATCCTTCTTGTTTCACCTGAATGGAAAGGCTGTGACAGAAAGTCTGAAAGAAGGGAAAAGGCTTGCTGTGAAAGAGGGAGAGTGGGAAAGGGATTGACTAATTTAAGTGTAGCAGTGGGCTTTCTCATGCTCTTACCCGCAGTGGAGGACTCTTTTGCACTCTTACCATCTCAACCCCTTTTTTCATCCAATACCCTAACTACCAATACATCCAGAGACCAATCTCCTCTCTCCTAAAGCTGTTCTGGCTTTCCTGCATCCCTGTCCTTGGTTCTGCCCTAATTCATAACTCCCCAGAACCTGCCCTTTTGCATACAGGATCTGAGAGCGGAAGGAGCAGCAGATGCCAGCATTAGTCCATGCACATAACCATCCAGTTCAGCAGAGCTGACATGAACTTCTCATGGTTAAAGAAGTCAAAATCTCTAACATCAGCTACAAAGCAAGTAACTACCTAATACTCTCTGTACTACACTCTGGGAGTACTTGGATTAGTATATCAAAGTAGCCTTTTTGTCTGCCTGCTTTCATTGTCTATATTAACATTACAGGAAGATATTGGAACAAAGCCAGTGCAAGAACAAGACTGGAGAAGAGAGGCTTTGGGGGAAGTTACTTTCTCAGCCTCCCCTATCCAGCTCTGGACTAAGCAGCTCTCTGTCTTGATGTTTCCTTTTCAATTGGCTGCTCAGAATTGGCAGGCCGTTTCAGTGAGAGATGTCATGTTGTTCCCTGGCTTTCCTGGAAGTTTTCAGTGCAAAAGCCTTGATTCAGCAAATAACTTTTTGACTGTCGGCAAGGAGTTAGAGACCATCATGGAATTTATGGAGCAAGAGCAGCAGAGTTTTTAACACAGAGACACAGGATGAATGGGAATGAAGTTAGGTGCTGCTGCTTTCCCTCTTCCTGAATAAAATAATAATACAAATGAAAACACAAGGTTTTATCACACAGACCAGGATCAGCCCTCAATTTCCTGACAGGGAAATATCCCAGCCCTCTGACATGACTCACCCCATCTTGCTTAAGTGGCTTCCATAATCCAGCATCTCTCTGCTGTGAGTAAGACCCCAGGACCACAATTCACTCCTCCCATGGTGATCACCCCATATCACCTACCCTACACAACCTCAAATTCAGCCCCTATTCTCTGCCAGAGCCCAAGCCAGTGCCCAGGGCCCTGCCACATGTGCTTTGCTCCAGCTGCTGCTTGTGGCCCTCAGGAATTACCCTCCAGACACCATGCTCACATACACAGCCTCCACAAACTGCCCTAGGAAATCTTTCCTGCACACTCAGGGTTAATGCTCCGTAAACTCCACTGTTTTCCCCTGGGTCTACATCTCAAACTGTGGTCCAGGTCATGTGTAGGTCCTCACCCGCACAACCCCAGTATCCTGTACCAGGGTCTCCATCCACCCTCAGCTCCTCAGCAGCACCACTGCCACCCACTATGGTGCTCTGGAACAAATACTCATCAGTCTGTAGCCCTTCCACACATCTGCTGTAGGAAACAACTTCTACTTCCCCCAAAGGCCTGTTTTCCCACCACTATTTTATCATCTGCTCAAATTATTAACTTTACTTATCTGAGATGACTGTGTCTATACCATGCCTATACCATGTCTATTACATGTAAGAAACATAATTTCAGGTTTCCCACATAAACACACAGACAGAAGACTTCTCAGCTCTGGTCCAGGTCAGGGCTCCCCAAGCTGTGGGGCTCAGCTGCTCAACCCCTTCACGACCAAAACCTGGGCTTGCAAACAAGAGTGACACATAATTCCTGATGTCACAACCACAAATGCCCAAGTGCTGACACTCAAAACAGCCTCCATCTGTTTTATTAAAGAACAGAGCTGTGGGTCAGGCTGTTTATTAGACACTAAAATTTTAATCTAAGCAATTTCTGAAGAGCAAACTTTCCCAACGTGGCATAAAAGTGCTTAGATACTCAAAAAACACTGCATGGCCAGATTTAGAACCCATCTCAGGTTTTGTTTGATTATTTATTTATGGTATTGTTCTTTGTAAGACAACAGCAATTTATCTTGTGTGTTAGCTTCAATTGGCTGGGAGGATAGAGACCTACTTACAAGCACATTCACCAGCCTCTGAAACAGCAAAGGATCTCCTGCCTCTCCAAAGGGACAGTGCATTGAAACCCATGTGCAAAAGTCACAACAGCACCAATACTTCAGGTTGCCTAACGTTTTTAATTTTTCTTTCATCTTTTCCTAGATGCATGTCTCCTGCCTAAACTGTAGCTGTCTGGACACAAAAATCTCCATGGCAGATCACAGCATCAGGCCAACAGGGACCAAAAGAGGGCTGTGCACAGTTTGCTCCAGCTGCTAAAGTCACAGAATGACTGAAACTAAAGCAGGATGGAGAGAAGCAGTGGGCTTGACAGGGTCAGTTTATTCTGTTTATTTTGATTTTGACACTTTTCTCTGTTTACAGAGTAACAGATTGTAGTCTTTATTTCAATGTGGGGTTATTTGTTGTGGTTTTTTTGTTTGTTTGGGGGTTTTGGTTTATTGGTTTGGTTTTTTTTTTTTTAGTTAAAGCTTTCTGCTCTGCTTTGCAGAATTTGTAAAATGAATATCTCCAAATCAAAGCTCTGATCAAGTCGTGGTCATTGGAAATTTTGGTCATGCTGTCATCACTTTCAAACAAGCTGTGTACCCTTTTAATGTTCTGGAGTATAGATAGAAAACGTAGTAGAGATTTCCATGAGGACCCCAGAGGTCCCAGCTCCCCCCTCTCTCTCTCCCCAGGGAATGCATAGTGAACACAGACATCTGACTTCAGGGTTTAAATGACATTAAGGGGTAAGTGCTTAAAATTTAAATATTCATGGCCACAGGTAATGCTTAAGCTCTCAGCTGAAGGCTTCTGCTAGCCACCAGTTCCCCTTGGAAAACCCATCTCCATATTGCCAGAGCTAAGTTCTCAGTCAGGACCCAAAACCTTATGACAAAACAAACTCCTTGGTCTTTAAGTTACTTTCCCAAGGTTTTATGTGGGTTTTGAAGTCACGATCATTTGCCACAGACACGGAAACTAGCAACAGATCTTTATTTTAAACAAAATGGGAGATCATTCAAAATCATATAACTTCAAGCAGTAAAGCCTTAAAATACATCAATACAATACAGCAAGCATCACAAGAATAGAATTTATTCAACACTGAAGATGCTAAAAAACATATCTGATAGGAGTTAATTTCATCAGTATTTTTAAGGCCAGTTTTCCATATTACTTTCCATTTTCTGGGACTATTTCAGAGCTAAGATTCCTAAGCAGAAAGTGCCTGCTGCTCTTTTTTCTTACAATATTCCTAAAGTATCTGGGTCTCAAACGCTGGAAAATATTATACACAATCTCCTCCTTATCCATTCTTTGTTTGTTTTTTTTCTTTCTAACATACAGTACAATTTATGTTTCCTGCCAGATCCTATATTTTTAAGGTTTTTTTCTGGGTTACCTGAAGGTCAGAATTCTGCTCTCAGGCATCCACGTGAGTGTTATTACCAGCTTAATAGTGGGAAGAAGCTTTTATTTTTCTCCAAGACCCACTTCCACCTCCATGTGAAGTGTAAAACCCAGGTCTCATCAGACTCCCTTGAAAGTCCTGTTGAGCAAATTCACTCTTTTCTTGAGTCCTTTTCCTACATTAGTAGGCAGAATAAGCAGCTGTCTTCATGAAGGTTCATCTGAGGTCCTGTCTCTTGCTCCTGTCTCCTGCCCAGGGAAAGCAGCTTCTGCCCAAAAGAGCTTCCCTGGGCTTTGAGTAACAAGCAACAGAGGTGAACATCAGCTCACGCCTGACCAGTTTTGGCAGCTAACATTAACTTGCAATGGCACCTGCAGAGATGAAGAAATTCAGAGTCAGATATTAGAACCCTTTCAAAGACATTTAATTAGTCCAACAATGGTTCAGCTTTGCTAAGTATTTCTTTTCGCGTCGTGCCTGTTAGAAACCTTCAATCATTCATAGCATTATAATTTATGGTTACGATTTTGTGTCCTGGTGAATAATTTAAGCTGTATGAGCTGTGAAACTTATTACTAAGTTAACTCTTCCTGTTTTTTTCTATGGCAGCTCTTTGAAATGCAAGCCCCTCTTGCTGTTAGTGGTGACTCACCATCTTAGCCAGTGTTTTTGATGTCAAAAAAAAAATCAATTATTACATGGAGCACTTTTCTCTTCAGAAATCATTTCTTTTAACTGTTTCCTATGCAAAGCAGGCACAAAGCTATTCATGGACAAGAATTACATTCCCTGAATCTGCTGATATTGCTAAGCACCTAGGTTTTATGAATCTGAGCAGAGGAACATCTAGACTGAGCCTCAGTTAAAAATTGTACAGGAGAGCCACTTCAGCCGATGAAATATTTTTTCAAGCCAATAAAGTCAGTGGAAATACCTGACCCTTCTGAGACTGAACCAAACAAAGCCATAGAGCTGCTGCTGACAAATTTTCATAATCGTTTGTTAGCAGCAACAGAAACAAGAGGGTTTGCATGCTGAAGCATGACAAGACATTTAATATTCCTACACTAACCCGCCACTATTTGTTAGGAAGCATTTTCCACAGTATGCCGCTTATATTGTGTGCTAAATAGCCGGTATAGCATAGCATGCATGCCAGCAGTAAGATACCTCACACAGAGAGGAAAACACTGATAGTAGATAATTTTAAAAGATTCTCTAAAATAAAAATCCTGTGAGAAGCTTCCTTTCCTCCATCCCTCTTCAACCTAGAGCATTTGTCATTAAAGCTTTAATTGTATCCTTTCAGAATGAGATCCTCTTCTCTCCCCTCTGCCTTAGGGCCCTTAATTGGATTAAGCAGAATTTCCAATGTACATGAATGCTGTGAAATACGTACAGGGCTGAACTGCACCCTCCAAAGGGCAACTGAAATCCATAACCTAAGATTGGATAGCTGTAGGGACTAGAAAATGGTCATTTCTTCTCTGCAGCAGTTATTTGAGTCAAACTCAGGGAAAGCTGGCAAATTAGAGGCTGATACCAGAATTTATGGTGGCTCGATTTGTTTCAATGGATCTGTGCCAGCTTATGCTCTCCAAAAGTCTGGCTCCCTTGGCTTCAGTGGTGTTACACCAGCTGCCAGTCTAAGGCATACACCAACATTTAACACCCCTCATTCTGGAAGGGAGCAGAATGTCTGAGTATGTCCAGCAAGCATCTCTGCCAATGCTTTCCTCTGTCAGTGTCAAACAAACTAGCACACATTGTGTCATATGTCCCACAGCTTAAAAACACACAGAGGGATATGGTGACCAGGGATCAGCTGGCATGTACTTAGGTTTTGCTTTAATCAAGTTTCTCATTGCATTTGAGCCCAAATAGAGTTCAGGCTTTCCCCCTGTCTGATCCAAGGTGAAAAATTAATGAGGCACGGGAGTGTTTATGTCACCAACCTGTCATTACAGGATTGCACCTTCTATATGGGATCTATCTTGTCAGAGACTCCTAAGGCTGAAAGCTTCCATCCCCTTAACATCCTTAAGAATGTAAGGTAAGAGATACCTTACCTTGGCAAGGACAAAGTATGACTAGGATAGTTAGTGATTTTTTTCAGTGATGTGACCCACTCGTTCCTGTAGAAAGACAGGATGGTGGATCCTCTTGGGATTTTGTTGTATTAAGGCAAGCAGCCAAGCATGTAAATCAGCTATGAGCTTTATTTGCAGTGCAACAGAAAAAAGAAAAGCAGCTTCTTTTTTATCATGCTAATCCTTATCCATTTTATATCTTTGCTCAAGGACTGCTTTTAGTATATTACAGATGAATCCTTCTCCAGGGAAGGGCTGATGAGAGCCCACCCTCAGCACACAAAAGACATAAACCCCTCAAGTGCTCATACCTGTAGAGGAAAAACAAACAGGACCATGACAGCTGAGAAGTGTGTGTGTATTTTTGGATTTCACTAAAGCGAAGACTCTCTGGGATATAGATTAAGTTCTTTTACTTATTGTTCCAGCTGCCTCAAAGCAGAGATGACAAAGTCTCTCATAAACAGATTGAAAGGTCATTTGATTTCACGGTTGCTTTATTTGAGTACCTCTGTGTCCTCCACTGAAACATTATTGTGTGCCTTCTTCAGAAATACTCCTCGGTGTTTACCTATTATGACACCTTAGGAACACACAGGGCATTAGAGATCACAGGGCAACATCTGTTCTTAATTATAGTAGCATAAATTTAATAATTCCACTGGCTTCAGCAGAGGCATTAATGGTTTACAGAAACAAATGAAAACAGGATTTGGCCTTTGCAGTCTAGATCTTACATGAAGGCATACATCTATCTTCTCCTGGAAATGCAGAGTATTAGGAACATGGAAGTATTGTTAACACAGTAAGGAATACAATTTCTAAGTCACCATCACAACACTCTCTTCCTTACAGTATACCCAATGCTGTTGGATGTTAAAGGTTAAGTGAGCATATGCCAGAAGAATGTTCCCCCCACCCTCAAAAATCTCTCTTTGCCAGAATTAAAACTTTTGATAAGGATACAGTGATTAGTACCTCATTCTGATTGTAATTTCTTTTTTTTATTGATTTATCTACTAATAATACAAGGGTAAAAAGCTTCAAAGCTGTAAAATATTTTCGTTTTCTTCAGCCTAAAGCATTAATTGGTCTAGAATTCACTTCAGTATTTTGGATTGTTTCTTATCAAGTTCTAACACCAACAGTCAGAAATGTTAATATGTTTTTTGAAAGAAACAGGGGTTTTCTCCTCTGTTTTATAGGTAATGTGTTTATCTACATATTGTTAACCTAAGGATTTTTCTTAGAAGTCAGTCATATTTCTGTTACTTGCTAAAAGATAATTAAATAGATTAGTATTTTCACAAATTTCCCTTTTTTCAAGAATTTTTCCACATATATTTTTTTATATTGGTGAAGTGTGGGGGGGAGCATAAGCAACAGGAGAAAGCATATTTATCCAAGTGAGAGGAAAAGCAGTAGGAGAAAAGAAACATGAGATCCCTAACACCACTGAAGCCCCTAAGGTTAACAGACTAGAAGAGCCTTCCAGCAAAAGGATGAAGAACAGAAGGAAGAAGAAAGAGCACAAAGCACTTGGCTCATGTTGCATGACTTCCCCTCAAAAGTCCACCTTTCCTCACTCACTAAAGGCATCACTTTAGCATAGCTCTCCTCTTAATTTAAGCACTGGAGATGCATGGGTGGCCATCAGTGGTCGGAGCTGCTGTGTAGCGCTTGTAGGCTTGAGACCACTGGTAGAGCCACCACCAAGGCCTCCCTAGGCAGGGCAGGAGGGCTCAAAGCATGGGGTAAAGGACAAGAGAGCAGCGAGTCAGCACTGGTATTTACCTTATTGGCATATGTAGGGCAGCTGTATGCACCCCTCAGGAAGCTACAAACCATGTATTTCTGCTTTGGTTACAAAGGGGGGCAAGTATCAGTTGGACGGCTTCAGTACTGCAAGCTGAGAGCACCCAAGGACATTTTTGGGGAATATATTTGGAGGGCTAAAATGCAATGGGGAAAAGGGTTGAGAGGCTGCTCCGTCAGTCTCCAAAGACTCTTGTTCAGTCTCTAAAGAGCTTGAGGAACAGGACCTCCAATTTGACATTCAAGTATAAAATCAATTTAGAACAAAAATTAGAGCCATTGTGTAGTCTGTGTGAATGGAAAAGGACTGAAGGTAGATGTCAAGTTGAAGACTGTTATTTGGCCATAAACAACATAAAGAATGTGAGGAAATCACACCAAACAGTTACAACTTCACAGTATTTTTTTTAAAGTCACCAAACTATTTTTAAATACTATTCACTATGCTTTATTTGAGGGGTAAATTTTAGTTATTTTATTATTCCCCCTCCTCTAAACTTGACTGGGAAATAATACTCTCTTGGATTTTAGTTACAATTGTGACTTCTGTAAGTCCTGGAAAAAACGAAACTCTTCTCTGTACTTTGCAAAGAGTTAAAATGAATAGAGGAAAAACAAAGTGTAAAATACTTTTCCTTGACACTATTTAGCATCTCCTTCATTTTTATTCAAACCCAGAATGAAAAAATACCATGACAAAACTTTTCTGAGTCAGCAGGAATTTCACTTTGTGCAAGCTGGGGAAGAGATTTGGATCATTGCTTATTATTTTTGTAAGTTGTTCCATCTATTTATCTGTCCATCTTAATGCCCCTCGTCACCTGAGCACTTAAGATTTGAGGATCTGTTCTAAGTCCTTGTTGCAGATCAGCCATAACACAGAGCTATCTCTGCTACAGGTTTGTTTGCAGGTGGTTATTTATTACTGTTGCTGCTTTGTGTCTTGTAGTGCCCAAACCTAAGGATAATCTGTTATGTTCATTCTAAGTGAAAAAAAAGGTGTATGGGGGGACTGTAGAGACAAATAATTATAGAAAGAGCACCATCTATTGTCATGTAAAAAAAAAAAAAAAGTGCTGTTTATAGGCATAGAGGCTCAACAATGCAGAAACAGCTGTGGGATTTGGATGTATTCCAGAAGCTAAGCAAAAAGTACTCTGAATGCTTTTGGTCCCAAGATGAAATGGCCTGGGTGATGTGAATGGTCTCATATAATGTCTCATAAAATATGAGACACTGTAGTTCATATCAGGCCGGGAGGTTTTTATGCTGGTTTCTTTATAGGAGTCTGGTAGAAGAAGTGGGTTATGAATGGAAGGAGTCATAGCTTGGTAAATGGGGTCAACTGTGGTATTTCATGGTATATTTAGGTGACCTGAGAGGTTAAAAACAAGTCATGAGAAGCCCTGGCTGGCTGCAGGCAGCACTTATCTCTGGGGCACGGTGTGGTGTGGCTCATGCCCAAACACAGTTACTACATAACATTTTGGTTGAGGTGATGGGTTCTGCAGCCTTGATACAACGTGGGTAGAGCACTGCCAGGCAGCCAAGGCCAGAGCTGGCTCTCTGTGACATGCTCCATAAGCTGCTGCAGACAAGGTTAGACCTCCTACTCTTACTCTGCCTGTCAGCAGACACTGATAAAGCCCCTGGACTTGTCTGGGCTTTTGAAATTCGTATTTGGAGAGAGAAAGAAGAAAGAATTCCTCAGTGGCTGTTTGGAAAGACTGACTCATTCCAGGCAATACAAGTTGTTATGCCAAGCACCTCATAAATCATTTATTTGTCTCTCTGCATTTTCAGTAGACAACATTATTATTGGTTTAATGTCTTAATAAAATGAAGGGCAGTGACTCTCTGGACTAGCTTGTGTGGCCTTTTTCTGCTGCAAACAACAGAAATGAGAGAAGATGCCAAAGGAACCTAACAGGAATGAATTATAACTTTTTTCTCTTTCTTTTTAATGCTTTTCCAAGTCATTGAACCTGCCTTTGGACTTTCTACACATAGACAAAAGAGGAGAATATAAGTTTGCAGGGAGACCTCAAAGCATCAGAAAGACCATCTCATCAACTGCTAATGCAAGCTAATGACTCAACTTCTCAACGTGTGCAATGGTGTCCCTTGGAAGAGCACTTATCAATAAGCAGAAAATTCAGCAATAGAGAGGCTAAAGGAGGGGCAGTACCTTTGATCTCCAATTAGATGCATTTATAAAAGAACATGCCTCTACCTGGAGGATTGTGCAGGCGGATTGAAGTGGGTAATAAAGCTAAATTCAGATATTGGGCCAAATCACCAGAGAAAAGTCATCTGGTTATAGCAGGGGTGTGAGAAAACATGCCCTGTGTGAACCAAGTAGCCAAGAGATCACTAAAACCTACCAACTATTCTGCAGGTAGACAAGCCACAGATGGGTATGAGCAGAGAAGAGATGAGGGATGTGGCAATGAGGTGATGCAGGCAGCTATCAGCAGAAGCAACAAGCTTGCTTGTCTGGTTCTCTTATGAGTTAAATGCCCTCTGATCCCTGCAGTGACTGTGAAAGAGGCTGTGCTGGGGAACTGAGTTAAAGGAAAGGGGGAAAGCATATTGACATGGGCACAGTGGAGCCAAACATTTTGTCTAGATACCCAAGACTACAATTCCCTGGAATCTGAGGTAGGAGAGAGAACATCACAAAAAACAACAGTGGGGAATCTCACTTTTCTTGGCTGCCTGGCTAATGTTGTCTGGCCATGAAGCAGGTTCTTGCTGACCTCCCCAATCACTGCTGCTGGAGGCTCCCTGCCAGCAAAGAATGGGGCCTGACAAGTGCAACACATGAAAGGAAGTGCAGTCTCTGGGGAGGAGCACTTCCCAACAATGGAGACACAGAGAGACCTGTCAGAAAACACTACAAACCCTCTCCAGCATGGTTCAGACTGGGGAAGAAGTGGTAGAGGGGATGCACTTTGTATGTTCCCCCCAACACTAGAATGCACACCAGCCTGTGAGTACCCTATTCCCATGAGCAAGGCGTGAGCCAAGGTGCAAAGCAGGGTCCCACACACCTTTCCTCTTCCCTCCCAGATCACCTCCTGAGTTGTCTCTCCCCTGTGCTTTGAGCACAATGGATGCAAAAGTGCAAGGCCATTTCCTTCAGCAAATTATGACCAAATCCCAGGCTATGAGTCAAAAGGAACTTTTCTACACTTCAGATCTCCTATCTATATATGCAATTGGAATGAATGACTGAATGAACAAATTATTTATGAAATACATAACAGTGTTTATTTTCTTTCCAGGTCTTTCACATTAAGTGTTATTAATTGACTCAAAGGTCAAACCACTGTCTGTGTGGTCAAGCATGGGAGAAGCCTGATGATTACATTTTCTACAAAGGATTTTAATAAAATTATTGTTGTTGCTTTTTTTCATTGTAATTGTTGTTGCTATTGTTATTTATTATCTTTTCTGAGCCCATGCCTCAGAAGATTTATGCATCTTCAGTAACTGCACTTACAGGTTCTTTTTTCCCCTTGTAGTACTGAATTTGGAGCAAAGAAATAGATGAGTACAAATCAAGGCAATGTAAACCTTGAAAATATATGTGTTCTGGCATCAGTATCTAAACCATGTCAAGTACAAGAACCAAGCAAGCTGCCATTGTAAGCAACGAAAAGTGATTTTTTAACACTGTGTCAGTGTACATAATCCAAAGAAGGATATTGCAGTAGAATTCTTTTTGTTATTTTTATGCATGCAGATGCAGACCACATGATGTCAGATCTTACATTTCCCTTGAAACATACTAAACCTGAGGTAGAGTGGGATTAAGCTGCTTCATCTCATCTATAATCTAGTGTAACTTCTTTCTCTTTCACTCTCACCTTCTTTCCTCCTTGATTACATGATAATCTTATACAGACTTTTTCATCACTAGATAGTAAAGTGCTTGACAGTGATGAGGGATGTTACAATCTGTATTTACTGATGGGTGAACTGAGACAGGGAAAATTGCTGAAACCACCCAGCAGCAGATCTTCCAGCCTTCCAGTCCTTCCTTGGAGGCCCTCATCTACATCAGATAATATTGTAAAGAAATACAGTGAAAATTCTCAGGCTCTTATTTCTTACCTATTGAATGTTTCACTTGCAATTATATGAGCCTGATAAAATGAACACCAAAATACTAGTACTAATATTAATGCTATTAATACCAAACTCTATGGAGGAAAAAAGGGGGAAAAAAGAGCAAGGTGCAACCCAATGAAAAATATCCTGACAATTCATAAACATTGGAAGTAATACAGAGAAGAAAGCAAGAATTGCTCCCCTGTCAAGTGGAGCAAGCTCTTGCCATAAAATATTCATTTCATTAGCTGAAGTTTATAAGGAAACTTACTTTTAAACCTCAAGCACATGTGTGATAAAGTAAGTTTGAATTTTCAGAGTTGATTATTTATTTTTCTAGACAACATTAAATAAGGCTTTACTTCTGATGGAACTGCAGGCTGGAATGTCAGGATTCAGGGAAAATTGTGGAGAAATGGGGAAATGACAGTTGAATCCTCAGACTTATGAAGTGCCAAGTGCAGAAGTTCTGGATCTGTGATTGGCTTGACTGCCATGGAAGGCAGTGCTAAGTATATGATCTCACATTTTTAAATGAGGAGAACTGAGAAACCATGACTGAAAAGGGAAATGAGTCTCATCTTTAACATCTGCATTCCTCTCAACAGCAACATGTACCTAAATACCTACCTGTGAAATTCTAAGTGATATCTAACTTTGATAACAAACAACAGTGACATCATTCACAAATGACATCCATCTGGTGATTCACAGGATGTGTATTGAGTGTATATCATATTCAGCCTCATGAGAATTTTTATCTTTGAAAATAATGAAATGAGATAAAAATAAAAGAAAAAAATCTTCCTACTCCCACATCATTTATAATTTTTCAATTAAAAAAAAAACCCACCACACATAAAATGTTTAAAATTTAAGAAATGAGCCTATTTTCCAAAAGGACAATCAGTTCTGCATGGAGTTTAGATTTTGATACATCAGTATTTCCAGATGAAAAATAATTCAAAGAATCCTGGATGTTCCACTTACTGAATTGAGCTCCAATTGTGTTGCATAAGAGCTGACACAAAGAGTTCTATCAATGCAGTTGTGGGGCTCTTCACAATTACACCAGGAAGTCAGGAGATCTGGACTGTACCCTAGTTTCATGAGGTGTTGCAAAAGATACGGAAAGACAAAGAAGAGACAGAAAACTACAGATGCAAAAGAGCGTGCTGCATTAGTCCTCAGAAGTCCTGTATTCACGTGCTAGCATGTCCCCAAATTTTTCTGTTAGTCTGGGGGAAAAAATCCACCATGGTCAGATCTTTTTCTGTAGAACAATATCTTAAGACTTCTCTTTTTCCCTGTATTCATTTTTAGTAGAATATTTTCATTCAGGCAGAGCTGTCTCTCACTAGCTATCTGAGAGAGAGATAATATCCAGCTGAGGGAAGCCCTGACCTCACCAGCTCATTACTGTAATGTAAACAATAATGAACAAGAGCACATTGCCAAAAGGGCTTCATTTTCCAGGGTTGCCCATTCGGAACCATTTACCTGCTACAATTAAGTCTAAAAGAATTAGTGCCAAGGTAACAATGACATGAAACACCAGACCCCCCTGGAAGCACAGGTGAACACAGACCAGATCTCAGCAGGGAATCTTTCTTCAGTTCATCTTTCTTAAGCAAGGAAGCGTCTGTATTTGTTCTTCCTGCATGTATCTTAGCAACTTTACTAATCCTGCGCATGAGAAGTCACCTCCTTCCACAGCAGGAAGAGTTATGACCCAATACATATGTCATCCCTAACCAGGCAGGAAAATAGACAGAAGAGATATTTCACTAATTTCTAAGTCTTTGAGTTTCCTGCAGTTATCCAGTACCCAGCATACTCAATGGCCACTGACGGAAAAAAACTACTTGCCATCTTCCCAAAGCAGGGCATCACACAGCATGGCAGTCAATAGGCTTGGACAGACTCTGCAGGTGGAACATGGCAACCATCTCAGTATCAACAGCAATAAAGGCAAATGTTTTAGGAGAGTGAGAACTCTCATACCCTTGTTTCTGTGTGCTTCTCTAGCCTATCCCATTAGCTCTCTGTTATATCTTGTAACACAAATGTGCTCTCGCAGAGGAGCCAGCTACTCAGGAGGAACAGCATCAAGCCTGCAGAACAGAAGGAGAAACAAAATCAAGTAAAGATAATACTTAGGCTCAGGCTAGAGGTATTTTCTAATGCTGGTAACTTCTTGATCTAGGAGGTAAGGAAGCCAAGGACACTATCTGCAAAGAGAAGATGCAATTTCCCAGTCAGTCAGAGAAACTGCAGCCAATGCTCTTTGAGGTCGCAGGATCAGCAGAGCATCAAAGAGACTGTGTTTGCTCTGCACTCCTTGAATTCCTACCTTAGCCTTCTGAAGAAAGCTTCTCAGTCTTGCAGCACTTCACTCATAGGTAAAGTAAGAACGAAATCTTAATGACCAAGGTCTGACCTCTGCACTAGTGTCCTGGTCCCATGAACTGGACTCATCTGGAAATTACAGGGAAGATTTTGGAGTAGAAAACGTATTACCCTTCTCCTCCTTTTTTTTTATTCTTCCCTTGAAATGTATATCTCATTTTGAAGCCTGACGGAGGTAGAGAAAATGAGAGGGGAAGAGAAAGATGAAGCTGCAACTAAGCTGAAAATGAATGGAAGGTTATGGACAAGGTGATAAGAATAAATTACATATTGAGGACTGGAGGAATTACGGCATCTCTGCACACCTTTGGGCCTTGAGGGATTGCACATTTTCTGCAGGAATTCTAAAGAGATTGGAGGCTCCAACAGAGGGGAATGAGAATTTTGCAGTGTGAGGGCTCAAGCGTGCGTGACCATGTGCATCTGGCATGGAGATAATTCAGTCTTTCTCCTTCTGAAAAAGACAAAGAGGAGAGCAGCCCAGGCCATGCCTCTAGGGAAATCAGCTTATGCACAGAGCAGCAACTGTGGTATCTTGGGCATCTGTGGTTTTCAGCAGGGAACTAGCTTATTCCTTTGGAGCTGCCTGGTAATTTTTTGTTTCACCAAAGCCTTAGGAGAGGAGGAGGATTTGGCCGGGGAAAAGAGCACTCTCTGAAGATTTATTTTCTCAAAATTTGGATCTGACATTCACCCACCACCTAAGATGTTCAAATATTTCTCTCACCTCCTATAAGCAATGCACACACATAGATAATACTTTTGCTACTCCTTTTTTTAGTATTACTGTTTATATGAGGATTTCAAGGCTTTCTGCAAAGAAAGGCTCCTATCACCATGGGAAAAGGTCAGAATCCAGGATAGAAGCCATTCTTTCAAGGGCAAACAGCTTTAGTGCAGCAAGATCAAGACTTGATACCAAATTTCCAGGTTCTCTCAGCCTGTTTCAGCACATCATTGTGTGTGCAACCTGCATCTGCAGCCTACTTTGAATTAAAAATAAGCCAATATCAAACACCCCCTGGCAAACATTTTTAAATTCTTTAGTGTTTTCACAGATTTTAACTTTATTTTCAAATATTATTGGGGGGGAGAAGAGGTTTTTTCTTTTTTGTAAGATAATCAAACTTTTCTTATGCACTTACAGTAAATTTTTGAAAAGGGTCCAAACCTGCAGTACTAAAGGCTCCAGATCTATATTCATGTAACTTCTTACTTACCTGTGCAAGTAACACAGTGGTCTTTGTCACAAAGGTATGGTTTAAAAAAAAAACCAACAACCCAAAGGTCTGGGCTGAACCCACTACTAGCTTCAATACTATTTTCCAGAGTGCAAATGGTGACATGAAGGCAAACTGCCCAAAAATTCACCTTTTTCTTGTCAGAAACAAAATCACTTTGTTCTTTGCCTGCCATCTGAGGAGCAAATACCCTGCACTTGTCCATGAAGGAGTAAGAAATAGCCTCCATCTGTAAGCCTGAATCCTACAAGGGTGGTTTCCTTTGTTATATACAGTATTTATTTAACAAGCCCTCAACAGCGGAGACCCTGCTGGAGCATGGTACTAAGTCTCAGCTGGACATAAGTACCTCCAGCAGAAAAGTGGTCATGAACACTCACTCAATGCCCCAGGCAACTGCTCATAGCCCTTTGCTTGCTGCAGCTGCTCTCTATGTGTCCATGACTACTTTTACCCTAGGATTTGCTATAGTAAAGGTTTTTTTCTTTGCACAGAAGTCTTAGAAACTGCTTGTTCTTCAGAGCAAACAGAAATAATGAGGAGTGGAGCAAGGTTTTGGTAGAAAAATTTCTCCCCCCAAATGTCAAAATAATGAGAAACAGTGACAAACCCGCAGCATTGCAAAGGCTTAGGAGTAAGCCCCCATAGAGGTAATGTTCCCTGTGCTGGAGGGACTCCAAAGACCAAACAAAATGCCTGCTATCCTACAGGGAGTACCAGTGCAGCCCAGGATTGTACCACAAGAGCAACTGGGTAGAAGCAGCTCTGAAGCCTCCATCACACTCTCAAAGAGCCCCCACTTGTTTTCAGCCTGTATTGAGGCACACCTCTGTTTTTGCAGTTCGTCAGCCTGAACTGACCTGAATTCTCTTAGACTTATAGCTTTATTTCATAATCCCCTTTCTGAGCAGTGACTGGAAACTGCCTTTCTTCCTCTGTGTGTACATGCCCTGTAGAGCCATGTTGGGACAGGGACTGTTTAACCAAGTCATGCAGAAGTGAAACTTTCACCAGAGAGGCAGAGAGCTCTGTTCCAGAACACCCTGGCATACAATGGCTCAAGTGATTTTTTACTGTCTTGGAGAGAGAGATTCAGTTCCCTTGTCTGTCTGGGGAGGTTTGTATTTGTTCCCTGCCTCCATCAGGACTGCTCTGACCATCAGCCTACAGCAAGCTATAGGGAGCACAGGTCCAAAATTCTGGCCAAGCAATGGCTCCATTGACATCCTCTGATGAACCCAGCTGACATCAGCTTACAGGAGCAAACCTTCTTCCTTGCAGGAGCAATTTCTTTACCAAGAAATTATTTCACTGCTCTTTAGCGTACACAGTGAATTTCAAGTACTGGTATTAAAAGAAGTTTCACTATCACTCTGTACCTGGAAATCATGGCCTCAGCTGCTAATCTATGCCCCTGCTGTCATTGCAGTGAGATAGGTATAACTCTCTGCTGGTGCAAAACTGCCACAGCAGCGCAAGGTGGGGGGGGAGGGAGAGGGGTGCAAATTGAATCAGCTGTCTATACTATGTCTTCCCTTTTACTTTATAGAAAAACAGAATTTAGTGCTCTGCTGCACAAATCAGGCTCTTCAGGCCTGCAAAGCTCTCCAAAACAGAAATTAATGACAACATTTTTCATTCTTAAATATCAAAGTGCTCTGTGCAGGTGGGTGATTACATCGTTTCCTGCATTTTAGCAATGGAGCAACTCTCTTAAATATATGTGTCTCTGATCTGTTGAAGACCAGACATCAGGTAAATGGCAGAAGAGTGAAATCTACTAATACCTAGTCTGTGCTATCTTGATTGACATTGTAAAAGGCGAGGGTGGGAGGCTAGAGAAGGGTGGGAGAGGTGAAGAGAGCCGAGGCTTCATCTCAGGCATTTAAATCAGCCTCCAAACACTCAGGGAAATATACTCTGCCAGTGTGCCCACAAGTGCTAAATGGCAGCTGAGTGCTTTCAGGGGGTCTGACAAACACGGGCACAGCTATCATTTATTGACAATTAGAAATAGAAATGTGGTGTGCAAGTGAACTGCCTGCCACCCTGTAATCAAAGAGCACTTCGCAGTATTTATCAGTTCTATGACCAAGAACACATTAATTTTTTAATAATTGCTCCATTCACAGCCTCACCAATGCATACTGAACCCAGACCATTTAAAAGCCATTAAGTAATCATTTATTACTGATTACACTTCACAATGGCATCCCAGGTTGCTCCTCTGGTGGTGATAGTAAACACGTCATGGCAGGCCCTTGTTCCACATTCCAGAGGCCAGTACATCAGCTGTCTCTCATGGAATGTTACTCACCCAGAAGTGTGCCTCTGCCTCTTCATTATGGCAGCAGCTCTGGAGCCCAGGGTAGGATAATCTCATCCACGGTATAAACCTGTTCCTCAGGACATATAATATGGCTATCAGACAAGTCTGCTCGGAAACTACACCAGAACCAGAGGAAAATGTGACCTTTTCAATGACTGAAGAAAACTGATACCTTCCTCTTTGGCCTTCCCTGAAGACACATGGAGAAGCAAAACCCCCACTCATGAGAAGATTTTGTTCCAAAGAGCATTTTCTGGACTGTTTTGCACCACTAATCAGACCATTTCCACCTGAGTCACAAATTAACAGTTTTACCATGTCCTTCAGTATGAGAATATTTCTGGTATAGAAACTTTTTTCTTTTAAGCCATGTGAAATAGATTCTTAAGTCTGCCTCTTCCATTAACTCTTCAACTTCTTTCCCTCTTTGTTTTTTGCTCCAGCAATGGTTCCCCCCTAGCTCTGTTCTGATCTTTGTAAATTATTCACCACCCAGCATCCTTCACACCACCATTTCCTGTAATTTATAGTGTCTACTATTTTGTATTATTTAACACCAAAAAGCATTTCAGGATTCAGCTTTAGATTATCAGGCAAGATGTAATGAATTGTGTTGTGCTGTATAAAACCCTAGGCAATAAAATGGAAAATGATTAATAGCTTAATGGTGGTCGTCTTGCTAATGTCTCAGTCTTTTGTATCTTGTCACATTTATTCCACTGCAAAGGGGGCAGGAGCTTTTAAACTTGTTTGCTCCTGTCAGGGAAATTGTTTTTTTTCTTTTCCGCTAACACCACATGCTTGTTAATGGAGTATTAATAATAACCATGCGATAAGCTTCTTCCATCAGACAGTGAAGACCACTAAATAATTTCCAACAAAGTCTTAATTCCAGATCATAAGTGCAGAATGCAACACCACAGCTGCTGACAGCTTATTCAGCTTTTATCATAATGTCATATCAGACTAAATAATTGAAGATGACTGGCAATTTACATATCTCCTCTCTAAGTCAAACAAGCTAGAGTTCACTTCACTGTGTTAAACCTCACTGCATTTATAAATCTAGACTAGCCATACAACTTGTTTGCATATTATATATTGAAATGAGTATAAAATAAGGTTTTCTTTGGCAGGTGTGGCAGAACAGAAGCCTGCTCCAGACAAAAAGCATAAAGACAAGCTTCACCTCTTGCCTGGTGAAAGACGTTGTTCACAGCCTCTTAACCCTTTTGATTTCAATGACCATATGACTGATAGTACATGAATTTGCCCAACATTTTGGGATTAGTTTTGTTGGGTAACTCTGTCTTTACACCAGAGTAAGAAAGAGGAGAATTGGGTTCATTACTTTATGTTGAAAAGAGAAAACAAGAGTTATAAATCCAGACTAGTTTCGATATTGAGAAACATCTTCTCTTTCTATTAATTGTACTATAAAATTCACACTGGTTATGTTTGAAAAGCGCAAAGTTCAAACAACTTCTGGAACTAGAGCAGGCATCCTCTGTACTATGTGAAAGTCGAGTGTCTCTTTTTACATTCTCATTACAAAATTATTCCTTTAATGACCAGGATAAAACCAAATGTATTATTCAGAACTGAGTAATAGCTTTCACCAGTCACAGTGATGGCTGGATGGGATACAGGGTTTTTTACATGCCATGTAAACACTTGATACAACTCCAGGTCTTCAGTAAATACTTTACTGAAGGAGGAAAACAGAATTTCAAACTCAAGTTCTTAATGAAGACATCTATATGCAGAACCTACATCCCTACTTAAGCATCCACATTAAGTGGTTTCATTTTTCAGAAATGCAGGTCACACTGGATCGGATTTTTTCTCATAGATTGTGAAATCAGATTGTTTCTGACTTGCCTTGGAAAGATGTTTTATGGTTTTATTCAGCTATTCACTTCTTTCACTGGGAGCAGTTCACATCAATATTTTCAAATAACTTACTCTTAAAGTGCAAATCTAACCAATCTAGTCTGAAAACCCTGTATTGGGAACATGATCTCAGTTTTTAGACTCTGTATAATAGTAATATCCGTTCCACAGGGAAGTTAAGATCTCCAATTCTGTAATAATATAATTCATCCAGTTTTGCATATTTTGAACTACAATGAATTCCTTTTTTTTTTTTTTGCCTTGATAATATGTCGGTCTCATATTTACTATCCCAATTGTATGTCAGCTTGGTCAGCTATATTCGGTTAACATATCTTAGAATCTCAGAATGGGTCAGGTTGGAAGGGACCACAGAGGATCACCTGGTCCAACTTCCCTGCTAAAGCAGGATCATCCTTGATCACACTGCTCAGGATTGTGTCCAGATGGTTCTTGAATATCTCCAGAGAGGGAGACTCCACAACCTCTCTGGTCAATCTGTTCCAGTGAGTGGTCACCCACACAGTAAAGAAGTTCTTCCTCATATTCAGGTGGAACTTCTTGTGCACCAGTTTCCACCCATTGCCTCTTGTCCTATTGCTTGGCATCACTGAGAAGAGCCTGGATCCATCTTTGTGACATCTTCCCTTCAGATACTTATGAACATTGATGGGGTTCCCTCTCAGTTGCCTCTTCTCAAGACTGAACAAGCCCAGCTCCCTCAGCCTTTTCTCATAAGAGAATTACAGAATATTCTGAGTTGGACCCACAAGGATCATCAAGTCAACTCTTAAGTGAGCAGCCCTACAGGGATTGAACCCACAACCTTGGCACTATTAGCACCAGGCTCTACCCAACTAAGCTAATCTCAGGGTCATGCTCCAGCCCTTTAATCATCTTTGTTGCCCTCTGCTGGATCCACTCCAGGAGCTCTGTGTCTCTCTTGTACTGAGGAGCTCAGAACTGGATATGACTCCTCACTACACTACTTAATATTTGCTTTACCTCGATGTTATTGTTATTTCTCTTGCTAAAGATAAAGGTCATAAAGTTTAATTAAGTGATCCATATCTTAGCAAGAGAGAATCTTGTAAAAAATATTGTAAATGTATAAAAATATCTTAAATGTATTAAAACAGGATTAGGAATCAGAAAAATAATGTCAGGAAAATAATATAAATTACTGCTTTTCAGAGGCATTTCAAAATTCACCATCATGTAGAATATCACACTTGAGCCCTAACTTACTAAAAAGCAAAATAAACAGATGCAAGAAAAAAGTGTATAAGAAAAAAAACAAGTCTGGCAATGTGCATTAGAAAACTGATCATTTCTTACTGTTAAAGCTTTTCTTATCAAATTATAAAAAGTGGGGACAGATTAATTTAGTGTTACCCCCAGTAGAGCAATAAGAAACGAAATTACAAGTTAATGAAATCCACAGCTCAAAGTAAAAAACTCAAGCCCAGATAGGTATACTGTCTGCACTTTTTGTCTATGGGACTGCAGGATATTATTGATTACGTAGTACTAGGCTGAGAAAATGAAATGAGGCAGCAAATAGCAGAATCAGTTGGTAGCTACCCTGAGCAGTCCAAGTTCTCTTACTGAAAGGAATCCCAGTAGGAGATTTTCCCTAGGTAGTTTCTCCTCTTTGTACAGCTGGTAGATCTCCAGATTTATGAGGCAAAATTCTCAGGCAAATACTGGATGGAAAAGTGCCAGGGCATAATGTTTTATGGAGCCATTTGTTTGGGCAGTTGGTTTGCAGTTGATTAAAACCTGATGGCTTATCCACTTTTTCCAAATAAATAGACCAGTCTAATAAAAGCCATTACCATCCTGGCCTCTCATGTACCTTCACACCATCCCTCACCGTCTCTCTGATGCCTGTTACTGTCTCTTCTCCTGTGATGCATCCCTCAGGTGAACTGGGAGACATCCCTGCTTCTGGTAAGGACTGCCAGAGGGCAGGAGCTTTTGAGCTTTTCTCAGCCTGTAACTAACTCCTTGCCTTCCTGATGTGCTCCAAAAGAACAGGGACACAGGGAACTGTCATTGTGCATTTGCTGTGGTGGACAGGGATGAAGGAGTTTCTCCTTCATCAGAGCATGAATCCGCCCCCCAGAGGACCCTCTGCCTCCTCAGTCTTGGAAACCACCGCATTCACCACGTTCTCTAGAGAAAACAAAAATTCTGGAGATTTCTAGGAAAAGCAAGGTTTGGATAAACCATCATAGTTTCTCAGATAAATATATCTAACTTGTTCACAGGCAGCATACAAAAGGTCTTTATCAGCCTAAGTGCAGATCTCACTCAAACAGCTTATAAAAGAGAGTAATAAGCAGTGAGGACACCCAGGGTACTGGAGGCTAAACCTTTACAACTTTACTTATGCCATGTCTGTGAGGTCAGAAAATACAGAATATTCTTTACCAGAAATTGTGTGTATGTGTCAAGTTGCTCAACAGAAGGCTGTGAAGGAGCTCAATCTTTAGTAAATGCAGTCTGCTGTGCTGAAAGGAAATAAGGAAGGGGACAGACAAAGGCTTCCAAATTTTTACCATTAATCTTCTAAGTAGTTCCTCATAAGAACAATTGAGAAGACAAACCTGAGACAGCAAATGCATCTCAACTGTTATGCATACAGAGAAATTTTGGAAACCAGCTATTCAGTCTACTTTGAGTTTTGTCACTCAGAAAGTTAAGTGATTCTTTGGTCCACAAAAGAATCATCACTTTGTGATATTGTGCAACTGATATTGGCACAATATGTGCCCCTTGATGATGATGAGGCTTGGTGTAAAAGTTGCTTGTATCTACACTTTTCTTGCATAAAAGGCATGTAGATATGGCACTTAGTGACATGGTTTGGTGGTGGATTTGGCAGTGCTAGGTTAATGGTTAGACTGATCTTAGAGGTCTTTTCCAACTTAACTGATTCTATGATCTATGATGTAACACTGTCTTTATTTCTATCACTGAACTGAGCTTAGAAACCAGTACAAAGAGCAAAGAACTTTCTAATACATGAGATTCAATGAACCCAAATTGAAAAAAATTTAACTGTGTTATTTTAGGTTTTTCAATCCATCTGCAGAAGGAAAAGAATGAAGCAAATGTCAGTGTGACAGCATCCAGGATGCTTCCTGGGCGAAAAGGAAAGAACACTGATCAAGTTTAAAAGGAGTTATATTGCAGCTGGTTAGAGTAATGAAATTATCTTGACAAGAAGAACTGACACTTCCACTGGGAGCTGTCTGGGGGCTGACAGGTTTCCAGGGAGGTATCTAGTTCAAGGACATACGTTACAAGCTGTCCTTAGAGAAGTATCATAGGTGGAGAGAATGTCAAGAAAACTGAAGGACTTGGCAACCTATATCCAGGGGAGACCTGAGGCACTGTGCAGATAGTGCTCTCATGCTCCCTGAAGTATTGCATGCTCATTTGGCCCATGTCAGTGAAAGATTCAGCAAAGTTTTCAGCCCATGGATCCAGCTAAATGATCACTGCACCAACATACCCAGAGCAGGCAGACAGATGTAACTGCACCTTGCCTATATGAAGTTCCCGAGGACATATAGCAAAGGCCACTTCATAAAGAATAATTAACACCTGAAATACCTAACGTGTTTCAAAGGAATTGTACCAAAGATTTCCAAAATCATGATGTTTTTTAATACAGCCTGCTTTCTGCAAAAATCTGGATACCAAGTAGTTAAGTAAATGGTGTTTAAACCAGCAGCAGCAGCAAGCTGTTTAGTTTTATTAAAACATGGCATTATGTGCTATTTCTAGGTAACGTGAAAAGTCCTTTACAAGCTACATGAAGTATAAAAGAGCACAGCAACATATTAATTTTAAAAATGGTAGTGGAAAGCAAGCTGGCAGAAGCTGGGACTGGAGTCTGCTTTTCGTTTCGGTGAGACACAGGTTCCTCCTCTGCATTTGAAAGGGCAGCCTGTAGAATTCAAAGGGTTATCTTCCCCAGTCAGCACCCTCCAGTGCTACTCCTTCTTGAAATAAGCCTCTTGTCCTCCCAAAAAGAGAAGTAGCCTTGGACTGGGAGTGATGGGAAGAAACACTTCTATGCCCTACTGCATTTTTTTAATTCAGTTCCTTTGCCCCTTCATGAAGAGACAAAAGAACAAACACACAACAACAACAAAACAACCCAGAAAATGTAAAAGATGCCACTGCAGATCAATTCTGGGTGAAATCTGTAGGACTTTCTAATAGGTAACATAGTCACAATCACGTTAGTTTATTAGTAATGCCTGCTGGTACATTCATTTATTTACCTGGAAGAATGGTTCTGTACCTTAGGCATGAGCTCAGGAAACTCCATTTCAATTCAGTCCTTTTTCTGTAGTTTTTTTACTGGGGTCAAGTCACTGAATTTCTCTGTGCTTCATTTTCCCATTCACAAATGACAGCTCCCCCATATTGTCAAAGAATGTCCTTGTAAGGCTTGATCTGTCCAGCATGCCTGTCAAAGAGGAAATAGGGTAAAAAAATGGGGAAATGGTGATACCAAAAATATACTAAATGAAATATCAAGAGAGTGAATATGGGCCAAAACAATATCGTATGACATAGAATAATCTAGAAAACAAGGAAATCAAACTCCAGACTTGAATTAACTCTTCTGGATACAGACCTGATTTTCCAAAGACATCGCTGTGGGATAAGGGTAGTCTTACACAGCCGTGACTCAATATCTACCAGGGGAAGGAAGCTAAGGAGGTGTGGAAACAATCATGCCTGTTGAGCATTACAAGAAACTGGCAAGACAATGATGAAAAATATTGATGATTTAAGTAAGGACACAGAAGAGCAAGTAGTTATGGAAGGAAATGACATCTACAAGAGAGAACGGTAAGATCAGATTAAACGAGAGAAAGCAGGGAAAATCACAATACCCAAAAAATGTTGTCATTGGGTTTCCTGATATGAATTACATGAAGCTCCAAAATAACAAATTCTATATTACAGCTGAGAGTTGCTCTCATTTGGAGGAGGTGGGTGGAAGAGGTGTGTTTTGGTTGAAAACCCAGGTGTTTGGATAACTCGGTGCTGTCAGGGAACCTAACGAAGGCTCTAATCGAGGCACCATACCATCTCCTCTCCTATCAATCACAATGTCTGGTTACTGTATTTCTCCTGATGTACTTCAAACGCTCCTCCTGGTAGAGGGAGGTAGCACATTGCAAACTGCCTTCAGACAGATTCTATCAGAAGTGGAGTTCTGGCTGTGGAGCATATGCCATCTATGACAATGAGAAAATGAATCAGCTGAACTGTAGTTCCCTTGGGACACTCTGTGGTTTATCCAACCAGAGACTTCTTTGTAGAAAAACTTTGGCCCAGTCCTTTTCTTTTTTTTTCCAGAAACAAATGATTTTCTGTGGAATATAATACTTCTATCAAGGTGGAAAATATTTAATAATCTGATTTTCTGATGAAAAAATGTATTTTAATAGTATCAACCTCAGTTCTTGGTTTCATTGAGGTTCATAATTTTCTACTCCCTTAGGATTTTTTCTCAGAGTTTCTATAGTGCCTATGCTATGTCTTTAGACACTGATTTTGCAACTCAGCAAATGCAGTGGCTGATCTTCCTTTTAAATTGGATAAAGTGCTGCAGAATTCAGTGAAGGTGCTTCTAATGTCATAAAGATTTTCCCCTTGCATCTGCTTTTCATCATGTTTCAGAGCTGGGTCTCTGTTTGGTGGATGCACCGATACACAGGCTTGAGCTAAATAAAAATCTCTCAGAGTCACCAGTCCCTGTCCTAGCCTGAACAACTGTGGCTGTTATAAACTGGTGTGAAAAAATCAGCTGCAACTTCTAGGTCCCATTTTTGGTCCAGCTGTGTCAGACAGGGTAGAGACGCATTTTCAGTGCAATGTTTTCATCCCATTATTTCATCACTATTAGTTGGCTAGAACCATATACAAGTGCCTGTCTTAAAGACCTACTCTCAGTTTAAATCTCTGACTCTCTCCAGGTCTGAGGCCTGTCTAATCTCACTTCTCTTCTTGAGATTTTTTCTCTCTCTTACACATGCTGTCACCTGCAGAATGTCTCAAAATTCTAATTTCTTTGGAGGAATCTATCCACACCTCCATCAAGAAGTTACACCCATTAAGGGTGGGAATAATCTTGCTTACCTATAGCCATTTAAAAGTTAGACAACTCCCTAAATAATCTGGCTGAGACAGAAAACAAGCATTTCAAGAAGCAAATTTATCAATTCTGTACTAGGTTGTTCCTTCTCTTCACTATCTACACAAGCCTAGATGATGGCCTCAGACTAATTTTTGAATGGATGATATTAAGGAAGATGAATCCTACACATTAAAGGATGGTAGAAAAAAACTCTGAAGTTCCACTTCCAAGGCCCTATACATTTTTCCCATCACAGTGATGTCAATATACAGGCTTTTGCTGAGACCACTGATCACTGTCTTCCCTCTCTGCTATATTCTGGGCCCTGCCATCACCTGCATATCCTTTTCTCCTGTTTTTCCCTTCTTCACCCGGAGGTGTTCCGTGTTGCCCAGGATTCTGCCTGAAGCAAGTGTTCCTGTAGGTGCCTACCTCCATGCAGGTCATATCCATCTCTATTAAAATCTGTTGAGAAGTTTTAGATTGAAATCTATCATGCTTTTGTAATACGCTTGACTTCAGGGAAAAGCCCTCGAACTTTTTCTTTAGAAAACAAATGCTAGCTAAAGGTTAGTATACAATAGAAAGGAACAACTCTTCGAAGTCTGTCTCTAGGATAGTATTGCTGGTCTGTATTACAGTTCTTACTAAGTATTATCTAACATCAAATGGCTCTTCTTCTGTAAATATGTGATCTACTAAGACTCATTCTCCATTCCACTGGGCTGCAATAGCTCTGCAGAGTAAATATAGTGTAAAATTAGTATAAATGAGTGGTAAAAAAGGCTCAGTTATCTGGATTCTGGTCCTAAGGCTCCCTTTGTGCGCTGAAACTGAGCTTTATTTTGGCATAGTTGAGAGCAAGTCTGTTCTGGTTCATACTGTGAATGCTTCAGGAAACTATTGAATATATATCAAATACAATTTTCTGATTATTTACTTTCTTCCCTTCCCAGAAATCCTATTCATAGGCCTGCTAGCAGCTCACATTTCAGGTTATTTTCTTGTTTGTTACTTAATGACTAAAAATAGGGGGAAAGTTTTCATTTTGTGGCCCTTTCAGTGACTACGTGACAGGCCCGTGCATTCTTCTACCTTCTCTATTTCTGTTTGTCTCTCATGCTCTGAGGCTTTCAGTTCTAGAGCTTTCCACACTCTGCATTACCAGTCCACAGCCTGCTTTGAATTCTGCCATCAGCTTTCAGCTTCTCTCCTGTGCATCCCTCAGCAGTGGTGATTGGTAAAAGTGACTGTAATTAGAAACCACTCTTGTACCATGTGAGGTTACAGGGTTTTGTTCTCTTTTTTTTCTCTTTTGAAAAACTCACACATGCTGGTTTCAATAAAAGAAGCTAACCTACTTCAGTGCTGTATAACAGAAATATATAAAAATGCAGTTCATATGTATTAATGTATATGTATATATATGTGTGTGTGTGAGTTCAAAGGTGTGCAATGCACACATATAGATATATAATTATTTGAATTTGTGTGTGTCCCTCTGTATCTTCAGTTGTGCAGTGCCCACAGTTCCATTTGTGGGTATTTAAGAGAGCATCAGGTAGACGAGGTCCTGTGATTTTGGGCCAGTTCAATGAACTCTTTTTAAAACTGAGACTGATTTCTTTCTGCTTTTCATTTCCTTTTTCATACCCCAGGTTGATCTTGAATCAGCTTGCTCTTGGCTGTTTGGGTGAAATATAGCAGTTGGTTTTCCCAGGAGTGACCAGCAAAGGTGTGGGACGCCAGTACCAGCCTGCAGGACCCTGAAGCACACGGGTGGGAACCCAAAGAACACTGGTGGGAACCACCATATGCTCTGATCAAGGAGAAGGAACTCACACTGTTGGCTACCACCGCTCTGGAGGGACATGGGCTGACATCATCCCTATGCTGCGTGCATTGCTTTTCTTGGGAAAAGCCTATGAGGGAGTATCACAGGTCTGCAATGCTTGCAGCTCTGATTTGGCTCTGCAGCCTCAGACGGATGCCTTGCTTTAAAGATGTGACACAAGGTTGCTGACCGGTTTCTGGGCTCAGGGCCCACTCAGAAGAGTTAAAGGTCATTTGTAACAATAGCAGAGGAACTAAGTTTTGTGAGAGATATTTGGGCTTGAAAAGTGCTAGTTATGTACTTTCTGAAATGCATTTTCTCTTCACACAGAAGCATTGTGTTGACTCCACTTACAGCCTGCCACACTCCAAAGGCACCCCGGTGCATTATGTTGAGGAACCTTTATTTTCCAATATTGAATTTCCACAGGTGAAAGAACGTAGGGGTCTGCAGTGCCCTTTTGCAGGCATTCTGAAGGAAATGACCAAGGCAATTTACCCCTGATAATCTGCACATGAGATGCAAAAGGGAGTAGAAGCTGTCACCTAAGAGTCTAGGATCTGCCTCCTCCAGAAGAGGACTCTTACCTGAAGCTGACTCCATCTGTGTCACAAAACTGCAGGAAAAGAAGCAAGTACGAGGATGCGCATTGCATGAAAGCTGAGTTCCAGAAGAATAGATTGCAACCAGGCACATAATGTATGACGCAAGTATTTCACTAAATACAAACACTGTAGAGATGTGAACAGACTGACACTACCAAAACAAACTGTGATATTGACAATAGCTGAAGGGTACATGTGAAATCTCCTGGGCTGGAGACTAGAAGGAAAAAGGTCTGAGAGAGGTGAGGATGTGGCAGAACTTTACTCCCTAAGTGAATACCAGGACTGCCAACTTGTGAAGAAGAAATTATGAGTTAAGTATTTAATGATTCCCTCAAACAAATTTCAAATCCACCCCATACACAGGGCTGAAATACTACTCTGAAATGAATGCCACCATGAATGAATTTACTTTGAACACATAACCTGTCAGATGTCCTGTCATCCCTAGCTCATGAGGAGCTTCCTTTAGGGGCCAGTGAGTGCATTTGATGTGAGGGTATCAATTTCAATTGTGGAGGATTCAGCCCCTTACAGGTAGATATTTGCTGTTGACTGCTGGAACGGGCTATAAGTTTCATGGTTCAAGGTGTTCAGCTCTACTTGGTTGCTCTAAATTAGCCCAATGCAACTGATTTTGTTTGACTTCAGTCCTTCACAGCTGGTCTCGAAGCATCTGTTCTCTGTGCTAACATCTGTAGCACTGTCTGAAACAACACCTTTTGGGATTTGTGTGCTGTCATTTTCCATTGTTTCTTGCAAATTTCTGCTAATGACAATGGCTAAGTTCCTCTTGGTGGATTTTCTTTTTTTTTTTCTTGGTGCATTTTGTTTACTTGTTTACACTTGGCAGGGATGAAGACACACAAGGTGCTCTGGGGCTGTGAAGAAATCCCCACTCTGATGCACAGACTGTATTTGAATGCAGGTTTTGGCTCAACTTCCTGCCTCAAATCCATGTAAGATTTTCAAATACAGGGTGATGTCCTGTTTCAACCAAATTAAAGAGACGGAAGAGCATAAAATGCAAGTGCAAATCCCAGTCTCCTCACCTGGCCGCAAATCTCATGAATACTTGAAACAGAGTTTTTCTGTTCCTGTGCCGTCAACACCCTTGGACAGCCCTTAGACACTGGGCTTGGATACAGGCTGATCCCTGAAGCTTTGAGGGATGAAGAGCAGTGAAGTACACCATGGAAAGACCTGGCCCCTGGAGCATCCCAAAATCTTGACTTAGAGCTGGGCTCTTTTTTGAATGCTTGGAGAAGCTTCTGCTTCCCAGTCAATCCCAGGAGCTTCAAGATTCCTAATGTCTCTGGGAGAAGTCTGGTCGCCTAATGTTTCAGTAAGGCAGGAAAACTGAGTTTGCCTACTTTGCTCATCATCTGAAATGTTACCTAGCAGTCCTAACTCATATAAGCCCACCAGAGTGCGAACACCTCCACAGGTACCACCCCTGTGAGTGAGGAGCAAAATCATGGGAGGATTTGCATCCTTATCTCTTCATATCAGGTTAGACTACAGACCAGTGTTTTAGAGTAGTCAAGTAGCAATCCCTTCCAATCCTACCATCCCAGTGTTAAATTGACTCCATTTGCTACTGACGATATATAAGAGTCAGAGACCATCATGCTATCCATAGCACCACAGATTAAAACCCCCTTCTAAGAGAAACTATTGTGTAGCTAAGTCGGGGAATGGTTCAAGCATTGTCTAATGACAAGTGAGCCTTGATGCAATGCTTGTTGTACAAGAGCAGAGGAAGAAATGGTTAGGAGTTCAGGAAAACTGGTTTTTATCTTGAATCATGGGTGATTACTCTTACTTTATCTTGTGCAGCTCAAGTTGTCACAGAGTATCTGTCCTTTATCAAAATCTGACCTTGCCTGAGTGGCTTTCTGCAACAGAATCCCACTGGACAGTGCTATGCTATCAAGACAAATAGTTGTGTTAGGGTTCTTGTCTTACTTTAGTTCCATTCAGCCACAACTTGTGCCTATATTATTGCCTAGTGTCAAACGGGTAAGAAAAATGCCTCCCCATGTTACAAATAAAATCAAATACATAAAAGAGGACTACTAACCTTATATGTAGTCCTTTCAATTACCCACAATGGGAGTCTGAATCAATGCACTTCTGCACACAGATGAAAGGAGAAGTAGCTTTTTTCAGTCATCCCAAAAGGCTGTTAGTGTTCTCCGAAAAGAGCAGACAGCATTTTCCAAAACATGCGGTTTTGGTGGTTTCAGGTAGCAGGTCTTTGGCACCCTTCTTTAAAAAGAACATAATATTCAGAGAGTACTCAGCATCTGACATATAAAAAATCATTATCTATTATGGGATTGTCTATTTTAGACCCCAAAACAGAGATATTTAAGGACCTCTAAGTATTTGAAAATTTTGATTAGAGGATTCAATAAGCTAAGTACACTAATATTTGATCATATGCTGATCACGGTCTGGAACATCGGGAAGTAGTTTCCCTCCAGGAAAATGTGTTTGTGGGCATTATTTTCTTCCTTGCCTCTTAATCAAGTGTCAGTGATGTTTTTGGGAACTGTGCAATAGAAGACTAGATGGATCATTACATTAGGTAATTGTGTGGTCAGTAGGTAAACGGATGTTTCTGGAGAGGCTGTGAAATTCAACTCTGTAATGTGTTTCTCATAATATCAGTACAGCCCATTCACTTTCTATCTCCTTTTTAGTTTTCCAAGATCATGTTGAAAATGGCTTTTTAGAGCCTCAAGAAATATTTTCTTATGCACCTCACAAGACTGTCTTTGCAAATGCAAAGTATTGTATGCCATGCTACATTTATGCGCTTCAGGTTTGATAGATGAGGGATGCTAATGGAATGTAAACTATCAAATTAAAAACTTTCATATTAGGGATGCCAACAGTGTTTGCTGTACCTTGCAAAGTGAGATGGTGGTTGCAATTTTTCTCTGTTGTTTAATATGATGCAATATGCACATTCTTATATGTCACTTCTTAAAGAAAGGTGAATGTACAATTTTAATGAGAAGGTTTTCCAGAATCACAATAAACTGCATTAGTTTTACATTCAGCAGTTTCATTATGCAGCCTGCAGAAACTGCCAGATTATTATACTTTGCACACAAACCTTAAGGCCAATTCTACTCTTCTCACCTATGTCAACTTTACTCTACTCACATATCATTCATTTCAGTAGAGATACCTTGCCTTTACCCTGTAATAGGATAGAGCATGACTGGGGAACTGGAACCACCTCTCACATCCAGTGTCCTTTCCTGAACATGACAGGGACTGCAGAGGAGTCAGGGGAAGACAAGGTGTGCTGAATGGATCTGAACCAGAGCCTCAGCCCACAAAAACCAGCACCAGCACTCAGCATCTCTCACCTGAGCTTGTGCAACCACATCCTCACTGGTTGGGAAACTAAGCAGAAGCAGGATGGGTTCAGAAATAGGTCTCAAGACAGGGCCTGTCACTGATATCTCAGATGATGATCCACACTGATTTGTATCCCATTTGGAAGGAGATAACCACAGGGAAGGAAGTAGGTAAAGCGATGGATCCCCTCCACCTGCCTGGACCATATGCCTGCATTTCCTCTCTCATTTCCATGCTCTGCACAGTTTGCTAACCAGACTTCAGCCTGGTTGCTGCTTGTTTGTCCACTGGAAGCAAATGGAGAGAAATAATAAAAGGGGATCTCTTTGAAAAGGCCATTGAGGACAAAAAAGTTTCCAGTGGGGGGTGTTGGCTCTGTGAAAGGTTCCCTAGATTAGATTACCAGGGACTGCAAATGGGGAAGGGAGGGTAAACATGTTAGAAGGGTGGTCAAACACTTGTTTCTCCAGCTGTCACTGGTGTGGGTAATGCAGTTTGGTGCAGCTGACTGCAAGATTAATGGAACTGTTCAAATATTTAGTCCTATAAAGGTATTACATGAAATGTTCACTGTAGCCTGCTTGTTTTTCATCTTGACAACAATGTATGTTGTGTGCGCACGTGTGCTTCCATGTGGGTTCTGGGTAGGGAAAGCAAAAAATAAATCCTATAAAGTTACTGGTGAATAAACATGGTCACAGCTTCCTATATCTTAAATGAGGCAGGGGAGCCCTGCAAGACTTTGGCAGTAGGGACAACGTAGGTCAGATCTGAGTTCTCTAGGTGAGTTTTGAAAGAAATACTGGCTTATCATGGGGCTGTTTGTTTTGTACAAGTCATAACAAGGAGAGACCAGCTGTCAATGTGAGCTGTGGGAAGGGTGGGAAAGAGAGAAAAAGATATAGCTCCCTCTCTCTGTCTCTCTGAGTTTTCAGATTTCTGCTGTGGAAATATGCCCCTTGTCTGAAGATTTTGCTCAGTGTAGGAGACAGACACAGGAACAGACAAATGGTCTGTAATTACTTGTCGTGGATTTGCCTTGGGCTAATTTTTCTCACCCCCCACACAATTGCTATAAGTTGAGAGAAGGTTTATGCAGACAAAAGAGATCTGATTTTGGAGAATAATATTAGGATTTATTACTAGCAAGATAAAAATTACAGAACTATATATACAACAATTCTAACTAGGTAAAAGTGCTATATATGTGCAGAAGTACCTCTCCCTCCTTTGTATTAGTCCAGGAGAAGAAACAGTCACTTTTTCACTTCCAGAGCTACAGGTTTTCCAAACAATTCTGCAGCATTTGAAAGTTCTTCTATTATCTCTAGGACGATAGCTTTAATTTGTCGCAGCTGGAATTCTTTCTCTCTCTCTCTCTCTCTCTCTCTCTCTCTCTCTCTCTCTCTCTCTCTCTCTCTCTCTCTCTCTCCTCTCTCTCTCTCTGTCTCTCTCTCTCTCCTCTGTGTAGACCCCAGGGCTGGGCCTACTTCCTCCTGGGCTAAGACCTGAGGCTGGGGGTTACCTGGGCCCTGTGGGGTCTTCCATGGATTACAAAGAGACGTTTGCCTTACCATGGTCTTCCCACAGTTACAAGGGATAATGGCTTCTGAGTCCACCCCTATTTCCTGCGGGGTCCCAAATTCAGCTGCACTAGCATGTATCCCCTCACTGGGATCACAAGTCCTACCCGAGCCGACTTGCTCCAGCATAGGTTCTCTCTCCATGGGCCACAGGTCTCTGGTAAGACTCTGTTTCATCTTAGGCTTCCCACAGGGTCACAGCTTTCTTGTGAACTCACATGCATTCACCTGCTTCAGTGCAGACTCATTCATGAGCTTGCAGAGACTCTCCTTACTTAGTAATCTTCCATAGATGGTAGGGATTTGAGTTTTCAGTCTTTTCTCTGCTGAAGGGAGAGAGAGGGAGAAGGGGAGAAGGAAATCCCCCCTTTCGAGATTCTCTTCTCTCTCCCGCGGCTGCCAGCTTCAACCTTGGAAGCTGCATTGTATTTCTCTGCCCGGAATTCCTTTTGCAACAGTCTTGTCCAGGCAGTCTTCCTTTAAAGTTTTTTTCCTTCACTCTGTTACTTGTCTCGGCCAGGGGAGCTTCAGTGCCACACCTGCCCCTGGCCCAGGGCTGGGGGAGGAGGGAAACCTGGCCCACATGGGGCCTGCCTTTCTCCCTACATGGCTCCTGATTCTTCTGCCTAGTGGCTCTTATCTCTTCTGCGTCACAAACCTTCTTTTCTGTTTTCTTAAATAAGTAATTGGCAGAGGCGTTACTAAAACTTTTGATTGGCTTTGCTCCGGAAATCCACCCGGAAAAACCATTTTCAGCCCCAGGGGGCTGGTCGGCAAACCCACGACACTACTACTGATCACACTCTCACACTCCTTATCCAATCAAAAACCTGCTTTCTCATCCAAAGCACTCCCAGGAAACCAAATCATTTCTAAACTCGCTCTCCTGCCTGTGGTGCCCTGAAAAGACTTTCCTCACTCTTTTTCTTTTCCTTATCTGAGTTTCCTCCATCTTTTAGGGATTTAATCACTTTGGTCAACATCCTAAAACAAACTGGCTTTTTGAGCTTAACAACCTGGCTTTTTGGAGGAGCATATTAGAAGCCTGGCATGGACAGATCAGTATCCACTCTCAGTCTGGCTTGAGGTTCTGTCAGAATGGAGAAGCAGGAAAATGTCTTCTAAGGGAAAAGATTTTCATGCCAACTTTGACTGAGGGGGAAATGAAGGATAATCCCATTGACACTTGAATGACTTAAGGGTTGGACTTGAAGATCCTTGTGGGTCCCTTCCAGCTCAGATTATTCCATGATTCTGTGATTCTGAAATACTGCTGCTAACTTTGCTTGTAATGTGGTATGGAAGAATGAGCAAGTTTACTTACTACACTTGTACCCGTCTCATGCCAGAGCCAAAATCCCCCATGTCACATCCAACAACATGCTTTCATCCAGATTCTTATGAAGTATCAAAGGATAAGAAACAGAGGCTTCTGAATCTGCCTGCAGGCACACTGGTTGTAGTCCTTTTATACCCCACACTTGACTGTGGCAAGGGGCTGGACCAAAGCTTGCAGTCCATTTCACATGAGGGGACAGGCTGGCCCTTACACTGCTATGGCCTTCTGATCACTGCTGACTATCAGCTGTGGACTTATTATTTGCAAAGTGGCTGGCTCTTGTTTTGGACCTTGCTTCATTGCTTTTCCCATTACCGACACACCACAGTTTATTGCATTTATTCTAACTCATCATGCGCAACAAAGCAGGGATTTAGGATGACATCGCACAGACATCCTAGGCCATCACTTACATGCTGTGTATAGCAAAAGCCTCTGAGAGACAGGAAATTGCTTCTGGTGGTTAGAAGTAGCTAGGACATAAGGGAAAGTGTTTTCATCCTGAATGACTCTGGGGAGCATTTTTGTTCTCCTAATGGCTCAATTTAATAGATAAAGCCACAGATAAGCACAGAGACAGTACAAGACAGAGGTTTATTTGATAAATCCCCTCCTCCCCCCTGAACTCACAACTAGGAGAACTTCCTCACAAAAAGTTTGTTTGACCTGTTGCTTTTTTCCCACAGCTTACTTGGCTCTTGCTCAGCCCAACACACCAGAGGCTGCACAGGCAGTCAGGCCATTTGTGTGAGACTTCTGAAAATGAAAGACACAGCCCAATTTGAATTTCTCCCTATTGAAAAATTTCTGACCAAATGGAAAGCACAGTGACATCAGGTAATGTTAATAGGGAGAGAGGATTACATTCCCCCTTCTGCCAAGATCTCCTTTCCCAGATGTATTTTACTGTTGGTAGCCATGAAAAAAAGAGCTGGGAGATGTGTCCCTCCTCTCCCCAGTGCTTTCCTGGGACACAGGGACAGAGGGCAGGATTGTGATATTTCATGTTGCAAGGTACTGCAGGATGCTGTCTCCTCCAAGCTCTGCTTCCAGTAGAGCAGGATGCTCAGGGCCTTGTCCACCTGAATTTTTAATGTCTCCAGTGGTGGAGATCCATCGACTCTCTAGACCCTGTCTTGATGCTACATCATCTTCCTGGGGAATTTTTTCTTTTCTAAAGAATTTTTCTTGCTGCAACTTTCATCCTCTGCTTCCTATTCTAATACTGCATTTCTGAGAAGGGCTTGGCTGCATCTTGCCTATACGCTTCCTAGCCAGGTGAAAAAAAAAAAAAAAAAAACCAACAAAAAAACAAAACCAAACAGTAAAATCCCCCTTTGCTTTCTTTTTTCCAGGCTGAACAAATCCAATCTCTCAGCCTTTTCTCTTAGGTCCTGTGCTCCAAATCCCTGACTATCTTGGTGGTCATCCACCCAGAGCATCTTGTTCCATTTTGCTGATGTCTTGTACGGGAGGGACAAAAGTGGACATGGCAATTCTAGATGGAGTCTCGCAGCCCCTGCTAGTGAGGGGTCCTGGTGAGGCTGTAGCTCTGCAGCCACATATGTAGAGCAGCTCAGTAATCCAAACAGGATCTGAAACCATGACCTTTTTCACAGCAACGAGCAGCTACTGCTACTGCTACACAAGCAAAGCTTCCTGAAGGTACTGGAGACACCCTTGAAGCCCAAAAGATACAAGGCAATCCACAATAGATATGGGAAAGAAAATAACACGCAAAGGCTCACGTAGAACAAAGAGGGGGTTTACAGTCAGGTGTAGAATTACCATTTGAAAAACACATTATTCATCCTATTTATGTAAGTACAATAAATCAGTGTAAAGCCAAACAGCCAGACAATCAGAAAGCTGCAAAGACCTCTGCAGAGGTCATATCATTGCTATGCACAGCATGCAGAGATAAAGTTCCCTGTGCCCCACGGATGGCTCCAATTTCTCAAATAATTGATAGCTGAAGCTCTCCTTGGAGGATCTAGTGGAGGGATGGAAAAGGAGCGTTGTATTGGCTACATTTTTCATTCAGCACAAACCTGGTTTGGTTTGCACCCAGGTATAGGTTGACGAGGGCTGCACTGAAGCAGTTACCTTGAGAAGGAAAGTGAGGACTGACAGCTCATTTGGGTCCTGGATCTCTCAATAAACAACCCAGGCCTGCACATAGGAAAGGCTATGTAGTAGCTCAGGCAAAATGACTGTGAAACAACAAAAATCTTGATTTACTTCAGGGGTAGAAATGTATGGACTCCCCACACTGTATTTCACACCCGCAGTCAAGCTGTCTTTAAAAGGTATGAGAGGAGATCTGGAAGGAGGTGTGGGATGAGAGCAGACTTAACACTAATATATGAGCAGATCTTTTTTTCTTGAACAGTAAAGAAACCCAGCAGATTTCAATTCTCAGAACAAAAAAGAAAGAGGCACTATCCTCTTCAAGCTTCCCTACAGATTATGATGGTCTTGGCAGGGGTAGAGTGGTGAGCAGGGGGAAGGCATTCCCATTTGTTGGAACAACAAATCCAAACCCCAAAAAAAGGGTTTAATGACAAAAAATATTCTCAGAAGTGGGATCTCTTTGTTTTATTGTTGCAGAAGGATGGGGTCAGCACTGTGCTGCATGAGGCAGCACATACTATGACAACCAGGATAATTTTTTGCTTCAACAACTGACAAACTCAAGCAGAGTTTTCCATTGTTGGGTTTTGTTTTCTTTTGTGGTATACTTATTTTTTTTTTTCACTGAAAGTGGAATATAGGGTAGGTGGATCCATCACAATCCTAGTGCCAGAAGGATTGCTGATTTTAATTGCTCAGGCATCTCAGTAATGGTCCTGAGGGGTACACAGGCACATTGTTGCAAAAAGATGAGGGAGGCAACAGGATGGAGGAAAAGAGGATGGGGTCAGACTCCCATGGTGGTGAGATGACTTGCCCAGTGCCACCTGGACATTTGTGTCAGAGGCAGAGCCAGAGGGCAGGAGACCTCAGACGCTAGCTATTTCTGTAATCATAAGGCAGAGGTTCTTCCTAAACTGACAACAAACTAAGCTTTCTAGCCCACATGTAATAAGGAATAGATGGGGTCACACCCTCCCTGGGATACTGTAGCAGGATGGGAAAAGTGCAGAGCCTGACCCAACACCCTCTGCCCGTGCCAGGTCTCAGCCTCTCAAGCAGGCAACATGGTGAAGAGGGAGCACAATTACGAGGCTGTGGAGGAATGTCTCAGATGCAGGCTGGGGAATGTGAAAAGGGGGCTACTTGAATTGCAGATCGGGTGTGTAAGACATGACAGCTTGGCCTTTAAAGCAGATACGGTGCCCAATTGGCGAGGTTGTCGATGCAGTTCAGACAGCCTGCAAGGGTTCACTGGGTCAAACTTGGAAAGAAGGCAAAAGCTGCAGGAATTGTTTGCCTGAATATTTAACACTGAAGCTGTGCATGCAATTAAACGCACAGATATCTGAGTAACCCTGGCTCAAGCAGTCATGCCTGCACATTTAAACGTGTCAGCAAGTATTGTGCAATGCTGGCTAAGGAGAAATCTAATCGATTTTAGCAGGACCAGGACAGGGTAAACAACTATTCCAAATTTCCTTCCACTGCCTCTAGGGCTTCCAAATGCTTGTTGTCCAACTGGAAATAATTCAACAGTTGCTAAAGCTCTATCTTGACCAAACTAGTTGTTCTAGTTTATTCTTGTATTGGAGGGGCAAGGTGTGTAGGGATGAAACATTACACCTTTATTAGATCATATTATTCTGCTCTCCCACTCTCCCAAAAAGAGTGCCTTTATGCTGAATTGTCATTTGCTACTCTCTTCAGATCTCACACACTTCAGAGCCTTTCTTGCTCAATGAATCCCTGGAAAACATCACCTCCTTCCAGTTACAGTAGCACTATTGTTACAGCAACAATGCAGCAGCTGGGTGCTGAGGTTGAGATCGTGATCCTTCACTTCTGGAAGAAGTGGGTGTTTGTTAACCACCCTGAGAAGGAACTTGCACATGTGGGAGGTTGCAAGAGCAGCAGGTCCAGTGCCACCACTGGGCAAAAAGGTTGGCAGGCAGCATAAGCATTCATATGTGTGCA